>BSEG01000016.1:45575000-46775000 GCA_036245055.1 Diospyros kaki
GTACAAAATGTTCTATCATGCGTGTATGTAATGTCTTACTTCATCGTAGGGGTCAACTGCACCCTTCATGCTACTCACCATTTTTTACGGCCACTTCTTTCGAAGTCGAGGTGTATGGGGGCACCCATGATAAAGTAATGGTGTCAGTTCATACTCCCAACGGATTCAATGCGCGTGATCAATGATATCAACGTATACATATGTATTTCATAGTCATGTCATGTATGTAGTCGACGTAATTGATATATATCAAGGTATGTCAATATGATGAAAGTATCCCCGAGGATCAGGGTTTGAAACATAAATCACTCACATAATACCAAGTACCTACCTAAAGGTATAACACTTATAACAATACAAATTTGTAGAAGTACACTAACCTAAAAATCAAACTATCTTGATAAACGTGTCGACCTCGAGAATCGTGCCAGACGAGCTATTTCTCAATCCTTCGGCCTCAAGGGTTCCTATACATCAAATTTATTTCAAACTATCAATTTCTTATTTTCCTCATAATTCTCATAAATTTTCCTTATTTCTAAGCCTTATTTCCTAAAAAAAATCATAATAAATATCAAACCCTCATTCAACCCAATTTTTCTTCACTAATATTCTTAAAATAGAATTTCTAGACTTCTGAAATTTTCTTGTAATTTTTCAGATTAAATTCCTATTTTTTCTCTATTTTCCATAATAACAAAATCACCAAATAAATAATTAATTTAGCATTTTCCAGAAATATTTTTCCAAAATAAGGTATAAATTAAATTCTAGATTTTCTAGAATTTTTTCAGATTTTTTTGCAAAATTATTCCTATTTTATTTTTATTTTTTTCTTTTCTTTCATTTTTTTTTCTTTTTTTCTTTTCTTTTCTTTATTTTCCACCTGACGCACTCGTGCAAGCCACGCGCTGCCCCCCCACTCCTTGGCGTGTGCTACCACGTGCCCAACCCTTCTAGGTCATCTTCTCCGGTGGCCACTTCGCCGCCGGTGATCCTCTCGAACTCCCAAGCTTCGAAACGACCTTCTCTCCCCTCCTTAAATCCAACTTCCCGACCCCAAAAATAACCTTTAAATTTAGAAAAAAAACAACAAAAAAATACCTCAAATCGATGTTTGAAGTCTCGACTCCGGGCAAGGCATGACTTTTTGGTGAGCTTCGATTCCCCACTTTATCTGCTCTGTTGGCCACCAAATTCTCCAGATTTCTTGCCCACGAATCAAGGATCAAAACCCCACTCACCAAACTCTCAAAACACTACCCTAACACCCAATTTTTGAAGTAAAAGTTTGAATGAGAAGCATTGCTCGAACTCGACTATTTATAACCCAAAACCAGCCATGATTTGTCTTATCAAGGTCTCCCCCATACCCTAAGCGCCATCCCGAAGGCCATTACGGCCTTAACGCACCTCTTTCCCTCTGATTTCTTGTTGCAGACCTGGCCAGAGCATGGCCATTGCGTCTGCTTTGATTTTGATTTTATATATATATATATAATATACATATATACATATACTAATTTATATGATAATATATCAAAATAATATTTGTAATAAAATTCTAATTTTTTAATACATAATCTTTATATAATTTCTGGTATTACAATGCTTAAACTCATTATTTATTATGTATTTTATACGATATAAATACATTTTTTATACCTTATACTTACTTATTTATTCATGATATATTTGTATTTATAATTTGTACATACTATACGTATCATAACTTTATTGAATCCACTTATAGACACTAAAATTCTAATAATTTTATTATGGTCTGAAATACCAAAATTACACTTATTATTCACGACGTTCCATGGTATTACAACACAACCTTAATGTTTTAACTTTTTAGAACCATTGGTGCATAAAAGACATCTTCAGTGTACAATGTGTTTCATTCTGTGAAAGGGAAAATTTTTTAATTAAGAAAAAAGAAAATGGTCTTTAATTTATGAGCAATAACATTTTTATGAAAAATAAGGTTGGTATTAAATGCATTTGGTACCCTAGCTTCACAAATAATATAGTAAAATGACTCAAAGATGGCTTGGGTATGGTGACCCATTATTCTTCATGGCAAGCATGACATCGAGAGTTCCATCATTTCCACTCATATCTCTCTCTCTCTCTTTATTCTTCTGTGTTTGACAATTACAAAAAAAAAAAAAGACTGTATTTAGGCTCTTCAAATATGGGTCTCTATTAGTGTCAACCATAGCTCATCCTCGCCATTAATGACCATCGTTTGGCCTTCATTGTTATCTTTTAATTGGTCTTTAACGTCGTTGAAAACCTTACTAACCCAGACAAAGGGATCCATTGTTGGGCATCTTTGTTTTCTCCCTTACCTTGGACCATGTTTGTTTTAATGAGCAAGTGTTGTTGTCTTTATTTGCATAACCTTTTCCTTTATTTGTGATTTTTGGTAAGGGAGTTTGAGTTTATAATGGAGGAAAGGTTTTGAGGAGGCCACAATAAAGGCTTCCTCGGCATCGGCAACTTGACTAGTTTGGTTGAGGAAATTGAGCTTTCTTATAAAGAAGTGTTGTCAGGTCTATGTAGTTTACCACTAGAACGAAATCCATTCTTACCACAAGCTTTTAATAATATGGCCGTGATCTGTCATTACGTGCAACTATCTCCACTATAGAAAGAAAAAAGGAAAGAAAGATAAAATCCGCTAGTAAATACTAGAAACAAAATAAGCTTTCTACATATGCATCGTCTAAAACAACGATTTTTACAGCTATAGCAAAGAAAGAAACTTCATAGAGGCCAAAATATGAAGAAATAGATATGCCTAGCTACTTTATTCTATGGATAAAGGATCCAATTGATAGAAAAAGCACCGTAAAGATCAATTAGCGAGGTTTTAGGCCAATACAATAATAACTGCTTACTTATGAGATAAAAGTTAGGAATCAACTTATGTAATAGAGTCAATCCACTAAGGTATTGAGTAGCGGTGTAGGATCAGATCCCAAAGATAGTAAGTCTTTTCTTTCTTATGAAGAAAAGTCTTTTTCAAAGATTCTATAAAAATTTCTATATGAAACCGAGATAGTTACCTTTTAGAAATTTCTAACGATAGGGGAAATGCCTATGCTTTATTCTTCTGAAGGTGGGAGAAAAGATAAAACTAAAACCGATTATTAATCCAAACTCAAGTTTGAAACTCATGTAATTCACTTTTTTTGGTTACCCCGAAAAAATGAGATAGATCCATGAGGAATCTCATTTAGTTTGATATGGTAGATTAAAATGGAATACCAAAAGAATTGACTGTTGAGTCGTAAGAGGTAGGAAACTCTCAAGTACGGTTCTAAGGGAAGGAATTGAACAGCCTATTCCGACCGGGGAGAACAGGCCATTCGGCAGGGAGATTCTGAAATTGCGGAGGCTTCGTTCGATCAAGCCGCTGAATATTGGAAACAGGCTATAGCGCTTACTCCTGGTAATTATATTGAAGCACATAACTGGTTGAAGATCACTAGATGTTTCGAATAAAAGAAGATTCTTTTTATTTATTATTTAGAATTTTTTTTATATTTGTTAGAATTAATTGTTTCTTGGCCCTATCAGTCAAATAAAATGATCATTCCTCTGGGAAAAAACAATCACAGAATTTCATTATATCTCTTCTAAGATCGTTCTATTTCGTCTGGTATTTCGTAGGGATAAAAGATAGACGGATAGAGTACAAAATATCTTTCTTTTTCTATTGATAAAACGAATTACTATTAAAACTAATAAAAGAGACCTTCAAATGACTAAAGATAGATAAGATATCGGGATGTCTTTTAGTAATGGCTGCTCGCATGATTTAGAATCGTAATTTGGAATAGAGTAATAGTAATATTTTCTATGTAAAACATGAAGCATCCCCCTCTAAGCACTTCTAATTGAGATATGAATATACACTAGGTTACATAAAAAAGTCATTTTGCATCAATCCAAAGTCCAAAAAAGGGTTTTAAAAGATTTAAAATGTCCGTTGAGCGCCTCGTCCCCTTCCGCAATGGAGGCATGGGCAGGAGACCGAAGGCAATCTGGGTGGGAGACCTTTTGGTTTCCTATCCCTTCCGGCGAAGGAAACCATACAAGCTGGAGACCCTCAATCTCTCGCCCCCCCAACAGCAATGGCCAAGGCAGGTTTATCGAGCATTTCCCCTATAACTGGGGGGTCCCACACAACATGTAAACTAGGATAACTCTAATATCTAAAAATTCCTCCAAAAGAATAAACATCATCTCTAAGACATGAACATTATTTGTAAGAATCCTAATCCTAGTGGACTTAGGATTATTTCATACACTACCATAAATAAGCAGACCCTCATTCTATAAAAGGTACATCTCTAATACTAGTGTAAATGTTGCTTTCGGGTCTTCAGCATCATCAATGTCTAATTTAAGCATCGAAGTATTTGCGTAAGGACCTCTCCGCCCTCTCTGACTATTTGCTTTCCTGCAGACACAAATGGCCTGATAATGACTTTTTCACTTTATAAATTCATTGTTGTGTTTGAATGACAACAATTGGCATCGTCTGTGGGAACGAACGAAAAGTCAATGAATTAGCTAGTCTACGATTACCCGAATAAGAAGTGTTATCAACTAACAAAGTCAAGAAGAAACGGAGACCAAGTCTTTGGGGCACCCACTTAAGACGCAAGATGTTCTTCATCCCATCTCCATGCCACTTAAGACATCCATCCTCAAGTCCAACAAGAGACTCATTCTCAAGACTAGTTGGAGAATGACTTTTAGGACAGGCTGGAGAATCACTCTTAAGGCCGACAAAAGACTCGTCCCAATAGTTTCACAAACCCACCTAAACAAGCTCTCTCCATCATACCACGCCCGGTGCATGAGGTCTTAGAGCACCAACATGAAAAAAGAATGCAAGCACCCTAAGAGGTGACAAGGCTATTACAAAACATTTCCCCATGCATGGTATTGTCGTCAATCTTGAAAAATTTTGTATCAGACTAGATTCCCTTTCAAGAAGTATAGGAAAAAAGTTCTAAGACTACACTAAAACCACAAAAGACTCGATCATAGTCCACTCATCCTTGAGGCACTCATTGTGCAACTCCATTCCTTGCAAAATTCAAGATCGAGAAAGGGAAAAAGCTCAAAAAAGGCCAAGAAATACCTGGAATGATTCTCAAAATGAGAAAGGAATTCCACTAGGTGGTTTTGTGAAAAAAATTAATGAAATTGAAGATCAATCAACATTTAGCACTCGCGAGATGATGGATATCAAAAGGATGATCGAGGAGGTCTTGGAGAAAAAAAGTTCTTGCCTATGTTGGAAGATCAACCTTAGATAAGAGTTCCTTTCGCCTTAGCCATCATGGAGAAATCACTGCCAAAGAAGTTCAAAATGTTCAAAATATCTATATACTCAAGCAAGGGTAACCCTCATGATCATATTTAGAACTACGAATCCTTTATGGTGTTATATATATGGATGGGAAGATGAAATTATGTGCAAGACCTTTCCACCGACCTTGACAGATCATGCTCGAGCATGATACAATGGTCTGCTTGAGGGCTTCATATCCATTTTTGAACAACTGAGTTCTGAATTCATTAAGGCATTTGTAATCAATAGTCAAAGGAAAAATGATGCAACTTATCTTCTCAACATCAAACAAAGTAACAAGGAGACCCTTCGACAATACATAAACTGATTTCATAATGTGACGTTGGAAGTAAGTGGGAGTAGCAGTAGCAACCATGCTACAATGGACCAAATCTACCTTGCTACACGAATCTTTGACTTTAGACCAACCAACTACCCTAGATGATCTGTTTGTGAGGGCCAATAAGTATATACTTCAGTCGAAGGTCATGAGAAGCATCATAACAAACGAAAAAAGAGACAGAAAAAGAAAGAAACGAGATTTTGACGACTGAGAAGACAAGAAAAAAGACAAATCCAAGATAAATGACAATTCCCCAAAACTATAGTACAAGAAGTACACTTAGCTTTCTGAGCCCTAGTCCCATATCTTAGTGACCATTGAAAGGTCAGATCTGCTAAAATTCCCTAGAAGAACATATTGACCCATGGGGAGAGACAAAAATGCCTATTGTAGATTCCACAAAAAATATGGGCACAGTACTGACAATTGTCATGATTTAATAAACCAAATTGAATCACTAATCAAGAATGAAAGGCCACAAAGATATGCTCAAGTAGAGAATAGAGACAGGAGGAGACATGAAGAAGAGACTAAAAGAATGGATGGACGTCTTCATGAAAGGCGACATAATGATATAAGAAGAGAAGAAAGACAGAATCTCCCACTAGACAATCAACCAACTAACCATGTTATCTATGTGATATCAAGGGGAGAAACCATGGTTGGCCAGACCTCGTCATCAAGGAAAGTCTATGTGTGACAAGCTTATCAAGTCAACTTTGTGATGCTAATACAAGGCAGTGAGAAAGTTATCATCTTTACGTCTGCTGACCAAGGGGAAGTCGTGATGCCACATGATGATCCCTTAGTTATCTCAACTGTAATCGCTAAACATCTGATTGGAAGATTACTGGTAGACAGTGGCAACTTGGTTAATTTGATATATTGAAATTGTTTTGAGAGAACGAATATTTCCATGGATCGCCTGAAGACTGTCCACTCTCCTCTATTTTGTTTTGGGGGAGAATTGATCCCTATAATCAGAGCAATACAACTCGTCATCACTTTGGGTACATAATCGCGGAGTACCACCTGACAAGCCAACTCTATGGTAGTTAAAACTTAGGTTGCACGAAAATGGAAACAGGAGACGTTTCTGACAGGAAACGACATTTTTCTAAAAAGATAGGAAATGAAAACGCGGGGTCAATTGTAAATTTAAAAAATATAGGGGTTTTTTTGTAAATATAATTTTTAATATAGAAAAAAAAATATTCAAATATAAATAATAAACATAAGTTCCATAATGTATTCAAACAAACATAAACATAAAGTCCACAATGCATTCAAACAACCATCAACAATATTTAGAAAGTTCTATTATCCTTACATAACTTAGAAATTAAAAACAAATAGTGAATTTAAATAACAGAATCAAACATAATATAATTTATAAAAGTTCATTTAGTTCATCACTCTTTATCTCTATAGACTGACTAATATCTTCACCAAATAGTACAAACTCTAACTCTGGTTCATCTAAGAAGAGATTAGCAAATTCGAGAACACCCACATCTTCCATACTCCCAAATTCATCTCCACTTACATCCCACATCTTTGTCTTTTTGTCGTAATAGTGGGAGGTGTTTCTCGATAAAAGACGAAGATTGTTATGAACAATAACCAAATAACCAAATCCTCTGCATGTTTTGGAGTTAATTTTTTCCTTCTAAATGAATGAACGAAAGAATAAGTACTCCAATTCCTTTTAGAACAAGATGAAGAAGTAGTTTGTCCAAGCACCTTAAAAGCTAACCTTTGAAGCAAAGGAGCACGTGAACCATAACATGCCCACCACTTCCTAGGTTTCCTGTCATAGCTATTTAAGATAGCATTTGGGTCTCCAAATGGCCCACTTTTGAGAGAAAAATTGGCAAACTCATCATCAACATTAGCACGCTCATCTAGATTAGGAAAAATTCTCTTAAAACACTTCATTCTTTGTGTGGAAACATCTTCATCCATATGTGGAGGCATTCTACCTTCTTTTTCTTGAAACCATTTATCGCTATAATACCTTCAAAAAACAAAATCAACGAAAATTTTAAAATAAAAAAATAATACATAGAGTATTGAATTAGTAAGAAATAGAGATTGAATTTGAAAATTACCTCGGGTTCAAAAAATGAGCTGGGCAATATAATAGAGTGCTATGTTTTGTCCAACGAGTAAGTAGAATACGATGAATGACATGAAAAAATGATGAAAAATCACTTGGCAGTTTGCCTTCATGATCATAAATAACCTTCTTCATGTTGAAAATCGTAGAATCCCACATCTCATAGACCAAATGAAGGTATGGTTTGTTTGTATCACAAACTCTAATCATATCATAAATAGGTGTTTGTGAAAGCGAGAATATAATTAATTTTTTCTCAAAAATTCTCATTCACAACCAATTCACGAACAAATTGAGCTTTCCTTGGTCATCATCTCGATATTGTGCCCATTCATCACTCATAACCATTGCTTCAAGTGCACGTCTAAGAAGTTTAAATCTTTTAAGCATAACAACAATAGAAGCAAATTAAGTGTCAGCAACTGCAAGCAACTTCAAAGAACTAAACCGATTAAACATGGTCAATCTTATTGAATGATTCATTATAAAAAAAATTTATGACCAAAGCATATCCATGCACTTCAGTGATCCAATGACACTCATAATATGTCTCTTGATTTCTTTCTAAATTCCTAGTTGCACATATATTCTTCAAAGCAAGATTAAGTGCATGGATAATACAAGGAGTCTAATAAATATGTGGAAAGATACCTTCGATAATTTCCCCAACTCCCTTGCAATTAGCAGCATTATCAGTAATGATTTATACAACTTTTTGGTCACCAACTTCATCTATTACCTCTTTCATCAAATTAACAATAAATTGTTTATCATTTACTTCACCTAAACAATTTACAGATTTGATAAACATTGGACCATTTTCAAAAGTAACCAAAAAATTAATCAAGGGTCTTCTTTGTGGGTCACTCCAACCATCAATAATAATGCTAACACTTTTTTTCCAACTAAGTGCTTTTAGTAGGTTTTAGCAATTTTTCAATATTTGTCTTTTCTTTCTGAAGTAATGTGGTCGTCAACTTATTTGGCACATAACCACTTAATGAATTATTAGAAGCAAATGAATAAGAACTCAAATAATATGGGTTTCTAGCAAGATTAAAAGGAAAACCCCTAGTATAGAACATCCTAACAATCTCAGCATCTAATTGTGCTCTAGTTTGCATTTCAAAAGCTTTAACAATAGGCGAATCCATGGATTTTCTTTTCTTTAAATGTTCTAAAACTCTTGGTTCATGTACAAACAAAGAAGGTCCCAAAGAAACACTACTAGTCAGTAATGACACTTGCTTATGTTGTAAACTTGATAATTTTTCTGCAACTTCTCTTTCAACCTTTTTCATCTCAACTATAATTTCAGGACAAGCAATTCCTTTCCCACTGATACTTAATAGATGAGCCCTAACTCTTGTGTATGTCCCAAATTTTTGCAAACCACAAAAGTTGCAAGTCTATTTCCAACTACCCCATCTTTCTCCCATTTTCTCCATTCTAATCACATATTTCCATAACGGACTATTTTCTTCATCCTTATTTTTTGATGAAATATTGCTTCTAGATCCTGAACTTAAAGTTGAATGAGCCATATGACCTGTGAGTTAAATTAATAAATCAATAGATGATCAAATATAGGGTTCATAATATAAGATCAAATTTCACCAAATTTATAATCCATGTAATAAGCAAACTTTGATTTTGGATAATTTTCACAAACTTTGCAAGTCTAGATGTTTTTGGATTGATTTTTTAACAAATTTGATGCATCAGGAATGAAATGTTTTAGATAAAACATATTACACAGCATGTTAGGACTTAAAAATTTCATTTGCATTCGAAGAAGACTTAAAATTTCAGCACAAAGTGAAAACATGGCAACCAGCAACTTCCATAGGATCTGTTAGGCAATTCTTAACTATTTATTGTACCCCGAAAAATTTTGAAACACGATCAACATTGTTATGTCCAAATATGCTATTAGATTTAAGTTGTGTGCTAAGCTAGAGATGTGACACTAAATGTTGCTACAAAGCATACCAAGCCATGCCTGTGGAAGCAAACATTAACGAACAAATAATTAATAAGGATTTAAAAAATTAAAAACACAACGCTTCATAAATCAACCAAGATTAGAAAACAAGAATCCTAAGCACGCAATTTTACAATGTTCAAAAACATAAAAAATAAGAGGACCATATCATCTACACACATATAAGCAATTTTACTAGTACCTATTACACAATCTTCAAAATCTTCCATTTTTTGTTTATTCCCTAAAAACCTTTCATGATAGGAAGATAGATCAACTATGGTTACAGTACAACAAAGCATCAATTTACCCAAACAAAACCCATTAACAAATTGTTTTATACTAACAAATAATCAAAAAAATAACTACAGAAACAGCGCAGTAATGTCACTTTTGTGGCCATCAACTAAAACCCTAAATGCCATGTTGGTAAGATACATAAATCAACAAGTACACTCCAAAGCAACAATGCCCACCAAATAAAGCCTATTAACAAAATCATTTTTTTTACTAAAAAATAAAGTAGTGACCAAAGGGAAGGGACGATCGGCGGCCAACGAAAAGACAATGACGTTACTTACAGTCTTACAAAAGGGAAGAGACAACCAGTGGCCAGGGAACACTGGAGCAGACGGCGGCGAGGACAACGAAGCGAGAGGCTCTAGAAGCAGACGACGAGGGTAACCGGAACCAAGGGAGCACCGAAGTGAGGGGCTCTGGAAGCAGACAATGACGAAGCAAACGGTGACAAAGCAATCGGACTAGAAGCATATGGTGGCAGCGAGGGAGATCGAACTGGAAGAAGAAGAATAAAAAGAAGAAGAAAAAGAAGAGAAAGAAGGAGTTAGATCTGATCTTAATTTTTTAGGGCTTGACAGTGTTGTAATTGTGCGTTGGAAATGCGTTTCTAGCTGAAAAAACGTTTCCAACCAAGTTTTAAAAATAATGAAACGGCCTAAAAATGTTTCGGGCCATTTTTCCCGTTTTCGAAATGGGAAACAGTTCAGAAACGCCAAAATGGTGTCTCCAAGTCGTTTCCGTGCTTCATAGGTTAAAACACCTTTTTCAACATACAATGTCGTACTAAGGCGCCCACTTTTGAACAATATGAGAGCAGTAATATCTTCAAGGTACCTGCTGATGAAGTTCCCAATAGCTAATGGGATAAGACAAGTCTGAGAAGACTAGAAAAGGTGTGAAGTTATTACATATCCTCTACGAAGAAGAAGGATACAGAGGAAACCCTCATTATTGCGAAATAGTCCACAAACAAGCCCCTACCAGTGGAAAAGTTGGAAGCAGTGCCTCTACATAAGGGATATGAAGAAAAGATGGTCTATGTTGGGAGTTAACTACCAGGAAGAACTAATAGGAGGAAATTGTGAAGTCCCTAAGAGATAATGCAAATATCTTTAACTGGACACCGATAGACATGCCCGAAATAAGTCTGAAAGTAATCTCCCATACCTAAACGCTAGACCAGTTAAGCAAAAAAAGTGAAGTATCCCCTGGAAAGGTAAGAGGTTCTAGACAAGGAAATTGACAAGCTATTGGCCGCGGGGTTTATTCAAGAAGTCTACCACCCATAATGGTTAGCTATGTGGTCATAGTGAAGAAAACAATTAGGAAGTGGCAAGTCTGCATGGATTTCACTGACTAGAACAAAGCGTGTCCAAAAGACTCGTATCCATAGCCTCGAATTGACAAACTGGTCAAAAAAACATATGGGTATGAGTTATTGAGTTTTCTGGACACTTTCTCTAGATACCATCAGATCATGATGTATCTGCCAAACACCGAAAAAATTGCCTTCATCACTGAAAGGGGAACGTATTGCTACAGAGTCATACATTTTCACCTGAAAAATGTTGGGGCAACATATCAGATAATGGTAAATAAAGTTTTCAAAGATCTATTGAGAAACACTATGGAGGCATACGTAGATGATATGAAATTAAAAAGTAAAGGTGTAACACCCCTCCCCCAAGCCTACCCGACTCACCAGGAATACCCAGAGAGGGAGTGTTAGGGGAACCATAAAAGACTTGAGAGCCATATAAACACACATTCATGAATCCAAGGAATTGACGTTCATACATGCCACAAGTTTACATCCATACATGAAACATCATCAGATTTTCATTTATTTAAGATGGAAAACCATACATATGCTATCTACATTACGTGCCATAACATTAGTCATCCACTCCATAAAGGAAGCAAAAACATTTACAATATACATTGGCTTCTAAAAATCTGTTCCCACGATCTTTAGGCCTGAGAGTGAGCCCCGCCACACCTCTAACCTTCAGTGCTAATAGGATTCTCCTCAGTGATCCCTTTACCCTTACCTGGAATGGTGAGGAATACAAATATGAGCCACAAGGCTTAGTAAGTATGAAATAAAAAAGTAATATAGCTAAAAACATGGAACGAAAATGGGCTGATGGGTGATATTTGATATAGGCAAAGTAAACCATTTTCATAACTTCCACTCACCCACCCATGATACATCATGCTATAATCATACCATATTTCACGCAAGCACATGCCAGTAAACACATATGGCCAATCGACCCACATAAATATAATACATACCGGTTTGTCTCTGAATATCTACAATCTTGTTGAATGATAACAAGTCTCGGGCCCACTTAACCTCACCCATGGTCGTCACCGATAGGCGCACTCCCGAGTCGTCACCCAAGGAGTATAAACCCCAGTCAGAGATAGGCCTACTGGTTTTAGGGGATATATCCCGTGGAATCATCCGCCTCGCGCACAATAGTTTTCCATGCAACGTAATGCATCATTTTCATGTTCACATACATAAATGCTCGTGTAACAAATAAAAATTCGTGAATAATGCTCGCGCATGCCCACTATAAATATCATTATCCTTGCACCGTGTCATGCCCATGATGCATATATATACCACACAAATCAAGTTATGGCACATTAAGAACTAACATTTCTGATATCATAAGCTTTTCCACTTGATAAACAAGGTTAAATGTCTTCTTTTGACTTAATTAAAGGCTTGGGAAAACTTGGAATCATGTTAGATTAAATTTGGAGCAAATCAGAACATTTTGATAAATTCTTGCCAGATTAGTTGACTAAGGATGTAGGTGAGTCAACTAAAGGTTGGGTTTAGTCAACTATTGATTTGGCTTAGTTGATTGGACCGAGAGTTGGTTTCCTTGGATCGACTTAGATTAGTCGACTTGACAGAGGCTGCATTTTTGGATAGTCAACTCAAGGTAAGTCGACTAAGGCATTCTTAAGTCGACTAGACACAATTAGTCGACTAGACACAATTAGTCGACTAAACCCAAAATTGCAGTGTATGGCGGGATCCCTCACTCAACTCTCCTCCCAAAGAAATAGCTCCATCGATGCCATCATTGTCATGGGGTTGCTAACCATGACACATTGTGCGACATCCCAGAGGGGATGGCAAAGTTACCCAATAAGACACCCAATCTGCTATGGCAATATTCTCCTCGAACATAATGTCTTGGAGACAAACAAGACCTAAGGACACTAAGCTCTGGATTTTGTCCTCAAAATAGGCTTGGAGGTCAGCAAAGCAGCGACATTTGACAGCATGCTCCTTGAGATCAACAACCCAACATACATGGCATAAGAGGGCATGAGTATTGTTGAAAAATTTGTGTTTTGATTTTATAAGAAAATATTTTTTGGTAAATTTCAATGAGAAAATATTTTTTAATTAATAAATTTAGTTCATTGATGATGCCAAAATCTTTTGAAGTATAGATTCTTAAGTTCGATAATCTTTTAATCAAGTATAAAGTTCAAATAATCAAGTATTTATTCAATATAATTGAGTATCTGTTAATATAATCGAGTATATATTGAAAATAATAGAGTATTCTATCAAGCATATGAGAGTCAATTGAGTAAACCCTTTGTGACAATTGAGTAAGCATGTGAAAGCTTTTTGTGATAATCAATTGAGTAAACTTTGAGAATAATTGAGTAATGCTTAGTTCATTTTCAAAAATAATCGATTGCATATGTAAGTATAATCAAGTAAAAATGTGATATACTCAACTACCTAAACTCTTGTACTCGAGTGTGTGACTCAATTTTCTATCATCTTGAAATTAATCGAGTAAGGTGTTTTTGTAATTGAATAATTATTTTTTGTACTAGAGTGAATTTATTTTGTAATTGAGTAATCTTAAGTTAAAATTTCTGAGTATCATTTTACTCGAGTAAAATATTTTTGTAATCGAGTAATATTATTTTATACTTGAGTAGATATTCTTTGTGATCAAGTAAAATAGGCTGAAATCTGGCTAAGTTTGTGGTCTCAAACTTAATCGAGTAACAATTGTTTGTACTCGAGTAAAGATCAAAAGTAATCGAGTAAACTTAGTTTTGTAATCAAGAAGATAAAGCATTTTTCTGAGGCTAAAAAATTAATTGAGTAATGACTTGGTCATACTCAAGTAAGCTAAATATATACTCGAATACATAGTATATCCAATCAAGTAAGGATCAAACTTAGTTGAGTAATGCTAAAATTTACTCGAGTATTTTCTGACACATTTCGAAAAGTATAGTCGTTAGACGCATTAAATGTTCTTCAGACAATTTAGGTGTACTTTTGAGAATTAATAGCAATTGTTTAATGCTTATAGAGACAAAAAGTGGCAATTGTGACTCAAACCAAAACATTCCAATTGTTTAATGACATGTCAGCTAATATTGAATACATGAAAGCTATAAATAGCTGCTGAGAATGCTGAAGGAAGTTACAACCAATCATAACATATACAAGAACAGTTTTGCAAAGACTGAGCAGTCGTTCAAAATTCTTTCCAAAGCTTTTCATCTTCTCATGTGCTTTCAATATTATCTTTTTGTGAGATTTTAAAAGAAAGAGTGTTGCACTTCTATATTTTTTAATCTCTCTTCTATTAAAGAGAATCATTTGTATTCACTTATTGTATTATATTTTTCTCTTGGGAAATCTTTTCACATTATTGTGACAATTTGTAAAGGTTAAGCTTAATCCTTGAAAAGTAGTTGGTTATGGTTGAGTCAAGTTTTCAGAAGCCAAAATTTGTAAAGATTAAGTAGCTAATCTTGTGTAAAAGTTACAAGGTATAGTAAAGGTACATTTTGTGTATTTGCAAAATCCTTGGTGATATATCGAGGTATTGAAGTAGGCTTTGATAACTAAACCACTTTAAATGTCGTGTGTTGCATTCTTAATTTCTTTACATTCTTATTTCAATTCTTTTATTTGAGTTTAAATTTTTTTTAAAAAAGGCGAAAAAACTTAATTCACCCCATCTTAAGCTAATAAGTTTATCAAATATGAATCGTTTATCTTCAAAATCTTGAACTTTCTATGGAAAGTCAAGAAATAGTCTCTCCATATCGGGGACTCGCTAGAAGGTATAGAAGTTAATGCATTTTTTCACTCCCCAAAGCCTATAAAAGCAACTAAAAAGCTCTAGGGTCACTCACACAAAATGGAAAAAAATAACCCAAAAAAACCATCCATTGGGATGGACTTGAGTGGAAGCAAGATGAAAATCTCATAAAAACTATTGTCCAGAGATGGATAAGGGAAATCTAAGGCCTATCGTTAGGGATGCTTCATATACAACTATCCATCCTAACCCAACGAAGACCTGACATCCCTTCTCCTGCGTAGGCAAACTCATCTCATAGTCCGCCAAGGGGGGAGGGGAAGGAGGGAAGGTAAATGACAATGCAATTCTCACAAGGTCACCCTCCTCAAAGAGAAAGCATTTTCTAAGGAACCTCTCTGCTATGGGACGAGGGGCTTCCCTAGATACGTGATTACACCTCATAATGTCCAAGACGAAATATGTGAAGAAGAATTGATAGGGACACTTTCTTGAGGATCAAGGCTTCAAAGGAAAACAAGCCCACAAAAGTCGATGAGAGACTTAGCGATGGAAGACCCCTTGGCAGGAGACTCGATAGCAAAAGACCCTCGGCAAGAGACTGATGACGGAAGACCCTTGGTGGGAAAACTCATGACAATGTAAGGAAAGGCGACGCAAGGCAGCATGAGACTTGCGTTGGTGGTAGCATAGGGCTAATCATGTGAACCCCAAGAAGGAAGGTGAGACTCGATGATCAAAAATGGTTCCTTTGCTAAGAATCGTTCTAAAACATATTCATAATAAAGAAAACAAAGGACCTTGACCCGTTATCTATAAAGAGATAAGAACCAAATGTATAAGAAGGTAGGGTTGACGCCACACTCAAGATAGATGAGAAGAGTTGTGAGTGATAAGTCAAAGATGAACGCCACAAGATAAAATCTAGATAAATTCAAAGTAGTTCGTTGAAGAAGCAAAGAGAAAACTCTCACAAATAATATTGTCCAAAAACTAAATTCCTCTCGGGTTACATTGGCTTATATAGCCAATCACCAATCCTAAACTAGAAGGAAATAAATCAAATCCTAAACATAGTAGGAATTGATTACAAGAAGGAAATAACATAATCTGATAATAAAGAAACAAGAATTATCTAAAATAGAAAAGATTTAAAAACAAATTAGGAAATAAGGGAAGTGATCAATTATTCAACTATTCCTTTTTATGCTCCTGGATCTTATCAATCAATCATCCCCGAATCTTGCAAATCTTGTCAATCAATCAATCAATCAACCCCAAATCTTGCAATCTTGTCAATCAATCAATCAACTCCAAATCTTGCAATATTGTCAATCAATCAATCAATCAACTCCAAATCTTGCAATATTGTCAATCAATCAATCAATCAACCCCAAATATTGCAATCTTGTAAATCTTCTCAATCAATCAATCATTCAATCTATCAACCCCAAATCTTGTAATCTTGTTATTGGGCCTCCATGAATGCTCAACAGATCTTGTGAGGCTTTAGCAAGCTAATTCACATCAATAGGGCTAAGTATGAAGAATGAAAATGAAGCAACATGAATACCAGAATTAATTTTGGTCTCGTAGAATCTAAGGCAAAGGGAGAAGACTCAGGAAAGGACTTCTAGAAAGAGAAAATCCAAGCCACAAAAGAGGAGAAAAGGCAAAGTGAAAAAATGGGAGAGGGCCACCTCTTTTTATAGTAGAGGACCACCTACAGAAAAAGCAAACTCTCGATAAAATTTGTACCCAAAGTGCCTCCAGAAAGCTATACAGCTCAAGGGATGCGCACAGAAAAAGTTTTTGAAGAAAACTTACTCTTCCTTCTAGGAAACACAAAAGAAAGAGTGGGGAGAAACTAATATATCTTGCATAAAAATAACACAAAAAAATTAAAAAAATAAAGATGGGTTGGCCCCATAGATTGGTCGACCGACAGGTCTCTTGCCTTACTAGCAGCAACAACATGGGGTAAGAGAGGTCTCATGTCCCCTTGATGAAAGAGAACTAGGCAAGGGGTCTCCCACATTTTTCAGTGAAGGCAACCATATGGGTGAGAGACCTTTGGTCTCCTAGCCCCCTATCTAAGGATGGCAGCATCCTTCCATGGGTAACGGCCAAAGCAGACTTACTGAGCATTTTCCCAACAACCAATGGAGGTCCCACGTAAGGAGCAAACAGGATTACTCCAACATCCCAAAATTCCTCTGAAGGGATAAACATCATCTGTAAGAGATGAACATTATCTGTAAGAGTCCTAATCTTGATAAATTTAGGATTACTCCATGCACTACTATAAATAAACAGGCATTTATTCTAAAAAATATACGTCTCTGACTCTCTAATACTAGTGTGAATACTGTTCTTGGGCCTTCAACATTCTTAGTATCTGACGTAAGTATCAGAGTATTTGCACGAATATCTCCTCACACTTTCTGACTTTTTCTTCCTTGTAGATTTGGGCGATTTGACAACAATATTTCTACTTTATAAATTTATTGTTGTGTTTGAGTGACAACAACTAGTATATTAATTTGGGCGCAAGTCATTTGATGTGTTAGTCTAGTTTTCTTTCACTTTTAGTTTAATTAGATTTGTTAGTGGAGCTATTGCCATTGGAGTGAAATCTCAATGCATTTTCCCTTTATTATATTGGTTCATTCTTAGTCTAATGAAATGATTTGTTTAGTAATTATAATTGGTGTTTGTTTCAATCTCTTCACTTATTGGTGCCAAATGGTCGCGTCAAGCCAAGTCGATCTGCCCCTTCCTTGGTCATTCGTTTTGGTGGACAAGTCGAGTTTGATCTTTTTTTTTTTTTTTTCAAAAAATGAGTTGTGTTGACCCAACCTATATATATTACAAAAGGGGTCGACACGACCCCTAAGCCCTTAATAAAAGGGTTGTGTCAGACTGGGTTGCGGGTTATGTTTGCATTGGATTTAGTGGTCTATGCTATTGGGTCAAATGGACATGTAAATTTAAAAAAATTATTTTTTTAAAAAATGTTTTGCAAGTATTTTAAGGTACAAAATTTGTTATAAAATATAAATAAAAATATTTAATTCATATTTTATTTATTTAAAAATTTTAAATAAACTTTCAACCATTTTTAAATTTAATATCTTTTCAGTTTTGAAATTTAAATTGTTATATCTAAATTATTTATTTTTATTTTACTTATGTTAATTTTACTTGCAATCAATTGCCAAATTTATTAATTTTACATGGTCAAAACCTCTCTCTTATGCTAAAAGTGTCTACAAAAAATTGTCCTTGGGGTTGCCTAGAGCACTTAATGCTTTAAGTTAGTACGTGTTCATAAAAAATATATATAATTTGGGTATAAGGTAACAATGAGTTATTTTAAAATCACATAAAAGAAAAAAGAAAAAAAGCAATTCTTGAGTGATGTTGAATTTCCTTCCAATGCTAAAAATAGGTATAAAGAACTGCCCTTAAGATTGCCCAAGGACACTTCAATGCTTAAGTTAATATATATATATAATTTAAATGTAAAATAAGAAGTTATTAAATAACATAAAAGAAAAACAAATCGATTCTTAAGTAGTGTCCTATCTTCTCTCAATGCTAAAATGGTACTTACAAAAAACTGTCCTCGAGATTGTCTTGAGAGTACTCTAATACTTAAGTTAATATAATTTTATGAGAGAATAATAAATTTAAGTGAAATCAAATAATCAACCGTTAAAATACATAAAATTTAAGTGTCTTTTGTTATTTGTTTTAAGGGTTGTTTGTCTTCTTTAGAAAACAAGATTTTTTTTTTTTTTTGTCTCTAGCATAAAATTTTTAATTTTTTTTTAAATTTATTTTCAGAATTTGTTTAAATACATTATAAAATTTATATTTATTTTTATATTAAATAACTATTTTTTAATATCATTTTTTTTTTATTTTTTAAAAAAATAACATTTCTCTATTTCTCTTTGATATCGTATCCCATTTCCATTACTGCACAACCTAAATCACCAAATCACTTCAAACGCAAAACTTGCTTACACCCAGACAAGGACACCCACAGCCGCCCTAGCTAGCCGGCCGATGGAGACAATGCATCTTCAACATACACACATTGACAGGACGACGACCCAACCTTCCAAAATCCAAAGAAATCTCTCTCTCTCTCTCTCTCTTTCTCTGTATGTATGTATATCTACGAATTTGCAGTATATATTACGTACACATTTTGATTTGGAAGCTAAGAACTGTTCTAAGATTGTTAACCACACGTGTTGTGTGTGTGTGTGTTGGGGGGGGGGGGGGGAGGGGGAGGGGGGGGGGGCGTGGAATTTAGCTGTAAAGTGAGGTGAAGGACTGTGTTTAAACTTTAATTATTTGGTGGAAATTAAGGACATCATAAATGGAGACAAAGCGGTTGGTGCTTACTTAGATTTGCTGCTACTTTTGTCTCTCGTTTTTGTCTTTCTTCCAACACTTCTTACAATCGTACTAAACTGCTCACGTCACTTGAAACTTGATGCTACTTAGATTGCTACTCTACATATATCATCCATATGTACATATCATACATATATATATACATATATAATTCATGAAGATGATGCACAAATTGAAGTTTATATAGAGATTTTTATTTAATGTGATTGAGACTTGATGTATTGTTATTTTTTGTATCAAATATTCATCTACTCTACATATTATTGTCAACGTTTTTTCTGTTTTTCTCTTAATCCTTCCACAACCATCTCTATTTATCTCTAGTAGTCTAACTCAGACCAAACTCTATCTCGTTATCACCCTTTCTAATAAGGGCATTCAAAGAGTCATAATTGAATTTGAAGAATGCTAGCCAACTAGTTGATCAGCCCAATCTAAGCCAAATTGAACCTTAGCTCCCAATCACCTTGCAAAGCAAAAAGAACCCTAGGTCATGATCACTAACACAAAAACTTACAATTATGTAAATTGCATTTAGAATTTGTTTCTCTTTTCTTTTTTTGATGAAATTTTGGAATTAGGGTTTGATTTTAGATGTTTAGGGTTTGATTTGTGATAAACTTAATATTGTCAATGAGATTTAAATAATGTTTAGTGACGTTTTGATGACATTCAATGTAGGGGTTCACTCACTCTGAAAAGTCAATTACTTATTTAATTCTTTTAAAAGTATATAAACCAATTTGATCCCCAAAAAAATATATAAAAGTTAATTTGGATAAATCATCCCCATCACCAATATTTGTCATACAAACATGCTCATCATTTTCTTTTCTTTTCTTCGGAGCTCTCGTAATAACTATATATTGGAAAGAAAAAAACTTAGAAAAATATTTTTATATAAAATCTCTCAATAGTGATATTACTGTTCACATTTATTATCGCACGCATGCACAAATATATAAATGAACCTTCTGGTCCATCTTCTAGCTATCTCTCTTCTTGTCTCATGATCTAGGTTTGCTTATTCTATCACATCTCTCCAACTGTAACCACATCTTGTTTCTTCACATCCTCTATCTTTCATGGGGATTACAAGAACCCTTCAGCCTCCCTTCAACTTCCATCCCCATGCATGAAATTATTGAATCAATCTGCATCTTTGCCTCTGTTGAAGGAAACTGAACAACCCAGACAATACCCTCAACTAATCTCTCTCTCTCTCTCTCTCTCTCTCTCTCTCTCTCTCTCTCTCATATAAACATACCATTTTGTGTTTTAGGGTTTATAGTTTAGATTTTGTGATTTAGGGTTCCTTTTATAGGGCGAGAAAGGCGCTTCAATGTCCCCAGAGAGGAGCATTCGGGAGAAGCCGGAAAGGCAGAACTCAGGCAGCCGGAGAGGAGCATCTAAGAGGCCGCAAGAACAAGCCCTCAAGTGTCCGAGGTGTGACTCTACAAACACGAAGTTTTGTTACTACAACAACTACAGCCTCACACAGCCTAGGCATTTCTGCAAGTCATGCAAGAGGTACTGGACAAAAGGAGGCGCTCTTCGCAACGTTCCAATCGGCGGCGGCTGCAGAAAAAACAAGAAGATGAATATGAAGTCTTCTTCGAGGTTTAACTTCGCCGACATGGATTTTCAGCTTGATGGTGCTCTCTCTTTCGCTAGGCTTGGCTATAACCAGTTCTCTTCATTTGGGAACATTTCAACCGCTTCTACTGCAATCTCCACCGCTCCTTTTGCAGTTTATAACTTAGGAAGCTCCGGCCATCAGTTTGGCGGGAGTTTTCCTTCATCTTCTGTTCAAGAGATGGGTTCGATGACCGTTCATAGCCGCCTTGCGTCTTCCATACAATCCTTGAGCTCTATCAACCAAGAGCTCCACTGGAAGCAGCAGCAACAAAGGCTGGCCATGCTTTTCGGCGGAGATAATCCAAAAGAAAGCAGTACCTCCTCTTTTCAGCCGGAAAACCAGGAGATGTCAAGTTCAGGGTTTTGTGGCGCCGCCGCCGGATGGGACGACTTAGCCGCTGAGTGGTTTTCCGATGGCTCTTTTGCACCTATGAATCTTACCCCATCCAGCAGCGGCGCCAGTGGCATCTATGAAATGACGAGCAGATGGAACGGAATTATGGCATGGGCTGATGACTTGAATCTGCCCAGTTGGGTGCCGTAGTTGAGTAATGAAAATCTTCAAAAAAAAATTTCTCCTGCAATCCATTCTTCTCCTCCTCCTCCTCCTCCTCCTCCTCCTCCTCCTCCTCCTCCTCCTCCTCCTCCTCCTCCTCCTCCTTCTTCTTCTTCTTCTTCTTCTTCTTCTTCTTCTTCTTCTTCTGTAAGTTGCTGTTCATCAGCCTTAGTTACTACTGTTGCTTGTAATGTTAGTGACGATGGTGTTCCCCATTTATTTTTGCATGTTCCTGCAAATACTTGTTGCATGCCCTGTTCTCGTTTGGAAGATGATGCTTTTACGCAATTTTAAATATTATTCGCAAAATCTGGTACAAAAAAGGACAGTGATGCAATTGCATTTTTCTTAACCATTTTCATATACATCTTCATGTACAATATTAACTAATGAACGAAATTTAAATATATAAAACTAATGTTTACATGTCAATATATCATCATACCCTACAGTGTACATTTCCCTTCAAATAACACACCTTGTAATAACATGATCTCAAAGTTGGATAATCCCTTCAACTTCAACGAACGATAATATATATAGTTTCTTAAGTCTCCCAACACACACACACACGCACATACACACACACATATATATACATACAGCATTATATATAAAAGAGGGACAAATGTATATTGGGGGTGTTGGCAATAAATGGAGAGAAGGGCTACGACATATGTTTGGTGTGTTTGATGTTCAGTCAATCTTTCAGAAAGTGGCATTGTCTGGCTGTCTCCTTGGTCAGGGGAACCCTACCGCCATGTCTCAGGCTGCTGCCCCTAAATTATTGAAGACATAAAATAAAAGTGGTTGGGGGATGAGTCTCTCGCCCTTGTTTGCCCCTGCAGGATTAAGTAAAACCCTGCCCCACATACACGGAGAGGGTTATCCATGACACTTCCCTCGTCATTATGACGCCTTTGTCGATGTCTGAAAAAGGCTTCTTTTCAAACTGCATTCAATGCAACTGTCCGAACATAACTTTCATGCATATCAGTAGTCCCTAGCTGAAATCAAATTACTCCATAAATTTCATTATTCTTGATTTCTGAACTGAAAAAACAAGAGGGTTATACGGATCATGGGTACTGTATACAGAATGAAGTTTACATCTCAAGATGAGGGTTAAGAAGAAACAGTATATAATTGCCGTTTGGGATCCTTTCAGTTCTAGCAAAAGAGAAAATCTGACTTTATGGAATATTATTGTAGGGTCTGTCATTTCATTGGAAAAACAACTAAAGCCATTGGAATAGGATTTTGGAGTGTAATTAGTAAATAGTCATAGGGTTTTGTTTATGTTAAAGGGGCATTTAATATATTTTATTTTTAATATTAAAATATTTTTATCACGGTAACCAATGTGTCGTATTTTGAAATATTTATGAGCCAATAAAAAAATTTGAATGCTGAAAATAATATGCATTAAATGCACCTTAACTTAGAACACTCGCTAACAAAACCCTTAATAATAAGGGTAATGTTAATTATTGTCTTAAAGATAACAGTTAAGCAATAATAAATATACCTTATTTTCTTATAAGATGCATTTATGCATAACAACCAAATAATTCTGTGGGGAATGGTATACCCATAAATAAGTTTGCCAAACTACGAACTGAAATGACGCACACAAATTCATAATAGTGTTATTTAAAATTAACAATAAATTTACGTACTATTTTGATTAGTAGATTGTTAATTACAATTAACAATAAAATTCATACCTACACTCACACTAGCTAGAAATGGAAAAAAAACCTCAACGGCCTCAAAATAAAATAAAAGTATGGGAGCCCAACAATAAGCGTCCCAGCACAGCACAGTGAAAGGTATGAGAACCATGGGAAGATACCTGAAGGTCCACCCACCGACCAAGGATGGCAACTGATGTGGATAACGATGGCTAACCCACAATAAGCCTCCTGAGCACTCCAAGGATATGAAACGCGCGGAGGAACTGTCAATCAAAAGGAGACCATTCACCAAAACCAACACCATTCCCCAAAAAAATATGATGCATGAGAAATGTGATCCTTATGATGACTGCAGCATAGAGAGAAACCACAAAGAGGAGAAGAGGGACAAGAAATAACCTTGCAGAAGAGCCACACTCACAGACAAAAGAGAATCAGAAGCATCCTCTGTAACATTTTTCTAATTTTATTAGTTGATGATAAATATATCAGATTTTAAACAATTAAATCAACCAATAAAATAATTTAGTTGTTAAAAACAAAACGTAATAAATACACTTTACCTACAAATAAAGTGTATTTATTATTGTTTAACTATTACCTTAAAGATAATAATTAACAATACATTTTTATCTTATTTGGACTAATCCACTAGTTGTTCTCAATGTGTTTGTTTAAATAATAAATAATAACGCTTCGATAAATTCGTTTCTATTTTATATCATGATTCAACATTTAAGGTGTGTTTGATAGCATTTAGTTGAAAAGAAAAATATTTTCTAATTTGTATAGAAAACAAAAATCATCTCCCCCTAGATAGAATTTTTCATGAAAAAGTGACAAAAATATATTTTAATAGTTGTACCATAGAATTCAATTCTAAGAAAAATGTGATGTGTCAAACAGTAAAATGGAATTCAATTCCTTAAATGTGACATTTTTCATATATTTTATATGCTATCAAATACACCCTTAGAGTCCATAGTCTTCTTCTTCTTATTCCATTTGTATTTTTAAAAATGCTATTTACACATTTAAATTTGACAATTATAATGATATTCTATATTAATATATCTTATACTATATATTATATTAATACAAATATATAAGAAATCAATATAGAGTATCAATAAAAATATCAAATTAAAACGTCCAAATAATATTTTCATTATATTTTCTCTCTTTACTTTTTTGTGTTTCCTTTTCTACTATATTTTCTCATTTTATTTCTTTTTTTTTCTTCTTCTTCCCAGCCACACCTTCTCCTTGCAGATTTGTTTTTTGTTTTCTTCTATTCATCTTCACTCTACTTTTTTACACCGTTCTCCAAATTAAAAAGTTAGGTTCTAACTATATATGAATCATATTCAAACTTACTTTATCTATGAAGTTAGGTTCAACACGCTTCTTATATTTCAAAAACACGAGACACAAAGCTCTATTGCACCATTCTTTTCTTTTCTTTTTTCTTATATTTCAAAAAATGCCAACAACTCCTTATATTTGATATTTGGAGTCATGAGGCCCTGTTTGGGATTGAAATGAGGTAATTGGGTCAAAATGAAGTGAAATAAGTTTAATATAGTAAAAGTGTTTGTTAAATTGATCAAACTGAATTTCAGTCGTTTGACTATAAACTAAACTCAATATAAGTTCAAATTCAGGCCCAAACGAAACCTAAAACCACTAGATTTGGTCTAGAAGCCTCGAGGATTAAAATATCAATTTACCCTCATTTCTTTTATAAATTTTCGATGCAAACTAAGAATCGTATGATATTTATCTTATTATGTTTAAAAGCTTTTTTAATTAATAAATTGATATTATATTAAAAAGAATTTAAACAATAAAAAGAAAAAACTGGAGCCAACCCATCACCTTGGTCAAAAGATCAAATTTTTAAACCCAAAAATCAAATCTTGTTGTATCATATCACAGAAGCCATTTTATTTTCAGATATACAGGAGCAAAACCCAAAATTTATAAACCCTTCTGCAATTGGATAGAAGAAGAAGAAGAGGAAGAGGAAGAGATGCTATATATCTCTTGTTGGGCATGGACGGGCCAAAGTCCAGTCATTAGAGCACCAAATTCAGAGCCTAAGCTTTCAATTTCAAGAACTGCTCCTCGGGCTCTGGGAGGTAGATGTGATCATGGTGAGAGCTCAAGTATGGAACTTCCTGTACCTGCTCAAGTGAAGCCCATAACCAGCACGTCGAACCCATTTGTGAAACACTGCCTCAAGCTTCGCCTCAGCTCTTCTTACCGCCACTCTCATGGTTCGGCTCTCGTTGTTGGCACTACCCCTATCAGGTCCCCTGCTATCCCTATCCCAATCCCAATCCTCCTTTGTGGTATCGGTTGCTCTTATTGAACCCTAAATTGAATTGGGCTTCTGCTTATTTGTCTCCTGGATGCCTTGAACTGTGATATAATATATGTCTGTATCTGTTTTGTTATTACGCTCTTTGTGGGCATTGCATATTTGTTGTTTTTGGTGAAGATTCTTGATGGGTCTGGTTAATTAAATTTGACAAATATGGGATGTCTCACTACAAGGATTAAAGATGTATTTTGATTCAGTGATCTGTTCTTATTGGTTGAAAGGACCATTGTTGGTAATAACTGGTTCATAGTGTGGGTGCTGGGGCTCCTGGTTTTCTGTGACTTCATTCTAGAGACTAATTGTTACTTTCTACAACTCCTAATACTTAGTTAGAAATTCATTTGTTTGGGGGATTTCATTTCTCTTTATTCCACAAATTTGTGGCCTTCTATACATGATGTTCTTGTGAATGTGGTCAAACAGAGGATAAGCCTCTTTAGCAGCCCAAAAAGAAACCTAAATTCAGTATCGCACCGTGAGGAAGTCTTTTATGCGTGATGTTTCTTATGAATGTGGTTAAACAGAGGATAAACATCTGTAGAAGCACAAAAGGAAACCTAAATTCAATGTCACAACATGTAAAGTAGTTTCCGTGTGAGGATGCCATTCAAACAATGCTTGGCATTTTACTAGTTACTGAAAGATTTCGGCCAACATGTTTTTATGAGATTTCTCTCATTCATCAAATGCAAACATCTGGGTCGTGTAGCTTCTAAATAATTTAAGTAAATCATGAACTGAGAACATCCACAGCTCTGTCACGACTTAGATGGTATTTTTATTTTTAATTTTTGCAGATTGTATTACTATTCTTTTGCAGAAGAGTTAGTTATTGCCTTTATTCTTGGATTATTGTCAGTTATGGAGTAATTTAGAAGCGGTTACTTGTAGTGGAGGAGTGGTAACTGTTGTGAATAGCTTATATATAAAGCTATAACCATATGGCTGGGTATCATTATGATATTATGAATTAAAAATCTCCCTTTTCTCTGCTATTCTCTCGGATTCTCTGTGTTTCTCCCTACTTTCTGTCTATTTCCCCCTATCTCTCTCGGATTCTCCCTGTTTCTCCTTCATTTCTCTCTTTGTTTCTTCCTCATTCTGTCTGTTTCTCCCTCATTTCTATCTCTATTTTTCCTACTCTTTCAATTATATCCTAGAGATAAACCTAACCTAGTCAGGATCGGGTTCCTGACAAGCTCCTGAGACCTTGAGTTGCATTTCTTCAAATTTCAAACTGCATAATAAACTTGGCATTTCCATCGCATATCCTTAATTCGTTCTTTTTATGGCTCGTCTATTCTTTCTTAACTTCAGACCCTCCTTCAAATCTGGACATATGTGAATATTAATCCTTCAAGGATGCTCTAGAGGTATCACAGGTAATCTTTATGATTACATTTCAGTGCACCTTCAACTTCTTCACTGTTATGTGTGTGTGCTCATGGGTAACCTCCTGGTTCTAGGATTCTCTGAGGAAAATGAAGCAGAAGTAGAATTATTTTCATCAATTGTAATGGGTTACTAATCAAAAACTGAATCGAGTTTTGATAAGTAGATTTAGCTCCAACCTCTCATTTTTCTTTTCCTTTTATTTATCTTTCTTTTCTTTCCTGTCACAAACCATGTTCCAAATATGGCCTATGTTGGTTCCATTTCTAGAATATTAGAATTATGTTCCTAGGTTCTTAGCATTATATGATAATATCTATCCCACCATAGCTATCCTTCTATTGGTCTGTCTATCCAAAAAATTTCTAGTTAAAAATTAAAGCAATTTACCTTTCACACCCTTGTAATCCCCAACATGCTTCAAAAAAGTTGGCAAAGAACCTCATACTTTGACCCAAAGTATAACATTAACAGCGATTAATAAATACCTAACTATTGCAGTAGTCACAAGAAATACATAACCTCTTTTAGTTTTCAAATATTTTATGAATTAAATTGACTTTTGAAGTATATGGGATTTATGTATTTTTCACCCAAAGTATTTGAGATAAAAAGTAAATACCCCTAAAAATTATTCATCTTAAAAAGAAATACCAGAGGAATGGATAACTTATATCCAGTTAGTATGTGACTTGTACACAGGGAAATATACAGGTATAAGGAATCCAAGCAAGAGCCACCTGCTACCATAGATTGTTTACTTCTACTTGATAAAGCTGAGATTCCTGATGGTTTAGAGGATCTCCCTATTCGCACCATTCGTGTTGGCTCCATGGTGATGAAGAAACTCTCCGGATTGCAGTCGACTGAATCTATTGAGACAATTTGCATAATGAAAATTCCTTCAACATTCTATAATTTAGATGACAACTGGCGGGAGGCAGACTGCCAAGGATGGTTTCCATCTCTACATCGAATCCTAGTCCTTGATGGGATCCAGGTTGTTGATCTAGTTATCCCTTGCAGATAAATGCCCCCGTTGTAGATTTGCCTCCTGTTCATTAATGTCAAACTATTGCACCTCAGATCTTTTTTATTTTGTGTTAATACATGCTTTTAGAACTTAGAGGACAAGCCTTGGTAGCAACAGTAAGGTTTCTCCTTTGTCACACTAGTCACAAGTTCAAGTTGTAGAAATAACCCTTTCTAATAAGTAAAAGGTTGCATACAAATACAACCGCCCCCTAACCATCACAAAGCGGGGAGTGTTATAAACCTCTCCCAGGTGGCAACTTATAAGTGCTACTTACTGATTTGTGCCCAAGCAAATTCCCAGCAAACATTCCATTTGCCCACCAAAGTATATATTGTATCGAAAAAATGAACAGACGGTAATTCCACTAAAGAATTACCGTCCATTGGAGCCAGGCAGTCTGCTAATCTCACTTCATTAACCAAAAACACTTTTCTTGGCACTATTTGCATCTTAATCTTTACATTTTCTATTCAACTTGTGAAAAATATGAAATATGAAGAAGAGCATCAAGCTCTTAAAGAGTCACGAACCTAAGAAAAGATCTGCTTGTGAAAAGTAAATATATAGATCTGCTTGCTGGTGTACAACCTAGAGTCACAAACCTACAAATGCATAATTGAAGTGATTTTATCAATGTCTAAGTCCCTAAAACAAGATGAGGAAGGTTAAGGACATTATGATCAACTTGGACTCGACTGGTTTTGAACCTAGTATAATGGACCCATATAGTTGAATTATGCATTTGGCAATGAGTTTGTTGAGTTGAGTTGAGATATTCAATTGAATTGCTGTTTGGCACTTAGTCTAATGAGATGGTTATTGCATTCAGATAATTTTCAGATATTTTTGCAGGATCCTGGTAACCTTGGCACATTACTTAGATCAGCAATGGCCTTTAGATGGGTAGGTAATGAGAGTTTCAAATGTCCTTTTTTTTTTTTCTATGCTTTGAAGGACAGAGTAAATAGACTGGAATTTTTCCATTAATTGCAAACAGGGTGGTGTATTCTTACTTCCCGGTTGTTGTGATCCATTCAATGAGAAAGCACTTCGAGCTAGCCGAGGAGCCTCCTTTCAGCTTCCTATAGTTTCTGGCTCGTGGGCTCATCTAGAAGCTCTCGCGAACCAATTTGGTTTGAAGATTTTGGCGGGTCATCCTGAGAGCAGTGAACTATCGAAGCAGCCAGTGTGTCGTCTTTCCCAGAGGCTTGCAGATTCGTTAGCCAATCTTCCATTGTGCTTGGTTCTGGGTAGCGAAGGGGGTGGCCTTTCTGAGAAAGCTAGGCAGGTGTCTGAGCTTGTAAGCATCCCAATGGCAGGGGAATTCGAGTCCCTTAATGTCTCGGTTGCTGGTGGCATTTTCTTGTATATGCTGCAGCCTGAGGACCAGAGACTTTTGTGACTCTTTCAATGAGTAATCATGCTAGACCTGGGTCTACTTCTTTTGCTTCGGGAAACAATGAATGCAGATAGAGCAAAGGTTGAGTTTTCGCCCTACTAATATTTTTGTCGTCGTATTTTTATATATTTTTTATATGATCATTTAAATTTTTTATTATTTCAATTACATCTCTTTAAAGTAATTAATATAGTCTTTATATTTTTAATATTTTTTTGTGATAATTTAAATTTTTTACAAAAAAAAATATAAAGTGTAAGAATTAAATTAATTTAAAAATTAAGTTAAAAATAAAATTGAAATTACAAAAAATTTGGATGATCATATAAAAAAATATATAAAAATATAAATTGAACTGTTGAATTTTGACTTTGTAATTGACATTTGATGTATAAAATTAAATTGATTCAAAAATATAAATATACGAGTAATTAAAATAATAAAAAACTTAAATTTTTACAAAAAAATTATAAAAATTAAATTAATTTAAAAATATAAATATAAGAATATAATTAAAATAATATAGCAACATTAAGCACAGAAACAAACATATAGATTTGACCAAAACGGAAACATTTCTATTTTTTTTAAACACAAGTACATAGTTCTTTAAATTAAAATTTAATTTTTATATTTTTAACATTCAAACACATTTTAAAAATTCTGTAAAGAAAATAAAAAATTTAATCTGATGGGTTCTAGATTATCCACTTAGAACAAACCTAAACAATAGTGGTATTCATTCACATCAATTGCATGCTAATTTTTAACTGAAGATGAACCTGCAGTTAATCCAGAGTCTAATGCTCTTTATTAAAAAAAATGGTTTAATGCCACAGCAAATAAGAGTTTCCCAAAAATCTTGGGATAAACACAGGTTCTCAAATTAACAAACTTTAGGAAGCCATCATGGAACCACTGTTCTTCCTGCATTCGCTCAACATATCCAGGTAGAACTGACACTTGCTGATGTCGCTCCCATAGTTGTTCAGGCACTGCCCCAAAAAATTTAAAATAAATAAATAAAAGACCCACCGAAATCAAAGCAGAATATCAAAGGTTTATGCTTGAGACAGCCAAAAACACACACACACAAAAAAACTCAAGGATTTCAGGCAAGAAATGGAAATCAAAGTTTATGCTTAAGCATTTTAATTAATGCAGTTTAGCTGTTTTAACTTCCTAGCAAAAGATCTCAATTTATCAGTTAAATGAAGCCATTGCTAAGCAATGAGCAAGAGAAACCAATTCCCTCCTGCCAGGCGTGTGCAGAAACCGCCCAAATCGTGGTTTTTGATATGAACAGTCACTGATGGCTTAGACTGCCAAAAAAATCAACCATAGTTGATCTTGAAACTAACTTGTAAAATTGAGCACCCATACTCTTTAATTAAATCTTAAAAAACCCCCAGCAACCACTACTACTTGGTGGTTGTGGCAATTTAGATGCATTGACATATGATTATGTTTTTTAATTTGAAACCTTAATAGTTTTGTGATTTTTAGTATTTCAAGAGATTGTTTTAATTTTGTTGGATGTGTACAAATTCTTAAAATTCAATGACTGTTTCTTATATTCCTCAAACCGCCCAAACCACTAAATTATGGTTTTGAGTGATTTGAAAGAGTAACGGTTTTGGTTATAATTTAAAAAGTAGTCAAGCTATTATTGGTAGTTCGATTTTAAAAACACTTTCCAAACCGCCCAAATCCGCGGTTTCACACCGCTACCTCCTGCCACCATAGTCCTACCCCACAATTTTTTGTTTTATATGTATTTCGACTTTAGGTATGACAACCTGCCGGTTTTGTTAATTGAGTGCTAGAAAGAGGAATTACGTACATCCTGGAAGGCCTTGGAATGTACACCACATGCATCAGATCCACCAATGCTGTTCGTGGAAGGTGCTGGAGCAGCAGCGCCGGAGTCAGAAACTACGGCTTCATGTTGGACAGTGCGAGGACCCAATACAGCATCAACAGCCCTGTGTGCTACAGCACTTCCAGTGCCAAAAGCCATGCCTGCAACATACTCAACTTGATGATAAGCAATACTAAGAGAATTACAACGAATATGATGTGAACGAACCAGCAAAGAGTGCCATGCTTTTCCTTAGGAAGGGTTTCTACTCACCCTCAGCTATGGTAGCTCCAAGACCTCCTAGCATGGATCCACCACTACCGCGTTGAACAGGAGCAGGAGCAGCAGCTACAATGGCCAAAAAGCAATAAGAACGAACCACAATCCAACTTGATCAAGCCACAAAAGATAAGCATTTGAAGCAAGTGAATGTCAACTATAAAGGAATAGACAAATCAATCTTTAAGAACTACCTGGCTGAGGTGCAGGTGCAGGACGAGGAGCAGCACGGGGAGCTGGCCTTCCTACAAAATGATGCAAAGAAGCAAAGAGAATTGCCATCATTCACAGGAGAACAATTTCTTTCCTTTTTATTTGTGGTAGAGAAGAAGGGATCAGTGGGACTAATTATTCTGACATTATACATGAAGACACTGTCTTTATCATCTATCACGATATTGATAGTTATGATAATGGGTATGAAGAAGACAGGCATAGACGATGCCTGTAGTTTTGTAGCCACTGAACTCCATAAGCATCTTATGATTGGCAATCCATAACTCAAATCAAGCAAGTTGTTCACTTCAAGCAAAACGATTTATCCAATCCCACAAGGAACACAGGAATCTGATGGAAAAGGAGAGGTATTGAAAGAAAGTTTGAAGAAACAAGCTTTCCTCATAATCAAGGTACAGCATCACGTATAAAATATACCATTTCTTTCTATTGCCTATCCTCTTTCCTTGTTACTTCTTATCCAACGCTATTATAAATGCCCAAAACTCCTTTCCAACTGACAAACTTATGAGATGATCCCCTCTATTCATAGGTCCGGCACTTGTACAAAATCCTGAAAGAAAGGAAGGAAGAAAAATATCCCAAAAGAAAAAAAAAATGAAATAATGGAAGAGGGAAAAATTCCAATAAAAAACCATTCTTCCAGTATATTTCAACTCATAGGATCCCCTAGTTATGCCATTGTAGCCATTGAACTCCATAAGCATCTTATGATTGGCAATCTACAATTCAACTCAAGCAAGTTGTTCCCTTCAAGCGAAACAACTTATCCAAATCCACAAGGAACACAGGAATCTGATGGAAAAGGACAGGTACCGAAAGAAAGTTTGAAGAAACAAGCTTTCCTCATAATCATGTATAAAATATACCATTTCTTCTATTGCCTATCCTCTTTCCTTGTTATAAATTCCTAAAACTCCTTTCCAACTGACAAACTTATGAGATGATCCCCTCTATTCATAGGCCCAGCACTTGTACAAAATCCTGAAAGACAGGAAGGAAGAAAAATATCCCAAAAGAAAAAAAAAAAGAGTTGAAATAACGGAAGAGGGAAAATTTTTAATAAAAAACCATTATTCCCATATATTCCAACCCATAAGATCCCTAGAGCCAACCTTTTCATAATGTTCTATCTTTTTGGGCTTCCAAGTTAAAACTAGCTATAATCAAAATGATGTCAGGCACTGCTTAGGGGTGGATACTGGAACATTACTCACAACCTAGAATTTCACTAAGCTCTTTACATCCACTATAGATACATTCATCAAAATTATTCTAAGTTGCATATAATTTGTTCATTCAAGGCGCCATGGAAGTGACTTTACTCAGGCACCACATAGGCAAGCAACTCTAATGAAGCGTTGAGCACCACAGGCAATCTCCAAGGCCTCCAAGAAAAAACGGAAAAAGCAAAATCAAACAAAAGGTTATCAGCTCTGAAAGTCGAGGAAGATAGTTTAATGTCCTAAAAAAAATCTAGTAAGAGGAAGAAAAAAGAGAAATTGAGTAGAGAGAAGCATGTTCAAGCTTGTTTCCCTGCTGCAATGCAAACCAATGCACAGTGCTGTAATTTTCTTTCAATTTCTCCATGTTTCATGCTTTTTCATAGCTGTAATGGACATAATCTTGCAGATTTGACAGAGGTGAGTTTGAGAGGAGTTGTTGGAGGTTGTAGGGAGTCATCAGGTGCTGGTAACCCTTGACAAGTAATGGCGTGTGGCCAACCCTTCTGGCGACTTATCTCTCCAATGGCAGGCTCACCTGTTACATGTGGCCCTCCGTTGGTCATCCCTCCCCCAATCTAACTTTTTAGTCTGAATATAGGGCTGTTCACTCACTTTGCTGCTTTGATGCTTTTCTGTTGCTGAAATTGCCTACTGGTGTTGTGTGCAGGAGTTGCTGCTGCCTGTTTGTGCTTGTGTGTTATTGTTATATATTTATTTTACATTGTTTATTTGGCTTCTTCGTTGAAACGTTGTTTGTTTGTTATATAACACAGAACATATTGCAGATAACTTATATTACTTAAGTTATTGTTATATAACACAGGAGTTGCTGCTGCCTGTTTGTGCTTGTGTGTTATTGTTATATATTTATTTTACATTGTTTATTTGTCTTCTTCGTTGAAACGTTGTTTGTTTGTTATATAACACAGAACATATTGCAGATAACTTATATTACTTAAGCTTGATTGTTTGTGTTTGCAGGTATTTTAGATGTTTTATTATTATGTGCATTACCTGATTGTGTTTTCCACATTAAAAATATTTTTTGGTTAATTTTCTTGTCAATTTAGCGCCTCACTTCACTCAAGCAAGCGCTCTCAGGCTATATGAGTGTCATAGCGCCCTAAGGGCACCTTTCTCCCCCAACTACCTCAGTGTTCATCTTTTTCTTCTTCCAATCTAGAGCAAGTCATCATTCAGTCACATCCCGATCTCTATGAAATCTGACTTGCTTTACTTATAATCAAAAAATAGGAATGAAGAAAGCGCCAATCTGAAAATATTGGAAAGGGAATACGCTTTGCCTACTCATTATATACATGCCAGCACTTCTAAATCGCAGAAAAAATAATTTTTCAAGTTATGTTCATCTTCTACAAAGTTATTGCGTTATGCGAACAGAATTTGCCACTAATTTTAGCTAAATATATTTCATCAAAATTATCTTGCCTAAGTACTAGTTTATATAGGTATAAATCATCTATTATGCACCACTAACTGATACTAGTAAAGAATATTAGTCATGAAATAATTTTCTAGGCATAGAAAAAGTTACTCAGATACCCACAGAAAAGATCTCCCTATCAAATGAAACCGAAGTATATTAATATGCTATGATAGTACAACTATAACAATATAATAGATCAGTTTTCTTTTTTTTTTCTGAACGAGTCATAAATTTTTTAATTCTCTCCTAATTGTTGTATCTATATCCATGAAATTGTTGTTGCAATGAGCTAGCTTCATAGAAACATAGAGATCGCCCCCCAGCTTTTGAAGAAATGGGCACAGCATGTAAGAAAGCCTCCATTTAAATCATACTTCTTTACTTTTAGATTCTCTTTATTTGGCTCTCAAAAGCAGAGTAAGCTACTTGGAAAAGAAATCATCTCGAACAAATTACAGAAATATTCTACTCAGTTTCAGCTACAGTACATGATGAAACACACAGGATAACGATTATCTCACTGGATGCCACATCCAAACTATATTCCTCATCAGAATTAAATTATAAAGCAACACAAATCAAAACCCTAGCTAAAAAGTTATATGCAAATACACAATACGAAATATATATATATATATATATACATATGCGTGGTGGATGAATATAGAATGAAAGATGAAACAACGTCGACCGGAAAATATTACCTGCTGAGCTCCGGCGAGGCATGATTTCTGAATCGGAGACGAAGAAACCCTTTGAAGAGTTGAAACCGCGGGTTGGATATGAAAATTGTTGAGGCGCAATGGCAGCCGCGTGAACCAACAGTTTTTATAGATCTCCGTTGATGTTGCGATGGGATCGGACGGCTCAGATTACGGGAAATTAATTTGCATGCGTTTACCTAAGGGGTTATTTAAAATGAGCGACAACCATTAACATAAGATTTGAATGATTTTTAAATTAAAATATAAAATAATTAAGATAAGATTAGAAAATATTTTAAGATTTTTATTAGATTATTAATTAAAATTTTTAAAATTCATTGATAATTATATTTTTTTATGTATTTATTAATACATATGATAAACATCAAAATAAAAATTTTTTTATCAAAATATGTCTATTCCTAAATTTATTCAAAATTATTTGTTAACATCAATAACAAATTTATAATTAAAATAGTATTTTATGATTAATATAAATTTTTAAAAAAATAAAAATTAAAAATAATATTTTATTTTCTAAATTCATGTTAAAAATAAATTTAAAAAGAGTTGAAAAATAGAAATAAGTATTGTTGGAATTATAATAATTTCACCTAAATAATTAAAAATAGTCAAAACGTATTTTTATAATAGATAATAAAATATAAAATTAAATAAAATAATTTAAAAATTCGAGAAAGGAATTGTATTAGTTAATAAAATATGTGTAGAGAGAGAGAAATTAAATTTCAAAAATCGGTGAAAAAAATATCATTTAAATTTAAAAAATTATCAAAATATATGACAATTTAAAAATGTATTAAATAATATTTATTATAAGACTTAAATAAATAAGTTCTTTTAATAAATTTAAATTTTTAAAATATATTAAATGACATTAATTATCCTACAAGGGACATATAGATAATTGAGACTTATCTGAAAAAATTAAGATAAATTTATTTGAGAAGAGAGGTCAGATAAATTTATCTTGAAAAGGGAAGTAAAATGTCACGTAAGAATTTTTTAGGAAATAGTTAGATAAATTTAACAAACACGTTAAAAAAATCAAACATGCGGAATGTTTTCCATATCTGATCTTTTTTCCTCTTATCTTGATTAATAAATACCCCCTAATTGTATAGATTATCTTAATTGTAGAGATTTTTTTCATATTATGAAAATGGCAATAAGCTCTCTCTTGTTATAAAAAAGTTAGGTAAATTTTATATATCATATTTTGATCTTTGTTTAAATTACACTGATCATTTTTGTATTTTTAAAAATAATACAGATCTAGCTTGAAATTAATTCTCATACGACACATATCCTTTGTCGTTACTTAATGACACTTAATTTTATTGAAATATTTTTTTTACTCTGCACTTTCTTCTAAAACACAAAAAAATTAAAGTGAATTATGCCAAAACCGATTAGTGTGGGTTCTGATTAGCAAACCCATCACATAAAAGATTCCATAAAAGAGATAGAGGTAGATAGAAAAGGCTATTTTTATTGAACCTAAGGTTTTTTGACCAAATTTGAACTCAGAAATCTAGGTTTGAAAATTTTCAAATATAAATATAGGTTTAAATAACCTAAATTTTAGGGTTACTAACGAATATTTAGAGAGAGAAAATCAAAGACCTTTGAAAAAGTTGATGTTGGAAAAAGCCAAAGCTTAACCCTAAATCAACCCTTATAAACTCAAACAAAAACGACCAAATTCTTACACAAAAACGACCAATTCCTTGAGGTCTTGGGACCAATTCCCAAGTGTTGTTTGTTATCAAATAGTTCATCTCTTCGTCCATACCTTGCTGCCATTTTAAACAGTCATGGGAGCTGACAGCCTCCTCATAAGAAGTAAGCTCACAACTCCTTATCTCCAAACCTGCCACTAAGGCACAGTAAACCAGATCTAAGTAAGAATATCTTGCAGGAGGTCTTATAGTCCTCCTGCTTCTGTCCCTTGCCAGCTGGTAGTCCCTTAGGTTCTAGTGTAGAGAGTCATATTATTCTTCCTCACCTTCAGGGCCTACAGATGGCTCTTCATGATCAGATGGTAAGTCAATTTCAGGGTTTGACACACCTGAGGAGGAAGTAGCCGGCAGATCAGGAACATCTGCTGGTTGCTCCACCTCATTTTGGGTATTACCAATTATAAGAAACTCATCTGGAGTGTTAGGTGTGGGATAGTTTTCTAAATTTTTTGATTTACAAGGGAAAATAGATTCATTAAATATAACATCTCTACTAATTATTAACTTAACTCCACCTGAACTCTTATCCCACAATCTATATCATTTAGTTCTATCTTGGTACCCCACAAAAACACACTTGATGGATCTAGGATCCAATTTTCCCACTGATTGGTGGGCATATGCCTCACAACCAAAAATCTTGAGATAATTAAAGTTTAATTTTCTACATGTCCATATTTCTTCAGGATACTTTAGATTTAGTACAGTGGAAGGGCTACGATTTATTAGATGAGCAGCAATGGAGAGAGCCTTTCCCCAAAAGGTTTTAGGTAGGTCAGCTGTAAACAGGAGGCATCTAACCTTTTCTAACAAGGTCCTGTTCATTCTCTCAGCCACCCCATTTTGTCGGGGTGTGTTTCTCACAGTTTTATGCCTAACAATGCCATGAGAGTCACAGAACTCATCAAAGTCTCTATTATAGAATTCTAAACCATTATCAGTTTTTAGAGTTTTAATCCTCTTGTCAGATTGGTTTTCTACTAAGGCTTTCCATACTTTAAATTTATCTAAAGTCTGATCCTTAGTTCTAAGAGGAAAGACCCAAACCTTCCTTGTAAAGTCATCCACAATGGATAGAAAATACATGTTCCCACCAAGAGTAGGCTTTTGAAAGGGACCCCACAAATCAGCATGCACATACTCTAAGCATACCTTCGCCAGGTGAGTCTTTTTGTGAAAACTCATCCTGTGTTGCTTGCTTAGGATACATGATTCACAGAAGTTCAGAGGATCTGTAGGCACTAAGCCAAGGTAACCTTGGTTTGATAGAGCCTTCAGACCTTTATGGCTCATGTGACCAAGTCTCAAATGCCAGATATCTGTCTTATCAGCTTTTGCCATGCATGTAGTTGAAACATTAACAGAGAATAATGAATAACCATTTAAAACATATAGACCATATTTTTTAGTACCAGTGAAAATTAGGTGATTATTCTTAAAGACATACATATTTCCTTTCTCTGCTTTATAAGAATAACCTAATTCATCTAAGGTTCCAAGAGATATGAGGTTTCTTTTTAATTCAGGAACATATCTAACATTTGTAAGAATCTTGATCTGGTTATCATGCACTTTTAAAGATATATCACCCATGCCTTGAACACCACAAGTTTGATTGTTGTCCATATAAATAGTTCTTGTTTCTTTGTTACTAAAATTTTGAAACCACTCAATGTTTGGACACATATGGAATGAACAACCAGAGTCCATTATCCATTCATTAGCAACAGTTGAACTAGAAACAGTAAGAACTTCAGCTAGGTTATTGGAGCTGCTTGCAGCTACCGACGCATCCCCCCCTTGTTTTTGTTTCTTTAGCAAGTAATAACAATATTTCTTTATGTGACCCTCCTTCCCACAATGGTAGCATTTCTATTTGGGCTTTTGCTTACCCTTTTTTCCCTTACCCTTAAGACCTGAACTTATAGTTTGATTACTATTTTCTATGATATTTCTCTTATCAGGTTTGCCTTTAACAAACAAGTTGTTAGCTGGTTTCTTAGATGAATTTAATTCTAATTCTCTTGCCTTAATCCCTGAAATAACAAGGTCTAAACTAGGTACAATACCAGTATATTGTAAGGCATGTTTAACCACATTATATTCATCTGTCAAAGAATTTAAAAAGATCATAGCCTCACTGGTATCACTAAGGGCTTGATCTGTTCCCCTTAACAGTAAACTAAGTTTGGTAAACTCATCTATGTTTTCATCCATAAATTTAGAAACATTCATCTTAAAGTTAAATAACATACCCTTTAAATAAACTAAATTCGGAGTAGATAAAACAGAGTATAATGAATCAAGTTTATTCCATAGTTCAAGAGGGGTATTCATGCCATCTAACTTATGTATTACACTATCACCAAGATGTAAAAAAATAAGATTAAATGCTTCTTCCCTTACCTCAACAGCTCTTGTGAGCTATTCTGTTGTCAATTTCTCTTCGTTGGATTCAAGTGCAATAAGCACTTTATGATGAGAGAGCAGAACTCTCATTTTTTTCTTTCAACTACCGAAATCACTTTTACCATCGAATGTTCCGATTTCAAATCGGGTTGATGTCATCTTCGTTTTACAAGAAGGTACCCTAGAGACCCTAGACACTGACTAGACTCACTCAGCAAAAAATAATAGGCCGACAAGAGACTTACAATGAACTCTAGGAATCAAAGGCAAAACAACACCACAACAATAAACCCTAAACGAGACAAGCCTCAGTTGAAGGTACTGCGAGTTTAAAAGGCTCTGATACCACTGTTGGGAAGAGCCGAAGCTTAACCCTAAATCAACCCTTATAAACTCAAACAAAAACAACCAAATCCTTACACAAAAGAATGGACAGAATGTTGAGTTACATAGATCTTATCATATGCGCAGCGGAAATTAAAATTTAGTTTACAGGTATCCCGTTTTTCAGAAATTATGGTTTAATAAAATGAAGACATAAACGAAAAATACCTCTTGGATGAAATCTTATTTCACCGTTAGATTTCCCGCCGTATGATCCTCCAAGTGTAGGATGCCGAGTCGGTCCACCCGAAATTACTTCTATTCAAGAATATCAAAAAGAAAGATAAGTAGAAGAAATTTTTCACAAAAATTTCTAATTTACCTCTTGGATTCAAAAACTATTCTTCCAAAACTCTCTCTACTCTCAAAATGATCCAAGTGCAACTTATAAGAGAAATTAAGAGTTTGGAACTATTTATAGTTCCAATTAAAAAATCATTCTCCATTAAATGGGTTGGGCTTCTCAAGTCCATTCCATTTAATGCAATTGGGTCAAACCCAATCCAATAGTATTTATTTGAATCCAATAGTGCCATTAGGCCAAGCCTAATGTACTAGCAAAAGACCTAACCCAATCAATAATCAAATAATTGTATTCATAATATAATTATTTAATTATTCTTATTTATCTAATAAATAAATGCACTATTATTAGTAATTATAAAATTACTAATTTATTTATTTTCTCTTTGAAAGTAATTTCTTTTGGGTGGGACTTTCTGGGTTCACAAATAAATTGGCAACAAGAATAATCAACAATTAATTCTCGTAAATCATGAGTGACATCTAGCAATATATCATGATTACCCAATTTATTGTGAAGCGGGTATTCTGAACCTTTTACTACGTTACCATACAATACGGTCTTTCTATCATCCTATATCCCGACAAGATATGAGATCATGGTCAGTAGGTTGAATCTCTTAATCTTGTCATATGACCAAATCCAAAATCAATCTTGACAAATTATGACACAACCCGTATGGAACAAATTCCATCGTCATATTACCTCGGCCAAGGATTTATCGTCAAGTGATTACTGGATCGCATAGGATATCTTCCTCATAAATCTCGAGGTGATAGATTCCATGTCTGATGCACACATACCTTATGTATCACTGAATCAGGAACATAGATACGTATGATTATCCTTGATTAGAACAACCATATAATATTGTTGATATCATAATCCAACAATACACAGATATCCATGTCATCTCAGGTCTAAGGACTAGTTGTAAAATCGCATCTAACATTAAATCATTGACCCGTGAGAAATAACCCATGTGATTTAATGTTGACAGTCCCATTCAGTGAACTCGTTCTTGTAACGAGCACCCACTCATCTTCCTTCTATAGCTCATATAGAATGGCACGAGACTCACCAACCTTATCTTTCAGTATCTCATACTGAAACAAGGAGGAAGACAATGTGCTGGCCTTTACGAGTTGCTATCATCCATGATAGGAATTCTATGGTCAGGAACATGTTTATAGTATAACAAATTGTGGATTATCCGTAACTCGTATTCTTAACACTTAAGAATGGTATCCACTTCTTATTATACTAATGGATATATGTTTTTATAATTTAAACCATATTGTAATTTAAATAAAAACATAAACTTGCCATTTAAATAATATTTAAAGAAATACAAGATCGAGTCCCTTTGTGTCACTAGAACTGGTTTTTAGGGCTCATATCTAACAATCTCCCACTAGCACTAAGACCATTCAGTGTGGTATCTCATACCCCACCTATCTAGATGAAAATCTAGTTGCTTCTGGTTCATGGCCTTAGTCAGTGGATCTGCTGCGTTCTCTGATGTATCTATTCTCTACACATTGACATCTCATCTACCAATGATCTCTCTAATGAGATGGAAGCGTCTTTCAATATGTTTGGACTTCTGGTGAGACCTCGATTCCTTAGCTTGCCCTATGGATCCATTGTTGTCGCAAAACAAGGGGACGACAGACTTTATAGAAGGAACCACTCCAAGTTCAGTCACAAACTTTTTGACCCAGACCGCTTCCTTTGCAGCATCTGATGCTGCAATATACTCAGTTTCTGTTGTAGAATCGGCAGTCGTATCCTATTTGGAACTCTTCCAACTGAATACTCCTCTGTTGCAAGTAAACACATATCCAGAGATAGACTTTCTATCATCAACATCTGATTGAAAATCAGAATCTGTGTAACCTTCCACTTTCAGTTCTCCTTCACCATAAGTAAGGATCAAATCCTTAGTTCTTTTCAAGTACTTAAGGATATTCTTAACGGCAATCCAGTGTTGTTCACCTGGATTAGACTGATATCTGCTTGTAACACTTACAGCATGAGCAATATCAGGCTTAGTACATAGCATCGCATACATTAGACTTCCTATTGCTGAAGCATAAGGAATCCTAGACATGCGTTCTCTCTCTTCTTGTGTCTTGGGGCACATATCACGAGAGAGGTGGATTCCATGTCTAAAGGGCAACAGACCTCTTTTGGAATCCTCCATGTTGAACCTCTTCAACACTCTTTTTATGTACTTATTTTGGGAGAGTCCTATCAGTCTCTTGGTTCTATCTCTATAAATACGTATACCGAGAATATAGGCTGCTTCTCCCAAATCTTTCATGGAGAACTTACTTGACAACCAGACCTTTATTGTTAACAACAATCCTACATCATTTCCAATGAGTAAGATATCATCTACATATAAGACCAAAAATGCTATTGCACTCCCACTAGCTTTTTTATAAACACAGGGTTCATCAACGTTTTGAATGAAACCAAACGATTTGACTTCATCATCAAAACGGATGTTCCAACTTCTGGATGCTTGCTTAAGACCATAAATGGATCTCTTAAGCTTGCATACCTTCCCTGCGTTAACTTTAGGTGTGAAGCCTTCAGGTTGTTCCATATAAATTTCCTGATCTATATAACCATTTAATAAGGTTGTTTTCACATCCATTTGCCAAATCTCATAGTCATAATGATCAGCAATGGCTAGTAAAATTCTGATGGATTTAAGCATGACGACTGGAGAAAAGGTTTCTTCATAGTCAATCCCTTGTCTTTGTCGATAACCTTTTGCCACAAGTCTAGCTTTATAGGTCTCTACCTTTCCATCTGAACCTATCTTCTTCTTGAAGACCTATTTACATCCAATAGGTACTATACCTTCTGGTGGATCTACAAGAGTCCAGACTTGGTTCTCATACATGGAATCCATTTCAAAGTGATCATTGTCTCATACAAGGAACAACTCTTGTTCATGTAGAAAACCATATCTCTTAGGTTGATGGGGTATCCTCTCACTTCTTCTAATGGGAGGTGCAACACTCGACCCTGGCTCCTCAATTGGTACTTGGACATCTCGTGGAATAGTTTCAGGCTCGGTGAACCCTTCACCAAGTTCTATTTTTCTTTCATTACCTCTTTCTTGAATAAACTTTTTTTCAAGAAAAATAGCATTTCTGCTAACAACTACTTGTTGCAGTTCAGGAATATAGAACTCATATCCTAAGGTGTCCTTAGGATAACCCACGAAACTACCCTTTAAAGATCGTGTCTCAAGTTTCTCTGATTTAAGCTTTTTCACAAAAGCTGTACATCCCCAAATCTTAACATGTTTAAGACTGGGCTTCCTATCAAAACCATATCTCATGTGGTGTTGTAGGAACTGACTTGGAAGAAACTCTGTTTAAGATATATATTGCAGTAAGAAGGGCGTGTCCCCATAGAAACAAAGGTAAGTCTGTACAACTTAACATACTTCGGACCATATCTAATAAAGTCAAATTCCTCCTTTCTGAAACTCCATTCAGTTGAGGCGTTCCTGGTGGGGTCCGTTGTGAAATAATACCTGAGACCTTAAGAAAATCTTCAAACTCGTTACTAAGATACTCGCCTCCACGGTCTGATCGTAAGGCTTTTATCTTTTTACCAGTTTGATTTTCTACTTCAGCTTTAAAATCTTTGAACATTTCAAAAGATTCAGATTTATGTCTCATGAGATAAACATATCCATATCTAGACATATCATCTGTAAAAGTTATGAAGTATTGATAACCTCCTCGGGCTATTACATTAATAGGCCCACACATCCAAATGTATAAGTCCTAACAATTCTGTGACCCTTACACCTTGCCTAATAAACGGCAATTTGGTTATCTTTCCAAGGATACAAGATTCACAAGTTGGATATGGTTCAGAATCTAATGGACCCAAAAGCCCAACTTTCTCCAACTTAGTGATTCTGTCATCCCCTATATGACCCAATCTGTAATGCCACAGAATTTTAGAATTTGGGTTATCACGTGGTCTCTTATTATTATTTGATACATGCAGATGCTTATTATTATCAACAGTCACATTCAAAATGTAAAGACCATTGACAAAATTACCAGTAGCAATCAATTTATTTCTAAAATAAATCTCACAAACATTATTCTTAAAAGAAAATTCATAATTTTCTTTCACCAATACAGGAATAGAAATAATGTTCTTAAAAGCTCCAGGTACACATAAACAATTGTTTAAAACTAAACTATGTTCATGTGATAAAATTAAAGATACAGTGCCGATAGCTATGGCTGCAACTCTTGCTCTATTTGCTACCTTTAGCACAATCTCATCATCTGCAAGCCTTCTACTTTGTTCCAGATCCTATATAGATGCATAAACATGAGTTGTCGCTACAGAATCTAGAATCCATAAAGTAGAAGAGTAAGTAATGAAAAAATACTCATGAACTATCATCATACCTGTCGCTTCCTTCTTCAAGGAACTAAGGTAATCTTTACAGTTCCTTTTCCAATGTCCCTCTTTGCCACAATGGAAACATTTTCTTTTGGCAACAGTTTTTTCCTTCTTCTTTTCAATCACTTTATTTGCTTGGGTGGCCTTCTTTTTACCTTTCTCCTTTCTAGTCTTACTAGTAGAGGACACAGCCATCACAGTGCCTGTTTTCATGGTACCCTGAGCCGTTATTAGCATATTCATAAGTTTCGCCGGGGTACACTCAATCTTGTTCACAAGTTTGAAATAAAACCCCAATACGAATCTGGCAAAGACTGAAGAATTGCATCTATTTGAAGATATTGATGCATTGGAGCATCTAATTCATTCAGTTTATCCATCCAGGAGATCATTTTGAGAACATGGTCTCCAACTGATCCTCCAGGAGACATCTTTGCTCGAAAGATTGATTTAGATATCTCATATCTAGCACTTCGACTTCGCTCACCATACAACTCTTGTAAACGAGCAATAATTGAATACGTATTTGGCATCTTATTATGCTGCCGTTGTAACTCTTGACTCATAGTAAGCAAGATGTAACTCTTAGTGACAAGATCATCATCTTGCCACTTATTGAGTGTATCTTGTTCATTCTGAGTAATGTGTTCAGCAGTTGGCTCAGGGATAGGCATTTCCAAGATATATGTGATTTTTTTCAAGTTTGTAATCAATTTCAAATTTAAAAGCCAATCGTTGAAATTTGGTCCAGTTAGCCGGTTTGCGCCATTAAATTTAGAAAGTGCATTTAGTGAAGCCATTTGATGTATTTGCAGAAAATAAGTAGATTATTAGATATCTTGTTTTCTTAACTATCTGATTTTGGTCTTTAAATCAAACAGTACCTCCCACTAAGTTTTTCAAATTCCTTACTCCCATTTAAAGAAAAAAGCGAATTCACATTGGTATGAATTCTAGTGGGTATTTGGATTCTTATTAAATTTATTACTTCTCACATAATAGATTCTTGGAATAATAAATTCAATAAGTGGACAACGCTTGTCCAGTATATTTTATGTACGGCCCAAATATTTTATTTCGACTCCCAATCCAATGTACCTCACATAATAGTTTCTTGGCAATTGAACATAGTTAAATCATACCATCACGCTGACAAGTCTGCACAGTTGAATATCGATTGCCTCACATAATAGTTTCTTGGGTCACGATATTTGTGCATCCCCATCTCATCAAATGTTTTAAATAGAAATTAAAGTATTTTAATCAATGTGCAACCCCTATGTATCCATAGCCGATCAACACACGAATTAAAAAGCCTCAATTTCTACCGTGATGGAGAGCCCCGATTAGATTGTCTTAACTCTTAAGGTCCAACCGGTTACAATTTAATTTTATAAATATGAGAGATTTTTTAATTAATTGGTCTCACTTTTCACATGCAACGTTTTAACATACATCAATTATGTAAATAAACATTGCATAAAAATAGTCGATATGGTCATGGACTCAATCATGCATTTTAAGCGCAATTTCAGCCATTGGAATTGTGCGGTGCATTTGTGGGTGTACAAATAAGAAAACGCCTATAACTATTACAAGCATAACCCTTTCACATAGGGTCTTCGTTTTCTTGATTATTTTGCCATCAACGACTTCACTCCAAGCCATGCCTCGATTGGTGTGAATCCATTGCTTTTACAATTTACTATAAACTACTTTTACAATAAATTAAAAGTAATAAATAATTATTTTACAACTGTCATGAAAAGACGGCTACCTTCGGCACGTAAGCCGTTAAATAAAATAATCCATACATCCACATCACACATACATCATCCATGTAGTGTCCTAAGTCCATGACCAATACCGATATGCAACAAGGCATCCACAACATGCTATTAACAATTAAAAGCATATTATAAGCAATCATATGATTATTGGACAATTGTATAACTAATTATACATTGGTATTTTTTTTAAATAATAAAATAAATAAATAAATAAAATAATAATAACAATTATTATTATTTATTTTATTTATTATTATTATTATTTTAAATAAAACAAATAATAATAACAACTATTATTATTTATTTTATTTTTATTTTTTTTAAATAATAAAACAAATAAATAAATGAAATAATAATAACAATTATTATTATTTATTTTATTTATTATCATTTTATTATTTTAAATAAAACAAATAAATAAATAAATAAAACAAATAATAATAACTAAAATAAAACAAATAATAATAACAATTATTATTATTTATTTTATTTTATTATATTATTTTATTTTATTTTATTTTATTTAAATAAAATAATAAAAAAATAAAAAATAAATGAAACGGCCGTGGCCGACAAAAGGGGGGGTTGGCCCCCCCACTGTGCGCGCAGTGCGCAGGCGAGTCCCGTGCATCACCAGCGCGCGGCACTGGTGCGCGGGCCCTGCCCACGCACTTGCCCGCGCCTGGCGCGCATGGGCGCGCCCAGACGCGCCTCCGAGTGCGCCTATGCGCGCACCATGCCAGCCCAGCGCCCCCGGGTCACCCCGACACTGCCCGTCCGCCTCGGAACAAATTCTGACACTTCCAGTTGTGCTAAATCTAATTCCAGCATTGTCCAACAGTGTTAAATCAGTTTTAAAACGCTACCGACATGCAACTCTTCTTCGGATCTCATCCAAAATTATTTTATTTTTCAAAATACCAATTCTATGTCCAATAATCACATGAATAAAACCATAAAACTGAAAAACGATGGCTCTGATACCACTGTTGAGTTACATAGATCTTATCATATGCGCAGCGAAAATTAAAATTTAGTTTACAGGTATCCCGTTTTTCAGAAATTATGGTTTAATAAAATGAAGACATAAACGAAAAATACCTCTTGGATGAAATCTTATTTCACCGTTAGATTTCCCGCCGTATAATCCTCCAAGTGTAGGATGCCGAGTCGGTCCACCCGAAATCACTTCTATTCAAGAATATCAAAAAGAAAGATAAGTAGAAGAAATTTTTCACAAAAATTTCTAACTTACCTCTTGGATTCAAGAACTATTCTTCCAAAACTCTCTCTACTCTCAAAATAATCCAAGTGCAACTTATAAGAGAAATTAAGAGTTTGGAGCTATTTATAATTCCAATTAAAAAATCATTCTCCATTAAATGGGTTGGGCTTCTCAAGTCCATTCCATTTAATGCAATTGGGTCAAGCCCAATCCAATAGTATTTATTTGAATCCAATAGTGCCATTGGGCCAAGCCTAATGTACTAGCAAAAGGCCTAACCCAATCAATAATCAAATAATTGTATTCATAATATAATTATTTAATTATTCTTATTTATCTAATAAATAAATGCACTATTATTAGTAATTATAAAATTACTAATTTATTTATTTTCTCTTTGAAAGTAATTTCTTTTGGGTGGGACTTTCTGGGTTCACAAATAAATTGGCAACAAGAATAATCAACAATTAATTCTCGTAAATCATGAGTGACATCTAGCAATATATCATGATTATCCAATTTATTGTGAAGAGGGTATTCTGAACCTTTTATTACGTTACCATACAATACGGTTCTTCTATCATCCTATATCCCGACAAGATATGAGATCATGGTCAGTAGGTTGAATCTCTTAATCTTGTCATATGACCAAATCCAAAATCAATCTTGACAAATTATGACACAACCCGTATGGAACAAATTCCATCGTCATATTACCTCAGCCAAGGATTTATCGTCAAGTGATTACTGAATCGCATAGGATATCTTCCTCATAAATCTCGAGGTGATAGATTCCATGTCTGATGCACACATACCTCATGTATCACTGAATCAGGCACATAGATACGTATGATTATCCTTGATTAGAACAACCATATAATATCGCTGATATCCTAATCCACCAATACACAGATATCTATGTCATCTCAGGTCTAAGGACTAGTTGTAAAATCGCATCTAACATTAAATCATTGACCAGTGAGAAATAACCCATGTGATTTAATGTTAACAGTTCCGTTCAGTGAACTCGTTCTTGTAACGAGCACCCACTCATCTTCCTTCTATAGCTCATATAGAATGGCATGAGACTCACCAACCTTATCTTTCAGTATCTCATACTGAAACAAGGAGGAAAACAATGTGCTGGCCTTTACGAGTTGCTATCATCCATGATAGGAATTCTATGGTCAGGAACATGTTTATAGTATAACAAATTGTGGATTATCCGCAACTCGTATTCTTAATACTTAAGAATGGTATCCACTTCTTATTATACTAATGGATATATGTTTTTATAATTTAAACCATATTGCAATTTAAATAAAAACATAAACTTGCTATTTAAATAATATTTAAAGAAATACAAGATCGAGTCCCTTTGTGTCACTAGAACTGGTCTTTAGGGCTCATATCTAACACAGAAAACATACACAGTCATAAAACAAAATAAACAATATCAACACAAAGAGATTTACCGTAGTTCACCCGTTAAAGAGGGCTACGTCCACGTTGAGCTCCGACAAAAGGAGATCACTGCACTCTAGGGATAAAAATCTTACAGCCACCGATTACAAACCAAAACAATTCTCTGTTCTCACTGTACAAACTAATCCCTCAGAAATTTAACTTTGCCCCGTAACCACAATCTAAGGTTAGAGGCTTACAACATAACAAATGAAACAAAAACAGAACATCGAAGCAGAGAGAATGAGAGCAAGAGAGTGATCAGAACAAACCCTAAACGCAGTGAATAATCGGAGGCTATCTCTCTTGCCCATCCCAAGGCGACTGTAGCTGATATAAAGAAGACTCAAGCGGTGGAGATCGAGTCATATAAAGAAGAGAGCAGAGCATCGACGATCGGGAGAGAAAGAGGCAGGCTAAAGGACAGAGATCAGCACGCCACACAAAACGACAAGAGGGGTTGCCGTTTTGGCCCTCCACCCAGGGCCCAAAATGCTGCCGTTTTGGGCAGCCATAGGGGTTGCCAAAAAAACCCTCCTACCCCTGCCAAAAACGATGCCGTTTTTTGAAGTTTCACTTACAACAGTTGAAAAGGTTTTTTTTGACCAAATTTGGGTGTTCTTTGATGAACTCTTTCGGTTGATTCTTCAAAAAGGTTGTTTGAGTTAGAGATCTAAGTTCAAAACTTTTCAAATCGAGATATGAGTTTTTTAAATCTAAAATTTTAGGCTCATCAATCATGGTTTAGGGAGAGAAAGAAACCAAATATCTTTGATGGTTCATTGATAGAGATAAAGACTTACGATTGACTATTGCTCTGTTTTTGTCTCCCCCATCAACATAGTATGCTTTTGTCTCTGCAATTGTCACATTGCTTGACTATTGTGTGGTTGAAACAAACCTAAAAATTCAAGGAATCCCATCCTACGACAATGGAAAGAAACCTTATCATTGTGCAATAACCCTTAGCCAACAACTAACAATTCATTTAACAGTTGACGACAACCAAATGCGTAGATAAAAAAATTATAGGGATTTTTTTTATAAATATAATTTTTAATATAAAAAATTATAAATAATAGTTATTCAATATAAAAATAAATATAAATTTTAGAATATATTCAAACAAACATAAATATAAGTTATATCATTCATGAAACATGATTTCTTAATTAAAAATAAATAATAAATTTTAAAAAATAATAAAACATATTACAATTTATAAAAGTTCATCTACTTCACCATTCCCTTTCTTTATGGTCTCATTGACATCTTCATTAAAGAGTATGGCCTCTAACTCTGGTTCAATTTAGATTTAAAAATTTTGAGTCAGAACGTAGTTTCCATCTCTAACCTCTTCGTAGACAGAAAAAATGTTTTCAAATTGCATTTTTTATATTTTTTTAATATTACAAAAAATCCCAAAAATTTTCGAAATTGCATAAAAAACTTAGAATTTTTTTTTATTTTTTTTTTTTTGTGTTTCTCGACATTTTAGTATAAGAAATATTTCAAAAAAGCCGAAACGGCACCCTCGAGACATTTCTACGCATCATAGGTGTTTTCCTCTTGTGTTCTCTTCTCACAAAAAAAAAAAAGAAATTAAAATTAAATAGTGTATTATTATACCACACTAATGGCATATTATTACATAAGAATCATTTCCTGTTGTAGACACCCTTTATGTGGTACAAAACACCCTTAATTGTCGTAGTAGAAGTTCTAAAAATTCTATGATAGCCAAAGAAGAAAACCATGTACTCTTTCATTTGCAGCACTTGCAGCCAGGGCAATTGCAGTTGCAGCGGCAGCCGGAGCCACAGCCACATTTTGCTTGACAGCAGGCCATTAGCTGTTCTTGCTTAGTTTGTACTAAGGATCAACACTTATAACCATATTTGGCAAGACAGTACTTCCAACTTCCCTTTAACAGCCAGAAAACAGAGAATTTTGCATAGGAGTGAGTGTAAGAGCCGAACTGTCTTCATGCACAAACAATGTCATCAACCTCTGTCTCCTGGGCTTTGTGGATGCCATCTGATCCCCTCTCCGAGCTATATTCAGACGTCCTAACAGAGTTCATTGCCAAATCAGAGCTCGAGACTGGAGTCAGTTTCTTCACTGTCAAGTAGGTCAACAGTGCAACATAGAGCAGCATGATCGGGCAGAGGAGAACTCCCACAAGGACTGATGCAGCCTTGGGTATCTGGTTACTTGACATCCATCCCATGAAAGTGATGCTCAAGAAGTAAAGATTGATGGTGATTGAACAGAACCCCAACAACCATGAGATTAGAATCACCTATAGTTCCAAATAAACAACTTAGTTGAACACCTTAGATATGGGCATAAACAGAACAATTCGCAAACAATAATTCACTTAGTTGTTCCTACGTAGTGGGATTACAAGGTTCGTGTTCCTTTAATGTCGGAGTTGAGAATAATATTACCGGTATGGAGTTTTTGTGGCGGCCCATCTTGGCTTCACTGTTGGTGAACCTAAGGAGAGGAACCAATGCAAATGGCAATTCAAATGACAAGATCATCTGAACCCCCAAAGCAAACAATTTATCAGTTAGGCTACTGTTCTCGACATCATCTAAATTAGTTAAAATTTCGATTTGAACACTAACTGATGCAACGATGATCAGCTTTGCAGCTCCCGAAGGACCACCAACAACGCAAGCTAATATGCTAGGAGCAATGGCAATGCACCTGGTCACCAGGTTCCTCATCCAGAGCTTCATTTTTAAATCCAGAAATCCCTGCAGCAAGTAGCAAGCAAAGAACACTCATATAATATGGTCTCTTTCCCCGAAGAAGTCAGTATGGTTTGGATATATCACCTGCATGATATATTGGCCAGCATAGGTTCCTGTAACTGTAGCACTTTGTCCAGATGCAAGCAAGGATATTGCATAAAGTTTTGAACTCCACTCTCCCAGAGCATTCTGCATCACCACCACCATATGTACTAAGTTAGGATGGGGACCATAAATTGTATAGAAAATTTGTTTTTTTTATTTTTTTTTTTTTTTATCGATGAGATGTTCCTTGCCTTGAGCAAGACAGCAGCCGAATCAAGACTTATGTCCTTGCAAAGGACCCTGCTTTCTAGGGAGAGATCGCGGTGCCAACAGACGCTGCCAGTGACAGATATGACCGTGACATTGATGAGCAAGGCGAAGAACAATGCCATCCCGCTTTCTATTAGAAAGTAGTTCGTTGCAGTCTGATGAAGAAGAGAAAGAGCATAAAAAAGAGGTGGGTTCTTGACTGACTTCCATCTTGAAATGTCAAGATAAAGATTGTTTGATTGCTCACCCTAATGCCATCAAAGGAACGTGGGATTTTCCTTGAGGTGACCAAAGCTGAGTGAAGAAAGAGATTGTGCCTGCAGTTTAGGCATCATAGTCGACTGATCAGTGTTCTTAAAGTATTGCACTTGTTCCATAAATTTACTTAAAACACTCAGAAAGGTATAAGAATTATATGTACGGCATGATGAGAGCCCCAAGAAGGGCAATGGCATCTCTTGTGGCCCACCGGCCGCCCAATCTTGGGGCAAACATTCCGATGAGAATATCTTCAGCACTGGGTTTGGCTTGCACCATCACACCGAAGAAGCACCCACCAACCACCAACACTAGCACCCCTATTGCCAGCTCCAGCTTCCTTATCTAATCCAATCCAAGGGACAAAATTGGGTCTAACTAATCAATTATTTTAGAAAAAAAAAAACGCTAAAAAAGGGTGAATTGGATACACTGTGTTAAGTTTGAATAGAAAGAAGGTCCAATAATATTGGGTCCGACTAGTCATTGGATCCCAGAGCTATCTTACGTTGTCTGACTGATATTTCTTGAATTTGATTAAATTACAATTTAAGCACCTGTATTTTTAAAATTATAATAGATCCACTAACTTTTGAGCACCAAAAGCTCTACTTACACCATATCTCTGCAACCCAAGGAGGAGAAGAGTGTTCAATCCAGCCAGCAGAACCCCACCCCATATGGGTACCTTGAACAGAATGTTCAGCGCAAAAGCTGTACCTATCACTGCCATCATAAATCAGACATAACCACAAAGAAGATAAAATCTTACGTACCCAAGAGAACTTATCCTAAAATGATAACTAAATGGTGGTATAAGTTGATGCATAGAAAGGATTGTGTATTGTAAAATGTTTACTTATATGTGGTTACTGATTCTCATCGACATTAAAAAAAAAAAAAAAAGGAAAAAAAGATGACCACATATATGGATTATTCTTGATAATATACTGAATACATGATATATAGGGTTTTTTTTTTTTTACCAAGTAAAAATCATATGAATGCAATATATATAGAGAGTTCTAATAATGGGTTCCGATTAATTAATTGGGTAGAGGTGATGAACCTTCCGGGATGTCAGCAGCTATGACAGCAACCTCAGCAAGCATCCAGAGGCAGTAGTTCACTGGCTTGGGGTACTCAATCTTGCAGTGCTCAGCCAAATGCTTCCCTGTGCTTAATTAATCAATACCATATATACATATATAGAACACATTCACAGTAAACCCTTAACAGCCTCACCCCAACAACCCCCTCTCTAATGGAAAACGTTTTTCTCTTATCTTCATATGCTCATGTAATTGGAAACAAAAAGAAGGGCCTACCAGGTGGGGACCGTCACAATAGATGTAGGGCCTACCAGATGGGGTGTACATAGGCAGGCGCGGAGCTATCTACAGCCAAGGGGATAAGAGTTTCGGCCGGTTATCTTGGTCGCGAGAAACCATCATTCACAATGGTTGATGTTGACTGTCAGTGTATTTACGTATGTTGGGTTGCCAAAATTTTAAATTTATATTTATAAAATTTGACCATTAAATTTTATTAATTTTTGGGTACATTGATTGATAGGACTAAGGGTGTCGGATGGTTGTTTCGATTGCTGAAACCCACTAGTCACGGTGGTTGGTGGCAATTGTCAATGTATTTTTCAATTCTGACCGAAAATTAAAAGTAAGAAATGCAAAAATCTGACTCACTTTTGTTTTGTATATGTTAACCTCCCTTGATCATTTTTTTATCTGTTTTAATTAAAGGAATTATTTTTTTTCATTTTTTGTTATAGATTTACTAATTATATAATTGAAATTAAGATAAAAATAATATTTTCTGTAATGAAACTTATCAAGACTACTATACAATTGAATTGGAGATCAATAATTGAATGACAATCTATCATGAAATTTGTTAAGACTCGGCTTGCAATCAAATTAGAGATTAATGATTGAATGACAATTTAGTTGTACATTTTAAAAAATAGATATTTAATAAAATTAATAATAATATTAATATGTAACATTATTAAAATATGAAAATATGTTGAGAACGATAATATAATTTATTGATATATTTTTTTAATATTATTTTATTTTATATTATTTAATTTTTACTCACTTTGCCTAAAATTTCTGATTCCGCCCCATTGGTCGTAAGATTATAAAAAGTTAATATGCTAAAGAGGTGTTTGTTAATCAAGATAAGAGGGAGAAAATGTCAAATATGTGAAGCATTTCACATGTTTAGTTTTTTCAAAATGTTTGTTAAATTTATCTGACCATTTTCAAAAAAGTTTCACGTGATCTCTTATCTCCTCTTTCAAGATAAATTTATCCAATCTCCTTCCTCGAATAAATTTATCTGGCTCTTTCAAGATAAGGCTCAATTACTTATATGTCCCTTGTAGAATAGTTAATGTCATTTAATACATTTTAAAGATTTAAATTTATTAAAAAAATATTTATTTAAGTCTTATAATTAATTTTATTTAATACATTTTAAATCGTTATATTATTAACTAATATAATTCATTTCACCATTTTTTAAATTATTTTATTTAATTTTATATTTTATTATCTATTATGAAAATATGTTTTGGTCATTTTTAATTATCTAGGTGGAATTATTGTAATTCTAATAATAATTATTTTTACTTTTCAACTCCTTTTAAATTTATTTTTGAACATGAATTTAGAAAATAAAATATTATTTTTATTTTTTATTTTAATTTTTTTGACAATTCATATTAATCATAAAATAGTATTTTAATCATACATTTAATAATAGGGATATTTTGGTAAAAAAACTCTTATCTTAGTACTTATCATAAGCATTAACAAACTCATAAAAAGAAAAAATATAATTATCAATGGACTCTAAAAAATTTAACAAACACTCTAATAGAAATTTTAGAATATTTTTCAATACTTTCTTAATTATTTCATATTTTAATCTGAAATACATTCTAACCTTGTCTTGATACATGCTATCATACTCATTAATAGAAATTTTAGAATATTTTTTAATATTTTCTTAATTATTTCATATTTTAATCTAAATACATTCTAACCTTGATACATGTTATCATACTCATTTTAAGAAACATCCCCGCATTAGAGTAACTAGTAGTTAAGTTCAAGGTGATTAACAAACCTGTTGCGGCTCCTAGATTTGCGGAGCGAGACTGCATAATAAGAGCGAAGGTCAGCCCCACAACCACGATCCACAGCAACTGTTTGTCCATTTCAGTAATTAACTAATTAAGCTCTCATCTTCAAATTATAATTAGATCACACAACAGCGAGAGAGAGAGAGAGAGAGAGAGAGAGACCTCATATTTGTGGTCAGCTCCAGCTTGCAAATCTGTTTCCACTGGATCATGTGTATGGCAATGGCGTCGTTTTGCAGAAATATTGACACAAGAGAGAATCAAAATGAGAGAGAAAGAGAGAGAGGTGATTACATACAGTTTCCACGATAGAAAGAAAGAGGGTGGTGATTACATACAGTTTCCAGGGTCGAGATAGGCAACAGAGACGAGAAAGCCAGGACCCACGAAGCTCAAGAGCTTCTTCCATTGAGGGTTCTCCTGTATCTGTACCAGAGCCATGTCTCCTTCAACCTCCCACCCCTTGGCTTCCTCTACTGTTTTTACTTCATATATACATACATATATATAGGCCAGTCAGCTGCAATCCAGGCAGCAGGAGCACCACCCCAACCCCATCGTCCGTTGCATGAATTCTATATTTTTTTTGTTTTTTAATTGACTAATAATCAAAATAATATGAATTTATAATTTTATTTAATTCTTTCAATTTTAATAATAAAGTTTAAATTGACTCAATTAAATATAATTCTAATTTACATGTAAAAATAATTTAAAAAATATATATTCATGATGATTTGACATCACAACTATATATAGAGAGTGTGTTGATGTGTTCATTCTGCAAAATATAATATATATATATATATATATATGCTAAGCATTTAGATCCACTCAATTGGACTGCAATAAAGAGATTAGGTCATGAATTCATTGCTGTCCCAACCAATCTATACATTAAATTCTATTAAAATTTAAAATTTGGGATATTTATTTTTTATAATTTTTATCAAAAATTCTTTTTTACATCATTTTTGGTAAAAAAAAATTAATTTATGTGTTAAAAAAATAAAATAACCATAATACCCCAATTAATTTTAAACAATTACAACCCATATTTCTATTAATAATATATATATATATAACTTTTTTTTTATTGAGAATTACATTATTTAACATTTTTTGTTGAAGATTCTAAGGAATTTGAATTTAAAGCGAAAAATTTAAAAACTTCATTTCACATTTGTATATATTTATATATCGGAGAAATGTTTTCAAATTGATATATAGTTTAGATTATTTTTTCAGTTTTTATTATGATGCTCGAAATATGTTTTAACATTAAATGTTATTAACTTTTTTTAATAAAATTTTTACTTTAAATAAGCTAGTTAAATAATAAATTGCAATATGCATATGTATCTAAGTTGTTATGATCGCATTATTATATGTACTATAGGTACTATAGGTTCCAATTAATCAGTTATGTAAAGTAGGTGACAGACGGTGACAGTGAGAATAACAATAAGAGATTTACCCAAAAAAAGACAATAAGCCTAAGTAATAGAAATACAAAAAAAATAGTCTCTAGAACATGGGTTAAGTGAGCTGATAAGGAATATATCGATGTTAATTTAATGAATTACTATTTTGATTCTCGTTCTGTGTAAGAGTTAAAAGTTCAACTTGCGATTTACCTCTTTTGATGTAATTGAGGGTATACAAGTACTGAAAGCCACGCAAAAACAGTTATTTTAAGAAATATGAAAAATAAATAAATAAAAGTTTAATACATACAATATCTTCCCAATAATTAAAAATATAATATTTAGTCCTTGATATATAAAACATCAAGATTTTGTATTTTAATTATTAAAAATTATTATTTTAATTCCTTACTATGATGAAACATTAATTTGTGTATGAACGCTTCTATTTCTATAAATGATACGTCATGTGGAAAGTGATTAGCAGTATTTGAATAGATTAAGTGATTTGTTATGTTGTTTCAACAATCAAAAAATATAACATTTGATCCCTAATATGCAAAATGGTCAAATTTCTATATCTCAACTATTAAAAATTATTATTTTAACTTCTTATCTTGTGACACAAAATATGATATAAACAAGAGAGTGAAGATGATATAAACAAGAGAGTGATGGAATCAAGTTCAATAAAAAAAAATAATAGATATTAGTTTTGTCATATTTTATAATTGAGAATAAAAAAAGGTAACGTTTTTTGGGTTAGTGATTCAGAGACTTAGGTGCTTAGGATTTAAGGGTTTTTTTCCAGTTACGATCAAATTGGTTTTTTCCACATCAATAAAATTTTAATTTGATATTGTCGTTTTATGATGTGCCACTTTTCATTTTCTACGTATATGTCTTATGTGACATAAATAACAGCTCTATTTTTAAATAGTTGAGATATAAAATCTTGACGTTTTGCATATTAAAAATTAAATATCATATTTTTTAATTGTTGAGTACTCACAATAAACCAATCAACACATTCAATTATTGTCAACTAGTCATCTACTTGGCATGTCACTCACAAAAATATGCATATTTATACACTAACTAACGTTCAATCACAATAAAAATTTAAAGTAATAATTTTTAATAATTAAAAAATAAAATTTTAGTCTTTTACATATCAAAAACAAAACACTATGCCCCTTTTGATAGCATTTAGTTGAAAAAATATATATTTTTTAACTTACATAGAAAATAAAAATTACCCCCCAAATGAAATTTTCTATGAAAAATAGGCCAAAACATGTTTTAATAGTTTTACCATAAAATTCAATTTTATGAAAAATATAGTGTCTCAAATAATAAAGATGGAATTGAATTTTTTGGATGTAACATTTTTTTTGAAATTTTCATAATATCAAACGGGATCCATATTTTTTTTAATTATTAAAGAAATACCATATGTATCAAGTTTGAATTTCATGAAAAATACAGTATGTCAAATAATAAAAATAAAATTTAATTTTTATGATATTTTTTATAAAATTTTAATATTATCAAATGGGCCTATATTATTTTTAATTATTAAAGAAATGCCATACGTACCGAGCCTTCCAATCATTGTACCTCATGCTACCTCACTAATTATGTTAGGTAAATTGCAGTGTCATTAAAGTGGGTATCAGTCCACCACCTTACTAGAACCTAGGACCACGAAGCTATTTATTAAATTGGCTATTTATAAAAAAAATAAAAATAATAATAATAAATACATGACAGGCCCAACACCTGACCGTACAGTCATCTCAAAAATAAATGCAAGACGCTTCGTATATTACAGTGATAAGATATTTAGAGTTTTACGTAAATTATTAGAGTTTGAATAAATACAATGAATTGTTAAAAGATTTAAGTTTAGCATGAATTGTTTTGAATGTTTAATTTTATATGTGTAATAGAGATGAGAAATGGACAGACATGCCCGCATCTTGCTTCGTCCACTCATTTGGTGGGCCAGCTCGAATTTGGCTCATGAGAGAAACGAGTCGGGTCAAGAAAATAAAAACTTAGGCTCGACACGATCCTGTGGCCCTTAATAAATGGGCCAAAGTGGGTTGGGCCAAGCCATGGGCCTGTTGGACCGACCCGTGGGCCTGTTGTGCAGAGCCAGCCCATGAGTCATTTATTTTTAATTTTTTTATATATAATTTTTTAAATATATTTTTTTATTTTTTTCAAACGTAACTAATATTTTTTAAAATATGTTTATTAATATTTACTTATACTTTTAATGTTTGTAAAATTATGATATTTACATACTGTGAATGTGAGATTCATGTTTGTGAATTAAAATTATGAATGTGAGTTAAAATTATGATACATTATGTTTACAAAAATTATACTAAAATTATGTTTACAAACATAATAAATATTATGTTTACAAACATTACAATAAATTTACGTTTACAAGAAACATAATTTTTAATTATTATGTTTATAATTATTAAATACAAATATAATTTTTTAAATTTTTTTTTATTTTTTGGTGGGCCGGGCCGGATCATTTTAGCGAGCCAGTTGATGAGCTAGCCCACGGACTATTTTGGTGGGTCAGGCCGTGGGGCACATATTGCTGGCCTGGCATAACCCTCATTTTGTTATACGGGTTGACCCAGCTTGTTTGCTACAGTAACGAGCATGTCGGGCCGAGCCAGGCCTGTCGGGTCGGTCCATGGGTTGCTTGGCCCATTTCCCATCTCTAGTATGTATAGAGTGTGTTTGTATTTAAATTTATTTAGAAAGTGTATTAGAGAAAAAGATCAATCACCTTTATGGATTAATGGGACGAAATTCGAATAGCCAAGTGAATTAAATAAATAAATAGATGAGTAACTTGAGTCACATAACAAATTAAGGCCACAATTCATCATCTGTATAAAAGAAAGACACGATTCATTATGGGGAAATAAATGCCCAACTTGAGCTCTGGGTTCATTGGCAAACCACCCCATCAATGTCAAGTTTGCCCTCAATGCAAGACAAAAATGACATATATTTTGGGTTAGAATTAAAGTGTTAATTTTAAATAATAGGAAAAAATAATTAAAATAAGTATGAAAAACACATAAAATTTATAGCAGTTCACTCTTAATGTAAGAGCTATGTTCATTGTCATCACTACAAATTTTTTATTATAACCAAATTAAAGATTACAAGAACGCTCTCTGATAATCATTTTAATATAAGTAAAATTAGATCGATCTACTTATTAATTTTGTATAAAAATAATATGTGTTAAAGTAATAATTAGACTCGACACATTTTGGTGAACCAGTGATGGAAGAGTTAATTACACTAATAATCACTCAACTTTATATTATGTTACTGTTTGTTCATTGAACTTTAAAATATTATTCATTTATTATTGATATTTCAAATATGTTACTAGTTAGTCACTGATATTTCAAATTTGTTATTAGTTAGTCACTGAACTGTAAAATATTATCTGTTAGTCATTAATATTTCAAAATTGTTTCTCATCCGTTACTTATGAACTTAAAGTTCAATAACTAATGAGTGACGGGTGAAAAATGATTTTGAAATATTAATGACTAAGCAGTAATAGTTTTGAAATATCAATGACTAATAGGTAACATTTTAAAATTTAGTGATTAAGCAGTAACAGTTTTGAAATATTAGTGATTAGCAGGTAACATTTTAAAATTCAGTGATCAAATAATAATAAAATATAAAATTAAGTTATTATTGGTGTAATTAATCCAATAATGAAACCATAAACCCATAGAACTGAACTGGTAAATTGAGAGAACTGCTGAATGGGAAAGGTACCATAATTTGCTACCACAAAATTGGAAACCATAGGATCACTAATTTCTTCTTTAATCACCTTCACGGATTCATTTTCCAGCTCTTCGCTTCTTATCTTTTTAGTGTTCTTTTTCAGTTCTTCGTTCAGTTCAGTAGTCTTCTCTACCAGTAGTAATACTTTGTAGACATATATAAATACAATTTAGAGGTTTGTAAATGATCGATTCGGTAATTCAATTAAATTGAATTAAGGAACAAAATTGAACCTAACCGACCAATTAATCCGCAAAATCAAACTATAATTGATAGCCGAACCAAAATTGTATAAACTAAACTGAACAGATTAAACTGAAAAAAACGCAAAAAATAACTAAATAAAACTGAAATAACCAATAAAATACACATAAAATCAAATAAAATGATATCATTTTATAAACATCAAAACAACATTATTTTAAAGTTCGGTTGGTTATTCCAACTAAAAAACTGAACCGAAACATGTAATAAGTTTATTTGAAATAAAATTTTACTATCACCTATACTTCCCTAAACCACTGCTAAGCGTTATTCAAGAACCCTCATATTGTCATCGGGATATGGAAAGATTCTGGTGATAGGTCAATATATTGACCAATAACGAATGAGTTTTGGTGCCATCTAATTGTTAGCAACAATAAACCTAGAAAGTCACACACCATATTTCATGTTTGAGATAGATTTTTTCCGTCTCTAATTTGAGACGAATTTTGAGCAACCCTAATTTAAGATGGATTTTGAGAAAAATTTTGAAACGAATCTTTTTCGTCTCTATTTTGAGAGGGATTTAAAAACGAATTTTTTTCGTCTCTAAATTTGAGGCAAATTTTAAAAGAGATTTAGAGATGAATTTTTTTCGTCTCTAATTTGAGATGAATTTAGAGACAGATAAAATTCGTCTCAAATTGAAATTTAATTAAAAAATAAAATTAGTGACAGATTTAAAATCCATCTCAAATTTAAATTTAATTAAAAAATAAAATTAATGTCTTCCAAAATTTTAAAATTAAACTTGATAGACACAATATACAAATTGAAAAAAATAATAATTGGTAAATAGTCACTACAATAAATCCATGCAGTATTAATAATAATACACATCATCAATTAATAATAATACACATCGTCCATTAAACCGTCTCAAAATCTCTTTGAATTATTTGTCTGATAACAGGGTTTGTCTTCTTTCAACTTGAGTATGACTACTCAAATTTGCTTTAGACTATTCGTAAAATATCTCATTTGCACAAATTGTTATCAAACCTATTGAAACACATTAGTTTATGAACTCATATGCTAAAATAAAACTTTCTTTGCTGAAGTTAAAAATGATTAGTAAATAAGGAATATTTACGAAAAACCCAACGGACGTATCATGAGATGATTTTTAGGAGTAGCAGTGAGCGTGGATGAACCCCCGATTTCACGTGTCAATGACAAAGAAGGCTCATCATTGCTAGGGTAAGGTGTCAATAGGCTAGGAGAATCAATTTTCATATCGGACGGAGATGAATGTCTCTTACAAAATTAAATGATGGCGAGAGGTTTAACATACAAAGTAATAAATAAGCTAAAGATGAAGTATAGTGTATACCAATGAGTGTATGCATGTGCTCCTCGTTATCACTCTCTTTGAATTGACATCGCATAGCCTGACCATATAATATTTGGTATGCCATACTTCACATTTTATGTCAATGAGCAAGACATCTCTATTTTTCTAATCTCACTTGTATAGACATTGCCGAATATTTTTATAAAAAATAAGATGAATTCAAAAGATGAAAAAACTTATAATAATAATTTTTTTTTATATTATGCTATTTTAACAATATTTAGTGTATTATACTATATGACTAATAAATATAAATGTATAATACACTAGTACTAGACTGTCACATTAATCACTCATGAATATCTAAGAGTATTTTTAAAAAAATAAAAATACATAAGTATTTGACTCTTGCTAAATAAAGGGTACTGCAAAAGTTGTACTTGAACAAATTATCACTTTATAGTATTTGACTCTTGCTACTCTCCAAAAATAAAAAAATATATATTTATTTTATATTAAAAATGATTCTCGCTTCTATTTCATTGTAACTTAATACATAAGTATATTTTTGGATCTAAAGAAGACAATATTATCTTATCAAAACTTGCTTTTTCGAAAAAACGTAGTATGGTGATTAATTTATTTTATATTAATTACTTGACTCTAATACATCAATTGATAATATCAATAATTATATGCATTGAATGAGCTTAAGGAAAGGTAATTATATAATTTTTTTTCTATTTTACAGAATTATAATTTTTTATTTAATATTTTTTAAATTAATTTAAAGGTCTTTTAATTATTTAATCATCTTATGTCTTAGATTGATTAAATTTTAATTATGTGATTAAATATTAAATTTTAAATAAATAATATTATTTAAATTTATTAATAAATTATAAAAGAAGCACTTTTATTTTTTATTCCTCCATTTTACATCCTCAAAAACGTTCCCTCCCTATTAATTTTTACCTCTTCCTTTAATTGATTCTCCATTTTACATCCTCCAAAAACTTTCCCTCCCTGTTAATTCTTGTTACCCTTTAATAATGGTGACAAATATTTTTGTTGCTTTTCATGATTTTGTGAAAAAAATAACTTCATCGTTATTAATATTTTTTTATAAAAAAAAATTATCATTTTTACAAATTACTAAGATAAATAGTTTTGTCACTATTGGAACATTGAGAATATGACAAAAATATAATTCTAACAAAAGCATTTTTGTCACATTTTCCAATTTTGTGACAATAATTTCATTAGTATTAATATTTCTTACTAAAGAAATTTGTCACTTGTGTGAATTATTTGACATAAATATTTTTGTCACCATGGGACATTGAGAATATGACAAAAATATTTATCACCCTTTTATAATTTTGACAAAAACGTTTTTATCACATTTTTTTTATTTTATAAAAAAATAATTTCATCAATATTCATATTTTTTTACTACATGTATTATCTATCGACTATAAAATTAATTTGTCATTAATAAACTACTATTTCTAGCAGTGGTTTATATTCTTAAAATAGTAATGAAAAATTTGGTTGTTAATTATTAACACCATTAGTGACAAAACTATTTTGCCATCACTAAATCAATAATTTTGTCATAACATATACATACTTTGATTCTTGAATTATTGACTAAATTATTTATCGTTATTTTTTAATACCATTATTAACAAAAACATTCGTCGCTAATGCACCATAGATGTCGTAATCAAAGTAAATAATTTGATGTCATCTTAATAGTTTAAAGCATTAGTGACCAAAATTTACCTTTCATCACTAAACATCTAAATGATTGTGTGCTTGGTGACGAAAGTTTCGTCATTAATTATAAAGTATTGGTGACAAAATTTTATGTCACTTATAAATCCGTAGCTAATAATCACATTTCTTGTAGTGGATCCATCTCAAATGAATTGTTTTCTTGTAGTGACTCAGGAACTGCTATTTAAGAGACCATCCGATATTCTCGCCTACAAATCTGAAAGAAAGCTCGAAATGTCTGCAAAACATTGTCTCTTCCTCCATCCGTCAATTTCCTCCTCTTTATAAATAAAAGATGTAATATCCTGTATTGTGTAGTGTTAAGTAAATTCAAGAAACTACAAATCGGTTTGAGAATTTAGTTAATTAGTTACCGAATCAATGGAATGGAGTACCCTGGAACTTATATACCTAAGGAAAAGGTATGTCATTGACAAGTATCTTGAGACGTGATTTATGGCATTGAAAAAAATTAGAACAGAGACAATTTTCGCTTCAACTAAGGTAGAGTGTGGGAAATCGAATGATTGTAAAGATCTTTCGAGAAGTCAACAGAACCCTGAAAAGAATCATATTTTTCATAAAAAAACAACCCTTAAGTGGTTTCGAGATGAAATAAAAAGGTTTATGATCAAAACATACATTGCAGGGCTAAGTGTAATTTTTAATTCTAGTTAAAATGGGGTTGAAATTTATGTTTTTCCAAATTTATTGAGCCAATTGAGAAGCATGGGACTTAGAGGGTTCAAGTGATAAAATATCAAAACTTCAGGACTTGAAATGAGAGCCAAAATGGCATTCGAAAGAAGCTTGGGGTGAAAGTACAATTTTTCAAACTTGCAGTGTGAACTTAGCGTAGCCGCAAGTGGTTGCCGACCTACCACCGCACGTAGAGTCAAATCCGACAATGAGACGACTGGATCTTACCAGGGATATGACTATCATTGACCTAGGAAGCTTAGGGGCGAAACAATTGCTAGTGATTGGTCGATGAATGGTCGATTTTTGCTTATAAATAACAAAGGTTTCGACCGAATATTAAACATCAAATTGCTTGAGTTTGGGAGTATTTTTGAGCTTTTGGATAGAGGGTTTTTGTTCCTTGGTGTGTGGGGAGAATTTATGGAGCATTTGGTGAGTTTTAGAGGTTGGTTCGAGGGTGTTTTTAAGCTTGGCCGGAATCGTGATCGATCGCCAGAGCCGAGGCTTTGGCTGTTTAATCGAGGGCCTTCCGATGGGTTTTTCGAGCAAAGAAGGGTATCACTTGGATCGACTTATAAAGATCTGTAAGGTGGTGTGATTAAGGAAATATTTTGATCGTTAGTGACGAGAAGCTCGCTTGAGAAATCAATCGGCGTGTGTAATACACATGCGGGTTTTCACGCAAAAGGCGTGTGACTAGAGCTTGAGGGCATGTGGAACGAGGTATTTTTTTAAATTAATTTTATTATTTTTAGAAAAATATTTTATGAATTATGGTGGAGAAAATTTTGGGAAAAAATCTTTTTGAGAAATTTATTTTAGAATTATTGAGAGAAAAATATGAGGAAAATAAGAAGAAATTATGGAAAAAAAAAATATGTGTTGATAATTCTTTGAATAAATATGATGGCCAGGGTACGTTGAGATTCAAAATTGAGTTATAGGTCCATTGTTGAGGTCTGACACGAAAATTGAGGTTGGGTACAAGAATCGAGATATTTTGAGTACATTCAAGATGAGTAGTTTTACTATTAAAACTTGACTTATTTTATACAAATGGTTTTGACTTGTAAGTGGTTTATCAAAACTTGATTTAGTTTCATGCAAATGATTTTGATATATGAGTGTTCATATCTAAAACTTGGTTTATTGTGAATGGTTTTACTATCAAAATTTGGTTTCAAGTGAATAGGTTTTCATGTGGGAGGTTCGTCCCAAAATGTTTATTTACCTGTACATTGAATTTTGTGCTTAAAATTATGTGCATTGAAATGTAAATTTATATAATACATCGAAACACGATATGTGTAATAGCATTAGCATGTTTATGTGTTGTCCATGTAGGATGTGGGATGTCAACTTGGGATATAGCCCTTGAGTGATAGCCCTAAGGATACGTGTCAAAGATTAATGCTCACTTATGGCGGGGGCTGAGAGTGGATACCACCCCGGATTGACTCAAGTGGCAAGGTTGAGAATAGACACCACCCTAGGTTCCTTTGAGCAATAACATTATTTTCGAGGTGGACGTTGATTCTCAGGGTTAGTGTTGATGTGATCTTCTTATGGCCTAGGTTGGGTTGTGATGTGTTATGCTAATGTGTAAATGCAGTTATGTTGTCTTTAAAGAGATTGTTTTTTTTTCTGTGGTATGGGTTAAGTACTGCATGAGATTCTCTTTGGCTAAGACATGTCGGGATATGTCAGTTTGTTCATGGTCTTGCATTTATTCATGAAAATATTTTAAACTCTCACTTAAATGATTCAGCATTTAATTTGGACTATATCTCTAAAATATTTAAACGTTCCATATGAAAGCAGCGGCACTAAGGAAAAAGAAGTTATCAAGATGTAGCCGTTGATTACATTAGCATATCTTTTGACTATATTTGAAGTGTTTAGTTGTTGCTGAAAGATGAATCTCTATGTATTTTATTTTGAAAATGTCATGTTAAGCAATGGTATGATTTCTATATTGTGAATAAAAAAATTGCGATTATGTATCATTTGAGATTTCGATTTTACTTCCTCATTTATGATGATGTTACATATCTTAACTTATTGATTATTAAATTTGATATGCTGAAAATGTAGAATGAGATTGTTGGAGAATGATATACGTTGAGTGTACATTAAAAAAAAATATTTTCAAAATGCCAGATTAACGCCACATTTGAAAAAAAGAGGGTGTTATAAGAGAACCCTTATCCAAGCTAAGATATGCTTACAACCCTACTATAATTATAATTTGTCATTGCGATTCCACAAATTCAATTACTTTTCTAATCATCTATATACACAAGAGTTGCAATTTTAAAGAAAAACTGACGCGGAAGCGAACAATTTTATATTATTATTTTTATTTTTTTGAAATGAGGGGGGCGGGGGTTGAGAGAAAATTACAGGGATCAAATGATAATTTTTCAAAATAAAGAGGGGGTTATCTGAATTTTGCCTAACCTCGTGGGTGCGGCGGTAATTTACGGAATATACGCACTCGCGTGCTTGCATGCCAAAAGGCATGCAATCCGTTGGAGATCGAAAGCTCTGAACTTTGCGTTAGGACATTGAAATCCAGAAGAAATGCAAGCAATTCCCTGCAATTCCAACAGAAATACTGTTGGGTTTGCCAAGTTTCTGAATTTTGCAAGAGCTTTTGAAACTCTATCGCCACCAACCTTATCGGACGGTCATCCGTCCTACGCTTCACTGATCCAGAGATGTAGAGAGACAAAATCCATAACTGAGCTTGCAATTATTCAAACCCATATGCTGAAACGCGGGCTTTCTCACCTCGGTTTACGCAGTAAGCTCGTAGATGGCTTTCTCAAGTGCGGTAGAATGAATTGTGCACGTAAACTGTTCGACGAAATGCCGCACAGACACGTAGTCACCTGGAACTCCGTGATTGCTGCTTACGTTAAGCATAGGCTGAGCGAAGAGGGCGTGAGGCTCTATGACAGGATGATTTTGGAGGGAGTTATGCCCGACGACTTCACGTTTTCGAGTGTTTTCAAGGCATTTGCCGATCTGGATCTTCTTGTTGAAGGCCGGAGAGCTCATGGGCTTGCCGTGGTGTTGGGTTTCGAAGTGTCAAGCGTGTTTGTAGGTAGCGCGCTTGTGTATATGTATGCCAAGTTTGGGACCATGCGGGAAGCCCGTCTGGTCGCGGATCGAGTTCTCGAAAAAGATGTTGTTTTGTATACAGCTTTAATCGTTGGCTACTCTCAATGTGGTGAAGATGGTGAAGCTATGGTGGTTTTCAGAGAGATGATCAGCAAAGGCATTAAGCCTAATGAGTATACTTTTGCAAGCATCTTGATATCGTGTGGGAATTTGGAGGATTCGCTTACTGGTAAGTTTATTCATTGTGCCACTATCAAATCTGGATTTGAATCTGCTGTTGCTTCCCAAACTTCACTCCTCACCATGTATTCTAAATGTGGCTTAGTTGATGATTCTCTGAAAGTTTTTAAGCACTTTGTTAACCCAAACCAGGTGACCTGGACTTCGCTTGTAGTTGGTCTTGTGCAAAATGGTAGAGAAGAGATTGCTCTATCGAAGTTTCGCGGAATGATCCGCAGCTCAGTAATACCAAACTCTTTTACATTCTCAAGCGTTCTCTCTGCATGTTCAAGCCTTGCAATGCTTGAACAGGGAAAGCAAATCCATGCCATGGTCTTGAAATTTGGCTTGGGCACAGACAAATACACAGGCACCGCACTGATTGACTTGTATGGGAAATGTGGGGTTGTAGACATGGCCAGGTCCGTTTTTGATGGTCTACTTGAATTAGATTTGGCACCTGTAAACACAATGATCTATAGCTTTGCTCAAAATGGGTTTGGTCACGAGGCACTGGCATTGTATGAGAGGATGAAAGAGTTGGGCCTTGCAGAGAATGATCAGACACTGTTGAGTGTTCTGTTGGCGTGTCGCAATGCAGGGTTGGTTGAAGAAGGTCTTGTAATATTTGCGTCTGCCAGCTCTAATCCTTCCATCAATCTCACAAACGAACACTATGCGTGCATGGTTGATCTGCTTGGCCGTGCTGGGAGACTTAGAGAGGCCGAAATGTTAGTAACACGAGTTGAAAATCCAGATGTAGTTCTGTGGAGGACACTGCTTAGTGCATGCAGGATTCATTGGGAGGTCGACATCGCAAAAAGAGTCACTAATAAGGTACTTGAACTTGCACCAAGAGATGACGGGGCTCATGTCCTGTTGTCTAATATTTTTGCTTCAACTGGTGACTGGAACCGGGTGATTGAGATGAAGAGCCTGATGAGGCAAATGCGACTGAGGAAGAATCCTGCAATGAGTTGGGTTGATATTGATAGGGAGGTTCACACTTTCATGGCTGGTGATAGGTCTCACCCAAATTCCAATGAGATTTATGGAATGCTAGAGGAATTGATTGAGAAGATCAAGGGCTTGGGATATGTCCCAGATACAAGATTTGTGTTGCAAGATTTGGGTGACAAGGAGAAAGAGAGGTCTCTGTATTGTCATAGTGAGAAGCTTGCAGTAGCTTTTGCACTATGGAAGAGCAGTAACAGGGCTACTACTATTAGGATTCTGAAGAATCTGAGAGTCTGTGGGGACTGTCACAATTGGATGAAACTTGTATCAAGAGCTGTGGGGAGAGAGATAATTGCCAGAGATGCGAAGAGATTCCATCACTTCAGAGATGGGTTGTGCTCCTGTGGAGATTATTGGTGAACAGTAATACAGTTGAGTGACTATTGATTCTCCCTTTTGAGCCACGCAACTAAGTAGCTAGTTTCTTGTCAATCTATGCAGATGCTCAGCCTCTTTAAGAACAGCTGGTTGGTGCACCAAAATTCATGGATTTATTTGCAGTGGCACCCGCTCAGGTGCTTCTCAGAGTCAGAGAGGTGATGATGCCCCATTAATAGAAAGGTATCTAACTTGCTTTGTGTAAACAGAGAGCCTTGAGTGCACTTTATTAGCCTCCATACCACACGATTCCAAGTTTAGATAGAGCTCACAATGCTCATATGCCTGTAGGGTCACAAAGTCTTCTATGTCGACACCCCTAGAAACATAAAATCACCAGAACCCTCAAAATTTAGCAAGATCAAGTACCTTAAGGTTGCCTACATGCATGGCTTCCAACAACTTATGAGGATTGCAGATAGGCCCCACATTTCAACTGTCATCTTCAATGTGTTTAATTTAAGCTGCTGCTTATCTGCATCTAGTTTTTATGGGGAGCGGACAAAACAAAACCAAACTAGAGGAATTCAGCTGCCCACCAAATGATTTTACCTTTTCAAAGAAGCAGCTGTTCTTTACCTCTTTGAGATTTTGCATTTTTCCAATGATGACAAGCTGCTCAGAGTCTGAACCTGAACGGTTTAAACATGCTGAAGAGCTTCATCAGAAGCACGCATTTTTGGAGGTGGTGATCGAACAAAGAACGTTTAACTAGGAACCACCATACAAGAGAAATCTGGGGAAAACTTCTACCCAAATCCAATTTTCCTTGTATATCATCTAATTATGTACACAAAATATACAGGTAAAAGACTTGCAGAACAAAGTTGACGGAAAAAAGAATAATAAAAAGAGTTGAAGAACAAAAAGGGTCCAAAATTTTCAAAGCAGAAGTTTTGATTATGGCTACCAAGGTTACCCAGCTTAGGAGATTTGTTTGGTTATCCATGATTACCTTCTTCACTATTTACTTGGGAGGAGATGTTAATTTGTTTTCCTCTGAGTCATGCCTTAGTGTAGCATCTCCACCCATCAGTTCCTGAAAGCCTTCGACCTTCACGGGGGGAGCCCTGGCAGTGCCCATGCTCCTGCATTAAAACCATGAATGCCGTCAGAATTGCATCATGAATTGATTCCACAGGGGAAAATGGTGACTTACGGTGTTTGGGCCTGAGGAATTTGAAGGGAAGCCAATTGCCTGAATTGACTGCTAGTTTGGGGATTGAAATTTGACAAGGCAGCAAGTTGCTGCTGTTGTCGAAATTGCTGTTGCCGGAGCTGTATTTGGGGATTCATTGAGCCAAAAGCATTACTTTCAATTGGAAATTCAGGATTTTCAATCTTCACTTCCACCAAGGGTCTTACATTCTCCATATTCATGTTCATGCCAGGCCGAGTTGCAGCCTGTTGCTGGCGTCTTCGCAGTCTTTCCCACTGCTGCTGCTGCTGAAAAGCCAGATTCTGGGAATTAACCATCTGCGGCATCTGTGTATATATTGGCCTTGGGATCTGTAGAGTCACCACAGTAATCATTTTGGTCATCTTACTGATGATTACATCATGACAACAAATCAATTTTAAAAACACAAATTCCAATACCCTTGCAAAAGCTGAGGATGTTTTATGCCGGAGCATGAAAAGCATAGAAGGTGCTGCTACGTGTCATGTTTATATTAGACAGCTATAATGGAACAAAAATTTGGCACACTTCCAGCACAAGATTATTGCAATAATATTTACACTTACAGAACAGTGAAATATATTTTTATTTATTTTTAAACTATAAAATAAAGGCTTTAAATTAAATTAGTATTATCGTGCATTTTATTCATTATTTTTGTCATGTTCACGCATTATTATGAAATCTTATTTTGGTTTGTTCACGCACATGCTTCTTAAACTGGAGATGCTGTCAGTGCTGAAGTGCGACAGAGCTAGATCCTAAATTTACAAGTCCACAGCCAAGCCTTTTAAAGAGTATAAATCCTAAATTTACAACAATTTAACTAAGGAGGTGCCAGGACTTGAAAACTCAAGCTTGGCATGGTTTTCATGCCAGGATGAACTTTAAAACTTTAACTGTAACCGTTATCCACAAACCAAAGTTCCCCACACTACTCCATATGAGCAAGAAAGACTACAGAGTAAACCAGCAGCAAAGCAGATTTACATAGAAAGACCAGAAAGCAGTGATGCTTACTTGCTGAGCTTGTCGAATGGTAGCCTGCTGCTGTGGCTGCATCTGCGACTGAATAACCTGTATTTGTTGCTGAGCTTGTTGCGCAGAATTCCTTGTACTATCCTTCACAAGCTCTGCTAAAGCCCCAAGATTACTAACAATGTAGGAGTGAAATAGGTTAGTTAATTGCAACCATAAAATTGGACATATTAGCTAACTAATACACATGGACCCAGAGTGGAAGGGAGGAAGAAGGTAGCAGACACATGTAAGATAGGCTAAAGTTTAAACATGGCATAATCCTATAAGAAGGCAGTTAAGAAGCCAAGAGTCAAAAAGCTGTCAAGCACCAAAATATATAATTACAACAATAAAATAGCTCTGATATAGATCTGCAGATTAATGATAACAATTGATAAAGGCTTGAAAGCTCTATTATCCAATGGGGCAATCTAATTTGGGCTGTGATTTTGTAATCCCCCCATTTGAGAAAGGCATTGTTCACGCTCAGAAATATTGGAAGCCAAAAGTGTATCAGAAAATAAGGAAAATTGATTGTTGAATTGCAATATTGAATTATCATAGGCATTATCGAAGAAATCCAATCCCTCTAAGATCTTCATTGGAGAAAACCATCACAGAATATAAATTTTGGAGCACTTGGATCCACCTCTATGGAGTTCCAAGTTCATATGTTGCGAGCAAAGCAAGTAAATAACTAATCTCATGATTCAGCCTCTGTGACCTGGTTCAAGCATTTAAGCTGCAGTTTCAGAGTCTGCTCAAAACTTGTCAAGTAAATGGCATAGCCATGACTTGACCATCTCAAACAATTAGGATATTGAGATGTGCGCTCTAAATTTCAGTAGGGGTGTGGATACATCGCAAAGAGTAAAATATCAAGCGTATCAAATAATATTGCAGAACCAGATTCATATAGGATAATTCTATTTCATGGATTTTTCCAAATATTATTAAGTACTTGAAACAGAGACTTCAAAACCCATGATAAGACATTGAGCATATGACATGTTTGTGGGGACAAGCACTCCAAAAACACATTAAAGCATAAGAGTCTGCATAAAGCTAAAATAAATTTATCAGTTTTTGTATTAAAAGCCCTTTATTGATTTATAAAAACCAGTTTACCTTTATAAATAAAAAATACAACCGTTTCTTTTGTCCTTGGGTATGAGAAAATTAGATGAATCTACCCCTCAGATGCATGCCTGCACATGATACTCAGACACGAGTCCTTGTAACATCAGCCAGTAAGTCAAAGAGATTCCTATGCCAGGACTCTGATATTATGTTGCTTATTGGTCATTCAATTGTTTAGATTTTCAGGCTACATGACATGTAAATCTATCAATTAAGGCAAGTATATATGAGCTTGAACTAAACCCTTTGTTTATACAAATACTATTTTAGCCAAAATGGCATTTCAACTATATAAAAGCAAAGCAACAACATACGTACAAGAGAAATTAGGAGCATTCAGACCTTAGTGGGATGAGAGTTCTCAAATAATGTGTTGCAGGTGTTAGCCAACTAAAGCAAACATCGTAAAGAATCATAAAACATGTAACAAATTTGAGCATATAATAATCTACATGAGAATGTCAAGCATGAAAATGTACCTAAAATATCATATTATTCTCATTCAAACTTTTCACCAAAAAGAAAATAACGATAAACGAATTAAGAGAGATTATAACTTGCAACCTAGATCTTGTCAAACTTAAGACCAAGCTTGGCTAAACAGAATTCAAGATTAATCCAAGCTGCATCCAAGATAATAGTCACCAGACATATCTACCTAGAAATAGTTTTGTGCCCAACTTAGAGTTCATTTTTATTTTATTAAGAAATTATATAACAAGCATGTTAATTGAATAAGAAACCAAGCAAACACTTTCAAGCGTAAGATGTAACCAGAGCTTCACTTACCTATACCCTGCTGTTTGAAGGAACATCTTAACTAGTTCAATTGCTGAGCACTGTTTTTTGTAATTATCAGCAAGTACTTTCAAGATGCGGCCGAGCTTACAGATGTGACAGCTCAGAAACTGAGATAAGACTTCCACTGAGACTTGTGAAGAAGCTTCATACCCCACATTTGCTAGCACACGAGCTACCACCTTTGTAGACAATTCTGATGCTTGCTCTTGAGCAAGAAGTTTTCTATTTCCATCAGATCCAACTTTTCCATGATATTGATGTCCTCCCTGTTCCATGTTAAGATATTCTGGCCTAATTCCAAGCCTTTCAATCATGATAGGGCTCCGGGTCATAATTTGGGGAAGCATATCAAGAACACCATTAAACTCAACTCGGTGCTTCTCTTCCACTCGAGTTATGAGAGGAAGGGCACTATCTGGAACACAATTAAATGGAAACATGGTTTCAGGAAAAAAGTACATCTCATCATCAGAGGCATCATTGTCACTTAGACCTGAGTTTCTAAGTTTGTGTGATTCATTTTCCAACATGGCATTGCCAAAACCACTGGGTTCATCTTCCTTAAAGGCTACTCGTCTTCTCTTTTGCTTATCAAGAATTCTAAAATAAGTAGCCATCTGCTCAGGGGAACGTTTGTCTGTCTCCCAATCCCCACACAATAACTTATATGGTTTAGTAGCTCTATACTTTTCAAAAAACTGAGTAAGCCAGGATTCTGGCAATAAGTCATCATGCCGGTACCTCTGGGACACATTATCCATATCTTTCTCACCATATCTTGATCCAACACTAGTGGCTGCTTTAGATTGGATCTGTAAAAAAATTTAGCAACATTAGTGAATTACTCAACCAGAAATTGTGTGAAATTGAACAACAACAATCATAAGCCTTAATCCTCTGCAAAATGTATGAAATTGAACTACATATTTCCTTGATAAGCAAATAAGCATATTAAAAAAAGAAACCACCATGAGGCAAACCCAGTACAAATAGGAAAGGATCCCCGAGGAAGATCCTGTCCATCCCCAGACATAAATAAAACATCTAAAACGGAAAGAAAAGTCTCAGGACAAAGAGGCAGTCCTCCCTTGTCCACAATTGGAAGGGAATGATTCCATACAAAAAAAGATAAAATGTCACACCCCTTCAAATATCCATATATATTAAACTTCCTATATTAAGGCCAAAAAGAACATAAAGGAACGACATGCCAAGCTTTAAACAATCTGTATAGCTCTCCTGTGCTGAGCCTGAAAAAGGGCCAGAACAGTATAAGGGATCACCCAAGAAATACCAAATTGTGTATGACCAAGCCCAAAATCTCTGTAGCTACAAAGCCTGAACGATGGCTTTAATCATTCATTTATCTTTGCGAGACCAAAGAGATAAAAATAACTCTCACCTATAATCATTCCTTTATCGATTGTGAGACCAAATAGATCAAAATAACTTGAACTGCAGTCTACAACCACACAAACTCTCTCTATACCCCTTATCCACCTTCAAAGAAGATCCAAAGAACTGCCACAGCTGCACAATATCCGGCTCCATGCCTCTTCAGAACTCACTCGCTCCAATCAACCCCAAATTTTCCTTCAACTCTTTTTGGAAGACATCTTTCCCAACCACAAACCTCCAAAGCCACTTCCTTAAGAAGCCTCTGAAACAAATTATATTCTTTAATTCATAACCCACCACCACTCTGGGGAAAACACACTTTATCTCAACCTACTAGGTGATATTTGAACTTAAACCCATACCAGTATAGCCAAAGGCAAGAAAGGCACTCGCCTAGGCACTCAAGCAACACAAGGAACCATGGAAGCCCCTCACATAGTGCCAGGCAAGGCCCCTTTACTCAGGTGCCGCCTAGGCGAAGGCCTATGATGAGGCGTTGAGCACCACAGGCGCTTGCCTAGGCTAGAACCAAGAAAAAAATGGAAAAAAGCAAAATGAAAATGAAATGTTTTTGGCCCCAAAAGTCAGAGAAGATTGTGTAATGTCCTAAAAAATCTAATAAGAGGAGGAAAAATGAGAAATTGATTAGAGAGAAGCATACTTGAGATCGTTTCTCTGCTGCAATGTAAACCAATGCAAAGCAGAGTAATTTTCTTCCGATTTCTCCATGTTTCCAGATTTGAGGAAGGTGACTTCAAGAGGAGTTGCTGTAGGTCAGTTGGAGTCATCATGCACTGGAAACCCTTGGCACGTGGCCAACCCTTCTGGCAACTTATCTCAAACGGCAGGCTCGCCTCTGACACACAGCCCTCCAATGGTCATCCCTGCTCCAACCTAACTTTCTAGTCTGGTCTACTATGGATCTAGGGTATGGATCTAGGGTTGTCGGCACACTCTGCTGCTTTGAAGCTTTTCTGTCGCCAAAATAGCCACAGGTGTTGTGCAAAGGAGTTGCTGCTGCCTGCTCGTGCTTTTGTGTCTCATTGTTATATATTTTATATTAATTATTTGTTTTCTTTGTTGGAACATGGTTTGTTTATTATATAATACTGAACATATTGCAGATAACTTGTATTACTTGATTGTCTGTCTGAGGGAATTTTAGATGTTCAATTATTATATGCATTACCTGATTGTGTTTTCCACATTAAATATACTTTTTATTAATTTTATTGTCATTTTAGCACCTCGCTTTGCTCAGGAGAGCACTATTTTGGCGCCTAGTGCCTCAGGCTATAAGAGTGTCCTAGAACCTTAAGCGCACCTTTCACCCCTGACTTCCTTGACCCAAACCATCTTCCCCCTGCCCCCCCCCAAAAAAAAAGAGAAAGAAAGAAAGATAGAAAGAAAATTTGTGGTTTGCCAAGTCTTAAAGCCATAAAGGCATTCAAAATAGACAAAGTATAGTTGGGAAGACTCAAAAAGTTACTCTTAATAAACGTAAGCCTACCAACTTTAGATAAATACTAACCTTTCCACGAACTGAGCCTCCCCTCAAATCCACCGCTGCATTCCACCTAACTTTAAACTTAACAAGAAAGTAACAACGGCAGACCAAAATAGGAACTCAAGGAATGACCACCCTAAATCCCAAAATCTTTGAATGGTTTGACACATTCTAACTTTTCCCTATCAAAATGATCTCTCTCTTGGAAAGATTGAAGTTTGAACACAACACCAAAAGCAAAATGGCTTCAAAACATATAAGCATGCATCTCAAGATCCTAACTTGCTAATGTTAACGCCACAAAAAAAAAGAGAGAGAGAGAGAGGTATCTTCCACTACAAAGGAGTTGAGACACAGAAACCCGCTACCTCCCCTCACAAGCAACCATTAACCCCTCAACCTCAAGAATGTCAACTTTGTACATGATGAGACTAAAGCAATCCATAACCAAAATAATATACATATATATATATGAGGGATCCCTTTGTCTCAAACTCTCTAAAAAAACCTCTCAGAACCTCATTAACTATTTACAGAGATGCAAATTTTGATCCACTTGATACACTTTTCCGTAAAGCCACCATATCCAAAACATGGAAGAACCCCAACTTCACATGATCATTCGATTTCTTTTCATCTTGCTTTAAAAAGCAACCCTTGAGTTTTACTTTTCCAGGAACAAAGCATTTTGATATTTTGAGATAATGACCTCTCTTACTGGATTTTGCCAGTATATTGAAGCTGAAGGATTTTTCGGGCATATGTTATCTAGAGTGCTCCACGCCACACCTAGAGCCTTGAAAGCCCCTAATTTCAAGGACCCCAATAACATTTTCTCATAAAAAGTATTCCAAAACATGATCCCCTACTTCACGTCCCAAAAACCTTAGGGATCCCAGAATAGGTCGAGTAGAACTAATAAGAAAACCTCCAATGAAGAAAAAAGTCAATGCAATTAGATATCAAACCTTCGACGGCGCCGTTCTAGCAGCAACAACACCGTCTTGCTCACAAGCTTCATCTTCCAAAGTGAAGTAAACATCATCGCCATGCAACTGCAAATCTGAGAAAATCGAATCCACTTCACATTAACAAATGAACACGTAAACACATCAGAATTTAGGGAAATAGCGAAGAGGGAGATTTGCCGGTGATCGGGATACCGACAGTTGGGGTTTAGCTTGGCTACGGCGGCGGAAGAAGGCGGGGAGAGGAAGAGGGAAACGGAGGCTTTATCGAAGAGGAGAGCGCGCGCTCGCAGTTGCAGATGGATCTGAGCCCTAGATTTGGAGTCGTCGGCTCGCATGAAGGCTTCCCAAGTAGACGGTGAGGAGAGCGACGGGACGAAGTTGGCATAGAGCGAGTCGCCCAGCCACGACCGCCACACGCCCTGATTTTCTAACCTCCGAGCCAGCTCGTAGCCTCGGCCGTCTTCGCCGAGCAACGCCATTGGATTTTAGAGAGAGAGGGGAGAGAGAGACCTGAAAGTGATGTTCGAAGATAAAAGAGGTCGGTGGATTACTGTCTCCGGCTATAGATCGTGTGCGGGGGCATGAAGCATTTTGTGAATAATTTAAATCTTATTATCTGAATAATTTTTAAAATTTAGATATTTTAACTAAATCTCTCTTGTTATTTTTTTCTACGATCAATGGCAATCAAATGTTGTCATCGTCATCGTCATCATCCTTTTTCTTGACATCATCCTCTTGGATTTACACCCCTTCACGGGTGTCCTCACAACTAGCCTCCAAAGCACAAGATAAGAGATTAAACGGGGCTTGAGCTTCCCTTCAATTTTAATCCTAAGACACTATCTCAAACGTGACGGATGTGTCCATAAGAGTCGTCAAGTTACCACTCGGGATAACTTGTGGGGGACGTTGACGTCGTCCTCTTCATCAATGGCAACTACTATTTTCTCTTTATTCTTTTCGTTATAAACTGTAATCACTTATAATAATTGTTGTTGCACTAAATTTATTGCTAATTCTATAATATACAAAACTTTTTTGCAATCCAAATAAAAAGCCCCCCTTCGATTCAAGTTTTTGATTTTTGTGATCTTGGATTATTGATCGATCCATGAAGTTAGTGAAAAAATAAATAAATTCGAAATAGTGTGAGCACTTGTAGAGCACGAAAAATCTTTGAAGGGACCATCCATTTGCAAGATACAGAGAATAAGGTATTTAGTTCTTTAGAGACACTAAATAAGCCAACCATGGTGGTATCCCATGCCACTTAAATTTTGTTATGTATATAATTTTTAAAGTTTAGATTTTTTTTTTTATCACATCTCTCGTTATTATTTTCAATGATAACCACGCATCACCGCCATTACACAACACTGACCATTGTCCTCTCTATCAACAACAATCATATGAACCATTGTGAAAGATCACCCTTCTTTCTCTTTCTCTTGTTTTTTCCCTTTCTCTACATTGCTATAAATCTATTCCTCATTTTTTTTAATCTTCAAGAGAATTTTTGTATCTCATAAATGGATGATCTCCTTTAAAATTTTTCATATTTTATAACGAGACGAAAACAACAACTAACATGTCTCCTTCATGCCTTACAAGTACTCCTCACTTTTTGGAATGCATTTTTCTTTTCACCAACTTCGTCAATCAATCAATAATTCAAAATATAAAAAATCAAATCCTACATCAAAGCAAGGCTCAAATTTGGTGCTTGATTTGGATGGGAAAAGGGGTTTTGTGCACTATAAGGTTAGCAATGGGTGTAACGTGACAATCATGAGAATTTTCGTAGTTAGTCGACATTGATGAAGAAAATAGTAAGAGAGAAACCGTTCTAATTGTAGAATATAAAATCACCTAGACATGTCATTTTTCTTTTTCTACCAACAAATGCACGTGACCATGTAATTAAGAAATTTTCACAAAATTTGAAATTATCTATTTTATTAAATTTAAAAATACCATTTGAAATTTTGATTTTCTTTCATTTAAAAATTTGTATTTTTTAACATGCATCGATGCATGTATATAGCACGAATCACTTCTCTAATTACTAATTATTACGAGAACTATATGAATCCTAATAGTTAAAACAAATGTTATTGTCAATAACTTCCAAATGGTAACAAAGAACACGTAATCTTTTGTTCAAGAGTTCCCGAGCTAATAGCTTCTTTTGAAATCACTAAGATAAAATTTTTAAATGATATTGAATTTGTTTAAACCATACTAATTTCTTTTAATAAGGGAAGTGATAAAATGAAATAATCCACATTAAATGAATGCATTTACATTAATAAAAACTCAAAAAAATTGTGTTGAAATTATTTAAATCTTATGATTTTTTATGGGTTTTGTTAATGATTGCGTGAAGTGCTCATTAAAGTTTATTTAATGCACTTTATTTTCAACACGACACTTTTATTATTTGATAATAAATGTATTATATCATAAAATATTTTACCTACTCATAGATAGAAGCATTTGAATACTAAAAATAAAATAAATTAAATGCACATAAATTGAGTATCCTAGACGCATTTATTAACAAAATCTTTTTTTTATTAAGAATAAAAAAGATGAAAGAACTCCAATTAGATACCTCACATAGCACCTAGGTTGCACGAAAATAGAAATGAAAAATGAATACGATATTAAACAAAAATGAAGAAATGTTATTTAAAAAAAAAAAGAAAGATAAGAAACGAAAACGTGGAGAAAACGCGCAAATACAAAAAATATGAGTTTTTTTGTAAATATAATTTTTAGTATAAAAAAATATTTATTCAGTTTAAAAATAAATATAAATTTCATAATGTATTAAAACAAATTTTTTAAAAAAAATAAATATTTTGAGTTAGAAAAGAAAAAAATTTCATCTTTATTCGTGGATGGAAATGTGTTTTTAAATTAAAAATACGTTTTTAATATTTTCTTAATATTAATAAAAAACAATGAATAAATTTTGAAATTGTAAAAATAACCCATAAATGTTTTTTGACATTTTAAAAATAAAAACATTTTGGAAATGCCGAAATGATACCCTCAAAAAATTTCCGTACATCATGGCATAGCAGAAACTCTCCCGCTATAAAGTGCAATTGTATCATTAATATCTTATATTTAAATAATTAACATTATTTATATTAGTAATTAATTACTCTTTGATAAAATATTAATTTAAAATTATTAAAGTAATACTAATGTCCATAATGTAACTTTATATTAATATCTACAAATTCCATAAATAAAGAATTTAAATAATCAAATAATTATTTTTTTCATTCCCCTTTAAATCGGACACCTTCTAATATCTTTAATATTTTTCACATTTTTTTAGAAAAAGAAGCTCATAATAATAATAAAAACATTTTGCAAATTCCTAAAGTATTACAAATTGAAGTGAATTTATTTAAATTCTAAAAATTCCTTTTAATAATAGAAATATGAAAAGGAAACGATACCCATTAAATGAATTCTTTTGAATTAATAAAATAAAGATTATAAATTATAAAACACCTATATCGTGCATAATACGGACAATTCTTAATTACTTAATAAATCTTTTACCGACACATAAACCAAATTAGAGTTAATTAACTCATCCGAGGTTAAGCTAACTCACTTTTAACCCTAACTTAGGTTATTCTTACCCAACCTTGGTTTAGTTTCTTGGGTTAATTTTTATTTAACTGGGGCTAATTCTAGGTAGTTAAATTAGGGCCTTTTAAGACAAGTTAAACATTTGGGCCTATGAATGAAAAAATGGGCCTAACTTTTGAAATTCTCCCAAAGCCAACTTGGGTTTAATTTTAAATTCATTTTTGGGCTTCCCCTGAAACCTGTTTGGGCCTAATTAAAGTCCACTTTGCAGTATAAATAAACTTGGGCTCCAATTGGGCTTTCCTCGTTGTCAATGATCCACGCTCAACAAAATATATATATATATATATATATATATTTTGTAATGTAGAAAACTCAACGGATCCCCGATTACAGATAGTTTTTGGCTTAAATCGTCTCACCCTCTCTAAACTTCAGGGTCCACCTTAACTCAATTTAAGTGTACGGGCAAGTTCGCTGCAAGGCGAAAGTTAGGACCTTACTCTTAAGATAGACACAAACGATTGTATAATTGTGCATAGAGATAGAATTAAACCCACAATCTTGATATATCCCAAACTCCCAAACGTGTGTGGTAGATTGTCTGTACTATTTCTCAATGTTCATGCTCAACAAAATATTATTTAGTGACTTTAAATATAGCTAAAATTGATGACTACACTTTTTAGGATAAATACGAGGTCGTGGGTTTAAATTTTTTATGTCTCTTAGTGTGAATATTTTTTGTAATTTTTTATATAAAAAAATATTTTCTATCAAAATTTATATATTCTTTACTTAGTTTTTAATACAATAATTGTTTATATATAGTGTTTTCTAATATTAACATTCATGAGATTTGATAAAAAGACAAAAATACCTCAAGCATTTGAGAAATGATAAGAAACTTTATCTGACTTTATAATTCTATTGACATTTTTTTCTTACTATTATTTTATATATGTTAAAAATTTTAACATGACAAAAATACTCTAACGATATCTCTCCCCCTACTCTTCCTCTTCTTAATTAAAATTCAACTATTTATGGGTCTCTGTCTTTAGGTTATAACGGTTTAACCATCACTAAATTAACAGAAAAAAGGTCAACAAGCTATTAAATTTTAGCAAATTTGCTAAACAAATGAGAAGAATCAAGCGATGAGAGAGGAAAAATGTCATGGTATTTTGTTATATTAATAATTTTAACAACGATGTGGAGAAGGCTTGGTTAGAATTATAAAGTCCAAAAAAATAACTATTATTTATCAAATATAAAAAATATGTTTATTTTTTTGCGGTCGAATTGTAAGGTCGTGTGCGGCAGCCTTGACCACTAGTTTAGAAGCCTTTCTACTAGCTGAAGCATTCTACATTGCAAGTTGAGAATCCTTCTCTTTTTTGAAGAAACCATAGTCTAGCTATAGTCGAGTAGGGTTGTAATCGAACTGAAATAAATCAAATTTTGTTGAACTCAAATTAAGCTCACAGGTCAGTTTTTAGGTTTGAGCTCCAACAAACTCGAAACTTAATTTATTATTTTGTTTTATTATATATATATATATATTATATTAAATGGTATTAAATGAATATATATAATAATTTAAAGTTTGGTAATTTTATATTAAATAATATATTTATAAAATTATAAATAAATATATTAATGTATTTATAAATGAATTTGCTCGCAAACTATTCATGAACTTCTAATCGAGCATGTTTACAATCTTCTAATCGAGTCTATTAGTATTCACAAGAGTCTAATCGAACATATTCACGAGTTTTAACAAAACAAAATTTACTGAGTTTAAACTCGATTTATTTACTTATCGAATTTCAAAATTAGACTTAACATCAATTTGTTTACCTTACAAACGAAATTGAATAAAATTTTGTTAAGCCGAACATCTATTCTCTCACAAACGCCTCGACTCATTTGTGACTATATAGTCAAGCTCAAATAGAAATTAAAAATCTTAAATTATAATTAGTCTGTATAAATAATGAAATATCAAATTAATCATAGCAAAATTTAAAACAAGACAAAAGGACTAATGATGTTCCAAGTGACTCTAATATTATAGGTTACAATTAATTAAGGATATAAACCAATTAATTAGGATTTGGGTGAGTTCAAATTGGTTTGGTTCAATCTGCCCTATGACACCATCATTACATTAGTAATTAGAAATTTTAATTCTATTATATGAATTTTTTTAATACGTTCCTAATCATTTTTAGCTATCTAGTCTTATATATTATATATATTTAAAAGTGATGATGGTATTTGGAACCAAATATTAGAGCTCAGTCTCAGTACAAGTACTTAAAAAAAAAGAGTTAGTAAAGTAAATGAACAATTAATGCGTATTAAGTAGTAAAAATTTGTTGATTTACACGTGAAAGTCTTGGCTTTTACATAGATGAAGTGAAGTCGGATCTTTTATTTCAGATTTTCGAGCTCAATTATCTTAAATTGGAAGTGAATTCGTCAAATCAAATGGAGATTATGTTAAACTTGAAATCTCCATAAGTGAAGTGAGCCAATACACGTTGAGTTATTTTTTTATAGTGCTATACTCAATTATTTCATATCGACAAAACATCCGTCGGATTGCATAAACTTAGTTATTTTAACCTAATAATAGCAAATTTGTCAAATTGAAATTTTCTCCAAGTCTTTTTGGTCCAGTTATTGAGCTGGGTTACTAAAGGTTGGATTTTCTAAATTAGAATTCGAGAGTTAAATCTCGATGCTTATTCTTCAAATTCGAACTTTTCAAAAGAGTGACGTCTAGTTAAAATATTTAAACCATATTCACACTTGACATGTATTAACACCTAATCATAAAATGCATTACTAATGCATTGTCCTAACCACATTCTCTGCACAAAAAACTCATATTTTTGTTCTTATACTTTCATATTTTTTTATATGATAATTTAAACTTTTATTTGTTTCAATTATATCTATAAACTTGTATTTTTTTAATCAATTTAACTTTTGTGCTTTATTTATTTATTTTTTTTGGTGACAAGACAAACTTTTCGTTGTCTATACTTATATTTTCGAGTCAATTTAATTCTTATATTTTGACGTGTAAAAAAAATAGATTAAATAGGTATAATTGAAAGATCGAAAAGTTTAAATTGTCACATACAAAAAATTAAAGTATATAAATTAAATTAATTCAAAAATATAGATAAATTAGTATAATCAAAGTAACAAAAAGTTCAAGTGTCTATCGATAAAAAAGAAAAATGAAAATAAAGGAGTAAGAATATGAATAAATGTCATAAAATTTTGTGAAATTTATTTCAAATTCCAATTTTTTGCATTTAGAATGAGAAGAATTGTTCATTTGTATGGATACAAATGAAACAACTAACCCACATGTTAATGAAACCTTAATTCTGGAATCATTCCAAACAGAGCCTAAGATTTGTTTGCCGCGAATGATGACGTGGGCAATCAAAAGCAAGAACATCAGATGAAACAAACTAACCCACATATTAATTAATTAATTAATTAGTTAATTAATCATCGTCTTATGTCATAATCATATATCCATGTGTCTCTCTGTGGTTTGGCGGCCCACTTTTGAATTCGGGTCACCAAAACCAGTCAGAAAGCGAGAAGCAGCCATTGTTGTTCTGTTGAAGGCTCAACTGACTCCCCTTAATTGGCTTCCACTACTCTAACTGACCTACCAACTACCATCACTCAACTGATCCCCTACAAATCCGCATATACAATAATTATATTTATATACGTAGTTTGATCACAATACTTAATATATGTCTCGAAAAGAAATAAACGATTTCACTACAAAAAAAAGTTGAAGCAATATAATCTTCAGATCCGTCAAACATAAAAATTTCAAAAACATCTAGATTTCTCGTGTTGTATTATAGTCTAAATAGACATTATTGTATATTTGCCCATTTAGGACTTCTTCTTTGTCCCGTGCTGAATCGAATCGATCGAAATTGGAGATTGGGTTCGGTTCAATTTATAGACCGGTTCAATTTGATTTTTAAATTTGAGTTTTTTTAGTTATTTTATTTTGACTCAACTTTCTTATTAAAAAATAAAATAAAATAATTGAATCAATTGAAATATTAAAAGCGATATTATTTTTTTACCAAATTATCGAAATAATTGAAATTACCAAATCAACTTCATCTTTTACCTTCTTCATTCCATGCTCCAAACTATTTTTATCTATTTGCACTTTATTATTTTTATTTTTTTAATTTAAACAACTATTTAGCTAATTTAATTTAATTTTTTAAAAAAATTTAATTTATTTAATTTGAATAATTCAATCAATTCGACTCACTCTTATCCACACCACCAATGGTGGGCTCTGAATTGGAGCCCACCTCATATCTCTCTGAAAAAAAAATTAAATTTTTTCTTACATTATTTAGGTCAAATAAGACTCTAATAGCGGGCTCAATTCAAATCGATAAATCAAGACATGCTCGAACAATATTTTATTAAAAAAAAAATAGTATTTGCTATTTTTTTGAATAATTTTAAATTCTTAATTTAATTAGGGTAAATTTGAGGGGACAGGAGACAGTTCTGTTAAACTCACTCCCCTAACTAGACTGACATTGGTGAGGTTGGTGGATTCTGGGCTTTGGTTAATAAATAAAAAATGAAAGTATTTTAAAACCAAAGCTTTATTAGGTTTAGTTCACCCACCTAACAAGTAATCCCCTTGCCTTCAACCTTTGTTCAGGGATTACTTGATGTTTGGGACACTGTTCATGCCCATACCTAAGGCTTCCCCCACAAGCTGAGTTTATATATAGATTTACCTAAATTTATATTTTTATCTCTATATTTTTATATTTTTTCGTATAATCATTTGAATGTTTCATTATTTTGATTACACTGTTGAACTTAATTTTCGAATCAATTTAACCCTTATACTTTAACTTTTTTCGTGTGACAATTTAAAATTTTCATTATTTCGATTACACCATTAAACTTGTATTTTTTAATCGATTTAATCTCTGTACTTTCATATATAAAAAAAACATATAAAGTACCAAAATTAAATTGATGGGTAAATTACACCAAAGGTCACAAAACTTTGGTGTCTTTTTTAGTTTGATCACTAAACTTTAATTCCTTGCAAAGTGCTCACAAAACTTTAAAATGTTTTGTAATGTGGTCATTAAAGTAATTTTTTGATGGTTCTTATCTAAAATTGCTGACGTGGCGATAATGTGGAGCTGACGTGGCGATGATGTGGCCATTGCCACGTCAGCAATTTTGACCAGAAATTGTTCAAAAATTACTTTAGTGATCATATTATAAAATATTTTAAAATTTTGTGATCACTTTGCAAAGAATTGAAGTTTAGTGATCAAATTGAAAAAGATGTCAAAATTTGGTGACCTTTAGTGTGATTTATCCTTAAATTAATTCAAAATACAAGTTTAAAAGTGTAATTAAAATAATAAAAATTTTGAATTTACGTCCCAAAAAAAAGTTAAAATACAATATATCAATATAGAATAATATAGATGGTATTTTAGGAACTCACTTTATTGTTGCTACTTCACATATAACACAAAAATACTCTATTTACTTGTATAATAATATATATAAGATATCAATATAGAATATTATCATAAATATTAAACATTTTTTTTGTAAGATAGAAAACTCGAGGGGTCTCCACATACAGTCTTTGGCTCGGATCATCTCACTATCTTTAAAACTCATGATCTATTTTGACTATGGTCTAGGTGACAAGTTCCCTACGAATTAAAACTCAAGAACTGATTCTTATGATAGAATTGAATTCATGATCTTATGATATCTCAAATTTTTAAACACATGCGACAAATCATCTATCTTATCCCTAAGGATTAAATATCAAATTTAAATATTTTATTTAAAATTTTTATAGATGCATGTAACACGACATGTTTGTTAATCATAACTTTCACAAATGACAAATTTCAATAGAAATTAAAAAAAAAAGACTATTGAGTGTTAAATAATTGGGTCAATATTTGTTTCTTTTTTATTATTAAAAAAATTGACGAATTAATTAGTTTTACGTACCATACGTTACTTTCGTTAAATTATTAAATATAAATTTAATAACAAATAGTCATTTGAATCTCTTTAATAATTTTCCCTGCAAATAAAAAATAAAGGGAAAAAGACAAATAGCCATGTGAAGTACCAAAAATGCCCACGAGGAAACACCAAATTCACAATCGTTAGTTGGGTTCGTTATTAGGCCCTTCCTGGCGGCGGTTTCGCCAACGATCACGAGGGTGGAAAGCGACGCCACCTTATTTTTTTCGTATAAATTTAAGTTTATTTTTTAATTTTAAATATTATTATTAATTTTTTATAAATAAAAATTTCATTAAAAATGACTAAAAAATAGTCAACAACTTAAACTTAAATCATACCCTGAGTCTCGCAATAAAATATCACACAAGACATTTAAACAATTAATAAAAATAAACAATCCTCCTAACATTAATAGAAAAATAAAACAAATCTTTATCAACGCCACCTTTTAAAAACATTCAATAAAAATAACTCCCTAAGAATCCTGTGGATTTTGGTCGTCCAATGTTAATATTTATGCATTTAACTCTAAGTTACTCATTAAAATAATCACTTAGTATGTTTATAATTTAATTCATTATTTTAGTGAGTGTCGACATGTGTGATATTAACATAATATTTTCGTTATTTGTTAATTCTATTTAATTGCGTTTGGATAGAAAATGCTTAGGCTTTTAGTAATCCTTAATCTAAATCCAACCAAATATCAAGGTCCTTTAAATAATCAACCTTTCTTTTAAGCTTCCATTTACTCATATTTTAAGCTACTTGTGTCTTAGAAGGAAGTTAAAAAAGTACAATGAATAGCGACTTAAACCTAAAGTTTCTTGGTATTGCATGGATTCATATAAATACGTACATATATATATATAAATATATATATATATCTTATGTTGATGGGAAACTATGCCCAACATGCCACTTGTCAAACTCACATAAGTTTGGGATTTTTATCTTTTGAGATTGACTCTAATTATCAAGTTAGTGTTTGATATTAGAAAAACGATCAAAACAAGTGGAATAACAAGAAAAATAAGAGTTCACACTTACCTTTATTCCAAATAATTTAGAGCTTATATACCTTGATTACGAAGTTTTAAGGGTAATTTTTACTAAGACCTTAATTGGGACATGACTTTGGGGTATGACCCCGGATGTGACGATAGACCCATGGTGTTGAAACATTATAGATTTGAGGTTTTTGTTTTTTAAGAAAAACTTTAATGGTCAAATTATTATTTGAGATTGAAAGAATGAGTGGCACAAGTAAAATAATGAGAAAGACAAACGATCACACTTACCTTATTTCAAAAAATTTAGAGTTCATATATCTTGATCAGGTATGGTCTAAATGTAATTTTTATTAGAACCTTAATTGGCACACGCTTCAAGGCATGGCCTGGGATGTGGTGTTAGGCATGTGTTGTTGAGACATAAGTTTAAGGTTTTTGTTTTTTGACTTGAATTTTAATGATCAAGTTAGTATTTGAAATTAGGAAAATAAATTAGTGGTGATTGTCTTACACGAACACATAGAGAACTGGCATTAGCCCTCTTCTGAGTTTACTCGCGTCAGGTAAATATTATGTTATTCGACACAAGTAATATAATATTTTATTATATAAATATAAGGTAATTTTGCTTCTTATTCTTAAACAGAAAGGTTATATTGCCCACTAACAGGTAACATAACATTTGTCCGCCAGTGGAAGCAGTGTGGGCCTCATGCACGTGGGGCCCATGTGCAGAGACGGGCCCCACGTGCATGGGGCCCACACTGTCCTCATTGGCGGGAAAATGTTATGTTACTTGCCAGTGGGTAACATATCCTTTCTGTATCCTTAAAACAATAATTAAAACATTATAAATACACTTTATTTTTTATTATATATTATTTTTATATGAAAAATTATATGCGTATGTATATATGAGCACGTGTATAAATGTGGCACGTATTCCTTTCGCCACAAAGCTGGTTTTCGCCCGCCCAACACTGCTCGCTGCCCGCCGCTCCCACATTTCAAAGGAATAACCTTTTCCTTAAGATATACCATTTCCCTGTCTCTCTCTTTGTCTCTTTCTTCGATGCAGCTCAGGAGAGGACAGGAGGAGGAGGGAGAAGGAATGAAGCGCAATACGTAGATCTTCGAGCTTCCAATCTCATGTTCAAACCCTTTCTTTCCCGTATATAGAAGCGAGAACCGAAAAACCCCACAACGCCATGGCTGTCCCGTCGCAAGGTAAACCTTCTTCAAGCCTTTCCTTTTGATTTCTCTGGTTTTTTCCGTTCGTAATGTGGAAAAAATGGCAGAATCGCAAGGGAGCCAAGATAAAGAGTTGCTGGGTGGGAGGAGGGAAGACCAGGAGAGCGACGAGGAGTCGTCGCCGAGAGGCGTCTTGGAGGTGGCGATCTCCGGCTCAGACTCCGACAACTGCAGCCGGAGTAGCAGCTTCGGCTCTTCGCCGCCCGACAAGCCGGCAGCTCGCCACCATGGCCTGCAGTGGAGAAGCTTGATTGGGAGCGTGAGGTGGAAGATGAGCTTGAGGAGGAAGCCGGACAGCTTCCGAATCGCCGACGACGGCGAAATTGATGCCGGCGACGTGGTGGCCCCGGTGCCGAAACCGTCTTGGAGGAACTTCACCCACCAGGAGCTTGCGGCGGCTACTGACAATTTCAGCTCGGGTAAGAGAGACGTTACCCCTTACTTAGCCGCCTTCTCTGTTTCTTTTCGTTACTGTCTACACAGTACTCTGTTTCTAATCTTAGCGTATACAAACACTTGTTACCGTTACTTCTTTTTCATTAAAAGAATAAGGGTTCGAGCTTTGAATTCTTTCTCAAAGCAAAACAAAAGCTGCTCTAACATCAATCCATATTCTCTCCCGAAAGTGTTAATTCAAAGTGAATATACCCAACGATCTCATATTGTAACACTTTCTTGGCCATGTCCACTCAAAGTCACCATTTGAAGGACACAGAATCAAGGTTTGGAATGGGTTCTCCCTCTTACTCAGAAGAATGCACGATTCAAACTAAAAGAAGGGGGTCCATCTCAATCAGCTGCGCAAATCAATGCCACTAACTGCTTCTTTTGTCTCGATGTCTTCCATGGCAAAGCCGCCCATGCTTCCAAGAAAAGGACTTTCTTTTGACTGGGAAACAGAACTGGGGGCTCAACGGAGGAAAGTGGTTCCGGGACCAGGCTGCCCATATTTGACTAATTCAGTTGAAAAATCTAAAGATATTCAAGCCATAGAAAAGACAGTTTTCTTCTGTTGCTATTTTTGTCAGTATTTCTGTATATAAAATTATGTGATTCATTGCTAGTAGTCAAATAGGTTGATCTTTCTGATGATTTAGTTCAAATTGATGGGTTCTCAAGCTTAAAAGTCAAGTGGGTTCCATCAGAAGTTCAATATGACTTAAAGCTAGTTGTGAATTTTCCAACACCTTTACTGCTTCTTATTGGGATGTTCGTAGGTTTATAACAATCGTTTTGTTATAATTCTACTTGTACTTTGTTAGATAACTCTTCAAATTCAAATCAGATAGAGGGTTGAGCTCTTTTGGCAGCACTAAATGAATTAATGTTTGTGAATGAAATGAACTTTGATAGAGAAGTTGATTGGGAAAGGCGGCCATGCTGAAGTCTACAAAGGATGCTTTCCCGATGGCCAAATCGTGGCGGTGAAGCGAGTAACAAAGAAGGAGAAGAAGGACGAGGATAGAGTCGGCGATTTCTTGTCTGAGCTTGGGATTATAGCGCACATCAACCACCCGAATGCTGCTAAACTTATTGGTTTCAGCTCCGATGGCGGTTTACACCTTGTACTCCAATTCTCTCCCCATGGCAGCCTCGCCTCCGTCCTCCATGGTGCCATATCCATCTCCGTTTCCATTACAAGGTTAAGATTTGATCCAATCTATGCCTGTATAATTTGTGATTCAGAATTGCAGGTGGGAAAGAGATTCTAGATTGGGAGACAAGGTTTAAGGTTGCCCTTGGAGTAGCAAATGGATTGCGGTATCTCCACTGTGAATGCCAAAGGCGCATAATCCATCGAGACATCAAAGCCTCCAACATATTGCTCACTCAAGACTATCATCCTCAGGTGCAGTCTGGTTCTTGGTTGGTTCTTTTGAACTCGAAAAACAACCCGAATTGAATTTCTCTCTTGTCATTTGATTCCCCTGCCAGATATCTGACTTCGGGCTGGCAAAATGGCTCCCACAAAATTGGGCTCACCATGTTGTGTATCCGATTGAAGGGACTTTCGGGTAATTATGCTGTGATTACAATTTTTACTACCATATGAGCATGGTGGCTAATGTGACATAATTTCAAACGGTTCAGGTACATGGCTCCTGAATATTTCATGCATGGAATAGTGAATGAGAAGACTGATGTGTTTGCCTTCGGGGTTTTGTTACTGGAACTCATAACAGGTCGTCGTGCTGTCGATTCCTGTCAACAAAGCCTTGTAATGTGGGTATGGTTTGGCTGCTAAAACTCTTGAAGATTCCTTCTTTGGTCTACTAATTTTGTCGACTGATAACAAAATGACTTGTAACCAAGCAAAACTGATCGGGGGCTTGGTGGAGCCTCTTTCTTCGCCAGAAACTCCAAATGAAATGCTTTTTGGTGTTACTTCAATATCCTCGTCGATCTTTTAATCAAATTTGTTGCGTGCCAGGCAAAGCCGCTGCTGGAAAAGAACAGCGTGAAGGAGATAGCTGATGGTGGTCTGGGAGAGGCTTACGATGCACGGGAGATGAAGCGCGCCATGCTCACTGCATCGGCCTGCCTGCATCACTTGCCCAGCCTGAGGCCAGGCATGAACCGGGTATGGAGTGTTTAGCCCCATCTTATCTGATTCATAAGAAGTTCAAATCAGCAAACTTGTTGGATGGATGCAGGTTGTGGAGCTGTTAACAGGCGAGGGAGGAGGAGCAGAGCCGAGGGAGAAGGCAGCGGGAGGGAGAACAGTGATTCTGGACGCCTGTGACATGGAAGATTACTCTTCCACAGCCTATCTCAATGATCTGCATCGCCATAGGCAGCTTGTTTTGGAGTGAAGAATGATTCCCAGTTCCAAAAATCTGTGTTTTGGTGATTTTCTGATGCTATTTGCTGACAGCAGAGCCCTTCATTCACAACAAAGGAAGATGGAGAGGAGGGCATGATGGTGGAGCTGTTTGAGCATGTAATGGGCCATGGTCATGGTCATGGTTATGCCATGTGTGAAATCAAAGTTATTATTCATTAACTTGTACTCTATCATCTAAAATATCTACCTTCTTTTCGTCTCCTCTTTCTTTTTACTTTAGATGAAAAATACTTTACTTGAATGAATCAACAACCCTACATGATAGTCTGGTTGAATATATCTTGGTTGAATAGTGTTTAAAACATTGGCTAAATGTATAAATTCATCTCTCAGTTTTCAATTTTTGTTGTTGTTGTGGTATCCTCAACCTTATTTGGTTTCATTTACACTTGTAAACAAGTCATATGGTGTAAATTCACCCTCAATTTTTATATGTTTTTGTTATTGCACTCTTTACTTTACTTAATTTCAATTGCACTTTTAAACTAGCAAATTTCATGTTATATGAGCATTTGACTAGCGTGGCTCACAACATGTGATGTGCACTTACTTGATAGAAAGTGATGGATTATTAGTGTTGATAATGTAGATTTTATTTGTGTTAAAGAACTCAAAAACCAAAAGAATAATTAAATTCAATTCTTTTATTTCTTTTCTTTTTTCTTTAATGAAATATCTTTGTAACACCAAAATTCACCTATCAAAACTCAAAGAATAGAGCAAATTCACAACCTAATTCTAATCCAATCAACCATTTTCATTGTCACATCATCTTTGTTGAAAGACGAAGCAAGAGCAAAAATAGTATTATTTGATTGAGTTGGATTAGGAAGTTTTAAAATAAGAACGAAGATGGTGTCGAAAGTTTGAATTTTATTCTCATTAACATCAATAATAGATTGTACAATCGATTCAAATTTTGAAAAAATGGATCTCAAGTTTTCAGAAATACGTGAATATCAATTACAATTCCAAAACTGACCAAGTGTTCATGTGGTGTGAAATTGATTGGTTAAGTGGTGCAATTGATACCAAGCAAAGTTAAGAGTGACAATTACAAAAAAATGAAAGTTGATGGGTGAATTAAGCGGAGTATAATTGAAACTAAGTAAAGTTGACTATGCCACAATAAAAAAAGATCAAAGTTGAATGATGAATTTATGCATTTGGCCTAAAACATTCCTTATAAGTTCGAGATAGTGAGTTTGATCCCTAGTCATTTTAATATTTAGCATCGAGTTAATTGCACTTTTAAAATTTTTTATTATTTCAATTATACTTCTGAATTATGCAATTTATAGTCAATTGCACACCTCGATAAATTTATTAAGAATAATGAATTTAGGGGTATAATTGTAATAATAAAAAATTTATAAGTACAATTAATTTAAAATTACATAATTTAAAGATATATTTAAAATAATAAAAAAATTAAATATATAAATAAAAAAATATGCAAGTTAAAATATATATCTGGCCCGGAGAGATTGAGGATGCCGGGTAACAAAATTTTAGGAAGTATGAGGGCATATTTTAATGCATTTGAGTTTACGCCGGACCCTACAGAAAAAGGATTTTTCTGGTTGAACCGGGCCGGTTCGGGCTGATATCTAGAGCATTGATGAGATCAGGCCGGCCCACGTTTGGATAAAATGTAGAGTAAGGTCCTTATGGAATCGGGTACGAGCGGTCGTCTTCGTCGCCGCCATCACCAGCAAACTCTCGGAGCAGCTTTGGTACAGAGAGAGAGAGAGAGAGATGGGGATTGATTTGGTGTTGCAGTTGGGCGTTGTTTTGCTGACCATAGGGATGTTCTTCGCCATGCTCAACTTCCCCAAGCAAGCACTAGCCAAGCTCCGAACCCGGGGCCGAACCACCGCCCAGGCGAACCGCCACTTCGTCCGGGGAGCTCAACTCCTGGCCCGAGCCCGATCCAACCACCGCAACGCCACCGCCCTCGCCAAGGAGGCCGTCGCGGAGGCCGACAAGGCCTTGTTGCTGGAGCCCAAGGACGCCGCCTCTCACATCCTGAAAGCCCTAGCCCTAGATCTGATGGGCCACAGGTCCTCCGCCCTCCGATCGCTCGATGCTGCCCTGTCCCCGCCGGTCGCGAAATCCCTGTCGGAGAGGGAGCGCGGCGACGCGCTGTTCAAGAGGGCGGAGATCCACCTGGCGCTGAACCGCCGGAGGAGGGCGGATCTGGCGGTGGCTGACCTGGAGGAGTCCGTGAGGCTGAGCTCCGACAACGCCAAGGCGCACTGCTTGTTGGGGCAATGCTACGAGACGAAGGGCATGACGGAGGCGGCCAGGAAGGCGTTCGAGAATGCCGTCCGGCTCGAACCGGGTTCGGTCCCGGCTTGAGAGGGTTTGGACCGGTTGTCATCGTCGAGCTAAGCGAACCGGCCTGATTTTGGAACTCTTGCTTTTGTTGTCAAATTCCAAAATTGCATTTCGACCCCCCTAACTTTGTCTTTTTGCAGCATTGTACCATTCTGACTTCTGGTGATGTAATGAAATTTTTACATAAAATAATTAGATAAATTATACTGTTACTTTTTAAACTTTACACTTCATAATAAACTAGTCATTGCTATTTAATTTTTATCAAATAATCTCTAAATTTTAATTTTTATTATAATTCAATTTCTCTTCAAATTTTTCTGTTTAATTCTAATAAATAAAACTAACATAGGTCTCAAAATTAAGAGTGAGCATTTGGTCAACTTGATTATCGAATTACTTAAATTGAATAAATTAAATATTTTTAAAAATTAAACCAAAATGATCGAAAATTTAAAGAATTGAAAAAATTAGAAAAATCAAGGGACGAGCAAATAAAAGTAATTAGATGTGATCAAAATATCTGTTAAATCAAAATAATTGAATTGAATTAATCAATTTTAATAAAAAAAATGATATTATTTTTAAAATTTGAATAAATTTAGTTATTTTAATTTTTTTAATAAAAAGATCAAATTGAATTGAAATAATCAAAAAATTTAAATTTAAAAATTAAACAAAATCAGTCTACAAATTGAATTGAAATGAACTGTCAATTTTGATCGATTCAGTTTGGTTATTTTAATTAACTGAAATTTCGTTCACCAAACTCAAAATTATTTGATTATAGGATTTGTGTTAAATTTAAAATTAAGTGATTTTTAGATTTATATTAATTGATATTATGTCAATTTTTCTTCATAAAATTTGATAAATAATCAAAAGAAAGATTGAATTATAATTTGGCTAAAAGTTAGAGAAATTAGCAACAAAAATTAAACTATAATGATTAATGTATCACCGTACACAAAATTTAGGAATTAATTGTGTAATTTATTCTAAAATAATTAATTAAATATTTTACAAAAATAAAAATATTATTAAGAACATTAATACTGAATTCCTAGGTGACATGGAAAAGGAAAGTAAAAAGTGGTATTTTTCAAAAAAGTTAGAAACTAAAACTTGAAAAAATAGGTAAATAAAAGAAATATAGGCTTTTTTTTGTAAATATAATTTTTAATATAAAAAATTATAAAATTAGTTATTTAATTAAAAAATAAACATAAATTCCATGAACAAAGTTGTGAAAAAATTAAGAATTTTGAGTTCCGTATCTAATCTTTTTATAGATGAAAACGCGTTTTCGATATTTTCATAATATTATGAAATCAGGATTGGTCATGAGATTTTAAGAATTTCAGCAAAATTTTATATGAGACCTCTAAAATTTAAGCATATTATATATATAATGGGCCTATAAAATTTTATGGGAGCTTCTACTTCTTTCATTTATTATATATTTTATTATATAAATAGTTTTGTTATGTTGTTCATTAATTGTGACTTCTTTTTTCGTGAAAGTCATCTCTCTTTTTTCTATTATTTTGAATTTTTCAACTTAAAATTAGTTGAATGTGAGATGGACTCAGACTGTCTAGACCCAAAATCGGCCATCGACGGGGTTGTTAGGCGACCGCATTAGTTTTCTAAGCTCAGGGCCCATCCTAAAATGACCTAAAAACTTTTTTAAAATTATAAGAATGATTAAAATTATTTTTTTAAGTATTTTTTGACGTTACGTTTAGAGAAAGTCAAAATGGCATCCGAGATATTTTCGTGTATATCGCAGTTGAGGTCACATAGCATTAACGTTTCAACCACGCTATACAAACGAACGAAAATACAAAAAAGCAAAAAGGAAACTGTGATGCAACAAATGGAGATGCGGGGAATCGAACCCCGTGCCTCTCGCATGCGAAGCGAGCGCTCTACCATATGAGCTACATCCCCTTTGACAACATCAATGTAAAAGATATTAATAGTCTCTTTCAAAACTATCACTAAGCATACTAATAATCGATTTTATTTAAAAAAAATACTATAAAATTTAAATTATTTAATATAATATTATATTTTTTAAAAAATTTAAAAAATTACTATAAATCATCCACATCACCATTTTACATTAAAAAGAGGGTTTCATTGTGAAATTCAACTCTTAAGAGTTCAATACTTAACCAAATTTTGTTCATCTACCCAATGTGTTACTTTCAAGTAATTTTCATACTAAAAAAAATTCAGATATTTTAAATTTGTTACTTAGAATAATAAGTTCATTTCATTTTTTTTACTGACACTTTTAAATCTTTGCTTAGTAAACAATTATAGGGAATTTAGTAGTGGTCGAAATTTATCTAAGTATAATGGTTATTCAGAGGCAATTTAGTAGGCAAGGGAAAAATTTGACTAAGTGTTAGGATCTAGGAGCGAGTTCGAAACCTTATTTTCAACGCGAAATGTTTATGTGGGTAATTTATAATAGTTTCTTAAATTATTCAAAAAGTATAATATTACGTCAAATAATTTAAAATTTTATTATAATTTTAAAAATTCCTACTAAAAATTGTGTCTTAACCCCCTAAAAAATATAACATTTATCATGATGTTAATCTAGTAGGTAATGTGACAAGTTTATTATGTTATTTGCCCTCATAGGCGTAACATGGTTAGTATTCAGATAGCAGATTGTAATTAAGGATACAAATTTGAGTCATGACAGTCGTAATGTGGGAGTTTCACCTTTCTCTAGAGATGACTCCTTATAAGTATCATACACTGTGCCTCTTACTTAAGAGATCGCTGTATATTGTGATTTATCTCTTTCACTTGCATGAGACAGTGCGTGGAGAGCTTTTAAGGTGAGAGATTTTACCTTTTACAGTCAAATTTATTATGTTATTTGACGCGAATTTATAGAGATAGGTACGTGGGTCCCACCCCTCCCCAGGCCCACACCACTTTTCAATTTATCCGAATATTATTTTCTCCGCATTGCCCTTTCCAATTTATCCGCGTTGGACGGATGGATATTATTTTCTCCGCATTACTTTCAGGCAATGTGAACGCCTTCATACACGTTATTGCTTGATTAGCCTTTTGCCAGTACCATTGACTAAGTCACAATGTGAACACCTTCGTACACATCAGTGTTTGATTAGCCAGACGGTGACTTCTTTGCCAGTACGATTGACTAAGTCATATAATTTAATTGTATCCTCAGATGGGACCAATATATATTTTAGTATCTGTATTTATACGTTTTTTTATTTAAATATTTAATTTTTTTATTATTTTAAATACATATTTATATTATATAATTTTAACTCAATTACACAATTAAATTATTTATTATTTTAATTATATTTTTAAATTATATAATTTCAAATTACTTATACAAATCGATAAATTTGTTGAGAATAATAAATTCAGGAATATAATTAAAATAATAAAAAAATTAATTATATAATTAATTTAAAATTATAAATTTAATAATATCTTTAAAATAACAAAAAATTTGAGTGTCTAAATAGAAAAAGAGCAAATATAGAGATTAAAATATATATTTTACCTCCTCGATTGTTTTATCAAACTATATATATTATTCATGCCATTTTAATGCGTTTAATTTGATGGCAAATCAACCTTCAAATTTAACGCTTGGGGTGATATTTTATATTAATATTTTGTATTATATGTTATATTAATACAAATGTATAAGATATTAATATAGGATGTCAATAAAAAAAATTAAATTTGAGTGTACAAATTAAAGATGAGCAAAATTTTGATTAAACTAAAATAATTGAACTGAATCAATTGAAATTGATGGTTTGGTTCAGTTTAATTTGTAGATTGGTTTGGTTTGATTTCTAAATTTAAAATTTTTTATTATTTTGATTTGATTTGGTCTCTTTATTGAAAAAAATTAAAATAATTAAACAAACTAGTTCCATTATTTTAATTTAATCAAAATTTTGTTCACCCCTAATAATTAGTAGTATTTGTCTGTACTTTATTATTTTCAGTTTTTTTTATGTGAGCAATTATTCAGTCAGTTTGGTTTGGTACAGCTTTTAAAAAGTATTCAATCTATTTGATTTATTTGGCTCGGTTTTTGAAAAAGGTTGGATCTATTCAATCAATTTGACTTGATTTTTGGAAAAGGTTCAATTTATTCAATTTAAATAATTCCATCAATCTAATTCGGTTTGAGCAAGTTACCGAACCACTCGAAAGCTCCCCCCAGATACAAATAGCATTTCTGGATGAAGTAAGAATGAGACAAAGAAGGAATATTCAAGGAAACACCCTGCACTGGATTCAAACTTCATATATCAAATCATCCAAACGAGGACCTAGTATGCAACAAGGAGCCGGCCACCTTTGGGATCATCACCAAGCAAGCCCAAAGACAGGCCATCCTGTTTTATCCACAATTTTTAAAAAACCAAACATATAGGCAAGACAATTAAGGTTCCTTTTGACAACAAATTCAGCCCACATCAAACACTTGCCATTATTTTCGTTTCTTTTCTGTTCTTCCTCACCTGAACCTGATCTGTGACATGATCCCAGATGGGTGGCGCAGGCCAAGATTCATCTTCCTTCTTGTGCTTCATCTGACAGTACTGGTGAGCAGCTAGCTAGGTTTTCAAGCTTTGGCTTTAATGGAGACTCAGGCACCAGAGAAGGTCTATGTTGTAATCGGATCCGACCCACAAGATGGATTCGCAACTCTGGAATGGGCACTTAGAAAGTGGTCTTTTGATCCAATCTCCATAGTGATTCTCCATGCAGCTAACAACTCATCCAGAGATTATGTCTACACACCTTGTATGTGATACAATTTCAAATCTTTGCTTCATCTTCTTGGAGATTCTATATTCGGGTATATATATACTAAGTTCAATTTGCCTCTGCAGTTGGAAAGCTCCCTGCAAGTTCTGTGAGTGATGAGAAACTGGAAGTTCTCAAGAAGATAAAGCAAGAGGAAAATGATAAGCTACTGTCAGATTACAAAGCCTTCTGTGCCAAGGTTCAATTGTGCACATATATATATATATATATATAAATATTCTTCTTCAACGATTGCATATAATTTCATGTACTTCCATAGGTCACTGCTGAAATTCTTAAAATTGAGAGATATGATGAGCCTCTCCATAAACACTTGGTGGAGTTGATCTCAGGGCTCCGGATAACCAAGTTGGTCATGGGGATTACATTCATGAAGTCTTTATCATGGTAAATATTAATTCTTGGATATATATATATATATATATGTCTGAGATTCTATTATTGCTTTATTTTCCTGATAAATATGCACATATTTTGCAGGAAATGTCGCTGTGAAATCAATGGATTGTTGTATGTGTACAAACACAAACCTGATTTTTGTGAGTTGTTCATAGTCCGTGGGGGAAAACTGGTTTTCCTGAGGGAAGAAAACAATGAAGGGTTGATAGAGGATGATCAAGGAGCACTCATTTTTGCCAAGTCCAGAGAGAAGGGCAGCGTTAGAGTCTGGTTGGGCAAGATGCTGGCAGAAGCTGCCACCAACTGGAAGAATCTCCGAAGCTCGCCATCGTCTTCGCAATCCAATGATTCTCCAGATCAGTGGGAGAACTATGTGCAAGAGATTGAAAGTTATTTCCTTCAATTAAGTACCCCTTCAAATACCGACCAAGAAGGCTCCGATGGAGAGCACGAGCCCTTCTGGGGTAATGAAGGAGAACCAGATCATATGCCTGCAAACATGGTAACTTTTAGACACTATAGATGTCAGTTTCAATGTATGCCACTACGTACCCAATCACATATCAGTAGTCTACTAGAGAGGTGTATTGGCTATCTTACTTGCTCTTATGAACTAGAACGTTTGGGTGAAGAGCAGGTGGTGTCACAGATAGTATCAAACTCGACCCAGGACCACTACCAAGTGGGTGCCAGCCTGACTTGGTCAAAACCGAAATGTGTATTTTCTTCCTGCCTTAGTTATCAGGTCCAAATGGGTGATTGTGCTAAAGAAAGCACTTATGTTCATTAGCTCACTGTTTGAAATCTCTGGATGATACAGTTTGTGTTTACTGATTCCTAAAATCTCCTTATGCAAACTTTCGTCTTTCATTTTGATCTCTTTGTGATGAATCACAAACACAAACTATATTGTAGACCGCAGCAGATAGAACTGAAATGCTGAAGGTTAAACTCAAGAAAGCTCATGATATGATCCAATTGAAGAGGAAGGAAACTAAAGCTGACACAGAAAAATATGCTAAAGCTGAATGGGCCATTTGCTTATGCACTCGCAGGGTAATCTATGAATTATTTCTCGACAATTTGGCATTTAGTTAATTTGATGAAATCAAATCAATGGATGATCAGCAATGAGAAAAAATGATTCTTACTTTGCAGGCTGAGGAGCTCGAAGCTAGCATTAATGAAGAGATTGCTGCGACGGTTGATCTGGAGAAGGAATTAGACTACACAAAAGAAGTCATCGGCGAGATTCGGGCTGAGGTTGAAGACAAGAAGAGCAAGCACAAGTCACTTACGGAACTCCGGCAAGAGCTCTCCGGCAAACTCCAACTCTCCTCTCAGACGAAATCATGCCAGGAAACTCAGCTGGAGAGGGTGGTGACTGAAACAGCCCAGATGATTTGTGAAATTGAGGAGCTGAGGTGGCAGAGAGATATTTTCAACCGCAGAATCAAGTTTTGTATGGAGAAGGACGCCATTGGAATGGCTTCAAAGCTGGCCGACCTTGGGTTCAGCTACAAAGAGTTCACGCCGGAAGAGATCAGAGAGGCCACCGATGACTTCTCCGAGCGGCTGAGATTGAAATCTTCAGGCGACTGGAAAGATGTGTATAGGGGAAGGATTAACCACACAACAGTGGCGATCAAGCTCTGCAATTCAGCTCGCGGAATTTCTCAGGAAGTTTTCCGGGAAAAGGTGAAGCTGCTCAGCCATGTCCGGCACCCTCATCTCGTCGCCATGATCGGCTTCTGCTCGGAGCCGAAATGCATCGTCTATGAATACATGCACAATGGCTGCCTAAGAGATGCACTATTCTCAGTCCGGCAGGGATCTCGGACTCGGAGCCAGGGTCTCCGGTGGCCGACTCGGATTCGTATTGCCGCTGGCGTTTCCTCCGCCCTCGGCTTCCTCCACTCGGCCAAACCCCGGCTGATTGCTCACAGAAACCTCAACCCCTCCAAAATCCTCCTAGATCATAACCTCGTTCCAAAAGTCCACGGACTCTTCCGGCGGGGTTGGCGCTCCGGCGAACCTTATTTGCAGTCGGATGTTAGGGCTTTTGGCAACCTAATTATGCAGCTTCTGACAGGAAGGAACTGGGCCGGGCTCGTCAAAGAGGCGGTGCTAACAGACCGGACTGTCCTCGTCGAGGTCCTAGACGAGATTGCCGGCGAATGGCCGCTGGATTTAGCCGTCGAACTCGCGGGCATCGGAATGCGATGCCTGTCTGAAAACGGGGATTTGTCAATGGCAACGGTGTCGAGAGAGGTCGAGCGGGTGAGGGAAAAGGCCGACGAAGTCGCCGGAAACATAGACTGCGAGATCGCCGCCGACATCGACGACGCCGCCGCCGACGTTCCAATCGAGTTCATTTGCCCCATACTTAAGGTTGGTTGTTGTCGTCTCTCGTTTACCTCTACTCTTCTCTTTGCAATGGCGAAATGCAACTTACAGGTGTTTGATGAAATGCGGTAATGAATAATTTGAGTGCAGGAGGTGATGAAGAATCCGCATTTGGCCGCCGACGGATTTTCCTACGAGCTGGAAGCCATAGAAGAATGGTTAACGATGGGGCACGACACGTCCCCAGTGACGAACTTGAAGCTGGGCAACAATCTGCTCACCTCCAATCACACTCTCCGGTGGCTGATCTACGACTGGCATGACAAAAGATCGATTCCTCTCGCATGACGAACACGCGAAACCGGATGGATCGAATGATATGATCATAAGCGTCGAAAACCTCTTGGACTTAAAAAAGGGCGAGGCTTTATCCTTCCGTATATTCTTTGATGGTTAGATCGATACTCGAGATAGAGTTTAGCAATCAATACTTAATGATGTGTAATAAAATACATACTTATTTTTTATCATAAGATGGAGGAGGATCATATTTGTGTTATAATTAAAAATATAAGATAATATATAGTATATTATTAAATATATTACATATATTATATATAATAATATTTAATATAAATTATCATTTAGGTGTCAATAATTTATTAATCAAATTTATAATTTTATTTTAATAGTTAAATTTTATTAGAAAGAGTTAATTTTATCATTTAACAATTAAATTTATTGAATAAAATATTATAAAATAATTTTTCTCAAAATTCTAAAATAAACCAATTTTTTAATTTTTTATTTTAAGAAACAGTTTTTTAATATGACAAAAAAAAAACACGTTTTTAGTTTTTTGAAAACAGACTATTAAAATAGAAAATTGAAAATGAATATAAAATTGAAAATGTAAAGAGAATGCAACGTAAATTATCAATTTACAACCTTGAATAGTATTATGGCACCTCTGAATTATATATCTACTCCAATAGCATGTTGCAAACAGGGATGCTATTTTAATATTTTTTATTAAAAAATATAATTAAAATTTTAAATTTTAATATATATATACATAATTGATAATTAATTACCTAAAATAAAAACAATTATATATATATAACCTAAATCCAGAACCTTCCTCCACTTTCTCTTCTTTTGCACCTCTCTCTCTTGCCTCTTTCCCTTGATGGCTTGTCCCTCATTGCTCTCGCTGCTTGTCTTCGCCAGTCTCCGCCTCCCCCTCGCTAGTTGTCGCCTCGCCCGTGCCTTTGCTCGGTCGTTCCTCGCTATTCGCCCTCGCCAATGACCGTCTCGCCCTCGACCCTCTCTGGTCGCCGTCTCACCCTCAATTGGTGTTGCTCTGCTTGCTGCCTCTCCCGACTATTCTCATTTCGTCACTCGCTGCCTTGGCCTTGCCCTGGCCGGCTTGCCCTTCCGGCCCTTTGTCTCTGGTTGCCTCGCTGGTTGATTGTTGTCCTTCTCTCGCTCCATCTTGTCTCACTTGCTAAATCCATGTTTCAAGTAATATATGTATATATAGAAATTGAAATATAGCCATTGAATTTTATCATTGACAAATGCAATCTCTCCATTTTTCTCTCTCCAGGGGTTGAAAAAATGGCAACAACCTTCTTGTGGTGCCATTTTGCAACCCCATATGTCACTCTCGTTGGAGTGAAAATTTTTTAATATGGGATGCCATTTCGATAGTTACGAGAATGACACCTTGAATGGCAACTCCCATTGAAATTGCTTTCAAGACTCAATTTAAGATCAAGATGGATATGATAAAGTAGGATAAGTCTAATTGAACTCATACCCAAATCTCAAAACATGTGTCGTCCTTAATTAACTTGAACAAAGGGTACATTATATCTCTAAATTTACATTTTTGATTCAATTAAACTCTTAAATTTTAATTTTTTTATGATAATTTAAATTTTTTATTATTTCGATTACATCTCTATATAAAAATCTCGACTCAAAACATTGCCTTTATTCGTGATTGTGTTATTTTTTAATTGGGGATTGAGTTAACATTGTTAAAAAAAATATAGTTGAATGAGATTAAAAAAATATTTATTATAATGACTAATATGACATTAAATCTAAGAATATAATCACTTTCTTTGACCTTTTTTAAAGTACATTAATTAAATTAACTTAAAATCTAAAATTATAAAAACTTATTTCAAAAATGCTACACCAACAATCAAGTTTAACATGTATGCTGACACTTTGTATTGATAATCAAATATTAACAAATAAACTTTTATTATATTATGTATAATTATTAATCATTAATATAAAATATAACACAAGTGCGATACTACATTTTCGAACTTATTTAAGTTCCTTAGAATTATCATGGTCAAATCTATATTTTTATTTATGTACTCCTATATTTTTTTTGTGTGATCATTTAAATTTTTTGTTATTTTAATTATACCTCTAAATTTACATTTTTTATTTAATTAAACTCTTAAACTTTGATTTTTTTATAATAATTTAAATTTTTTATTATTTCAATTACATCTCTATATAAAAATCACGGCACGGTATGATCACAAGAGCACCACAACTTCAACACTCTCCATCTTTGAAGCACGAAAATGGAAAAAATGGTTCGAAATGTTTTTCAAGCTATTTCGCAAATTACATAAAATGGCTGAAAACATTTTCCTACAATGAGATGTGGTGAAAAGTAAGGATACAACAAAAAAGGAAAGAGTGTATAGCGGTGGCAAGAGACAATGAAAAAGGAGTATGTAGTGACGAGAGGTGAGACAGCGAAATGGTTAGTGGCAAGAGATAATCGCTAGAGAAGAAGAAAAAGAACATGTGACAAGGGAAGAGAAAAAAGAGAAAAAAAAGAGAGAGAGGGTTTCTTGAACTGGAGAGAATAATATAATATTTAATACTAGCGTATACCCGTGCCTAAAGGCACGGTGTAAATAATATTAAGATTAAATATAATTATAATTTATATTAAAATTAAAATATAGTTATAATTTATATATATTATGTAACCGTACTTTTAAGCACGAGTATACGTAGATAGTATATAAAATAAAATTAAATTTCACAATATAAAATTTTTAAAGACTAAATTTACACTCAAATAACAAACATATTCTCTAAGAGTATTAGTATGTAAATTTAATTTTTTTATTAAAAATAAATTTATAAAAAATTCTTAATTAAAACTAAAGCTATATTACATGGAATAAAGCTGATAAGTAAAATCTAACATTAAAATTGTAAATTAAATATAAAAAAAATTAGCACCTCAAATCATCATTTCTTTATATCCACACAACTCAAATAAAAATTGAGAAATAAAAAGAAAAATTCATTTACAAAAAATAAAAATTAGATAATCATCTCCAAAAATCTGTTTTTCAAATTAGCATATTGTTTTTTTACTGCTTTCTCTAAAAAAAAAAGTGACATCCCTTGTATTAATATTATTAACAAATATAATACGTTTACAGTTTGTGAAATGCAAAATAATAGATCGAAATACATTAATATTTATGTAATTTATTTTAAAATTTTAAGAAAAAAAGGGATAATTAATGTATGAATTCGATCTAATCAATTAGTTCAATTTAATTAAGGAATGTCAATTAAATAATGTTACATAAAATGATGGTATTTACTATTTATATATTTAAAATACTAAAATAGTTCAAATTGAAGAAATGAGCATATGTTTTAAAACACAATATGAAAATATATATTGTAAATTGTGAGCATAGTTTTAGCTACTTTAAACTATAAAATATATTTGTATTAATATTATTAATAAATATTAGATGTTTGTATTAATATTATTAACAAATATAAGACGTTTGTATTAAATTAAAATCAAAACTAATTATATTTGTATTAATATTATTAACAAATATAATATCACTTTTTTGTTAAAAAAAGAGTAAAAAATATATGTTTATATTTTTAATGGACATGATTATCTAATTTTTAGAGTGAGCATGAAGGCATGTTTATAATATGTTAAAAATAAGAGTTAAAAATATACGTTTATAATATCACTAATTATACATTTTTCATTAACAAAGTCCCTATATTAAGATTAAAATCACTATATTAATAAATAGTACTTATTGGGTTAGGCATGTGGGTTAACACTAAGTTAGAGTCAGCATGAAGCATGGAACCTTTTAGTGAAGTGCATAGGGTGGATTGTGGGCAGTGGTGCTTTCCCACTTGCAGATACTCTTTTTTCCACAAATACCCACACCCCCATCTTCTTTGTACACAAAAAGGCATGCAAACTTGAGGAAACAATTACTTCTAGAGATGGTTCTTGATAAGTGTTAGTGGACGTAGCTTCAAACCTTGACCACTTAGACATATCTCTCGATTTACCTCACTCGTGACGACTCAGGAATGGGTCGGCGAGAGGCGCGAGTGATGGTGCGTAATAAAAAAAAAAACAAAAGGGCATGCAAAAGGTAAAATTGTCTACAACCATGCTCCTTTCCCACTACCCAATAACTTATCTCTGCTCTCAAATTAATTAAAGATTATAGCTATCAATGTACTAACAAAACTATACGTCCTATATGCATTGAAACTATACACACACATTAGATAAGTTCACAAACACAAAAACAATTACTACACACATTGAAACTATATACACACATGAACTATATATACACACTGGAACTAAAAGATATATACACAAAGTGACTATGCTCACAAACACACATAATACAATAGATACATACAAACACAATGACTATATACATACAATAGATACATACAAACACACACTGTCGCGACATTGAAACTATATACACACGTTGGATATGCTTACAAACACAAAAACAGTGACTATACACATTAAAACTATATATACACAAGAACTATATATAGATACACACAAGAACTAAAAAAATATATACGCACATAGTGATTATGCTCACAAACACACACGATACAATAGATACACCCAGTGACTATATACATACAAACATAGTCACGATGGAGCCTCAGTGGTGGCGGACAATAGATACATACAAACACACAATCGCGAAAAAGAGGGAGAGGTGGGCGACCGTGTGGGGGCCAAGGTGATGCTGTGAAAGAGGCTGGCGAGGTGGGCCGATGATGGCCGTCGAAGCGACGGCGTGGGAGGGGTGATGGTGGTCAGTGGTAGGTGGTAGGGGTGATGGCGATGGGGGGTGATGTTGGCAGGGGAGACGGCTATGCGAGCGGGGAGGGGGGCGACGGTGAGTGATTTTGGAAGGGAGACTGCGGGTGGCGGTGGTGCGAGAATGGTGTGGGGGACAGACACTGCAACCTACGGGGTGGGTTTGAGAAAGAGAGTGGGGGGAGAGATAGAGTGGGTGTGAGGTGAGAGCAAGTGATGCAGAGAGTAAGAGGTGAGAGAGAAAGAGTGAGTGAGAGGTGAGAGCTTGAGTGAGTGATGCAAAGAGGGAGAGGTGAGAGAAAGAGTGGGTGAGAAGTGAAAGAGAGAGTGAGAGGTGAGAGCTTGACTGTATTAGATTTGATGGCTTCTGAGAAATTAAATGGGTAGTAGAGGCGCGTAATTTTGCCAAGAGAAATGAGTAATACTATTTAGCCATCCTCAACGCTACCTTACAATAAATTACCAATACACCCATTAATGTTTGGAATTATTAAAATGGCCTTCAACTGGACTTTCTCTCTCTCTCACACACACACTAGAGGCCGAGTCTCCCTTCCACAGTTCCACTCAATCTCTCATTCTCCTCTCTCTTTCTTTCTCACTTGCTCTCTCTCATGCGACCTACAAGGAGATTCAACAATCCATCGCACGTCCAATCTACAAGGAGGTAAGTCTCTCCCACAATGATTTTCAGCACACATCCATCATATATATATATATATACGTATATACGCGTTATTTGAGTTTGACCAAAACTTTAAGCTCAGATCTACAAATTTTTAGTCGTTGAATCTTGCTAGTTTTTGGGTATGTTGGTCGATGGGTCTTTAGCTGTTAGGTGGTTGCCTCTGATCGCTAGAAACCACCGGCCACAGTGGCCGGTGGTGACTAGTAGTGCATTTTTAAGTTGTGGCTAAAAATTAAAAATTAGATCTACAAAAATATAATCGTTAAATCTGGCTCATTTTTGTATATGTTAACCCCCTTGAATTTGTGTTTCTAATGGTAGACTCTGATCTTGGGAATCTCCGGCTTACGATGGTCATCGGCAGCCGCTGGTGGTGGCGGGCTGGTTGGGTTGTTTTTGTATATTTGTATATTCCTATTTTTGTGCTTTAGTTTTTATTGTTTATTTATGTTGTTTTTTTTATGGTAATGGTGAAGATAATTTTGTTGTTGAAATGAAAATTAAATAGCGTGATTTGTTTTGAGTTGTAACTCGGTGATGATGACAAGCTAATGTTGAACTTCAAAACAAAGCCTAGCTAGTATATTGTAGAACAGTTATTTTGGCTTCACATCCTTGCACATTTCTATTTGGAAATAATAATGTCTATATTTTTTGGAAAAGAGTTTTATTTCCCTTCACACAGGTGGCCATCTCGTTGGTAGCTTTTGCATATACTTACTCCTTCCTCAATGACAAGTCAAAGAACTTATCTTGGGCTTCCATTATCGGGTATGGTTCTATTTGTGTTTGCATTCTTAATTTAACCTTACCATCAATGTGAGGCTTGTGATTATTGTTACTGTTATGACTAAATCTTCTAATTTCCTTCAGCCATGGTATTGTTTATTTTTGTTTTCACATCCTTGAATCATCCCGATTGCCTTGGGTTTAGCCTTTAATTTAATTTTATGGTGTTGCTTAGAAGAGGTTTTGCTACTTTGTTGCAGATTGGGATCTCTTGTGGTTGGGTAGATTTGTGGTTCTTTCTTGGTTCCTATGATACCATCGGTACGCTTGAACTTCTAACATCACTAGTGGCATATGTCTTTTGAACTTCCCTCGACGACTCGTCCCCCATTGCCCTCGCGGCTCGTCTTCGCCAGTCTCCGTCTTCCCTTCGCTAGTCGCCGCCTCGTTTTTGTCCTCGCTTGGTCGTTCCTCGCTATTTGCCCTCGCTAGTTGCCGCCTCGTCCTCGATCAGTGTTGCTCTGCTTGTTTCCTCTCCCGACTATTCTCGCTTTGTCACTCTCTGCCTTGGCCTCGCTCTGGTCGGCTCGCCCCTCCGACCCTCTGTCTCTCGCTGCCTCGCTGGTCGATTGCTGTTTCTCTCTCTCTCCGTCTTGTCTCATTTGTTAAATCCATGTTTCAAGTAATATATGTATATATAGAAGTTGAAATATAGTCGTTGGATTTTACTATTGGGAAATGCAACCTCTTCATTTTTCTCTCTGTAGGGGTTGGAAAAATGGCAACAACTTTCTTGTGGTGTCATTTTGCAACCCCACATGTCACTCTCGTTGGAGTGAAATTTTTTTTAATATGGGATGCCATTTCGATAGTTACGGGGATGGCGCTCTAAATGGCAACACCCATTAGAGTTGCTCTAAGAACTTGATTTAAGATCAAGATGGATATGATAAAGTAGGATAGGTTTAATTGAACTCATACCCAAATCTCAAAACACTTGTCGTCCTTAATTAACTTGAACAAAGGGTACATTATACCTCTAAATCTACATTTTTTATTCAATTGAACTCTTAAACTTTGATTTTTTTATGATAATTTAATTTTTTTTATTATTTTAATTATATCTTTATATAAAAATCTCGATTCAAAACATTGTCTTTGTAATATCTCAAAATTTGAAAGTAAATAATAATTATTCAAACCGATATTTGAGGACATTATGGAATATTTGAGAAATTAAGAGAAAATAATAATTTATGTGTATTTTGAGGAAATAGAAAATTTAGGTATTTAATTAAATTATTTGAGAATAGTTAATCATTATTAATTATCGTATCTGTGGTGATTATTGAATATTTGTGGGTTAAAAGGAAATAATAATTTATTTGGGTATTTGGAGACTTAAAGAAATATTATTTGTGTTATTTTGAGAAAATAATTATTTTAATTGGGAGTATTTATGAAAATAGGAAAATAAATTAATTTAGTAGATTTTCTAGAAATTTCGGGGTGAAAGGGAAATAAGGAATAAAAGAAGTCTGGGGGGAATGTGCAATTAAATGGAATTAGGGGTGCTGAAATGTGATTTGCAGAAGTGGTCGCAAATCACTTTAAATATAATTGGAGCAGATATATGTATGAAGGAGCGGTTGGTGCGAGCAGCTGCGCGTGTGCGTGTGCAGCCGGGGAATGCGGGATCGAATCCGCGCGCAAGGCTGAGGGATTTTGCCATTTTATTTGGCTGGGGGGGCCGAAACGACGCTGAGGGATTTTGCCATTTTATTTGCCCGGGGGGGCCGAAACGACGTCGTTTCGGCCCAAGGCGGTGGCAGCCATGCGCGGCTGCTGGGGCGCCACGTGGCGCGCTGGGCCCTCTGCTTGCTGTGGCCGCTGATCTTCAATTTTGCTCCATTTTTAAGGCCAATTTCGACCATTTCGCGAGCAGCAAACAGAGGAAAAATGGGAGAAGAAAAACAGTGCGCGAAGGGGCCATTTTTTAGGAGAAATTCAAGATTAAACTTGGTTTAAATGAGTTTTAATTAACCAGATAAGTAAAGAAAAATGTATTAAACATTTTGTACGGTTAGAATTTTATTTTGGGTCTTATTTTGTTAATTTTGAGAGTTATTCTATTTTACAGCGTATATTATTTTGGTGGCATTCAAGCGCAAAAACGTTGTAATCAGCTTAATCGAGGTAAGCTCCCTCTACCTCTTCGAATTCCTTTCATTTTATGAATCCCTCGTCTTCCCTCAATTCGTTTCGATTTTGCGTATTAATTATATGAATTAATGATTTTATTGACGTGATTTAATTTAAAATAAATATGAGACTTATTGAGATTTTATTGTGGTGCGCTTACGAGGAATTTTAAACGGTTAAATTATTTATATTACACGGTAGATTTATTTAATTAAAGCTGCGATTTTATTTATTACCAACGAACGTTTTACTTCGCAGCGGGTGTGCAAGAAAAGTAATGAACGGTCGTGTAAAGGCAAGCTCCCAACCCTCTCTTCCTGATCTTTAATTCCCGTGAAAGACCCCGTGATTTTCTATATTTTATCATCTCCCTTACTCTAATTAGGCACCTAACCTTATTTGTTAAATTATTATTCATTCGTTTTAATTTAAATAAAATCCGAGACTTCTAGAGTTTTATTTGTTGAGTGCCTACGGGGGTTTGTACCGCCCCCATTCCTTTCAGAATGATGCTGAACCCAGCTTAGGGATTAGGTTCCTAGACATGTGGGTTTATTTACGGTTTTCTTTAATATATTTATGGCTCAGTTAGAGCTATCGAGCAGTAGGGCAGGGGTCGGCTGTTTGGTGACATTGGGGTAGACTATTGTAAGGCCATGATGTGGACCATCGGGTGGACACTCGTAGTCACTGGCCGTTGACCAGTGCCGGACACTGTTGACTAGCTCTGCCGGCATGTGATTTACTGCATGATTAGATACATTGTATTACTGTTCATGATTTGATATGCACATGGGTACGAGATGTATGTTGGGATATTCATTTACTGAGTATGCTTGGACACGAACATTCTCGCTTGGTTAGGTTGCATCCAGCATGGGCATATGCATGGCATGTGGTTTACTATATGGGCGGAGCATGGCCTGATGCCTGGATGTATGAGCGCCAGTGTATCACGTTGATCCTCACTACACCATTACATTTCTATGTGCATTGCATGGCTATTGGTAGTTATTAGTTCTCGGATGGGAGTACCGTTCTGAGGGAGCCTATGGCTCGGGTGTCGGGAGTATCGACATGGACGGGTGACGAGAGTACCGACCTGGGACAGCGCGCACAGGTTTGTGGAGATATTTGTTGCCTTTCAGGGCAGCGGCAGGTTGGTATGGGACTTGGGTGTCGTGTGTCTTGTGTGGGCCCCAAGGACCGGTATGTGTTTTATTATGCTATACTGTTGTGTTGTAGCGTCTCATGCCTTGTGTGTACCTGGGGGTTTATTTTAGGGAGAGTTTTCTGGTTATGTTCAGCCTCTAGCCTTTCTTTTCTTTATGCTTGTTGAGTCCCTCGACTCACTTTACTTTCCATCATTCCAGGTAATGCCAGAGTGGGTCTGGGCAAGGGAGTCAGCGTCTAGCGGCAGAGTCGGTATGGTGTACAGGCAGTCCCGTCAATCCCTATCAACTCTGATGGTTGAGTAGGATTTACTCTATTATTTTTTTTACTGTGACAGGTCATTCCTCGAGTCTTTTGTATGTCAGCACAAGAGTTTGTATTCTTTTATTTACCTTGTGACCACTGTGCTAGTAGGGTACCCGTAGTGTATACATGTATATATAATTTTGCTTCCGTTGTTTTAAGTCTTGTGTATGCATGTCAGGGTAGTTCTTGTCTTGTGTTCATTCTTTCTCCTTCCATAGGTGCTCCTGTTCGGGTAATCTAAGTGATTGGGATATCCGGACGGGGGTGCTTACAGCCTTTATTCGTGATTGTGTTATTTTTTATTGGGGATTGAGTTAACACTGTTAAAAAAAATATAGTTGAATGTGATTAAAAAAATATTTATTATAATGACTAATATGACATTAAACCTAAGAATATAATCACCTTCTTTGACCTTTTTTAAAGAACAATAATTAAATTAACTTAAAATCTAAAATTATAAAATCTTAGTTAAAAAATGCTACACCAACAATGAAGCTTAACACTTATGCTGACACTTTGTATTGATAATCAAATATTAACAAATAAATTTTTATTATATTATGTATAATTATTAATCATTAATATAAAATATAACCACAAGTGCGATACTATATTTTCGAACTTATTTAAGTTCCTTAGAATTATCATGGTCAAATCTATATTTTTATTTATGTACTCCTATATTTTTTTTGTGTGATCATCTAGATTTTTTGTTATTTTAATTATACCTCTAAATCTATATTTTTGATTTAATTAAACTCTTAAACTTTGATTTTTTATGATAATTTAAATTTTTTATTATTTCGATTACATCTCTGTGCAAAAATCATGGCATGGTACGATCACGACCACCACAACTTCAACACTCTCCACCTTTGAAGCACGAAAACAGAAAAAATGGCTCGAAACGTTTTTCGAGCTATTTTTGCAAATTACATAAAATGGCTGAAAACGTTTTCCTACAATGAGATGTGGCGAAAAGTAAGGATACAACAAGAGAGGAAAGAGTTTATAATGGTGGCGAGAGACAGGCGAGAGACAGTGAAAAAGGAGTATTCACTGACGAGAGGTGAGCTAGCAAAATAGTTAGTGGCAAGAGATAATTGCTAAAGAAGAAGAAGAAGAAGATGCGACAAGGGAAAAGAAAAAAGAGATAAAGAGAGAAAAAAGATAGAAAGAGGGTTTCTTGAACCTAAAGAGAATAATATAATATAAATGATATAATATTTAATACTAGCGTATACTTGTGTCTAAAGGCACGGTGTAAATAATATTAAGATTAAAATATAATTATAATTTATATTAAGATTAAAATACAATTATAATTTATACATATTATATAGCCGTACTTTTAAGCATGGGTATACGCTGGTAGTATATAAAGTAAAATTAAATTTCACAATATAAAATTTTCAAAGACTAAATTTACACTCAAATAACAAACATATTCTCTAAGAGTATGAGTATGTAAATTTAATTCTTTATTAAAAATAAATTTATAAAAAATTTCTTAATTAAAACTAAAGTTATATTATATGGAATAAAGGCGAACAACAAAATCTAACATTAAAATTGTAAATTAAACATAAAAAAAAATAGCATCTCAAATCATCATTTCTTTATATCCACACAACTCAAATAAAAATTGAGAAATAAAAATAAAAATTAGATAATCATGTCCAAAAATCTGTTTTTCAAATTAGCATATTGTTTTTTTACTGCTTTCTTTAAAAAAAATTGACATCCCTTGTATTAATATTATTAACAAATATAATACGTTTACAGTTTGTGAAATGCAAAATAATAGATCGAAATGCATTAATATTTATTTAATTTATTTTAAAATTTTAAGAAAAAAAAAGGATCATTAATGTATGAATTCAATCTAATCAGTTTGTTCAATTTAATTAAGGAATGCCAATTAAATAATGTTACATAAAATGATGGTATTTAAATACTAAAATAGTTCAAATTGTAGAAATGAGCATATGTTTTAAAACACAATATGAAAATATATATTGTAAATTGTGAGCATAGTTTTTGCTACTTCAAACTGTAAAATATATTTGTATTAATATTATTAATAAATATTAGCTGTTTGTATTAATATTATTAACAAATATAATACGTTTATATTAAATTAAAATCAAAACTAACTATATTTGTATTAATATTATTAACAAATATAATATTACTTTTTTGTTAAAAAAAGAGTAGAAAATATACGTTTATACTTTTAATGGACATGATTATCTAATTTTTAGAATAAGCATGAAGGCATGTTTATAATATGTTAAGAAAAAGAGTAAAAAATATACATTTATAATGTCACTAATTATACGTTTTCCATTAACAAAGTCCTTATATTAAGATTAAAATCACTATATTAACAAATAGTAGTTGTTGGGTTAGGCATGTGAGTCAGCACTAAGTTAGAGTGAGCATGAAGGCATGGGACCTTTCAGTGAAATGCATAGGGTGGATTGTGGGCTAAGGATCGTGGGTTGTGGGCAATGGTGCTTTCCCATTTGCAAAGACTCTTCTTTCCACAAATACCCATGAGCCCCTTTTCTTTCTACACAAAAGGGCATGCAAAAGGCAAAATTGTCTACAACCATGCTCTTTTCCCACCACTCAATAACTTATCTCTACTTTCAAATTAATTAAAGATTATAACTATCAATATACTACAACAATTATATATCATATATGCATTGAAACTATATACACACATTGGATATGTTCACAAACACAAAAACATTGATTACACACATTGAAACTATATACACACAAGAACTATATATAAATACACACTGGAACTAAAAAGATATATACATACACAATGGCTATGCTCACAAACACACACGATACAATAGATTCATACAAACACACACAGTCGCGACATTGAAACTATATACACACATTGGATATGCTCACAAACACAAAAATAGTGACTATACACATTGAAACTATATACACACAGGAACTAAAAAAATATATACACACACCGTGACTATGCTCACAAAAACACACGATACAATAGATACACACAGTGGCTATATATATACAAACACAGTCGCAATGGAGCTTCAGTGGCCGTGGACAATAGATACATACAAACACATAGTCGCGACGGAGAAGGAGGGGCGAGCGACTGTGTAGGGGCGAATGTGATGCTATGCAAGCAACTAGCGAGGTGGATCGGCGATGGCCTTCGGAGGGATGATGTAGGGGGGGTGATGGTGGTCAATGGCAGGTGGTAAGGGTTACGGTGACGGAGGGCAGTGTTGGCGGGGGAAACGACTATGCGAGCTAGCAGGCGGGGGGCAACAATGAGCCATTTTGGGGGGGAGACGATGATGCGAGAACGCAATGGGGGGCAGACACTACAACCCGTGGGGGTGGGTTTGAGAAAGAGAGTGAGGGAGAGATAGAGTGGGTGAAAGGTGAGAAAGAGAGTGAGAGGTGAGAACGAGTGATGTAAAGAGTAAGAGGTGAGAGAGAGTGTAAGAGGTGAGAGCGAGTGATGTAGAGAGTAAGAGGTGAAAGAGAGAGTAGGTGAAAGGTAAGAGCTTGAGTGAGTGATGCAGAGAGAGAGATGTGAGAGAAAGAGAGTGGGTGAGAGGTGAAAGCTTGATTGCGTGAGATTTGATGGCTTCTAAGAAATTAAATGGGTGGTAGAGGCGCGTAATTGTGCCAAGAAAAATGAGTAATGGTATTTGGTCATCCTCAATGCCAACCTGCACTAAATTAGCAATATACCAATTGTTTGGAATTATCCATAGTTCTACTCAATCTCTTACTCTTATATATATATATAGATATATATATATATATATCTCTCTCACTTGCTCTCTCTCATGTGACCTACAAGGAGATTCGGCAATCCATCGCACGTCCAATCTATTAAGTCTCTCCCACAATGATTTTTAGCACACATCTATCATATATACCTATATACGCATAATTTGGATTTGATCGAAACTTTAAGCTTAGATCTACGACTTTTCGGCCGTTGAATCTTGTTAGTTTTTGGCTATGTTGGTCGATAGGCCCTTGAGTGTCAAGTGATTGCCTCTAATCCCCGGAAACCACCGGCCACTGTGGCCGGTGGTGACTAGCAGTGCATTTTTAAGTTGTGACAAAAAATTAAAAATTAGATCTACAAAAATCTAATCATTAAATCTGACTCGTTTTTGTATATGTTCATTTCCTTGACTTTGTGTTTCTAATGGTAGGCTCTAATCGTGGGAATCTTCGGCTTACGATGGTCGTCTGCAGCCGCTGGTGGTGGTGGGATGGTTGGGTTGTTTTTGTATATTTGTATATTCCTATTTTTGTGCTTTAGTTTTTATTGTTTATTTATGTTGTTTTTTTTATGGTAATGATGAAGATAATTTTGTTGTTGAAATGAAAATTAAATAACGTGAGTTGTTTTGAGTTGTAACTTGGTGATGATGACAAGCTAATGTTGAACTTCAAAACAAAGCCTAGTATATTGTAGAACAGTTATTTTGGCTTCACATCCTTGCACATTTCTATTTGGAAATAATAATGTCTATATTTTTTGGAAAAGAATTTTATTTCCCTTCACACAGGTGGCCATCTCGTTGGTAGCTTTTGCATATATACTTGCTCCTTCCTCAATGACAAGTCAAAGAACTTAGCTGGGGCTTCCATTATCGGGTATGATTCTATTTGTGTTTGCATTCTTTAACCTTACCATCAATGTGAGGCTTGTGATTATTGTTACTGTTATGACTAAATCTTCTAATTTCCTTCAGCCATGGTATTGTTTATTTTTGTTTTCACATCCTTGAATCATCCCGATTGCCTCGAGTTTAGGCTTTAATTTAATTTTGTGGTGTTACTTAGAAGAGGTTTTGCTACTTTGTTGCAGATTGGGATCTCTTGTGGTTGGGTAGATTTGTGGTTCTTTCTTGGTTCCTACGATCCCATCGCTATGCTTGAATTTCTAACATCACTAGAGATGGGAAATGGGCTGAGCGGCCCATGGGCCGGCCCAGCCGACCCATCTCATGGTCCGGCCCGGCTCGGTCTGTTACTGTAGCAGACAAGTCGGGCCAGCCCGCACAGCAAAATACGGGCTGTGCCAGGCCAAGGATATCTGGCCCGTAGCTCGGCTTGGCCCGACCCACCAAAATGACCCGTGGGCCGGCCCGCCAAAATGGCACGGCCCGACCCACTAAAAAATAAAAAAATATTTAAAAAATTATGTTTATTAAATATATAAACATATGTTTAAAAAATATGTTTAAACATATTTTAATATATGTTTAAATATATTTAAACATATTTTAAATATAATAATGAAAATTATACAAACATAAAAATTATACATATTTTAAAAAATTATAAAAATTTTACAAATATAAAAATTATATTTAAAAATTATAAATAAATGGCCCATGGGCCAACCCAAACAACCAAGCCCACGGGCCGGCCCTACCCAGCAGGCCCACGGGCCGGCCCGACCCACTTGGCCCATTTATTAAGGGTCACAGGGTTGTGCCGGGCCTCAATATTTATTGCCTCGGCTCGGCCCGACCCGACTCGTATTTCTTGTGAGCTAAATTCGGCTCGGCCCACCAAATAGGCGAGTCTGGCCATTGCCAATCTCTAAGTGGCATATGTCTCTTGTTTATTGGCTGCGTCTTTCTTTAAGTGACAACATTCATGCAATTTAGGTTTTTGTATTGGCGAAGACTTTCTGCCATTTTTATTCTCACGTATTTCACTCAGAGCATCTATACTTGTTCTTTTTGAAGACTGAATCTTTGTTTTTCTTTTATTGGTAACTTATCTCCATTTTAATGATCACTGCCCAGGTCAGGTGAATCCTAGGCTTCTGAACAAAAGAGCTTGCAGACTGCATGGAGATGGCAAAAATCGCATCGCGATGGGTATGGAACCGTGCTGGCTGTGTCGGCATAAACATTTACATTTACATTTGTAGCTCGTGACTACTTGCAAGACCAAACCACCCTAGCAGCCAGATCATACCAACCCCAGCTTCTCTTTCTCTTTTTAGTTGAGGTTTAAGGTTTTGCAGCAGAGAGGGTTTATTTAGCAAGATTCTTCTTAAATTATACCAAAATGTTAATAAGAAAACAAAAAAAAGCAAGACCAATTATACATTTATGCCAAGAATCATATACAACTCCACGAACAGATGAATCGAGTCCGTCAAACAATGCTTATTCGGATAATGCAAAAATTAAAAGGAAAAAAATAAATTAAAATTATATAAATTCAATCACGTCCATCATTGAAACCATCTTCAACCTTTTTCCTTGCTGTATCGGCCAGTGGTGAATTTTGTTCGTCAGTCAAAATCTGAATGCACAACACAATAAAAAAAAACAAATAATGTTCTTTAATTTTCATTTTAACAACCCAAATGATTATCATATCACCATAAAAAAAAACAGAAGCAAACAGAAGAACTAAAATAGAAAGGGTAATATATAAATATATATAAATATATGTATGTAATAGCCTAGCCAGCTACAACTGTAGTCGCCAGTGACCACCGTCGGTCGAAGATTCCCATGATTAGAGCCTACCATTAGAAACACCAAGTCAAGAGGGTTAATATGCAAAAAAATGGACCAAATTTAACAGTTAGATTTTAGTATATTTGATTTTTAATTTTTCGCCACAACTTAAAACTGCACTGTAAGCCGCATCTGGCCACCGTCACCGGTGTTTTCTGGTGATCAGAGGCAACCATCCAATACCCAAGGGCCCATCGACCAACATACCAAAAAACTAGCAAGATCCAACGGTCGAAATTTCGTAGATCTAAGCTTAAAGTTTCGGCCAAACTCAAAAAATGTGTATATACGTATATATGATGGATGTGCTGAAAATCATTGTGGGAGAGACTTACCTCCTTGTAGATCGGAGCAATGGAGACAACAATCGACGACGACGGCGAGTTTCTCTCTCAAGGTCAAGGTCAGCTGGGTATGGGTAATGAGAATGCAAGCAGCAGTGGCGGCGACAGCGACGATGCGTTCATCCTTCAAGGTCGAGGGCAAGTGAGATCGATAGATAGATAGATACAGAGAAAGAGAGAGCACCGTCCGCCGGCCACTACCTCCCTTCGCCCCACCACCACCGCGAGCACCTTCGTCGAGCCCCTCACTGTCGCGAGCACTGTTTGGAACGACCCAAGGGCTACTGGAAGGGAAAGATAGCGACGACCGAAACAAAAGAGAAAGAGGGAGAGAGAAAAGAAAGGTCTCTCGAGAGAAAGAGAAGAGTAAGAGAGTGAGAGAAAATAGGCAAAATCTGGGTCTTGGAAGAAGAGTAAGTGAGAGAGAGGAGGCAAAATCTGAGTCTTGGGCCACTCAAAATATCGCGATATTTTGGAGTCGATAAATTGCGATAAATCACAATATATCGAGGGTGGCTTAGAGGATGGTCGAATAGCATTACTCTTAAATGAGTCAGAGTTTGGGATTGTTGGACGGAAAAATTTTTAATCTCAACTATTAATGTATTAGAAATTGATCTCAACCATTGAAATATCTCTCTTTTGAGACATTTTCAAAAACTATCCTATTTTATTATATAGATGTTTTTGGAAAAAAAAAAGAAATATGATGATATATATGTATATATATTAAATAATATATTTATAAAAAAATATATTTTTTACACTTTATTTTATATTTTTTTATTTTTTTTTATTTCGTATCGAAAACGTTCCAGTCTCTAGTCTTTGTTTCATTGCAGCCTACCTCTCCACGACTTCAACACCACCAGTCAAACGTTGCAGTTAGTTTCATTTTTCGTTCTCTTCCGGTAGACTTTTTCAACGGTCACTGCAGATTCCATCGCAGCCCACTGAGATAATATAATATCAAATTTTCATAGAAAGTGATAGCAGAGATACCAAGTACGAATCTATTCCCCAGATTTCGCTGATCCATACGTATATATATATATATATAATACGTATTATCGTCGACTTCTCCTTCTATAAAGCTCATCAGTCAATATTCGTTGCGTTTGCACAAGGGGGAAGATCAAGAAGAAGAGGAAGAAAAGAATATGGCGTCGTCCCAGATAATCGATCTGTTGAAGGTGGAGCTTCCGGTCGAGCAGGGCGCGTCTCTGGTTCTTACGGGCGACGTCAAGACCGGTCTCGTCCTTGTCGACGTCGTGAATGGCTTCTGCACCGTCGGTGCCGGCAATCTGGTAAAGTACATAAGAGGGTTCTGTGTCTATCTTTGTACCAATCCTCTCTGCCTCTGATCTTTCCTGTTCGTTATTCAAGGGAACCAATTTCGATCCCGATTGGTTTTATGGTTTACTGTGTTCGAGGGTCGCATGGATGCTTTTCGTTTCCCCGTGTTTGGTTGCTGGGAAAATGAATGAAGATATTCGAGGGAACATATAGTTGAATGTTTCAGGTGCTGAGATCTTCCATTGAACTAGGGCCTGGGAGTTTACTCTAGAATTTTCTGCAACTAATCTTGGATGAACGACAGAATGAAAGAAAACTCTTTCATTTGACTGATCTAGAACCGGCCTGCTTGCTATGTACAGAGTAACCGAGCAATTTGAAACCTAGATTTAGAAGCAGATGATAAGCTTTTGTCTTTCTACTTTTTGTCCATATCCTAAGTTGGGTTTTAGGTCATCACTCCATTGAACGTTTAGTGTGATTTTTCATTTTTTTTGTCTGTTTTTCAATACTACCGGTGTTTCCTTTTCACTTTCTTTGATCTGCTAGGACCTCTGCTTTTCACTCAGCAAGTTTTTAGCTTAATGTAATTCTGGTAATCACATGGAGTACTGGTGTTACCTCATATTAGTGATGCATTGTGTTCCTTCTGCAGGCTCCAAAAGTGCCCGATAAGCAAATTTCTGGAATGGTCGACGAGACATTGAGGCTTGCCACAGCTTTTTGTGAGAACAAATGGCCTGTTTTTGCTTTTTTAGATTGTCATCATCCTGATATCCCTGAGCATCCATATCCACCCCACTGCATAGCAGGGACTGATGAATCGAAATTGGTTCCCGGTACTTCATCCCTCTTCCTCACTTTATAGTTCCCATACTGCAAACTAGCTGAACATATTGATGAGCAGCTACACAAATAATTTGCTATGTTTTTCTTTCTGCTTGTGATGCTCAGCCTTGCAGTGGTTGGAAAATGAACCAAATGTAACTCTTAGGCCCAAGGATTGCATTGATGGTTATATTGGTTCTACTGAAAAAGATGGCTCCAATGTCTTCATAGATTGGGTTAAAACGAACCACATCAAAGCTGTAAGCACTCTTATCTCTCCTAAGTTGGCGATCTGCTTATGATGTTGTGTTGTTATATAAGTTTCTTTGAAGAATTAATATGAGTTTTAATTGTTCTGTCGATTGTGGGAATGCATGTCTAATTGGAGCCAACTTTCCTTTTCAAGATATTGGTTGTAGGTATATGCACGGATGTATGTGTTCTGGATTTTGTCTGTTCTGCATTATCTGCAAGGAACCATGGTTTTCTCACCCCTCTGGAGGATGTGATTGTGTATTCGCATGCCTGTGCTACTTTTGACCTTCCCATTCATGTTGCCCAAACCATTGAAGGTGCTATGGCTCATCCACAGGTATGCTGTCATCAGAAGTCAAAACATATGCTTTTCATCTTGCTGATCTTCTTGGGTTGCTTAGAATTTAGTTAAATAAAGCCACTGGGGAGATGCTTTTGGAAGGGAACAAATAAACTCTCGTAATGAGGATTCTGGAGAGTTGGGAAATGCAGAATTTAATGGGTTGAAGCAGGCATGATAAGAGGAAAATAGAAATAACGGAATTGTTCACAAATATCTTCAATTTCAGATTAGGAACGAGTTGCTTCATTAACTCTTTACTCATTTAAGAGGGAAAACATTAGTTGATTTGTGTTGGATGTGTTGATAATTTGATCATTTTATCAAAAGAGTGCGTGCCCTTCAGTGGTTTATAAATGAGGAATTTATTGATGGATGAAGTTTATGTGCCATTTGACTAGACATTCAATTTGTCCATTTTTTTTTAAATCCATTTTACGCATTCTAAGAGCATTTTCAGTGGCAGAGTTCCACAAACATCTATTTGTTGAAATGGCCATGAGCTCTGCACTTGATGCGGTAATCCTCAACATACACGCTCAATGGCTTTGTTCCTTTTCCATTCCTCTTTTATCCTCCAGTATCCTTGAAATATCAAATCTTTTTCCAAAAGACTCCTTTCATGCCTTCAGCTTCCAGAAGTCTGCCTTGGTCTGTTCACCATTGTTCTTGAGTTGACGTTGTGTCTGGTTTGATCGATCCTTTACGGTGCTTGAAGGTTTAGACAACTCTTTTTTCATTCATTGAAAGTTGAGTTGATTGGGTAAAATTTTATTTCCTGGAAATTATTGTATTGGGAGTTGAGAGTCAATTCATTGTGTAACTCTTAATATTGGTGAACCAACCCAGATGTACCACGGCAACTATATTTAAAAAAAAAAAAAAAAATCCTTGAAACAAGAACTTATTGGACTGTTCTTCTTGGTTGTGGCTCATTTTCATGGGCTAACTCAACAATGGGGAACCCTGCCTTTCTATAAGGTTCCTTTCCAACTTTTGGAGATGAAACTCTCTCTTAGATTCTTTTATCACCTCCATGAAGAAGTTGATGTTACAAATTAAGGCCTCCTTCAGTTTCAAAAAATATTTTTTTAGTTTTCAACTCCAATTTTTACAACTAAACGCATCCTAACATTTCATGTTTCAAAAATTCATAACATTCATTTTTAGAAAATTTAGAAAACACGTTCTCTATTTCCTAGTAAAAAATTGAAAAATTAATCATTCCACAGAAAATTGGAATTGGAAACAGAAAATATTTTCTACAACTAAACATGCCTAAAGGTTTCTCACTTTTTCCTTTTTATTTCTGTTTGCTTCTTGGCTTGTTTAATTTAGTTGACTTGTGATGGACATCTGAAAACCATCCATTCTGAGACCATTTATAATGTCTGGGTTCTTGCTGAATGAAACTCTGATCGATGGTGCAGTTTACTATGCGATTTTACCCTTATCCGTGAGAATATCAGTTAAAACTTCGAAGTTATTTAGCTATTAAGCTTAAAAGGTAACGTTTTCTTCTTTTTTTGTGGCAGGAACTGATGCATCACATTGGCCTGTACATGGCTAAGGGAAGGGGAGCCAGGGTGGTCTCTGAAGTGTCGTTTGAATGCATGAAGAATCCATGACCTTAGCTCGGTGTGTGAGTTCTGGAGTTGACGTCGTGAAGTTTAGATGGGATCTCTTTCTTTATGTATAAATGCTTACATGTGATCGTCAAGACTGAGTCATTAACGAGTATGAAGCCTATTGATATGCCCCTTGCATATTTGGAAGGTTTGTTACAATATAATTGTGCAATCTTATTATATTATGTAAATAACAGTTGGTGTTTCCTTTGACGACCGAGTCATTAGCAAATATGAAGCCTATTGATATGCCCCTTGTATATTTGGATGTTTTGTTACAATATGATTGTGCAATCTTACTATTTTATGTAAATAACAGTTGGTGTTTCCTTGTTCATCATTCTAGATTTCTTCTTTATCTACCATGCGAGGCTGCTGATGCTGATTTGTGTCTCTGTCATAGCAGCATGATGTTTTGCATGTCCCACTCAGAAGAATGTTGGGTCATGACAGTATGCTTTTTCATATAATAGATGATGATATTATCAGCTTTCAAAAGAGCCTTGGCAGTTGCAGAGCTGTGTTGTATTGTTTGTCTTGGATCTCAAGTCTTGTTTTTTTTTTTTTTTTTCGTAACTAAAAGATTTTGGGTTTGAGTTGGAGACACTGCCACTTTGCTAAAAAGCAGGAGTAAGATTGTACGCAAAAACAACCCTTCTCTGACCCTTCTAAAGTGGGAATTTCTTACACTGGAATTTCCTTTTTTTTTTATGGTTTGGAAACAACATTTCATCTTACTTGGTGGTGATTATAACATGTTTATAGACACCACATTCTGGCGCATATAATTGATGGATAGATATTGACTTGTTTTAGTATTCACAACCTTTCCCACGGATTAAAAAAAAAAAAAAAACCTTTCTCATGTTGAGAACCTTGTGTAGAAAACCACAAGTAACAAGGCTCACTAGATGATCAAGAAGCCCAGTTGAAAGAGAAATGGCAGCATTTTCTGGATAAATGATGGAAAGATGATTTCTCAATGAATTTCATGACAGTCACAGGCTAAGATTCACTTATAGGATAGCTAAACAAATCATGGTTTTGCTTGATGTTTGAAGCAGATGTAGCTGAGCCTTGTGTTTTTCTCTCCCAATTGCTTGTATGAATGATGAGAGGGATGTGGCGTAATCAAAGAAACCAAAACTGGTTAGATGTTTAGTGTTGTTTTGGGTGAGGAAGGAGAGAAAGAAAAACAAAAGAAAACAAAACAGAAGGGAAACACAAAGAGTGCAACAAAAGTTAACGGATGATGAATCCTTCAACTCTCAATAGTTCCATACATGGAACATATGTATAGTGTCAACGAACAGACATAAAAAAGAAAAGAAAATTTTACTATCCACACAAATACCATCTCTAGAAATGCAATCAATAATGAGAAAGATGGAGAAAAACAGACCATTTACAATGGAAAGCCAGCTTTTAGATTTCCAGGTCTTAGATTTTTGTGATTCATACAGGAGAAAATCGATGTTTTTTTCTTCGGTTTAGTTCCAAAGATGAATGACCTTAAGGGAACTCGACCCTGACCCTGGCCTGAGGATTTCCTCCACTGTGATGAATTACTGTGATTTCCAGAGAGCCCAAATTCTGCATCCAACTTCACAAGGGTGTCTTCGATATCACGTTGCAGCGTGGTTATATGATCTAATCCAGCATCCAGTTCATCTCTCACCCTCTGGTTCTCTTGTTTCATATTCAAAACCTCACCTTGGAACTTAGCTGCTGCATGACTAGTGAACTTGATCTGTTCTTCTGCTGCGCCAGCCTTCAGGGATTCTGTTATTTCTTCCTGAATGTTGCACAAAGATGAGAATCTGCGGTACACTTCGTCTTTCAGCAAAGCGCCTTGCTCTATCCACAGTGTTGTTTCGGTCTGTATTTCTCTCAAGTGCTTGTATAGGGGCTTCAGATCTGATTTCAGGTTTGTTGTGGCTCTTTCTTCTTGACTGGACTTTTCTTTTTCCCTAAGCTTTGATATTTCATCTTGTAAATCCTGGAACCCTGTTTTGAGTTTCTGTATCTGATGGAATGAAGTGCTGAACCTCAGCCAAAAATCCAGGTTCTCATCCAGTATTGCGTCAATGTTCATCCTGAGCCTTTCTTCAATTGGTGACATGGATTGACCTTGATCAATCAAAACCAACTTCACTTCTTCAGTATTTACCACAGGAACTTCTGGAGTTCTACTTGCCTCAGTGTCCTCTGTTGCTTCAGGTTTAGCATCTTGATCATCCAAAGATGTAATGGAGATCAATAGACTGCCTTCCTTCAAATCGTTATTTTCATGAAAATTTTCCTGCCCAAGGTTCAGTTTCTGACGTAACCACTGAATCTCTTCATCTCTCTTGGCAATGGCTGCACTCAGTTCTCTTAGCTGCACTGTCATTTCAAAGTGGCTGTCCCTGTTCCTCTTCTCCACATCACTGAGCTTCTTCTTCAAATCCTTGTAATTCCTCAAAATTGAAGTATATTCTGTCAACAGAATCTTCTCTTTGTCCTCCAAACCGTTCAAGAGTGTTTGTGGCCAATCTGTCTCGTCATATTTCTCTATTGTCCCTTCCTGTGGTTCAGAGCTAACAGCATCATCTGCTGTCGAGGACACGCCTTGTTTATCGACCTTTTTCAGAGATTTTGGATCTTCTTGTTTCTCAGAAATCACATCCAGACCAATATTTGACTGCACCTCGCTAACTTTTTCTTCTTCCTTCTGTTCTTGATTGTTGACAGATATACCAAGAACCTGTTCATTTTTTTCATCCCCAACTATTGTTTTCGGTGATCTGGAGTTCATGGAATCACCTCCTCGACTTGAGATATTTTCTTGTTTCTCCAACTCTTCTGGTGTTTTCACTTCAACAGAGGAAACATCTCCCGATCTTGGCAAAGTGGGGCGCTTCGTGCACTGGGGACGCCTTTCAGAGGAAACGTCTTCCTCTTGCAATGACTCGAGCTCTTCATCGGGCTTCACATTGAGTATTTTATCAGACAGTTGATCGAGACTAGAACGAGCATCAGTGAAATGTGTTTGTAGATTGTTGTTTTGCTTTTCAACATTCTGGTTTAGGTCCTGGACTTCTTTCAACTTTTCCTCCATTTCCCTCAACCTCTTGGTCAAAGTGATTGTGCCATCGACCAAATTTGCCTTATCATCTTCCAAGGTCCGAATTTGTGCATGAAGATCGTCAGTTTCTATCCTCAACCTGTCTATAAGAGCAGTCTGAGAAGAAACTGCAGTTTCCAGGCTAATCACCTTACTCACCAGCTCATCGATTTTCTCTGCCAGTTCTGTCATAGAGATGGATTCTTTGGAGTCCGCATCAAAGTGCTCTTTGATCTTCTCCCTTAGCGCATCCAGTTCTTGCCTCTCTGGTGTCACATGGTCTGGTTCGCCCTTCAAGCCTTCAAGATTCATGCTAGCTTTTGCAGATTCATCTTTGTTAATTGGTTTTTCTTCATTGGCTTGTTGGCCAGGAAGGAGCTTTTCCCTGATCAACCTAAGTTTGTCACGAGCATCCTGAACCCTTTTGAACTCTGCTTTTGCTTCCTCTGTTGACCTCTCTTGCTTCTGCTGCAACTGAGCCAAGGTCTCTTCACATGATCTCAAAGCCGCCTCAGCCATTAAAGTCCGAGCTTCGTCATCCTCGATGACCTTCCCCACGCTGAACTCATCCTGCAAGCTGACAACTCTATCCTGCAGTTCTGTGACCTTGCTCTCAATTTCCCTGAACTTTGCAATCCCACTTTCATAAGAACTCTTCACAAACTCCTTCACAGTTTGCAGGGCCAAAATCTCTTTCTGAATCTTGTCAATCTCTTGAACCGCCTCAGATTTGGTCAAACCAGATTTGGAAGGAGTTTTCTTGGGTTTTGGTGCTCTCGATGACTTCTTTTTGGCTTGCAGTTCCTTTGAAGCTGATGTGAGGAGACCCTTCAAATCTTTCTTGGGATACTTTGGGACACTTGGGGCATTATTCGCCATGGCTTGTGGAAGGTCCTTTGGAAATCTAGGAGGACCACCTTCTTCGTCATCGTCCATATCAAACTGGATTCTTTCTGGAAACACAGAAGCAATGGTATTGTTGGCATTTTGCAGCTCTGTCGATATGCTATCATACCTTTCTGCTAAGGATCGGTAAGCCCTAAAGGATTCTTGGACAAAGATTATCAACTCTGGCCTTCTCTTGTAGTACATTTCCGCCCTCTTTGCAAATGAATCGCCATCTTCCTCGATGAGCTTCAACATGGTATGTACCTTTTCTTCCATATCTGCCAATTCAGAACACATATATACAGTAAATCTCACAACAAACGTTTGTTACCACTATTATTTAGCATCATACTTAACCCAACAAAAAGGCCATTAAGCTCTGAATTCCTGCACAATATGACAATATACCCTAAACCAAACATCATTCACAGACCCAAAAAAAACAAAAAAACAAAAAAGAAACTATAATCTCTAAAAGAAAGTCATTTAAATTGGATTCCGTTATGGCCAAAATCCACAAAACATTAACTAGGGCTGAGAAATCTTGGACACCATTGAGATTATAAAGATATTACAATGCCTACTATTTCAATTCATGTCTATGTTTCTAAAGTAACAACATATCTAGTATTTATTTTTCATGTGTACAGCCTATCTTCTTGGAATGCTCTTATAACTCAAAACTCAATGATCAACGATCAATTCACATTTGCGGGAATAGGGTTTCCAATGTCTGGAGAAGAATACAGAAGAGAAAGGATAAGAGAGATTGACAACGATGAATATATACCTTGGAGGTTCTGTTCGAGCCATTTGGATTGCTTTGTCCTGATGTGGCTTGCCCACCACCATGAATATGCATTGCTTGCAGCTCTCTGCAACATCTCTGCAGCCTGATCCAGTCTCTGTAGACCAGAACCATGAACCTGATTTTTCTCAATTTCCCTCCCTAAACAAGAACACCGAAAGGAGATGGGCCTTCCAGGTTTAGGAAGAGAAAAAAGAGTTTCAGACGAAACAAAAGCAATGCAAATTGGGAGCTCTCAGAAGAACAATGGCAGACTAAAGGAACCCACGGCAGCTACGGTCGGGAGGGACGCTCGGCCGAGAAAAGTGTTGGGCCCTTCGTTGCAGAAATGGCAAACAGCCAGCAGTGAAACGAAGAGGCAAGAAGAGAAAGGAAGGAAAGAGAAAATCTTAAAATGTTCGAACGTGGCACCCACTGGCTTTGCCAGACTGCCAACCTCAGATTCTCCTCATGCAAGTGGAGTCCTAATTAAATTTTAAGTTTTTATTTTATTTTATTTTTAAACAATTATATTAATTAATTAATTAATTAATTCAAAATACCATGTATTTATCACTAATTATTAATAAGATTGTGTTGATATTAAAACAAACAATAATAAATACACATTATCTAATATAATCATTCTCCTTAACATTATTTGTGTTTGAATAAATTTAGCATTTAGAAACGTCTAGGTATAAATTGAAAAATTGGTCAAATTCAAAACTAAATGAACCTCGTGCTAGTATTAGGGATAATTGTTTTTTAAATCACCTTAATTTAAAATCAAAAATTACGAGCGTTATTACTTAATATGGAATTTAGTTATTGTTTAATTTATTTTATTGAGTTAGAAGTTAATATTTAGAATGTTGCTTTATATTGATTTCTATTGATCTTTCGTTCAAGAATTTTATAAAACTTGAGCTTGGTCTCAATCTCTAGTAGAAACTAAATGAACACCACCATTTGTATATGTATCTTATTCTTATACTTATTTTTCCTTTAAATGAAGTTAATCGAGACGTATTTATATCTCTAACTATAAAGTAAGAATATGATCTTTTTACATAATTTTTGACCAAAAAAAAAATATATTGGTAAAGTAACATAAACATTTTTACATTATTATAAAAACTTCTAGTGATTTGCAAGGCCACAAAAAGGTTCATCTGAAGATCGTGTGTGAGTTTTAAAAATTAATTAACATTATAAATATTGTATCATCAAACCCTAACTTTGTTATAGAATAAAGTGTTGCGAGGTGTCAAGTATATTATTTTGGGTCTAATGAATTCATTAGTCATTTTTGGTTAGTATTTTTTTAAGGAGAACTCGTAATTTTATAGGGATATTAGAGTCACTTTAGGATCATTACTAAAGAAATATTGATTAGTAAAGTTTTTAAAACTACTTTGAGACTTGAGTTAGATTAACATATAAAAAACGTTAAAAGAATAAGAATTTATTACAAGTCAATGATATATCGAAATCTTAAATATTTTATTTAATTTTATAAAATTAAAAATCACATTCAATTAATATTTTAGGTGAAGGTTGAAATAGCATCCAAAATATAAAAGAAATAGCTACATAAAAAGATTTGGTCTCTAATCAAATCAAGTTGGTGGTTGCCCATTACAATTGAGATCTTTCATATCCAATTATTTGTGTTTTTCTTTTCAAAAATCAAAATATTTTTTTTTCAAACCAACTCATTGAAAGGGCCTTATAATTATAGGAATATCATTATTGTATCATTTTAATAATATTTTTCTATAAAAAATATCAATTTTTTGGCAAAAAGTTGTCAATAAGAGGGTCCATTTGTTTTATCTATCACATTTGGTACACGAATTAAATAGTGATGGGGATAAATTAGTATTATTTTATGTTTGATAAATATGGCATAATTTGAAGGTATAAAGTATTATGCCTTCGGTATGTAAAAATATAAATAAGTATTACTTAGTGTTAATTATCAAGAGTTTGTCATTTGTGCGAACTGGAATTTCTTCACCTTGTCTTGCTCTCTCTCTTTCTCTCACAAACACCCTTAGCTTTCTCACTTTATTATTATTTGGTGCCTTAAAATTGAAGAATAAACCTATTATTTATAAGTAAAGTTGCCCTTTATTGTATCGTTGGTCACCTCCAAAATCCTAGAGAATTTGGTCATTGTCACCACTAACATCATACTGCCAACTTTGCTGATTATTCTTTTGTCTAACTGCTTGTTTTGAAGCAAGTTTGGATCAATTTTTTGTAGTGGATTTGGAATGCATATCATCCACTGATTCTTGCCATTTTTGGCTTAATTTGACTGGTTCTCTCCCAATTTTCTTCTCACTTATGCAAACTAGATCGGATTTGGATCAAATTGATCATTCCATGGCTTTAAACGATGGTTGTTGGTGTTATTTTTAGTTTTTCTACCACATTGTTGCTTTAAATTTTGGCCTTTGATTTCTTATTTGTTTGTGATCGAAATTTCCTATTGAAATTACTAAGTCGCTCACTTTCATGTTGTCTTCAAGACCTATTTGTTAGTTTGTTCCAATTAACAAATAATAATTCTAAAAATCAGTTCAAAGTGGGCGTCATGAACTAGTTTAGTATTTCTGACATGTTTTCCACCAAGTTTGGTGCTTGATATCTTAGACTTGATTAATCAAATTTGGGAGTTAAAAAACTTGCTGAACTCTCCTTAACCCCTGCTTCAAACGCCTTTTATTGGTTTATTTCATTTTGACCCTATTCGTATTTTATTTGAGCTCAAAGTCAGGTCGATGGTTTGTTCATCTTGAGTTGGTTCCAACTTTGAAGTGAATATCTCTCAATTCGTTTAACATTTTTCTACGAGACTAAGTCCCTCATATTAGCCTTAATTGTCTACGAGGCCTAATAATGGGTTTGGGCCAATTTGAATTAGAGAGTGTTTGGCTTATCGATTTGACCACTTATAAGCTATTAAATTAGCTTATAAGTTATATAGTGTTTTTTATGTGTTTGACAACATTTAAGAGCTTAAACTCCATCAAACTTATAAGTTATTTTAACAGCATTTGAGATAAGCTACATAAAAGGAATCACTAGTATGACGATACGGACAAAAATAAAATTTTTACCGTATATCAGATACACAGGCGAAATATAATATATACGCCATACATAGCTTGAATATTTAAACAATACGTATATTCAACAATTGAATACATAAATAAATGCATATCTGCTGTTCGATGTAATGTTGGGGTACAAAAATAATTTTTTTACTGAAACCATATCCGCTTCACGTTGTGGTGGTCCTAATCTATCCACACCTAGTATGCAGTAAGATACTATTCCGTTCATCTCTTCCTCTGCTAAACACAAAGGATCTGCATATCACCGGTGCCTGCATCTCAAAATTTTGCATGTAACAATTACACATAAAATATTTTTGGTGGTAGAAGAATTTCAGAGGAAGCAGAAAGAAATAAGAAAAAGAAGAAGAAGAAAATAATTCACGCGTAGGGAGAGAGAACAAGTAGAGGACTTGCCTCTGCCTTTTATTTTTCCCCTCCTCAAATTCAAATTCAGCCTCACGTCTGCGCAACCCCCTTGTTACTGTGCAATCAATAATTGATTTCACTATACAATCAATAATTAATTTTACTGTGCACTATTGACAGGAAGAGTCAATGGTCAACAGTCAACTTTTGACCAACCATTTCTAAAGACATTTTGGGCACATAATGTCGATATCAAATGTAACACTATATGGTGTGTGTGACTTTCTAGGTTCATTACCCATTAGCAATCATAAAACACCGAAACCTTTTTCAATATTAATAAACCCTTTGACCCATTACCGGAACTTCTCTAAATCCCAACAATGTTTCAAGAGTTCTTGAATAGCGCTTAGCAGCGGTTCAAGACAATATAGGTGGTAGTGAAATCCAACTTCAAGTGAATCTATCACAATTGACAATTACCATGTGCTATAATTCTTCCATCACCTAACGTCCCGACTAAGCAAAAGTCATGGAATGACAAATTCAGTAACTATGTGTCTAACCTAATTAATGTGACCAAATGACACCTTATGAAACACATTTCCTAACTTCAAATATGCTCTGACCATGGACTCTCCTGTTACATTAATAGTAGATTATATAAGACGCCCTATCAAATACCGACGAGGGTGACATATCATATTTCCAACACTTGTCTCCATATATCAACAATACAAAACCACATATGTAATACCCGAGAATCTCAAAAGGGCTCAAGAGTAATTTATCTTGGGGCAAAAAGTGAAATTTCAGATAAATTGAGGGTATAAGGGTAATTTATTACCATATGAATAACTGAATCGACTGCAAAAAGTGCCTTGGATCTAAGATACCAAATAAAAATGATGTGGTATTAATGAGCATCCCGAGATAGGATTTATGGTATCGAAAAAAATAGAATCGGGAATGATTTTCGGTACAGCTAAAATGCAACTGCCATTTAGGCTGTAAAATCGAATCTTTAGAGGCGACTTTCGAGAAGTCAACAGAAACTTTAGGAGGCTTCTTTTTTTCAAAAGGATCAACCCTTCAATGGTTTCATGAAGAAACCAGAGGGTTTAGGGCCAAAACGAAGATTTAGGCCTAAGTGCAGTTTTTTGAAATTGCTAGAGTGAGGCCGAAATAATATTTTTTTGAAATATTCAGAAGTCAAATGGATGTTTTAGGACTTAAGAGTCTTAAAAGCAATTATGGAAAGCTCAAGGGTTAAGTGAAATGGGCCAAAGTGAGAATAGCCAAAATTGGAGGGGTTAAAGTGCAAAAAAATGAAAATCTTGGTCATGGAATCCAACCAGGTCACGAGGGGTCGTCGAAAGCCACTGGGATAGCATGGGGGTGGTTGGGGATCACGTGGGTGTGATCATCAGCCGACAAGGGCCACCGTGGTGGCCAAAATTTGAAGAAAAAGCCGACTAGAAAACTGGTCGGATTGTCACGCCTTGCAACTCGATTTCTTGGTCAGAAAGGCTGCTTTCAGGCTTATCTAAGGGATGTGAAGACTCTTAAGGAAATGGGTCAAGTGGCTAAAAGGGTTTCGAGGCTCAGGTTTTGCTATAAATAGTAATGGCTTGGTCAAAAGTTGGAGAAAAATTGAGCTTCAAATCGAGGCCAAAATCTAACGAATTGAGGCTAAAAAATAAAGGGTTTTTGCTCCCTAGGCCGAGAGGATTCTTTCTAGTAAGTTTGAAGGATTTTGGTGGTCGTTTGAAAGGTGTTTGAGGGTTGCCGGAGGTGGGAGGCGGACGGTCAATCCGAGGGTTTGGCTGGTCGTTTGGACGTCTTCTAGTAATCTTTTTGAGGCAAAAGTAGCACCATAAGGATCAACTAATCAAGAGGAAGAAGATGGTGCAAAGATCCAGCATCGTCGTCGCCAGAGAAGATGACTGATGCATGCCAGCCACACGTTGGCCTTCACACGCTATCAGTCGCCCTAGGCATGTGCGAGCCCATGTGGGCCTTCGAAAAAATTTGGAAAAAATTCCTAAAAATCTATAAAAATATTTTATGGGAGTTTGTGCAAAAGGATTTGGTGTTTGTCTTCCCGATGTCTTAGTTTTCGCATCGAACAACCTCGTTTTAAGTAAAAACGCAACATCCAGGTAAGTTCAGTAATTTTCCTTTGAAGTTCATATGATATTATGAATTTTTGTGGAAATAAATTTGAGAAAATAGTTTCGATGGTATTTATTCGAATTTTTAAAAGGCAAAATGGAAGAAAATGAAGGAAAATATGAAGAAAATGAAATATTGAGATATTTAGTGATTAAATATGCTTTTTATGAATTATGTGCTTAAGCAAAAGTGATTGGTGTAACTTTCGAGAGTTGACACAAAAATTTAGGTAGGACACACATATCGAGGCGATGCACACTTTTCGAGAAATTTAAATTTATCTCTAAAGTGAGTTGTCATATCCTATATGATATGATTGTTTATCATACATGATATTTATGAAAAATATGATTGCTTATATATGCATAATATTTACGAAAGATATGATTCATTTTGTCATATTGCATAGAAAGTTATGATATTTGTATGGCACGATATTATTGTCATATTGATATTTGTGTATGGGAATGGGATGTCACCCTAAGAGTGTAGCCGTAATTCTCCAAGGGCAATTAATGAAACAACGTTAGGCTTATCCTGTAGAGGTTCAGAATTCTGTCTAGGGTTCCGAGTGGGACCGGGCCTGGGAAGTTACACTAGAGCAATGTTTGTTCATGTATTTACATCATGCATTCAAGTATCATGTTTTTAAACCATCACTAGAAGATTCATCTTCTAATCGGGTTATGCCCTTGGAACATTCAAACGTTCCAGTTTAGACCTGCAACTTAGGCAAGAATGTGACTGAGGTATGGCAGCATGGAGTGACGTGTCTAATAATTCAATAGGTTGATCCGGTATTTCGTTTGTTTAGGAAGATTCAGATATGTATCGGATGAGATGAGAAATGACAATGTATGATTGAGGTATCATTAGATCGCACCTAAGGTGTTTAGTTAATATCTCAGGAAACGAATCTCTATGTATTTATGTGTTAAACCTTTTTGAAGATACGATGTAATGGTATGGATTCTTATATTGTTATAAAGTGAAATTGATTATGTACCATATCAGGTTTCGATTTTAAGATTCCGCATTTATGATGATTACCTGTTTCAACTTATTGATTTTATTTTGGTATACTGAGAAGGTAGAACGGGATTGTCGAAAAATGAATTATATTGAAATATATATATTCCAAAAATTCTTAAGTTATTTAACGCTTGGGAAAAACGGGATGTTACAACATAGATGAACATTTTCACCTCCCAATTGAATAGTTCGACTCATTAGCAAATCTCGCGTACTAATACACAAAACAACTATGTTGGTTCAAGTTTAAGAATCAACACACCATTGTAATATGATGACTCAACCATTATCCACTAGGCCATGTAGCTTGTTATCGGCATCACATTCGGTTGATCGTTCTCCAACGACCACCCACAGGTTTACTAGCGATATTTCATGCCATGTGGCGTGTGACACACCACCCTCTCATTAGTGTCCCCATACTGAATAATGCAGTAATCCCAGTACTAGTTCATACTTGATTTATCGAAGTCCCCATTCAAAGAATCTAAGAACTAAGAATAGTTTGAGATTAATATTCTTATACAGAAGATCTAGGGATTCATTCATATAATTGATGGAAGAAAATATGAATGAAGAAAACTTTATATTTTATAAATTTATATAAAAATACAATTAATATATTAAAAAAAAATTTGCTAGAAGTCATCCAAATATAGCATTAGGACACACAACACTAACACTGCACCCTCCTAGCTTTTTCAAATAAGTTCCTAAGAGTTTTTTGCATTGATCAAGTAAATGATAGATTTGCCTTCACACAATTTTCTAATTTTCAATATACCCATCTACTTCATCTCACTGCTTCTTTGTCGTCGCCTCTCTCAAACTCATTCTCGCTGTTGCCTCCTTTTAGTTTAGGCTGTTATCGCTTCTAGATCCTTCATCCCCATCGGTCATCACCTTTAGGCTTATCCCCATCGATTGCCTCCTCCTTCTCCATGTCCATTGTTGTCGTCTGCTGCCCGCGTTTCCTCCGTCGTCCGCTGCTTCATCATTCATCGGTCGCCTTTCTATACATATATATGTAATATATTTATATAACATATATATTATGTTAATATATTTTTTAATAATTATGTATAATTTATCAACGTATAATTATAATAATATTATTAGTTGGACATTAATTTATAATTTATTTTTATAAATTTTATTTATATTATTTAGCAGTATGTCTATTTTAGTTTATTTGTCAAGTTTTGACAGTTTATTAGCTTTTACAAATCAAATACATAACTATATAATTGACAGCTTAAAAATACATTTATTTAAATATATTATCACTTTAAACACTACCCAAATTTTAAGTTTTACACAACTTAAACAGCTTATTAGGTACTGAAAAAGACGGTAAGCCAAACATCCTCTTGGTTTGGTTATTTTTCTGTCAACGCAGGCTCCTTGATTTGGTGAAATAAGCCAGTGAAAAATGATTTATTTAGTAATTTGAAAGAATTACTCTTTAGGTTCTACTTTTTTATAAAACTACCTTTAGTTTCTATAAATTTTTCTCAAGATCCCATAACTTGTCCAATTATTAAGAGATGGTTTGTGCGACGCATATGCAAAAAAATAAAAAATATTAAATGAAATTTCATTGGGTGAAATTTAACAATTATAATTTACTTTTTAATTTTGTAGGCAAAATTTAAACAAAACAAGACTTTGTGTAATAGAATTTTTTTTTGAGAAATTAATTAATATTTAGAAGTCATGAGTTTAAATTTCATTACTGTAGTTAATTTTTTATTTTTTATCATAAATAAGATATATAAAGAATATTTAAAAAATATATTTAAAATATGTAAGCAACGTTCTTTTTATTGTTTTTAGGTTATTTTTAATTTTTAGTTTTCTAAAATAATAAAAATGCATTTACTTTGTCATTTTCAAAAATAAAAAAAAATTGTAAAGAAAATCTAAAATAATAAAATATTATTTTGATTGTTTTCAGTTAAAACAATCTCTAAGTCCAAAACATGAAAAATATAATTTATTTTTCATGTTTTGTCTCTAAAAAGGGAAAGGAAAAAAATAAAAGAATAAAAAAAGAAGAAAAATTTATTCTAAAATTTTAAAAATAAAATTATATATTTATTTAAAATTTAAAAAATATAGTATATCTATATTATAATTAAAAATATAGGATAACATATAATATATTATTAAGTATATTACACATATTATGTATAATAATATTTAATATAAATTATTACTCACATATTAGTAATTTATTAATTGAATTTATTATTTTATTTTAATAGTAAAATTTTATTAAAAATAGTTAATTTTATCATTTAATAATCAAATTCATTAAATAAAATACCATAAAATAATTTTTCTCAAAATTTTAAAGTAAACAAATTTTTTAATTTTCTATTTAAGAAATATTTTTTTAAAATTACAAAAAGAATACATTTTCAATTTTCTGAAAATAGACTATCAAAACAGAAAATTGAAAATAAATTTAAAACTCAAAACTAAAAATTAAAAACACAAAGAGAATGCAGCCTTATCTTTTGATTTGAAATTAGCTTTTCTAAACATGCTTTTGTAATCAATGGGCAAATTGGTCATTTGTCATTTTATACAATGCCATTCACATTTTCACATACCAAATATAAAACAGTTATTATCTAAGATATAATGTCTTAAAATATCAAATGTGAAACAATATTATATAGTCTTATCTAATGCTTTGGCATCGAACTGAAAAGGAAATTAGTTCACGATTCAATAGTTAGATTGGGATTGAACCAGGGTTAAATTAGCTCATATGTCAACCAATATGAAAAAAAAGATTAATAATTTAGAAGGCTAGAATCACACTAAAGAAAGGGCTGAATTTGAGAAGTTGGTCAAAGATGATGAGTAAGAAGCTAAAACGATGGTGGATAAAAAGTTGGTTGAAGAAATGACTAGATAACGTGGTCACTAAAGAGTCTAAGGTTTAAGGTTTGTTGAATGGCTAAATTGGATGTTATCTTCTAAGATACATGAAAAATCATTGAGGGTGTCATTTCGGTATTCTTAGAACGTTTCTTGTATCAAAATACCAAAAAATATCAAAAAAATATTTCTAAATTGTTTCTACAATTTTAAAAACGTTTTAAAACTATTTTGTAATATAATAAACACGTTTTCGTCTATGCAGAGGTTCATCTCTAATTCAAAATTTTTAATTTTTTTCAAAATTTATTTGAAAACGTTATGAAATTTATATTTATTTTTAGATTTAAAAATTATTTTTTATATTAAAAATTATATTTACTATATTTTTTTATTTAAACATTTTCCTACATTTTCATTTCTTACATTTTTAACAAATTTTTATCTCTATTTTCTTTTTATATTATATTTATTTCTCTTTTTTTCCATATCTCCATACAACTTAGGTTATCATTATTTTTATCTACATTATTTTCTCCATCAACCAAACGTGGCGTAAAGCCATCAGCCTGAAAGATCACTTTTTTATTCTGTTTGGGCGAAAATGCAGTGGACCGCATGGCACTGTGCGGCGGTCCCAGCAAGAAACTCCACGCCACGCGGCGACCAGAAAATCGATTCGATTGAGGCCATTCTTGTGGTGGGACTCAAACACGGCTTATTCCTCCTCTCTCTCTCTCTCTCTCCATCGTTCTTCTTTTCTTCCTTACCCTCCGAAACAAAACTCTTTCCCTAGACGCCCACATCGCGACCTTGGTTTGCCGGCTGTTCCAGCGTTACTTCTATTTGACTCCCAGGTACCACTGTTGTTTGTTTTCGCTTCTTTCTTCATAATTCCGTCTTTCTCTAATCAAAAAATGGGAAAAAAACAAAATCAATCACGTGCTTGACTCCTCGCCGTAATCCTCGAAATCCCCACCACATATTGGAGTCAATTTCGTTCTGAGCTGGGTTCGTACAGCACATTCGTGAATTTTGTCAGTGTTCTTTCGCATGTTCTTATCCATTTTTGTTGAGGGTCGTTTTCCTTTTCGCAATTCCTCCCCTTGATCACGAATTTGTACTTTTAGGGCTTGGAGATGCTCTTCTGTCTCTGGATTAGGATGGTTTTGATTCGTATTATTGTAGCAGTGTATTGCGTACGAGTGAGTACCTGCGGCTACCTACATTTTTTGTGGTTTATATAAATATGGTCAAATTTTCTTATTTCGATTATTTCCATGTTTAAGTTTTCTTTCTGCAACCCTTTGGCGTATATTTGTTTCACGCTGATGTTTATCTCGAAGCTGAATGGTTATTTTGAATATGATTTTCCTGGTGAGACAAGGGTGCAGATTATTGTTAGGTTTATACTATGACACATATTCTGTATGAGGATGAACAATTCCAGGATGAATTCTCATCAGGAATAACTTAATCAACCTTGATTCTTATCCATAGATAGTAAGCTCAAACATGAACCCCCTTTAACCACTCTTAGCCTGCAACACATTACATTAATTTTATACCACCCGGGTTGGTTTGTATCTTCTTCTTTAAGCTTTGCTAAGGTAATGGATACTGATTAATACTCATGATCTGGGATATATGTCGAGCAGTACATGCAACTGTTGAGTATGCTTCATTCCCTACCAGACTTAGAATGAGTTGAGGATAATTGAGTGGACTATCTTAAAATTGGGATAAAAATCTCAGAAGAATTCCATGTAGACATGTTATGACTTATGAAGATTTTGAAATAGACATTTGTTGCATGATATTGCACATGCACAGTGCTTCAAACATTGGCATTAACAGACAGAGAAGAGATCTTGTAACTAGGACATGAATTCCCCAATCTGATCAATGAGGGAAACAATGGCCAAGTATTATGGTTCTTATAAGAGGTAGAGGTGTCGGATATCTCTCTTTTGCCTTGGTTTTGATGTTAATGGACCCCTTTGTTAGGGGTTAAGAGAATTGTTCAGACAAAGGGGCATAGATTATTGTGTAGTCCATTAAGTGGCCAAGATGTTGAAGTCTCTACTCCTCCATAGACCTTATTTGATGTCTATCATGTACCTAAGGGGGGAATAATTGTAATAAACAAGAAAGGCTGGTAGGTGCTTGTAATGGTGGGGAGTTTAGTCACTTAAATGCGGAAGTGGCAACCGTTTCTAGCGCCAACTTCCGCTAGGACCGAGTATTTAAACTCGACTTGCATCATGGAGAAGGCAACAAATAACATTTGAACAACTTTCAGCTCTATTTCCCTCTCAGTTCTCTTTCTCCCTCTCGTTCATCTTCTAATTTTCCCCCTCTTTCTCTAATTCCTCTTTTCTCTACATAATTCCCGCCAAGTTCACTCTACAAAATGGGAGAACATCCTTGTTGAATCCAGCGGATTCAACAATTGGTATCAGAGCACTGATCTTGGCCCCAGAACTTTGACAAGTTATACCAATGGTGGACGGCACTTGTATGAAACAGATGGAATTGCAGTTTCAGCAAGTGATAGCCACAGTGACGGACGTGCAAGCTAGAGTCGGATTGATAGAGGACTCGATCGGAGTGGTGGTGGACAAAAGGATGGAGGAAGCCTCTAATAGATTGCGCAGGGATATGCACAATCAGATTAGGGACGAGATGAGAGAACAGAGCAATATGCTGCGAGTGTTTTCGAGTCAAGCACAGATGAGGATGTCTCCAGATTTTCCCCCACGAGAGAGATCAGAGCTGATACTATCGAGAACCGGCACTTGCCAGAGGATGGTAGGATCGTCGGAGGTGGAGATTAATCCAATGGCAACGGGGATCAATGGAGTGGAAAGGAGACCAGAGATCCAGGTAAATTCTATCCACCACAACTTTCCATTTCCGAAATTGGAACTACCAGTGTTTGATGAGGCTAAGCCACGGTGGTGGATTCGACGATGTGAAAAGTTGTTCGGAATACATCAAATAGTTGAGGAGCAGAAGATTAACCTGGCGGTGACCTACTTGAATGACATAGGCGACGTATGCTATCAAGGATGGTTAAGAGTGAGAGAAGAATGTAGCTGGAATGAATTCGTGAAAGGATTATGTGAGAGGTTCGGAGAAAGGAGGACTATGGATATAGTTAAGGAGTTTAACAAAATGAAACAGAGTGGATCGGTGCAGGAGTATTAGCTCTGGTTTGAGGAGTTAAAATCTTTGATGCTCAGTAGGAATCCATACTTGACCAACGACTACTTCGTGTCAAGTTTTATCAGCGGATTGAAAGAGGAACTTAGATCTGCGGTCAAGATGACAAGGTCAAGGACGGTCCAGGAAGCGGTGGAGAGCGCTCTGCTCCAAGAATTAAATGTGGAGGCATTGATAAAGAAGTAGAGGAATTAGGGCAGGGGAAACAGCTTGGATGCCTCACTGCCAGGAAGGGAGATGTATAGGGCTGGGGCAATGCTGAAGCCACTAGCACTACTACCACCTACTAACATAGGGCAACAAGGAAGCAAAGGAAATGAATAAAGGAGATCATCGGGGTTATGTTACAAGTATGGGGATAAGTATTTCCTCGGACACCAATGCAGGAGGCCTGCTCTTGCTAGAAGGAGGAGAGATTGAGGAAGACGCAGGAGAAGAGGCGTTGGTGGTAGGTGATGATGGGGAGGAGGAAGACAACGTCACAATATCCCTCCATGCCATGAAAGGAGGGGCTAGTAATAAGATTATCAAGGTTGAAGGAACGGTGCAGGGAGGAACACTCATGATCCTAATTGACAGTGGGAGTACGTACCCACAACTTCATTGACGAAGGGACAACTAGAAAAATGAAATGTGAGTTATCTAACACTCAATCCCTAGTAGTGATTGTGGCTAATGGAAGCAGGGTGTTAAGCAGATAAGCTTGCATGGGGTTTTGTTGGACAATGCAAGGGGAAACATTTGAAGCCGATCTTAGGCTGCTGAAGCTGGGGGGATGCCAAATAGTCTTGGGAGCTGATTGGATGATAGGGGTAAGTCCTATCAGTTTCAACTTTAATAAGATGGAGGTTGCGTTGGAAAAGGGACGGAGGAGAGTTACACTCCAAGGGAATATGGAAACAAGGTCATGCAAACTGATCAAGGGAAAGAGGCTGCACAAATTGCTCAAGTGTAAGTTTTCCAAAGTGGCTCAATTGTTCTTGATTGAGACTAGTGAGGAAACTGGGGAACAAGGAGAACAAGAGGGCTAGTGTTCATTAACTACCAGCAAGCCAACCACAGACCTATGGCAGGTACATGAGCTGGCCTCCCTTGATGCATTACTTATTGAGTTTGGGGATCTAATTGCAGAACCTAAGGACCTACTCCCCCAAAGACCATTTGATCACTCTATCCGTTTACAACCAAATGTAGAACCAGTTAATATAAGATCCTATAGATACCCACCAAAGCTCAAAACTGAAATTGAGAAATTAGTAAGAGAAATGTTGGACAACTCTATAATCTGAGCCAACAAAAGCCCATTTGTGTCTTCCGTCCTTTTAGTTAAAAAAAAGGATGGAATCTGACGTTTTTGTGTTGATTATCGCCAGTTTAACCACATTACAATCAAAGATAAATTTTTCATTCCCATCATTGAAGACCTCCTAGATGAACTAAGCCATGCATCGATTTTCTCCAAACTTGACCTAAGATCCGGCTATCATCAAATCTAGATGAACCCAACTGATATACCCAAAATAGCTTTTAGAACCCACCATGGGCATTATGAGTTTACAGTAATGCCCTTCGGATTAACTAATGCACCAACAACATTTCAAGCCCTATGAACCACATCTTTGAACCTTATCTTTAAAAATTTGTGTTTGTATTTTTCGATGATATATTGATTTACAGTCCAATTTTTTCTAAACACTTAGAACACCTTAGAATTGCATTTAGTATCCTCAGACTCAATCGGCTATGCATCAAAAGGTCCAAATGTGACTTCGCCCAGAAGCAGGTGGAGTATTTGGGGCATGTGATTTCCTGTGTTGGAGTTAGCACTGATCCCAAGAAGATTTCAGCTATAGTAGCATGGCCTAAACTAGAGAACATCAAGTCCTTAAGGGGGTTCTTGGGGCTAACAGGTTACTATAGGCGTTTTGTGAAAAACTATAGAGTGATAAGTAAGCCCCTGACAGAATTATTCGAAAATGATAACTTCAGATGGAATGTAGAGGTAGAAAATGCATTTGGACAGTTGAAGCAGGCTATGTGCGAATTGCCAGTGCTAGGGATCCCTGATTTTAATAAGCCGTTTTTCTTGGAGACCGACGCATGTGGAACTGGGGTAGGAGCTATGTTATCTCAAGAGGGCTGATCCTTGGCTTTCATGAGTCGAGCTTTAGCCCCAAGGCATCAAGGGCCTAGCACATATGACAGGGAGTTATTGGCTATGCTAATGGCAGTGGAAAAATGGAGGCATTATTTGAAAGGGGGACAATTTATAATCAGAACAGATCATGAGAGCCTCAAGTTCCTTACCCAACAAAAGTTGCACACTAATTTGCAGAAGAAGGGAATGGCAAAGCTGATGGGGCTGGATTTTGTGATTCAGTATAGAAGAGGAAAAGAAAACGTGGCTGCAGATGCCTTATCAAGGCGTTATGAGGAGGGAGATTGTGCAACCATTACAACACTGGTACTAGATTGGTACCAAGAGGTGACAGTGAGCTATGATAAAGGAGCCTGGACAAAGGAGTTAATGGAGCAGCTGAGTCTGGACAACAACAACAGGGTACACCATATGCAATGGCCTGCTGAGGGATATCGAGAGCGATTGGTGATAGGGGACTGTGAGACCTTGAAGAAAAGAATTTTCCAAACCATGCATGACTCACCCTTAGGGGGACACTCAGGCATCCAAAACACTTGTTCTGCAAGGTGAAACAAGTGTTTTATTGGCCTGGATTAAAGAAAACAGTAATGGAATTCGTAATGCAGTGCGACACTTGTAAGAGGTGTAAACATGAATTAGCTAAACCCAAACTCCTACAACCATTAGGGGTTCCAAATCAAGCTTGGGCCAATATAACTATGGATTTTGTTGAAGGTTTGTCACGGTCAAAGGGGAGGAACTGTGTCCTAGTCGTGGTGGATTGATTGACCAAGTACAACCACTTCATCAGCTTGTCCCACCCATTCATGGCACAAGAGGTGGCTAGGCTAAAATGTTTTTGGACAATGTAGTGAAGTTACATGGGGTGCCTCAAACGATTATTTCAAATATGGACAAGGTGTTTACTAGCTTATTTTGGCAAGGTTTACTAAAATCCTTAGGCTCTAAACTCCACATGTCCACAACTTACCATCTGAAAACTGATGGCCAATCAAAGAGAGTTAATCAATGCCTTGAGACCTACCTAAGGTGTTTCTACTTTATGCAGCCCAAGGAATGGCACAAGTGGTTATCTTTGGCGCAATGGTGGTACAATTCCAGCCACCACCGGTCCATTGGGATGACCCCATTTGAGGCGCTATATGGATACAAACCCAGTCTACTACCATCTATGGGGGCGCCAACATCGGTGGCAACAACAAACACCTATCTGCAAAACGGGCAGGAGATTCTACACACCTTGAAAACGGAGCTGGCCAAGGCTCAAAACCGTATGAAGCAGCTAGTGGACAAAAAAAGGAGTGAGAGAACATTTGAAGTAGGAGAAAAGGTGTACCTCAAGCATAGTCAACCCCATTTGAGAACTCTTTCGAAGCAGCCTGTTACTAAACTAAGCCCCATGTTTTTTGGACCGTATACCATTATTGCCAAGGTAGGACCGGTAGCCTACAGGCTACAACTGTCTGAGGGAACACACATTCACCCTGTGTTCCACGTGTCCTTACTCAGGGGCGCCACTAGGAACCAATCTGCCAATCCAACCATTCCCATTCCACTCAGGGAGGAAGAGCCAGCAGTCACCCCAGTAGCTGTCTTGGACAAATGAGTGATTTTTCAGCAAGGAGCCCCACTCACTCAAGTATTAGTGTAATGGTCCTCATTGCACTCAGACAATAATACTTGAGAATATTTGCCAGCGTTCCTCCAGCAGTTCCCAAACGCAGCCAGCTTGCTCAGCATTCTTGAGGACAAGAATTAGCTTAAGGGGAGGGGAGTTGTCGTGTACCTAAGGGGGGAATAATTGTAATAAACAAGAAAGGCTGGTAGGTACTTGTAATGGTGTGGAGTTTAGTCACTTAAATGCGGAAGTGGCGACCGCTTCTAGCGTCAACTTCCGCTAGGACTGAGTATATAAACTCGGCCTGCATCATGGAGAAGGCATCGAATAACATTTGAACAACTTTCAGCTCTATTTCCCTCTTAGTTCTCTTTCTCCCTCTCGTTTCATCTTCTAATTTTCCCCCTCTTTCTCTAATTACTCTTTTCCCTACATAATTCCCGCCAAGTTCTCTCTACAAAACGGGAGAACAACCTGCTGAATCTAGAGGATTCAACAATGTCTTACAACATTCATTGAGATGGCTAGGGAGAATGAAGGAGGTTAATTAAATATTTTTTAAGCAATAATATTTATTCTTGGTTAAAAGGTTGTTTGACAGTGACCAAATTGCAAATTTTAACGGACTGCAGTGTGGAAAGAACTGTCTCAATCTTGTGAGGGTGGCCTAATATTCCTTAATAGAGGGGCTCATAAGGTGGGGTTTAGAATGAATTGGCGGAGGTGAATGTAGAGAGGAGTTAGCTCACCAAAATTGGAAAGTCTGACCAAGGTTGAGACGTTCAACTTAAAGGAAGCACCAAGTCTCCTGTAGAAATTGTAGTTGTTTAGGAATGCACTAATCTTTCCTCGCTAGTGTTTGCTAGAAAGAAGTTGTCAAGACCTAAGTCTTGAACCTAGGGTTTCCAATGTAGAAACGAGAAGGAAGAATGGCAGAAAGAAACAGAGATAGAATATAGAGAAATTAGGGAGGAAACATGGGAGAATTGAGAAACTATATTGAATTCTTAGTTTATTCTCAATACAAGTTGGTTAGCTTTATATATAGCTAACCAATCAACAGTTACAAATCAGTTACAGGTTGTAACTGATCCTTTGCAGAGAAATAATCTGCTACCACTGGTCCACATGATAAGCCCTACAGCCTACGAGCTTGACAGAAGCCATTACTGGCATGGAGTAGGCCTCACTTCTTAGTGAAAGGTATCAACATTTTTGTGGTGAAGGATGTTGAGTTGAGTGCCACATTGGTAGCTTCAGTGAGCATAATGTTACTGTTGGATGAGATCAGTTTATGTTAGAAGTATAAGTGAAGAAGGACTCTAAAAGCTGATAATATCATCAGAAGTATAAGTGGAGAAGGACTCTAGAAGCTGATAATATCTGCTGGAAACTAAGATTATCGTTAGATTATTTAAATTTATGTTTGTTAGTAGTAGATAATTGTTATAATCTTTTGTATTTTACATCTTCTTTGTCTCCTAAGTTTTAGGAGATAGTCATCCCTATTTTTTAGAAGTAGAGTACCAAATCCTTTCCTACTTTCTAGGAAAGTGATATAGCAGCAGTTTGTATATATATTTTCTGCTACTCTCAGATTTAATTCAAGCAAGCTATTGGATTATTTTCAAAGTCTTGTTTCATGGTATCAGAGCACTATTCGATCAAGGAAGAACAACAGTGACTTCTCTCAATTTCATTCATGGCCAACGCCACTCTCAACCCAACCCTAACCGAAGCCTCAGCCACTTCATCTCCAAATGCTTCTCTTCCATCTCCGTCTCCCTCACACCTCACTACAACACCTATTGATAACCATCCCCTACAAATTACTTAACACAAACTTAATGGGAGTAATTTTAGGAAATGGTCTCAATCAGTGATGTTAGTGATAAAAGGCAAAGGAAAATCCGGATATTTAACCGGATCCATCCCTGCTCCGCCTGCTACAGTAGCCAACTATGGCCTTTGGGAGGCTGAAAATTCTACCATCATGGCTTGGTTAATCAACTCCATGGAGCCAAAAATAGGGAGAACATACCTGTTTTACAAAACGGCCAAGGAAGTTTGGGAATCAGCCCAAGAGATGCATTCGGATTTGGAAGATTTCTCTCAATGTTTTGAAGTCCGATCAGCCATCAAGAACACTAAACAAGGTATGAACAGTGTTACCGAGTACTTTAATGTTTTGGTTGGATTATGGCATGAGATGGATATGTTCTATGCAATAACTTGGGAGTCTCCAATTGATAGCCCACAATATAATAAGATGATAGAAAGAGAGCAAATTTTTGACTTCCTATATGGTCTTAACCCTGATTTGAATGAAGTTCGAGGAAGGATTTTGGGTACAAAGCCTCTTTTATCACTAAAGGAAGTTTTTTCAGAAGTAAGAAGGGAAGAAAGCAGGAGAAAAGTAATGCTTCAAAACCCATTAGATTTAGTCTTACCTCACCAGCATTCAGCTCTTGCCTCTGTTAAACGGGGGGATGTTTTTGCAAAGAGCCAAGCAAGGGACAAGTTATGGTGTGACCATTGCAAGCAACCCAACCATACTAAGGAAAATTGCTGGAAAATCCATGGAAAACCAGCAAATTGGAAGCAACGGCCGAGGAAAGATAATCCCAAAGCAGCAGCCTATAATGCTGAGGCTCCAACAGAAAATAAGTCCAATCTGAATCTATCAGAAGAGCAAGTTCAAGCCTTGTATAGGCTTCTAAGCCAAGGTACAGATCAGTCCATCCAAACAAATCCTTAGCCCTCTGCTTCTCTAGCACTACAAGGTAATTTACATCCCTACTCCTTGGTTTCTAAAAGTCTTTCTAAGAATATATGGGTGATTGACATGGGAGCATCAAACCATATGACAAATTCAGCATGGTCTTTGACTGATTATACCTTATGTGACTCATCTCTCAATATATCTATGGCTGATGGAACCACTTCACCAGTTTTGGGTATGGGGATTGCATATATTTCTAATCTAAAGCTAAATTCTGCGTTACATGTTCCTAGACTGCAACATAATTTATTATCAGTGAGTCGGATCACTAAAGATATAAACTGCACTGTAATGTTCTACCCTTCTTATTGTGTTTTTCAGGATCGAGTCTTAGGGAAGATGATTGGCAATGCTAAAGTAATGGATGGCCTTTATTGTCTTGCAGTAGATCTTTTTTTCCCTTCTAGTTTTTCCTCTAATAAAGTTGTTTTAAGTGTAAAAACCAATGCCAATGTCTTGTTATGGCATAAACGCTTAGGAAATCCTAGCTTTCCTTACCTTAGATCTTTATATCCTGATATGTTTGATAATAAAGAGCAATTTCTTTCATGTGAATAGTGTACTCTTGCTAAGCAACATAGATCTCATCATCCTACTCAAATGTATAAGCCTTCTACTCCATTCCAATTAATTCATAGTGATATTTGGGGACCTTCTAAATGCCCTAATATCACTGGTTCTAGATGGTTTGTTATATTTATCGATGATCATTCTAGGGCTTGTTGGGTGTACTTGATGAAGGAAAAATCTGAAGCTGGTAATATATTCAAACGATTTCACAAATTAATTTTGAATATGTTCCAAACTTCCTTCAAAATAATTCACACTGATAATGGCCGAGAATATTTTTCAAATGATCTCTCTCATTACTTGGCCGAGCATGGTATTTTTCACCAAAGCTCTTGTCCATATACACCCTAACAAAATGGAGTGATCGAACGAAAAAATCGACACCTCCTAGAAGTGGCTAGAGCTATGATGATCACTATGAATGTGCCTCATTCTTATTGGGGAGAAGCAGTTCTCACTGCTGCCTACCTAATTAATCGTCTCCCATCCAAAACCTTGCAATTCCAAACTCCTCTCAACATTCTATGTACTATGTATCTAACCATCTCTACCATCCTGTCTATTGCTCCTAAGGTTTTTGGTTGCATCGTCTATGTTTACAACAATGCCCCTTCTCGGACAGTTGGATCCTAAAGCCACCAAGTGCATTTTTGTTGGATATTCCCCCTCTCAAAAGGGTTACAAATGTTATTGTCCTACCAATCACAAATTTGTGGTTTCCACCGATGTGACATTCTATGAAGATCTTCCCTATTATTCCCTCACAGGCCACCAAAATAGTTCCAACGAGTCCATTTCTCCCTTATTTTCCTTTGATCCAAATCTACCAGTATGTTCTCAAGGGGGAGAGTTCTTTAGTCCCTCATGACAACATACTGTTTGGTGCTGGAAATTCTGAACTTGACATCAAAGATCCTGCAAATTCTGAGTCCTCTCATCATTCTGAGCAGGAAAAACCTAGTCCTACAGCAGCCAAAAATCCTCCTCTATTTGTCTACTCAAGAAAATCTAAAGGTCATACAAAACTGAAGCAAAACCAGCCATATCCAGAGATTGATCCTTCAGCAAAAAAAGGTAGCAATGAGGGGACAACTGCACTAAAAAATGACAGCAGTATTAAAGAAGAAGATGGCTTAGATTGGGTTGTTCCAATAGCATTGAGAAAAGGGGTAAGATCATGTGTTAAGTACCCAATATCTAATCATCTAACCTATGTGAAATTGGCTCCACAGTTTATAGGGTATTTGGCTCAGATTGACAGCATTAATGTTTCCAAAAATATTCAGGCTGCTGTGGAAGATCCTAAGTGAAGAATAGCTGTAATGGAAGAAATGAATGCATTAGTGGGAAATAAGACATGGGAGATAGTTCCATTGCCTCCTAACAAGAAAGTGGTTGGATGTAGGTGAATATTTACAGTCAAATACAGGGCTGATGGGAGCATTGAGCGATACAAAGCTAGGTTGGTTGCATAAAGTTTTACCCAAATCTTTGGAATCGACTATGAGGAGACATTTGCCCCGGTTGCCAAACTAAATTCCATTCGAGTACTATTGTCTATTGCTGTGAATTTTGATTGGCCTCTCTTTCAATTCGACATTAAGAATGCTTTTCTTAATGGTGATTTGGAGGAAGAGATTTATATGAGAGTTCCCCCCCGGTTTTGAGCAAAAGGTTGGAAGTGGTAGTGTGTGCAAGCTGAAAAAGTCACTCTATGGTCTAAAACAGTCACCAAGGGCTTGGTTTCACAAATTCAACATGACCCTCAAGCAGCTAGCGTATAAACAAGGCCAATCCGAGCATACTTTGTTCATTAAACTCAACAAAAATGGAAAAAGAGCTATACTGATTGTTTATGTGGATGATATTATTGTAACATGTGATGATTTGCAAGAAATGATAGGCACGTGACTTATCAAACACAAGGGGCAAGTGTGTAAATTGGATGGCTGGCATAACAGCCAGCCATGTGCATAGGGGTAGTGAAGGGAAATCGCTGGGTTGTGTAATAACCTAGCAAGCGCGTAACAGATTTCTGTTGAGGAGGAGGGAGGGAAGAATATATAGAGGGGGAAGAAGTTGGGAGAGGGGGGAGATTGTTCTTGTATTGAGTCTTAGGGAGAGTTAAGGGCCTCTCGAACGCCCTGGGTTGCTTTTGTTCTTGGCTGGAAGGTCTGATAACTATTGATATTTAATTGTTGTTTGGATTTCCATCGGGGATCCTATCAATTTGGTATCAGAGCGTCATCGATCCTAATGGTGAACTTGAGGAACCGAGTAGGAAATTTGGAAGGGAGGGTGGAAGGCATGCATCGGGAACTTGATACCATGAGGGGTGTGGTTCAATCGGTGGGGAAGAAGGTAGCGACCTTGCTGGAACAGTTCACTTGGATGAGAACAAGGTGGGAAGAGCAGGAACGGGAGAGGGAGAACGAGGAGAGACGGGAGGAAGGAGAAACAATTTGGCGAGCATGTACCAATTGGGTCGTCCCTCACTGAGAAGGCCACGCCAGAGCTGGGAAATCGGCTCAAGGAAGCTGGTAGTGAGTACGACGTCTATGGGAGGTCGGGCGAAAGGGGCCGACGCCTGGAGATGCCCGTGTTTGAAGGAGATGACTCGGATAGTTGGGCTATTCAGGCTGAGCAATACCTCCCTGTAACCCAGTTGACAAAGGTAGAGAAACGGGAGTCCGCGACTCTAGGATTTGAAGGAGGAGCCATTTTGTGGTGTTAGTGGGAGCGAAGGAGATGAAGAGAGATTCGTGTGGGTAAGAAAGCAAACAGCAAAGACGAAGCCATAGGGTGCCGCCATCGCATCTCTGCTCAAGCAATGGCGAAGAAGGGGAAGGTGAAGAAGAAAAAGCCGGTGACTAGACAACCACAAGGTGACATCAAAAGCATCAAGAAGAAACGCAGGAAGAAGAAGAAGCTTCAGAAATACCAAGCTCCAGTCCCAACCAAAGACACCGCGATGCCAATTCAGTCCGATTCGGACGCCGACGATGATTCCTCCTCCGGTGAGACCAAGCTTGAGAAGATCCAGAAACTTCTCGAGCCCTGCACCAAGTACCAGCAGATTAACTTCCTTATCAGCGCCGCCGTGCTCGATGATTTCCTTTTCACTCGCCTTCGCGATGCCGCAGATCGCGACATATCTCGTCACAAGCTCGTTGTCTACGGCCTCGCGTGGGACACAACGTGAGAAACCTTAGTCTCTGCCTTCGAGTCATACGGCGAGATTGAGGATTGCAACGTCATCTTCGACCCGGTCATGGGCAGGACCAAGGGCTACAGCTTCGTCCAGTTCAAGACGAGACGGGAAACGGCGAAGGCGTTGAAGCAGCCGAGGAAGAAGATCGAGAATCTGAGGTCAAGGACGGCAGATTTGGTCACATCCACGGAGGGCATCTTACCGATGATTGGGGTGCCATCAATGGTTCAGGTTGTCTAGGAAGCTGGTTTGATTCTTAGCCCAGTTTCTCAAAGATTTCACATGGGGTGGGTTGATAATGGAGGGCTCCCCATGTATTCTCACCATCATGAAGGGGTGGGTGCCTCGTCTAAGCAGGTTATGATGGTGGAAGGGAAGCCTGTTTCTAGAAGTCAAGGGCTCAATTCGCATTCTGTTGTGGAGCTCAATGAATGTGCATCACTATCAAGCATTCCTCATGGTATATGGTACTATCCGTATTGCCAGAATATGTTCCAAAGAGATAAGTTTGTGGAGCGTAATGCTAATGTTGTAGTAGCTAGAAGGGTTTCAAGAATTGAACCTATTGAAGAAATGACCAAACGTTGTATTAGAATTGTCAAAAATCCTAAAGATGCTGAGGTCATTGCATGTGTTTTGTGCAGAGGTTTTGATTTTAGCAAATCTGGATTTGGCCCACAGACTGTTATAATTTGTGATCAGTGTGAGAAAGAATATCATGTCGGCTACTTGAAGGAACATAAGATGGCTGATCTAAAGAAATTGCCAAAGGGAAAGTGGTTCTGTTGCATGGGTTGTAGGATGACCTATTCTGCTTTACAAAATTTACTAACTTGTGGAGAAGAGAAGATCCAAGATTCTCTGTTGGATGTCATAAAGAAGAAGCATGAGGACAAAGTTCCACATATGGTTTCTGACTTTGATGTGAGATGAAGGGTACTCAATGGCAAAATTGCTTCTCGAGAAACTAGAATGTTGCTCTCAAAAGCAGTTGCCATTTTCCATGAATGCTTTGACCCTATTTTCGATTCAAGAACTGGACGTGAATTAATTCCATCTATGGTTTATGGAAGGAGCTCAAGGGCCCAAGACTTTGGAGGAATGTACTGTGCAGTATTAATGGTGCACTCATCCATTGCAGAGCTTCCATTGGTTGCAACAAGTAATGATAACCAAGGCAAGGGCTACTTCCAGATATTGTTTTCCTGTATCGAGAAACTACTTGCAAGCTTCAATGTGAAAAACTTGGTGCCCAATGGTATTGACCCAAAGATCTTAAATAATTATGGAAATTTGGGTGAACTTCATGATGAGGTTGAGAATTGGCAAGCCTTGAAACAACTAACAAAGTTAAGGTGCTGAGAGTTTGACCAGGGTCTGGAAAGAACTTACGGGGGTTCGAAGTGCTCATACAATGGAAGAGGGCTACCCCCATTGGAAGCTACTTGGGAACCTTACCATTTGATCCAGCAGCAGTTTCCATTTTTCCACTTTGAGGACAAGGTGAAAGTTGGGGGGGGAGTAATGATAGGCACTTGACTTATCAAAGACAAGGGGTAAGGGTGTAAATTGGATGGCTGGCATAACAGTCAGCCATGTGCGTAGGGGTAGTGAAGGGAAATCGCTGGGTTGTGTAACAACCCAGCAAGCGCGTAACAGATTTCTGTTGAGGAGGAGGGAGGGAAGAATATATAGAGGGGGAAGAAGTTGGGAGAGGGGGGAGATTGTTCTTGTATTGAATCTTAGGGAGAGTTAAGGGCCTCTCGAACGCCCTGGGTTGCTTTTGTTCTTGGCTGGAAGGTCTGATAGCTATTGATATTTGATTGTTGTTTGGATTTCTATTGGGGATCCTATAAAATTGATAATCTAAAGCAGCAATTGAAGGCTAAGTTTGAAGTTAAAGACCTAGGAACTATGAGATATTTCCTAGGCATGGAAGTAGCTCGAAGCAAAGAGGGTTTGTTCATCTCACAACGGAAGTATACCTTGGATTTGGTTAAAGATACCGGAATGACAGCTTGCAAACTAGCTGGAACACCCTTGGAAAAGGGCTGGAAACTCGAAGAAAAAGGTGATGATGCTCCCGTGAACAAAGAAAAGTATCAAAGGTTGGTAAGGAGGTTGATTTACTTGTCATTAACTAGGCCAGACATAGCCTATTCAGTAAGTGTAATCAGCCAAAATATGCATTCACCCATAGAAAGACATATGAGAGTAGTTCAACATGTTCTAAGATACCTAAAGGGAACTCCTGGAAAAGGAATAATGTTTTAGAAAACTAAAAATAGGAGCATTGAAGGCTATGTAGATGCAGACTGGGTTGGTTCTAGAGAAGATAATCGTTCAACTTCAGGGTATTGCACTAAGGTATTTGGGAATATTGTTACATGGAAAAGCAAGAAGCAGTCAGTTGTGGCTTGTAGCAGTGCTGAAGCCGAGTTTCGAGCAATTGCTCATGGGATATGTGAAGTAATCTAGCTAGAAAGGCTCATGGAGGACTTGAAGATTTCCTTATCTCAACCAACAAAAGTATTTAATGATAGCAAATCAGCTATCAGCATTGTTAAAAATCCAGTGCAACATAACCGGATGAAACATGTGAGGATTGATAGGCATTTTATAAAAAGAGAAATTGAGGAAGGAGGAATAATCTTGACCTACATACCATCTAATGATCAAGTGGCTGATGTTTTAACAAAGACGGTTGCAAGACCAGTTTTTGAGGCTCTAATTAGCAAGTTGGGAATGACTTCCATCTATTCTCCAGCTTGAGGGGGAGTGTTGAATGAGATCAGTTTATGTTAGAAGTATAAGTGGAGGACTCTAGAAGCTGATAATATCTGCTGGAAACCAAGATTATCTTTAGATTATTTAAATTTATGTTTGTTAGTAGTAGATAATTGTTATAATCTTTTGTATTTTACATCTTCTTTATCTCCTAAGTTTTAGGAGATAGTCATCCCTATTTTTTAGGAGTAGAGTACCAAATCATTTCCTACTTTTTAGGAAAGTGATATAGCAGCAGTTTGTATATATATTTTCTGCTACTCTCAGATTTAATTCAAGCAAGCTATTGGATTATTTTCAAAGTCTTGTTTCAGTTACCTTCTCCTTCAATTGTCAAACTGAGCATTCCTATCATCCCTCAACTTGTGTCATAGACTCATAATTACTTGAAAGTCATCCATAGATAGGATTCTCTGGTGGTGGTTCACATTCATTGATGGGAAAGCAAGCTAGGTTGTTGAGGCTTGACTTTTGACTCCTTTCCCAGTTTTGTTGGTTATGTCATATTTTGGCAAGGCTGGTGGCCAATGTGCTAGCCTCCTCGTCATTGTAGGTTTTATGAACAAGAATTTTTATAAGGTCACATTTAGATGAGGAAGAGAAGGCCACAAAATAAAGATGCTATTTTTGTGAGGCAAAGACAAAGGATAGACAACGCCACTTCTAGAGATCTCATATCACCTTGGTGATGTAATGTATAAGTTGTCAATCTAGTTTATTTATTGGGAAAATAAAACCCTTCTTGAGTAGGAAGTGGAGTTGAGGAGAGGAGGAGGTTTGGTAGTTCCAGGTGTAACCATGGTATGAGAGGAGATCAATGCATATTTGACATCTTAAGGCCTTGGATATTGAGCATCCTTCTTCAAGAGGGAGCTGAATGGTTAAGTAATTTTAGCTATTGTGGGTATGGATTGTTTGAGATATGAACGTGGCCAATGAACCTTCAGAGTTGGTTTATATTGGATTGATGTAGGGATGTTTAGACTTTAGAGATAGCATACCGATCTTGGTAAGGTTCGAAACCCCACTTTGACATTTGGCCGAATCACCACCTTGAGAGGCCACCTCAAGGATACAAAACACACACTCTAGGAATCCTCAAGTGGAGAAGAAAAAACAAGGAAAAAGTTTTGTATTTATAATACTCAAGTATTCTCAAGGATGCTTTACAAGTAACCCAAAAGGGTTAACATAGAGCTTTTAAGCAAGCTAGGTTTTGTCATTTTTCAATGTGAGACAAGAAACACTTAAATATAAGTCTTAAGAAAAAGTACTTATCTTGTTCTTTCAATGTGGGGCAACAATTTAATCATTCTCCCCTAGTTAGAGAAGACTCGCCATTAAGTCTTGATTATCTTATTTTCTTTCATCTTCATAGCATGGAGAGAGATCAACAACATTAAAGGTTGCAGAAACACCATACACTTCAGGGAGCTCAACTCAATAGGCATTGTCATTGATGCGTTCCAAATTGTGGAAAGGTCCATCCGCCATGGAGCAAGTTTAGAGTGGGCATCTTTAGGAAAATGATGAAGTGGTTGTCCCATGTTGAAAGAACGAGGCAAGTGTTTTTGCTTAAGACTTATATTTAAGTACTTTTTGTCCCACATTGAAAAATTACAAACCCCTGCTTGCTTGAAAGCTCTATATTAATCCCTTTGGGTTAATTGTAAAACATCCTTGAGAATATTTGAATATTATAAATACAAGGTTCTTTTCGTTGTTTTTTCTTCTCTAGTTGAGGATTCCTAGAGTGTGAGTGTTCAGTATCCTTGAGGTGCCCTCTCAAGGTGGTGATTCGGCCAAATGTTGTAGTGCTCCTAACCTCACCAAGATTGGTGCCCTAGCTCTAAATGTTCCTACATCATAGATGTTGGCAGCATCTCCTTGGTGGATAATGTAACCTTGTTGTTATGGTAAAAGCACATTTGAGGGGGTTTATCCCGGGCTAATATCTATGGCATCTTTGGGAGGTTTTTCATAAGTCTTCTAACTTTTGGCCTTCCTCACTGTAAAGCCTAGGAAGAAAACCCTAGCTTTTAATATGTATATACCACTTTAATTAAACTCATAGACTATATACCTATATACATATATACAAATACAATGGGCCATGGGCTCTAACATAAGATTAACGCTAGACTATAACCATATAACTCAACACTCCCTCTTAAGCTGGAGTATATATATCATATGCACCAAGCTTGCTAGAAATATACTCAATTCGAGGACCCCTGAGAGACTTAGTAAAGACATCTGCTAACTGGTCATTGAAATTGACAAAATCTGTGGTAATACAGCCAGATAAAATCTTCTCTCAGATGAAGTGACAATCTATCTTGATATGTTTGGTCCTCTCATGAAAGATTGGATTAGAAGCAATATGTAATGCAGCTTGATTGTCGCAAATTAATTTCATCTGTGATATCTCCCCAAACTTGAGCTCCTGAAGCAATTGTTTTAACCAGATAAATTCACATGTTTCCAAGGCTATATCACGATATTCTGCTTATGCACTCGACCTAGCAACAACCTCCTGCTTCTTACTTTTCCAAGATACTAGGTTTCCTCCAACCATAACACAATATCTTGAAGTACCGCATCCCAGTTGCTATCGCAAGGAGACTGTAAAAATTGACTGACAACACTGACTGAGAAAGAAATATCTGGACGAGTGATAGTGAGATGATTAAGTTTTCCGATTAGCCTGCAGTATCTTCCAAGATCAGCAAGAGGCTCTCCCTGTCCTAGTAAAAGCTTTACATTAGGGTTCATAGGAGAATCTATAGGTTTGTAATCAAGCATCCCAGTTTCTTCTAGAATGTTTTAACACATATTTTCGTTGAGAAATAACAATACCAGAACTGGACTGAGCAACTTCTATGCCAAGAAAGTATTTATGTAACCTTAAGTCTTTAGTCTGAAAATGATGGAAAATATGTTTCTTCAACTGAACAATACCATCTTGATCATCACCTGTAATAACAATATCATCCACATAGACAATCAAGTATATACACCTCCTCTGTGATGTGTGTTTATAAAAGATCGAATGATCAGACTCACTACGAGTCATACCAAAGTCTTGAAAGACAACACTGAAATAACCAAACCCGCCTCGAGGAGATTGCTTCAACCCATATAGTGAGCGATGGAGTTTACAAACATGCCCAGACTCCCCCTGAGCAACAAACCCAGGAGGTTGCTCCATATAAATCTCCTCCTGAAGCTCACCATGTAAGAAGGCATTATTAATGTCCAGCTGATACAATGGCCAGTGGCGTATAGCTGCTATAGAGAGAAACAAACGCATAGAGGACATCTTAGCAACAGGGGAAAAAGTGTCACCATAGTTAAGATCATAAACCTAAGTATACCCCTTGCCAACGAAACGGGCCTTAAGGCGATCAACCTGAGCATCAGGACCCACCTTGACAGTATAGATCCACTGACAGCCAACAAGAGATTTTCCTAGGGGTAAAGGTACCAAATCTCAAGTACCATTGGAATGTAAAGCAGTCATCTCATCCACTATTGCTTGTCACCACCCCGGATCAGAAAGTGTCTCACTAACAATCTTAGGTACTGAAACAGAGGATAAGGAAGACACAAAAGCACAAAAAGGAGACGAGAGATGGTGATAGCTAAGAAAATTATAAATGGGGTGAGGATTGCGAGAAGATCGGGTACCTTTCTGAAGGGCAATAGGAAGCAGATCCTCAAAAGGTAGGACTGCAGCAGGTGGAGAGACTGGAGCAGGATGTGAGATAGCAGGAGTCGCTGAAGTAGTAGGAGACACGGGAGAAGGCGCAGGAACAACATCTCCACTGGGAGGAGACCAAGGCTGATGGCGCTGATGATAAACCTGCAATGGGGTAGAAGAAGGAATTGGGAGAATGGTAGCAGGAGGACTCGCGGGAAGAGGGATTGCCTCAAAAATGGGTTGACACTCGGAAGGAGGCGAAGAGTAGAAAGGAGACTACTCAAAGAAGGGTAGCATCCACCGAAAGAAAATAGCAGCGGGTGTCAGGAGAATAACACCGATAACCCTTCTAAAGGTGAGAGTAACCAAGAAAAATGCACTTGATGAACCAAGCAGACAATTTATCTTGACTAGGAGACAGGTTATGGACAAAGCAAGTGCACTTAAAGACACGAGGAGGAAGAATATATAATGGTTAATCAGGAAATAGGAGAGTGAGGATTCTGGTGATGAAGAACCGAGGAGGGCATCCTATTAATGAGATAACAAGCAGCAAGGACAACTTCAGCCCAAAAGAGAAAAGGGACATGATGATGTAGAAGAAGAGCGCAAGCGGTTTGAATCAAATGTCTATTTTTACGCTCAGCAACCCCATTTTGTTATGGTGTATATGCACAAGATGACTGATGCAAGATCCCTTGAGAAGACATAAAGGTAGTAAAGGGAATAGAAAAATACTAAGGGGCATTGTCACTGCGCAATACTTGGACAGATGTATGAAATTGCGTTTTGATTTCAGCACAAAAGGATTCAAAAATTGAGAATAACTCAGAACGATTTTTCATTAAATATAACCATGTGCAACGAGAATAATAATTGATAAACGTTACAAAATATTGAAAACCCAAAATAGACATGACACGACTAGGACCCCAGATATTGGAATGAACTAAAGCAAATAGGGACACAGCCCGATTATTGACACGCTTTGAAAAAGAAGTGCGAGACTGTTTTCCAAGTTAACAAGACTCACAATGAAAAGACGACAAACTAGACAAACTGGGGACCATCTTCTGAAACTTAGCTAAACTAGGATGTCCCAAACAATTGTGCAAAAGAGCAGGAGACTCAGTCACCGAGCAAGCAACAGGAGATGCAGGAAGGTTGAGATGATAGAGATCCTGCAACTCACATCCGACGCCAATCATCTGTCCCGTACCGCGATCCTGAATAGTAACAGAATGATCATCAAAGGTGATAAAACAATTTAAGGCACGCGTAAGTTTACTAATAGAGACAAGATTAAAGGGACAATGTGTAAGATAAATGACAGAATTTAAAGGCAGAGAAGGTAAGGGTTTGGTAGTGCCAACACCTTTAACAACCGCTTTGGACCCCTTGGCTAATGTTACAGAAGGTAAAGAAATAGAATTAGTAAAATGAGAGAACAAATAGGGATTATCAGAGATATGGTTAGAAGCACCTGAGTCCAGGACCCATGGTCCTAAAGAGGATGACTAAGTGAGACAGGTAGTGAAATCACCAGAGTGGGCAACAGAAGCAACTGTGGATGAGGATTGCTGGGACGTCTTATACTTGAGATGCTCATCATAGTTAGCCCTAGTGAGAAGGACAGATTGCAGTGGATGATCATCAAATGACTCAGATTGAGAACCATCAGCATAAGCAACATTAACACAAGGAGAGCAGCCATGCAACTTATAACACTGTTCCTTAGTATGCCCCCACTTGTGACAGTAGTTACACTTGGTGCATTTGCCCTGATTACCACAATCTCCTCCCTATTCGCCACTATTCTGAACCTGTGAAACCATAATTGAATGATCACCTGCAGAAGAGAGAGGTACTGTAGGAACAGATGAAACCCGAAGAAGACGAGAATACACTTCATCCATAGTAGGTACAGTAGGACTAGCAAGAATTTGATCACGAACAGGAGCAAGCTCAGGACCAATGGCAACAAGAGTACACACCATGAAGAACTTATCTTGCTAAGCTAGATCCTTTGCAACAGTCTTACCAGCAAGTAACAAGGAGTTAAATTCAGTTTTAATAGAGGTCATCTGACCAAGAAAATCAAGAAGAGTCAGACCCTGCTGTCGTAAACTAAGCAGATTAGACACCACTAATACAGACGTTGAATGTCATTAGTGTATAGCGCATTGGTCTGAACCCACAATTCACAACACATGGTGTAGTTAGTATAGATTGGATGAAGAGAAGGATCAATTGACTGCCACAGGAGACTGCATAATAGAGCATCAATTCTTTGCCACTCAGTTTTATCTATGGTCACATTCTCGGCCTTGGTAGTTAGATGATCTTGTCAACTTTGACCCATACACCATAGTTCAATCGCCTTGGACCAAGAGATATAATTGGAACTGCCCATCAACTTCTCAGTAGCAATGGCTGGAGAGGGAGACAAAATACTAGAGAATGAGCTAGATTTACTGGTATCAGCCATGTTGGACAAAAGGAGCCCTACAAAATCAACAGATCTGAAACAAAAGGGGTTAAAAATAGCCAAACAGAGAGGCTGGATGATCCAACACAGAGAATGAAGCATGGAGGCGCGCTGGAGTGACAATAGATGGCGGATGCCGGTGATTGGCGGCAGCGGATGGCGACGAAACCACCGGGACTGGGATGGACTGAAGAAGGCGAGTCCAATGGTGAAGACGGTGTTGCGATCAGAGCATTGGAGAGAGAGATCAGAGCAAAAAAGTCTCTGTGAACAATGTGAGAGATGCGGCGTGTGGCAGCGACAACGGCGATGGTCCTCCGAGGGTCAACAGATCGGAGGCTGGAGAACGCAACAGCAGTGGCGGAGTGCCTGATCAGTGGCCGGACGGTGAAGACGCACTGCAGACCAGTAGTGCGAGCTGCGAAAACGCAGTGGGCGGCGACAATAGTGGCACGGCAGGCTGTGGCGGTCGGTGGCGATGCGACCAACAGTGGTCGTCAGTGATGTGGGCAGCGGCGACGGCTAGGGTTTGTATGGTGGCTGCTAGGGTTTGTATTTCAGCTTTGATACCATGTGAAGCTTAGGAAGAAAATGCTAGCTTTTAATATGTATATACCACTTTAATTAAACTCAAGGACTATATATATATATATATATATACAAATACAATGGGCCATGGGCCATAGGCTCTAACATAAGATTAACCCTAGACTATAACCATATAACTCAACACTCACTTTGATTTCACTACTAGATCATCTATGTAAAACTCCAATGTCTTATGGAACATATAATAAAAAATAGTTATCTTAGCCATTTAGTACATGACTTCCACATTTTTTAGACCAAATGGTAATGATGGTGTAGTAGAAATTTCTGGTTGATGCTATGAGTGCCATCTCAGTTTGGTTATATCTATTAAACCTGTTCATAAAGGAAAACATATGGTGTTTCATGGTCAAAGGCAATTAGAGTATCCATGTGCAGGAGGGAAAAATCATCTTTTGGACATAATTGATACATGCTTGAATTTGCTTGTTCTTCTTGAGACTACTATCACAATCATTTTTTTGGTTGATATTTGTTATTTTTAAGCTGTCTAAATGTTTTGCTTTGTTCTTGCAGGTTACTGAAATTTAAGTTGGCCAAGTTCATCTGGTCTACATATTGCTGGCAATATAAAGGCTAATGTTATTGAGTTCATTTTCATCTCAGGGCATCATTTTATTACCTGTACAGCTTCTTTATTGATGGCTGGTACTGGTTCTTTGCAAGTGTCTCTTCAATTGGGAATATGCAAGAACCATAGATGTAATAAACAATTCCTGGTAAGAAATCATTTCTTCTAATCACTTTTCTTTTTAAGCTTCTCTTGGATTTCTTGTCTGACTCCATGTGTATATTTTCTGTTTGCAGAATGTGAGGCGAAGCAGAAGATTACATTTGCTGCGTGCCAATCTTCCATCATCTGCTTTTGTATGGTTCTTTGTGCTCGAAAATTTAAGAATTTGTATCTCTAGTTGAGGCATCTTACACTCTTTTGCTTCAACTTAAACTTGTGGAAGATTCGAATCTTAAGCTAAGATGTATCAATACAGATAGGGTATGGACGTGGAAATGGAAAGAAGACACGGGATTTGGTACTTTGAAGAGAAATAAGGTTTCAGATACAGACAAGGTTTTATTAGTGGTGTTCATGAACATAACATTTAAAAAGCATTGGAAATATTGAATAGTACCCCTAATCCAATATTAAGATGCTGGTCATTTTATCACACTTAAAACTAAATTGTGTCTCCAGTGAACAAGGCTCAGTGAACAAGGCTTCTCTTTCATGAGAGTTAAGGAAGGTTCTTATTTCTATGCTGCCTTCCCCTTGCCTTTCTGCAAAGAAGCTGTTTCTACAATTTGAACCCATGACCCTTCCGGTATCAAACGAGCAACCTTACCGTTACTGCCAAGACTCGCCCTCTTATCACATATAAAACTATGCTCTAATTAGAGGGGGAATGTTAGTTTGTAAATTAAAAGAATCAAGTGTAATTCTGCCTTTGCAACGTAAATAATAATATCTAAAAGGTGAGGCTGCAGGGTACTCGCATACATTTTTCTCTTCTCTTCACTGGCATCTGACAGTATGTAAATAGAATTAAGAGTCTTGAAGCTGAGAAGGATCCGAATTCCTAAATATCGCGTGGCACCTTTCCCAGTAACTTAAAAATTATATGTACAGATACAAATATGGATATGGGATATGGGGATTTGGTGAGCATGGCATGAGTGCAATAATATGCAATTGACCAAAAATATAACATTAGTTTAACATAAAAATACCATATTGTTCATAAATTTAAACATTATTGACATATAAGGCACTATTTCATCAATCTTGGCAAAGAGGCTGTTTCTTGACTTGAACCTGTTACCTCAGGGTCACAATGGAGCAACCTTGCTGTTGCACCAAGGGTCATCATAAAGTAGTATGTAGAAAACCTATGCATATTGATGTCATGTGGAAAACCTAGTTTAGTCTCTAACTAGTGCGTGTTCACAACATGCCAGACATGGATACATCACCTCTGCTAGTAGATGCCGTGGATTGTCAACATCATAGTTGACTTTCTTAATGTTATTCCGCCTTTTAATTGTTTACTTATGCCCTGCTGAGGTCAATGCTGCCATCTGTGCTTCAAATAAGTTCAGTGTTGTACTTACCCTCGAAGGGTGAACTGGAGCATAAGTTTTGTTTGTTAATGTTTTGGCAGCTTGTCAATACTGTGATTTAGTGGCTCAATAGTAGGTTTTCTGAATGTTACTTTTTACCTCTTCAGTATTGCAGGTATGAATTCTCTTGAAACAGTAAAATTGCATCCTTGCCTTCTTCAGCGGAAGACACACAATTAACTTATTCTTTTCCTTTCTTTTTATTATTATTATTTTTTTTTTTTTTTTTGGGGGGGGGGGGTTGCAAACTGAATGTTTATGATTGCCATGAATGCTCTAGTAGTTTCTTCATTTAATTTTACGTGGCTGTGAGGTTAACGACTGCAATTCTTCTGATCATATCATTTCAACATTTCTTAATCTTCATAATAAAGAATAACTTCAGGCAGTAATTTCCAATTTCTACTTTCAGCGACAGGATCCATGGAGTATTGGTCTTTCAGGAAATGTATACAGCCCAATATGGTCCATCCAATATAGAAGAAAAAGGTTTAAGTGCCACTCAATGCTGAATCCAGGCAAACCCTTTCAAATTTCTTTTATGAAGAATACAGCTACTGCTTTCATGAGGTCATTCTTTCCTTCCTGATTAACTTGCTCACATCTGCATGTGCATGCCACAATATTCCTAAAGAACTGCTTGCATTTATACTTGTTCATAGGTGGTTACATACGTATTAATGTTAATGCACGGCGAATACATTAATTTGTTTATTCCATCTTTTATTCTCTATTGCTTTATGTGAGCTATTTTTAGTCTTGTAAAGATCAGTTCAGTTCTGGTAAGGCTTTCTATCATAGTTTTAGAAACCAATTCATCTTAATTTCAGTTGTCAAAGCTTTCTTCTATTATAAATTATAGTTTTAAAGTGTTTTAAAAGGGCATATGCGCTTAATTTCAAGAAGTTCAATTCTTTCACCCCCGTGAACTATTTGAACATCAGCAGGATTCTGCGCATTATGCTACATTTTATGAATTAATGATCATTGCATGTGGGACAGTGTCCAAAAGCATACAAAAAGAGATGTTGGTAATCTGGTGAAATTTGAAAATATGAACTTCTTAGATTTCTGGAAGGCCAATTCTGTGTATTGTTGCAACCCATCTATTAGATTATTATCAATGGCATAGTGATGGGAAACAAGATGGAAATATTTTAGAAGATATTTTAGATTAGATTATTAATATGTGTTGTTATTTGAATATCTTTGATTATTTCTTTCCTAAGTAGTTTTTAGGGAGATTTGGAATATCTTTGCCAAAGTAGTTTGAGGAAGATTATATTTCCATTCTAGTTAGGATATGATTTGGTCTTTGATATGTTTCCTAATTAGCTGGGGTCTCTAGTCTATATAAACCCCTTAGAGATGTGCTGTTTGGTAGACTTTGATGATTGATATTGAGTAATCAGGCTTACTCGTGTGTTTTGATTTTGGGTCCTGCATCACATGGCCATGGTATTAGGACCATATTGAACAACAAAGCAGTGAAAGTGTGAGTTCAAAGATCAGTTGAACTAACTGGTGGTTAATCTGGTTCAATGGTTGTAGAAAATATAGTTTCAGTTTTTCTTTATTTGTTTATATAGCTAGTTATGTTGTAATATATATATATATATAGAGAGAGAGAGAGAGAGAGAGAGACAGAGAGGTCATTTTTGTTTCTTTAAACAAGGTTAGATTATATTATAATAATGCATAAAAGCAAGGTCACTAGAAGCAGTGATACAACAACCCTACCTAATACAAACAACCCCAAGAAAACCTGAACTAGACAGAATGTGATACTGAATCAGACCCTCCCAACAATAGAATCGCTACCAAGATACATTGAGACATCATCACCACTAGACAATGAAAAATAGCCAGGAGAGACTGATGCCAGACCAAAATTTGACCTGAAGCTTGATTTACTGAATATTTTAATTCTTCAGGCCACAAAAATGCCTAGGTGCTTGTCTCTTTAGGTGCATTTCTTGTTTTCTTCTAGTTGGAGGAACAATACCAAAAATGGTGCACACTAGTGAAAAAACAAGTTTCGGAACCAGACATTCGAAACAGGTAGGCTGAACTGCCTGGGTCTTTGGTTTTGGTTGTTCTAGTTGAACCAGCCAATCAAGCTGGCTCTATTTATTTATATGACTAGTTGTGTTATCATATGTGATGAAAGATAAATATATGAAGAGAATATGGTTAGTCTTTAGGCCACAACTATTGGGTAGGCAAGTCTCTTTGGGGGGCATTTCTTTTTTCAGTTGGAGAAGAAATCAACTCATTGAAGACCAAAATGGTGCACGCTAGTAAAAAACCAGTTTCAGAACCAAACATTTGAGATAAAAGACTGAAATGCCTGGGTCTTTCCTTCTTGTTGATCTAGTTGAATCAGTCAACCAAGCTGGTTCTGATAAATAGCTCTGAATTTTCTTCTTCTGGAGAGTTGATGCATTGAAACCTTGGACCAAGGACCCACCTAGATTAAAAGTTTTTGTGGAGATATATCTGACACCAGTAAAATAAACACAACTGTGTCAATATCTCGGTTTTAGTGTCAAAAGTTGGTAAGAGAATCGAATTCATCTTTTTGGGTCCATCTATGTTTGATCTCCTATAAATCAATTTAACACTTTAATTTGTATTGGTTTGTTTAATCATTCTTTGTCTCTTGGATGATTCTGGAGCAAGACCCAAACAGTTAAGTGATATCACTTATAAACAATTGGTCTCTGTTCTGTGTATACCTTGTTATATTGAACTTACATTTGAAAACGTTCTTATATCATGCAGGTCATATAATGCTTTTCAAGGTAGTCCTACTTTACTTAAGTTGGTTTCAGCAGTAGGTATTATCGTTTTTGCTGTATGGGGTCTTGCACCACTCATGCGTCAAAGCCGAAACATATTTCTTCATGTAGGAGCTTTCTTTTTGATCTATTTATTTCTTTTATTTCTGTGGTCAGAGTCAAACCCACATAACTAATCTTTTATAACATTGAATGCCAAAATATTCTGCAGAAGAGTGATAGTAGTTGGAAAAAGAGTAGCACACATTATGTCATGGCCTCTTATCTTCAACCTTTGCTGTTGTGGACTGGAGCAATGATCATCTGCAGGTGTCACTGCTGTGATTAATACAGAAACAGTTACATTTTCTGTTCAGAAAACAGTACATGTTAATCATTAAACTGATAGCAGTCAATTTTCTTTCAGGGCCTTGGATCCAATGGTGTTACCTTCAGAAGCTAGCCAAATTGTTAAGCAACGCCTGTTGAATTTTACAAGATCATTGTCAACTGTGATGGCTCTCGCTTACTGCTTATCAAGGTGAGTGGTAGTTATTATCACTCCCAAATGGGTAGGTTCAGTCTTCTGCTTGTGAAACAGATTTTATATGCTTATTTTTCTTTGATCAGAAAAATAGATGAAATGACTCTAATGAATGAAAACAATGGGAGAAGGGTGTTACTAACTTGGTTAAGAAAAACACAGGAAGTACTGATCTGGAGTACGATTTTGTGACCAAAATCATCTGGCTGCTGGTGGGTTTTTAGGGACATCAGCACCATCTGCTTAAGGGAAGAATTAAAAGTTCACCAAGGACAAAAATCGAAACATCAAGCTGAATTAGGTAATATCCTCCTCAATAGACCTGTACTTATCCCTTTGGAAAGGGAAGAGAAAAGGCTACTGTAATAGAAAAATACCAGTTTAAACTGCCCACTAATTTCATAGTTGCATTAACAAAACTTCTGGCCTCAGCCTCTTATTATCTGATCTAGAGCTATCTTCTTGTCCAGAAAAGGAAAACAAACCAAAGAAATTAATCTGCCCTTAGATGGTCATGTTACTAACCTGATAAGGATAGTATAAGTGTTAACTGTTAAATACCCCTATAGAATTACAGTATAGTTTTGATACTATAACAGCAAATGAAAATGAGAAGCCACAGTCTCATGCATAGAAATCCCATAACTTGAGTTACTGGAAGATCATGCCATAGTGAATTTCTAGATTGACATTATAATAAGTGCTCTTCAATATGATTTATATCATTTCTAAAATGTTTAGATTTCATTTATTCAATTCCATTATTGGTTCAATTGTGTGATTGATTAAATGCTCATTTAATTTGCTCCTATGTATTATTTGTATTTGGTCCATTGCCTTAAGGTTCGTTAGAGTTTTCAAATTTCGTCCCTTTCCAGTTGGGTGAAGATTTGAGGGTGAGGTTCTTGTTGGATAAGTGGTTTATTTTGGATCTTGTAGCCAGTAGTTTATCAATCCTATCCTTTAATCCTTATGACAAGGTGATTGTGGTGAGAACTTCTTCCTTCCTCCTGAGAGCGCTGCACAGTCCTTGCATTGTGGATGTAATATTTAAGACTAAGAAGTTGACTTGATTTGGGCACCCATTATGAAAGGGAAGCCTTTAAATGATGTGTTTTTGCAGTAAAGAGGGACTTAGCTTTCCATGGAACATGGGGTAGTGATCATCTTCTTCTTCATTTTTTTTTTTTTTGAAGAATTTGATTCTCTTTTCTTTTTTGTGGCCAAGATAGATACTCTCTTGTGTCTATCCACCTTTCTGCGTTCATAAATGATTTATTTTTAACTTCTTTTTAGATAGTGAAAACCTCTGGGTGCCTCTTTCCTTTTGTATCGGGTTCACAGCCATCATGAGGGCTTTTGGTGTATATATTTGTTTACTTATCAAGATGAATAAATAAATTAAAGCAACAAAGCAAAACAAAAAGAAACAAAGAAAGAATGTGGTTCATGTTGAAGTTATAGTACCTACGGTCCGTTGCTTGGAACAGCTCCGTGATAACTGAACTTCTATGTCCTTTGCAGTGTAATTCAACAGGCGCAAAAATTCTTAATGGAGACAAATAACTCAACTGATCCAAGAAATGTATGTAGCAATTCTTTGATATTCTGAAACATGATATTTTCTTGTATATTATCTGTACATTGTGTACTCTGGTGGAAATTCAACAGAATTTCCCTTGCATTGAGTCTGTTGAGCTCCTTTCTGACTTAAGATGTTTCATGATTCTTGAAAAACCAATTGCCATTGTTGATTGGTGCAGGTGCCAACTGGATTCAGTGTTTATTAGCTGCTTTAAATAGATATGCTACTTGAGAGAGCCTTTTCCCATTCTAACTTATAGGCTACTAATAATGGCTTCTGAGCATCTTTTATTTGGTCTTGCTGTTTTTTTAACTCATACTTGACCATAGGTGTCAACCTTGTCGTATTTATTTATCTCTCTCTCTCTCTCTCTTCCAATTTTCTGCACAAGCATTCCCAAGTTGAAGGAATGAACCATATGGCTTTCCTAGATAACTTTAATTATTGGAAAGATACTGCTATCTACCATACGGTGTCCATCTTTGAATCAAAGGTTTCTTGCTTCTTGGTAGATGGGCTTTCAATTTGCTGGCAAAGCTGTATACACTGCAGTTTGGGTTGCTGCTGTTTCATTGTTCATGGAGCTACTAGGTTTCTCTACCCAGAGATGGCTTACTGCTGGAGGTCTTGGGACTGTACTGCTGACACTTGCTGGTCGTGAGGTGTAGTTGAGTTTAGTGTTATATTAAACGAGCAATTCCTATTAATATACATGTTATATCCAATGTCTGCATCGTTTTTTGGGTACCTCTGTAGATTATTTTCAAACAATTAAAGCTTGATTTTGACATGGAATATATTCAGATATTTACAAATTTCCTCTCAAGTGTTATGATTCATGCAACCCGGCCTTTTGTGGTGAATGAATGGATTCAAACAAAGATTGAAGGCTATGAAGTTTCTGGCACTGTAGAGGTTGGTATTGAATTATTTTCACCCCCCAGACATAGGGCAAGAATTTTTTAGTAGGAGAAATAATATATACATGCATGTTCTGGTATTTAGATTTTTTTTTTGTTTTTTTATACAAAAGTTAAATTTGCATCAGTGAAAATTTGTCTGTCCTTTGTTCATCATGTTGGAAAGTTGAAAGTTCAAATATGTACCAGGAGACTTCCTTTGTTTGCCTTGATTTTGTTTCCTTGTTTGTACGTGGATGCAGCATGTGGGTTGGTGGTCACCAACCATTATAAGAGGTGAAGATCGGGAAGCAGTTCACATTCCAAACCATAAATTCACAGTTAATGTTGTGAGAAATATCACTCAAAAAACTCATTGGCGTATTAAAACCCATCTGGCTATTAGTCACTTGGACGTCAACAAGATTAATGTAGGGGCTATTCTGGATTATCATTTGTCAATAAATTATGATTCCATTCATACCAGACAAGCTAATTCTGGATCTTATTCTGTCATAGTTGATTTGGTATTGCTTACTTCTTGCAGAACATTGTTGCTGATATGCGCAAAGTTTTAGCAAAGAATCCTCAAGTAGAGCACAAGAAATTGCACAGAAGAGTATTTTTGGACAATATTAATCCTGAAAATCAGGCCCTTTTGGTTAGTCTTACTGGTTGCTATCATATCTTCTGACAAATTGTTAGTTATATCTTTAAAGTTGTCATTAAAATGTAATGGCTGTTGTGAGAGTAAAAATAATAATATAAAAAATAAAATTATCTTCTCTATAGGGTTAAGCTTTTAGATGGATGCTGGTTAAGAATCCAAAATGGTATCAAAAAGCAACTAAGTTCAAACCTTACTGCTACCCCAATATTTAAATAGTTGCCAATATTCAGCCTTATCATGCACTGAAGTTTGGTCACATTTGAGGGGCCCCAATGTAATTAGTATTAACAACAACACAACAACATATCCAACTTTTATCCCACTATGTGGGGTTGGCTACATGAATTCTAGACTTTCATATATTTCTGTCTTTTGTCATATCTTCATTTAGGTCCATACACTTCATATCAAACTTTAATGTCTCTCCCAAAGTTTTCTTGAGTCTACCTCTACCTCTTTTTTTGACTAATTGTTCCATTTCATCAACTCTCCTCACAGGAGCGTCTCTTGGTCTCCTTCTCATATGATCGAACCATCTTAGTCTAGTCTCTCTCATCTTCTCCTTGATTGACACTACTCCTACCTTATTACGAATAACTTTATTTATAATTTTATCTTTTCTTGTATGGCCGCACATCCATCTTAACATGCTCATCTCCGCTACGCTTGTCTTTTGCTCATGCTGGTATTTGACTGCCCAACATTCTGAGCCATACAACAAGACTGGTCTTATAGCTGTCCCTACAGAATTTTTCTTTCAGTTTTAATGGAATTTTACCATCACATAACACCTCCGATGCATTTCTCCATTTTAGCCAACTTGCCTTAATTCTATGTGTGATATCCTCGTGAATTTCTCCATCTTTTTGAATCACTGATCCCAAATATTGAAAATGGTCTTTTCTTTGTAAGATTTGGTCTTCCAATTTTATTATAGCATCCTCCACTCTTACATTCTTACTGAATTTGCATTCCATATATTCTGTTTTCTTTCTACTTAATTTAAATCCCTTTGATTCTAAATTGTTTCTCCACAACTCAAGCTTAGTGTTCACTCATTCTTTTGTTTTATCCACCAACACTATGTCGTCTGCAAATAGCATACACCATGGCACCTCTGTCTAAATATCTTTAGTGAGTTCATCCATTACTAGAGCAAATAAGTATGAACTTAGTGTTGAACCTTGATGCAGTCATATTGTAATTTTAAACGGTTCAGTATCCCCTCTGCATGTTCTGACCCTTGTCTCTGCACCGTGATAAATGTCCTTAAGGGCTTGTATATAGGCTATTCGGACTCCTTTCTTCTCTAAAACTCTCCATAATACTTCTCTAGAGACCATATCATAGGCCTTTTCTAGATCTATAAACACCATATGTAGGTCCTTCTGATGATCCCGATATCTTTCCATTAGGCGCCTTAGTAGGTATATAGCTTCCATTGTTGACCTACCAGGCATGAAACCAAACTGGTTTTCCGTGACCTCTGTTTCTTTTCTGAGCCTCTACTTTATTACTCTCTCCCAGAGTCAGTATTCGAAAAATCGGCCTAGGCGGCCGCCTAGGCGCTGAGCGGCCACCTGCCGCGACGAATTAGGGCTAGTCGGCAGCCCTGTGCGCCATGCCCGACTAATCGGGCTGTGGCGCCGCCTAGGTGGACCAGGCGGCGCCTAACCGCCTGGGCGGCCGCCTGGGTCGCGCGCGACCTGGACCGCTTAGGTCGTGCGTGACTTGGGCCAACCTTATTTCCCCCTCTCGTTCTCTATTTCCCCTCCTCTCTCTCTAGTTGTTCATTGCGGCTCCTCTCTCTCTCTCTCTCGCCATCGATCTCCTCTTGGTCGTTCGCCACCGCCACCGATCTCCTCTTGGTCATTCGCCACCGCCACCGATCTCCTCTTGGTCGTTCGCCCCACCACCATCGATCTCTTCTCTTGGTCCTGCTCTCTCGTTGCGGCCGACCTCACCTGTTGGTCGTTCTCTCTCTCGCCATCGATCTCTTCTCTTGGTATGTATCCAACTATCCATCTTCCTCCGCCAACGCAAACTTGCGTTGCTGCTTGTTGTAGCAGCAAGCAGCAACGCAAAGCTGCTCGTTGCTCGCTTGCTGCTTGCTTGCTTCAACAAGCAGCAGCAAGCTTGCGTTGCTGCAGCAAGCAGCACAGCAAGCTTGCATTGCTGCTTGTGTTAGGCTGTTAGCGATTTTCAGATTTGATTTTTAGATTTTATCTTCCACATGATTTTGATTTTCAGTTTCAGATTTGTGTTAGGCTATTAGCAATGTTAAGTTCCTGTGTTAGGTTGTTAGCTTTGATTTTCAGATTTGTGTTAGGCTGTTAGCAATGATTTTCAGATTTGATTTTCAGATTTTGTCTTCCACATGATTTTCAGATTTGATTTTGACTTCCACATGATTTTCAGATTTGATTTTGTTCAGTTTAAGTGATGTCTGGAACGGGGAGTACGGAAGCATCGTCCGCTACCGCCTCAATTCTTAAAAGGAAGTCAAATGATGTGGGGTGGGAGTATGGGATGCTAATTGATCCCAAGAATATGGACAAAGTCAAATGCAAGTTATGCAGTAAAGTGATGTCTGGCAGTGTTTACCGAGTTAAAGAACACATTGGCCACATTTCTGGAAATGTGTCTGCATGTCCAAAAGCTTTTCCAGATGATAAAGCCAAATGCAAGAATGCAATTGAGGAGGCAAGGAATAAAAAGAAGAATAAGAAAAAGGAAGAAGATCTGATGAGATCAACAGTCAATATTTCTGAAAAGGGGGAAGGGGATGGCGATGATGAATTGCAAGAATTAGGGAGTAATAACCCACCCCGCACACTTGGCCCTATGGATAAATTTGCAAGCTCCATCAGCCCTGAAGCTGGTTCAAGTGTAAAAATGACACAAAGACAACAAAATATCAATGAAGCACTCTTTAAAGAGAGGACACAGACTGTCCGTAAATATTGTGCTAGGTGGGTCTATGAGCACGGTATTCCTTTCAATGCCATTGATAATGACAGTTTCAAGTTGTTTGTTGAGGCAGTTGGTCAATTTGGGCCAGGCTTCAATCCTCCTAGTCAATACCAGTTGAGGGAAACGTTGCTAAAGGGGGAAGTTGACAGGATGAAAGGTTTGTTAAAGAAGCATGAACAAGAGTGGGCAAGAAATGGGTGCTCCATTATGACAGATGCTTGGAATGATAGAAAAAGAAGGAGCATCATGAACTTATGTGTTAATTCTAATGCAGGTACTGCTTTCCTTTCTTCTAAAGAATCTTCAGAGGAGGCACATACAAGTGAACTCATTTTTGAGTATGTGGACAAATGCATTGAGCAAGTTGGGCCACAAAATGTTGTCCAAGTGGTAACTGACAATGCTGCCAACAATATGGGAGCGGCAAAGGTATTAAAGGTGAAGAGACCCAATATCTTTTGGACATCATGTGCTACTCACACCATCAATTTAATGCTTGAAAGCATTGGAAAACTGCCAAGGTACAAAAAAGTCATTGATCAAGCCAAGAGTTTGACAATCTTTATTTATGCACATCATAAGAGCTTATCCTTAATGAGGTCATTTACAAAGAAGAGGGATATAGTGAGACTGGGTGTCACTAGATTTGCTTCTTCTTTCCTTACTCTACAAAGTTTAATGGAGAAAAAGAGCCAATTGAGGGCAATGTTTACTAGCTCTGAGTGGGAGGAGTGCAAGTGGTCAAAGATTGTTAAAGGGAAAGCAGCCTATGCAACTGTGTTAAGCATTGCTTTCTGGAATGGTGTGACTATATGTCTTAAGGTTTTTGCACCTTTGGTGAAGGTGCTTCGAATTGTTGATGCAGATAAGAAGCCTTCTATGGGCTTTTTATATGGAGAGATTAATCAGGCAAAAAAGGATATTAAGGAGGCCCTAAACAATCTTGAAAAGAACTATTTGCCTATTATGGAAATTATTGATGCAAGAGTGAAAGATAGGCTAGATAGTCCATTGCATTTTGCGGCTTACCTTTTGAATCCATATTATTTGTTCAAAGATATGGATATGCAATTTGATAATGAACTGATGGATGGGTTTTTTAATGCTGTGGAGATGTTTTTTTATGGTGATGATCGCATGCAAGGGCATATTTTAAATGTTGAGTTGCCAAAATATACTTGCAAAGAAGGAGTTTTTGGAAAGTCATGGGCAATTCAAGGGTGTGCAACAAATGATGATAATTATAACCCAGGTATAAAATTCCTTCCTTTAATCCGTAGGACTTTTTTTTTTTTTAGTTTCTATCGTATATTAGTTTAGTGTATAAATTTCAAATTTGTTTAACCTATGTAGTTAAATGGTGGATGACTTATGGAAATCAAACACCAAACTTGCAACGAATGGCGAGAAGGATCCTCTCGTTAGCTAGTAGTTCATCCGGTTGTGAAAGAAATTGGAGTACTTTTGAAGGGGTTAGTGCATATTTTAAAGTGTTTTCAATATTTTAATCAATTAGTTATCTATCATTTATATTGAATTATTGATATTGCTTTCATTTTCTTCATGTAGATACATACGAAGAAAAGAAATAGACTAGATGTTAATCGATTGAACAATCTAGTCTTTGTCCAATTTAATGCAAAACTGATGAACAAGCAAAAAAGGGAGAAGGAGAGGAATGTTGATGTGCTACTTGCTAGTGATGCTAGTAATGCACAAGGATGGATCGTTGATGGAGAAGATGATGAAGAAATTGAGCCTGGTATGGGGCTCACTTGGGAAATGGTTAGTGAAGCTTCTGGAGCAGACGACATGCTTCAACCTCGAAGAAGTTCTAGGATGAGAGAACTTCATGAAGATGATTTTCAATCAGAAGAAGAAGATGAACAAGAGCATCATGAATTTGATTTTGAGTCTGATGAAGATCGTGTGCTAGAAGAATATGGAGAGGAAGAAGAAGAAATCCACTAAGATAACTAGATATTACTTAGATTCTTCATATATGTTTTAATGTTTATGTTGTATTATTGTTGTTTTTGTCATCTTGACCTCAGTACTAATCTACAACAGTTTGTTTTTAAAGTTTTTTAATGTTTAAATTCATTATTTCACTTATTATTCCAACTTTGGTTTACTTGATATCAAATTGCATCAAAAAATTTTAAAAAAAAACACTATTTTCCAAGTCGCCGCTTAGGCCCCGCCTAGGCGCTAGGCCCCAGTCGGGCGCCCGACTAGCGCCTTTTAGAACACTGCCCAGAGTTTCATGGTATGGCTCATTAACTTAATTCCTCTGTAATTTTCACAATTTTGAACATCTTCTTTGTTCTTGTAAATAGGAACTAAAGTACTCTTCCTCCACTCATCTAGCATCTTTTTTGATTTAAGGATCACGTTAAATAATTTTGTTAGCCAGGAGATGCCCTCTTCTCCCATGCATTTTCATGCTTCTATTGGTATATTATCCAATCCCACCGCCTTATGATTTTCATCTTTTTTAATGCTTGTCTTATTTCATTTAAACTTATGCGTCGATAAAATGTATAGCTCACGTTCCCTTCGGAGTTACTAAGATATCCCAACCTAACTCTTGTGTTGCCACCATCATTGAATAATTTTGTAAAATACTCATTCCATCTCTCCTTAATCGCTCCCTCATTCACTAATACATTTTGATTTTCATCTTTATGCATTTCACTTGATTTAAATCCCTTGTTTTTCTTTCTCTTGCTTTAGCTAATTTATATATATCCCTTTCTCCATCTTTTGTATCAAGTTGTTTATATAGATTCTTATATGCTTTTGACCTTGCTTCACTAACAGTTCTTTTTGTTGCCTTTTTTGCTTCTTTATAATTTGTTTGATTTTCTTCATTGTTGCACTGATATATAGTCTTATAGCAAATTTTCTTATTTTTAATTTTCAATTGTACCTCTTCATTCCACCACCAAGACTCCTTAAGGTTAGGGGCTCTACCATTTGTCTCTTTAAGGACTACCTTTGCCGTGCTTCTCGGGGCATTAGTCATTTCTCTTCACATTTGGTTTGTCTATCCTTCTCCATTTCATTCCCTTCTATCCCTTAATTTTTCTTTGAAGATTAGTTGTTTCTCCCCTTTTAGATCCCATCACCTGATTCTTGGATTTTGTTTTATGTGATTTTTTCTCTTCCAATTTCTTACTTGGACGTCAAGTACTAAAAGTCTATATTGAGTAGTCAAACACTCTCCCGGTATCACCTTATAATCCCCACAACATAACCGATCCTCTTGTCTCATGATGAAGTAATCTATTTGGGTGCTTGATGTGACATTTTTATATGTGATTAAGTATTCGTCCCATTTTTTGAACCTAGTATTGGTTATGATGAGCCCATATGCCATAGCAAAATCAAGAATAGACTTACCCTCATTATTAATTTCCCCGAATCCATGCCTTCCATGTACCTCTCTATAGCCGTTTCCGTCTCTACCCACGTACCCATTTAAGTCACCTCCTATAATCACTTTCTCTCCTCTTGGTATCATTTGTATGAGTCCCTCTAGGTTCTCCCAGAATTTTGCTTTTATCTCCTCACCTAACCCCGCTTGTGGTGCATATGTACTAAAGATATTCATAGTCATTCTTTCCAAGCTAACCTTCACCATAATAATCCTATCCCTTATTCTTTTTACATCCACTACCTCATCTACTAAGCTTTTATCCAAAATAATCCCCATTCCATTTTTCGCTCGATCATTTCCTGTGTACCATATTTTATATCCAGTTTCTGATAATGTTTTTTCTTTTTTCCCTACCCGTCTCATCTCTTGAAAGCACATAATATTAATCTTTCTCCTAATCATCACATCTACCACTTCCATAGCTTTGCCTATTAATGTTCCTATGTTCCATGAGCCAATCCTTAATCTATGATTTTGTTTTTGGCCTTGACTTTGAATTTGATTTTGTTTTTTATTTTGATTTTGGACTAGTTTCTTTACCCACATCCGTCCAAGCAAATGCGAGGATCCTTGCTCATTTGTCACTACATCTGGGCGCCGATGCAGCGGCCCTAGCTCACTTGACACTACACGCAGGCAATGTAGCGCGTCGCTATGGAGGGTTACACCCACGCCGAAACGATTTTTCATAATTTGTCTAGAGTTCATTTTTTGGATCCGACTAATTTTACGTTGGCTGTCAACTACTTAACACAACCCTCCTCCTTTATCCGGGCTTGGGACCGGCAATGGATAACATCCTCAGGCGGAGTTCCCAATGTAATTAGTATTACAAGAGTAAAAATAATTATGAAGTTACCCCTTTGTACAAGCTTAAGCTTTTAGATTAGATGGTGGTAAAGAATTCAATAACTGTTACTTCTTATATTTTCTGAATCACCATATTACAACGAAATTTTTTCTTCAAAGGGTATGAATTCTTTAGTTGATAATGTGAGAGTTGCCTCCTGTTTTTGCTGGAAAAGGTGCAACCTTTAGATTGTGATGTTAATAAAGGAAAAGATGTAAATTTGAAACAGGTACTGGATGTAGATATTAAAAATAAGATTTTAGTTCAAACTCAAAGTTGTGTTTTCAACTTTCCATGTTATAGAGGTTGGTTTCACAAGATCAGCTATGTGATAAAACACAACCATATCATTTATTTTCATGCACCACCATCTCATTTAACTTTTCCTTACGAAGATGGTGTTGGGACTTTATCTTACCATTCCCTTGCTAGAGGGTTGTGTTAGGAAAGGCATCCGATGTAAAATTTGCCACATTGTTCTTTTGCATGTATTTTTATTGTCTCCGAAGTCAATTGACATTATGAATGTCATGCCACTAACTTGGTTAGGATTAGTTGCAATTAATGATGATAATAATGGAAGTTCAAACTCAAATACCAAGGTGAGAATTACATTATCTATAGTTTGATTGAACACGTGTAGATCCAGACAGTGGTAGATCTACACATGGGCTGAAGTTCAGGGCAGCCAACAATTAAAATTAAATTTTTATATTAAAAAAATAATTTTTAATAATAATTAGTCCCCAAAAAAAAAAATTTCAGCCTCCCCCTACATAAATTTCTAGATCCGCCCCTGGATCCAGAGATGATTTGTGGATTTTTGTATGATATATATGTACTTTACTGAAATTGTGTACCAGCAATTTTTGGGGGAGAAGCTGAGGATTGATTTTGCAAGTTCAATTAGAAGGATCTTGAGTTGTTAACAATTGGTTCTGCAAGTTTATGTAACTTCCGTAAACTCTTAGTTATTATGTTGTTCAATTTGTTGCATTAGGTATTCAAATCTTTTCTAACTGACTGGATCTTTCTTTTCAAGTTTGAAGGTGCTCCCTTATTTTTTTTTTCTTTATTCTTGCTTCCTTTCATGCCGAGGGGCATGCCTGTGCATTAATGACTTGCAGACAAGAAGTGTAATATGATAACCACCATAGGATTACATCAAGAATTGGCAATCGGGCTTTATCTTGTTAAGAGTTTCTAATGGATTAGCTCTTAGGTAGCTTACACTTATTTAAGAAAAGCTATCTGGGAAAGACTTCTTTCAACCAAAATAATAATAATAATAATAAGCTAGGTGAATTGTTCATTACTACAAGCCAAGAATGACTTCACATTTTTAATGTAGAAATAACATATTATGAGAAGAAATTAAAAATAGCATTAATGATTTAATACATTTTTAATATAGAAATAACATATTTTATGAGCTTAAGCAAGAAGAAATCTATGATATGTGAACCCTTGCCTTAGGATCTGAGTAACATTCGTGATTATCATAAAGACAAAGATGAGTAAACCATGCTTCTATGGATTCTGTTGTTCCATGCTTCCAACTATAATGGTTTATCTCTTATTTTGTCCTTCAGATCTTGGTCTCCTGCTTCGTGAAGACTTCTCATCTTGAAGAATACCTGTGTGTCAAGGTAAGAGAATGTTTTCTCCACCACTTCCATTTTGAATCTGCCATCTTTGAAAGAGCACTCTTCAACTGCCACCCAAACTCTTTGCTTATTTCTTTTATACTCCCAGTACATCATTCTATTTTGTGAGATAGGTAGGGATTTCTCACATGAAATTTGACCGTAGGGGGTCTGAATGCTTTGAGTAGTTGAATTTCTGGATGTGAGTCTCTAATCATGTTCTCTGGAGTCTGGACTTGGATGCATTTCCCAGTTTTGTGGGCTAGCTGTAGTAATCCTGCTTGGTTCCACTCATTTGGTTGTAGTATTTCTCTAGCTCCATCTTTTTTTTTTTATTTTTTTTATTTTTTGGCTAGGCTCTAGGTCCATCTTTTCGCCTGTGAATTCCTATTTACAGCTGCTTCCAACCCCAGATAAAAGAGGAGTCCTGTGTTACGTAGCCAACAGCGAGTGCAAAACTCAGCAAATCAAACAACATGAACCCACATAATGGGAAAGGCTTGATATTTGGTTCTGTTATTTCTCTGGCTCCATCTTTTCCCTTAAAAAAGCAGTGTATATTATTTCAGTGGTCCTTTATGAGATGCATCCTATTTGAATTCAATACTGTGTAAGGAGTACCTCAGTGCTGATTACTTTAGTTTTGTGGAAAACAGGAAGGTATATTGATGGATCTCCTGAGAGTCGTCAGCCATCACCGTGCTCGACTTGCCACCCCTATTCGTACAGTTCAGAAAATATATGAAGACTCTGATTTGGAAAACATACCATTCTCAGACTCTATATTCACTCGTGGTGGAGCAGCATCTAGCCGCCCTTTGCTACTGATTGAACCCCCATACAAAATCAATGGAGAAGACAGGACAAAAACCCAAACCCGGCCAATGCGCTCAACTGGAGAGCAAGACAATAAAGCAGCAGCGCGACCCCCAGCCGATGGCAAAGCACATGCTAAGGGTGGAACAACACTTGTTTCAGATGCTAAAGCGAAAGAGAGACCATCTTCTGATTCCACCACAAGGGATGTGCCAGCATCTGATACAAAAATAGATTTGAAGGCTGGAGAAATGTCAAACTCTGATACCAAAGGGGAAAATAGTGCAGTGACATCTGCTTCTGATCATAAGATTGTTGATAAAGTAATAACAAAATCAACAAGGCCTCCCACTAAGATTGCTTCTGAGTTTGCTGAGGTGTCAAGCTCTGACTCCAAATCCTTTGGCTCAACTTCTAACCAAAAAATCTCTGATAGCAAGCATCCTAAGAAAACAGGTCTGGGCATTGCTCGGCCAAACAGTCCAGTTGATAGTCCTTCGGCTCCTCCATTTGATACTGGTGCTGAGAAACCAGGTGCTCGTCAGTCCATCTTGCAACCAAAACAAGAAATTGAGAGTCAAACACAGCCACCTTTGCCAAAACCTCCCTTGGAAGAGAATATTGTTCTTGGTGTTGCTTTGGAGGGCTCAAAAAGAACCCTTCCTATAGAGGACGAGTTGGCTCCCTCTCCAGATGAAGCAGAAGTGAAGGAATTGGCCACATGCCGAAAGAGGAATGGATCTCCTGCAACTGAAAAAGATAAGAAAGATGGTAAGCTTCCTAATGCTCCTAGCACAACTTCTGTGGAGCAGAGGGATCAGCAGCAGGGGTAATCCTAGTCCAAGCCTTCGACTCTTGTGCAGTATGAGTTTGTATCTATCTAGTTGCTAGGCTGCGCTGACTCTAAAATGCAGTATAAACTTCATTGTGTCGTCTCTATAAATTTTCATTATTCCGAAATAGGATTCCTTTCCTCTATAAACTTTCATAATTCTTGTCAGAGTTCACCTGTAAATGCTTCTATTTTTTCTGCCATTGCTGCAGTATACAGAAAGTGCCTTCTTGAGTTCTTGAGATTGTACCGGTTAGAAATTGATTCACTGGAAAACACAAACACTCTTTTGGTTGGCCTAGCACAACATGGAATTTGCTTCATCTTTGCCTTTCTAATGTTGTTTTATATTTTTTGTTTGTGATGCAAGGATTGTCTTCTCTCGATTGGTAGTTGGATCTCGTTGTTTCGTTTTTTATTCAGTATTCTTTGTTTTACTCGAGATATATCCTACCTAAAGTTGTAGACAATTTGAGGTTGTTCCTTCAAAATTTATCCAATTGTGAAAAGGTATGAAATGAAATGGGAAGGTGAACGGTTTCTTGAAACCAATTTTGATAAGTAATCTAGTTCAATATATTTCAAATACTTGCAAGCTACTATTTTCTAGGAGTGCAATCGAAAAAAATTGAGCTAAGATTTACTGAGTTTAGACTTAGCTCGCAAGTCAATTTTTAATCTTGAGTTTAGTTCGTTAATCGTTAAAATATTAACGAATTGAGTGACACAGTTTGAGCGTTTGCTAGTGAGCCTCAAGTCAAGTTCAGGCTCAAGCTTGACATGAGCTCAAGTTCAGGCTCACTACTAGCATGTTATTTTATTTAAACTTAATTTATTATTTTATTATATTATATATATAATATTATGTTAAATAATTAAATTAATATATATAATAATTTTTAATATTCAATGTAATTATATTATTATAAAAATTTAAAATTTGGTAACTTTATATGAAACAATATACTTATAAAATTATAAATAAATATATTAATGTATTTATAAACAAAATTACTTATAAACTATTCACGAACTTTCAATCAAGTATGTTTACAAGCTTATAATTGATCATATTAAGATTCATGAGTTTCTAATTGAATATGTACACAAATTTTAGCCAAACTTTACTAAATTCAAGCTCTACTTGTTTATAAATCAAATTTTAAAATTAAACTCAAACTCGACTCATTTATCTTACCGAATAAATTCAAACGACATTTTATCGAGTTGAACATCGAACCGCTTGCAAACAACTTGACTCATTTGCGATCCAACTACTCTCCCAGAGGTTCCTAACCTCAAGTTTAGCTGCTATTGCTCCTGCATGTTTGTGCATTTAAGCTTCAAATCCGCTTCCTCAAGAGTCTGGCCAGCCCTGTAACTTGATATTTCAGAGGTCCTGATTCATGGGTTCTTCCACAGGCTACCATTTTGGCATTTGTTCAGAAGCTCTCAGGGAATAGTTTTGACCCATCTAGAGCATCCTAATGCAACAATTCTGTAACAATTTTCCAAAGGCTATCAAAATGATACATTTTACAGAGCACAATCCTCAGAGTTCCCCGTATAAATCCAGTGCTACAAATTGCAGTCTTTTTGACAAGCAGTGCTGGAATAAGCAATCATGTGTTCTTGATATATTACACAACATGCCTGTCAAGAAATGCTGTTCTTCAATCATATCCCAAAATCCACAACAATTTGAGGAGCCCTACGCTATATGTATATGATGAAACCCTCAGTGAACAATTCCCCCATGTGCGCGTAGGTTATTGGTTGGGATTGTTCTTATTCGGGTAACACAAAAGGCAGTAGTTGCAGGTGGAGATCGAAAGACACATACGCTCACTCCCTTCAGGCTCAAATTTGTCGAAGATGATTGCATCTTAAGAATGGCACATGCAATCAGGCGCAGGATATGTATATATTGACTGGTTCAGCTTCCTTATCCTGATCTGCCCTTGTCTCTTTTTGTGTCCTTCCACCACTGCATCTCGAAACTCAGGCCAAGTCATGCTTTTATTCAGGAACAGCTGGCCCAACAATGGCATGTTAGGCCGAATTGTCTTCAAATTTAGGTAAGTTCGGTGTCCAACCTGCCAAATTCAAAATCTGGCATTAGAACTTATTCTGACATCTAAATTTTTTTTAAATAATTCCCCTTGCTTACATTCACGCAAATCTTGAAACAACTACAGAAACAATATCAAGTGGCATATGCCAATTTCGATACAAATGTACTTGCCTGTTATTTCCAAGTCTCTTTAATGCACGGCAAACAGAAAAAGGTATTTTTGTTATAGCATTCCAAGCAATTAAGTAAACTACCCCCTACCTTAAGAAACAGAAGGCAACAAAACAACCTCCAAACAGTTGTGCCAATTGCGCTGCATACTGCCACAATTGTGTGCATTCAATTCGTCACTCCAAAGGATGTCATAATGAAATGAATCGTTGCATGGGCGTTCACTTCCAAAATTCAATCCATAAGAAATATGACATGTTTGGAAACCTTTTATTGCATCAAAATGTTTATGATCACATAGATCCACAAGTATTAAACCAAGTAGGAGTATTCTTTAAGTACAAGACAGGAGCTTACCAGTGCATTGTGCATATTTCCAGGAGATGCAGAAATGAATATGTCACTATATATGCTAACATAGTAATCAACTGCAGCTAATAGCGAAGCCTTTCCCTGAATTTTGGCCATTTTCTCTGCAGAGGCAAGGCTTCTCTTGTCTTCCATAAGTGGAAACAATTTTTTTAGTGTTGAAATCCTAGCCTCTCCACCATACACCTGGAAACATGTCCATTAACAATGGAATTCAGATAAGAAGATACTAATAAAAATTAGAAACGCCAACACCAAGTAATTGGGTTGGACTTTTTGGAGACGAGTTATGAGTAATATATAAACCTTGTGGGAGGCAAGATATAAACGAGTATTACTGTCAAATCCCAGAGCTGCTAGCAGCAATCCAATTTCTTCAGGAGTCAGTGGACAGCGCCCCTGATTCCTCAGCTCTTCATCAGTGTACTGAGAATTTAGGACTCTTCCCTGCCAAATGACTTGTCTATACTTAGAAAGAGCTAATTTTTCAGATTTACCACCTCCAAAATCACAAGCAGAATGGGAAGCCATATCCTGCATCACAACCAGGTTCAGATTTCATGAAGAAAAAGGTTTTACAGCCTAAATTCATATATATCAGGTAGAACCAAGCAGTGGTTGCATGAAGTTATAATTTATAAATGAATAATATAATGTGTGATGCAGAATCTCTCTCTCTCTCTCTCGATATATATATATATGTTGGTGGAGGAAGATAAAGCTACGGCTGATGCTAAAGAATAAATCCGAGAGATATCCGATATATCATCCATATCCTCTTATTTCTTATTGTCAATAATTTAGTTCAAATTATTGTTAGTTATCTGTTTAAGTTTGATTATTTTATTTGCTTATGTTGTAATCTAGAGTTGTATATTAGGAGATATTTTAGGAGTTAGAGTTGAAGTTGAATTAGTAATGAGCTAGGAGACTTGTATATTTATTCTCAAGGAATAATCGAAAATCAGTGAGGTAGAATTCATCTAATCTACCTGATTTTATCATGGTATCAGAGCCTTGCTCTTGAGATATCTGATATCCGATTCATAAAAGAGTTCTTCTTATAAAAGAACTCTTATACAATGGCAGAAAATCCTCAAACCAGCGAGGTCTCTGCCTCAAATCCTTCTCCGGCACCCAGTAGCCAAGTTCCAGCAGCAAGAAATATTCAAGCTCCAGTGGCAGCGATAGGCTTTGATGGATCTTCTCTACAAATCACTCTTCATAAGTTGAATGGAACCAACTTTCGCGAGTGGTTCCAATTGGTTATGCTCGTGATAAAAGATAAAGGCAAGGTTGGATATTTAACTGGTGAAACAAGGCAGCCCAGTACAGAATCTGCAGAATATGGATTATGGGAAGCTGAGAATGCCATTGTCATGGCATGGCTTGTGAACTCTATGGAACCAAAGGTTGGTTGAACTTATTTATTTTATAAGACTGCTAGTGAAATCTGGAGTGCTGTTCAAGAGATCTACTCAGATTTTGCAAATACTGCCCAAAGTTTCCAAGTTAGATCCACCAAGCAAGGTAACAATTCTGTAACCAAATATTACAATATCTTGACTGAGTTATGGCAAGAGATGGATCTCTTCCATCAGATCACTTGGGAATGCTCAGTTGATGGACGACAATATGATAAAATGGTGGAGAAAGAACGAATATTTGACTTCCTACATGGTCTAAATCCAGATTTAGACGAGGTAAGGGGAAGATTGCTTGGAACCAAGCCTTTTCCCTCTATGAGGGAGGTATTTGCTGAGGTTAGAAGGGAGGAGAGTAGGAAGAAAGTAATGCTGTCAAGTCATTCAACCAGTGAAGGATTAGCACAAAATTCTGCCTTGAATACAACTCGAGGAAGAATGTCTACTCCAACTAAAGGTGACAACCAGTGAGAAAAACAATGGTGTGAATATTGTAACAAGCCATACCATACAAAAGAGACTTGCTGGAAGCTGCATGGAAAACCTCCTAATTGGAAACCTAAGAATCAAAGGAAAGTGGGCAATCAGCTGCTTACATGATGGAATATGACAAAGGAACTCCAGCACCGGTTTCTTTAACTCAAGAACAACTGGAAGTCCTTCACCAGCTGTTGACTCAAACCAAGATACCAAAGCCAGTTGAAGGTTTAGACAGCAACAGTCATTCGATGGTATCTTTGGCCAAGCAAGGTAAAATTAGTCATTCTCTATTCTCAAATAGATTGTCAACTGGTGCTTGGATCATAGATACTGGAGCTTCAGATCATATGACAGGTGATATGGATACATTATCAGATTATAAGCCATGTAATCAGAATATTACAGTGTTTATGGCTGATGGTACTAGGACTTTTGTTCAAGGAACAAGGACAGCACATGTTGCAGGATTAAGCCTAAAATCAGTCCTTTATGTACCTAATCTAAGGTGTAATCTACTGTCAGTAAGTAGGATTACAGAAAAAAAAAATTGTTCAGTAATATTTTCTTCCTCTCATTGTGTTTTTCAGGACATATCTTCGGGGAGGAGGATTGGCAAAGCTGAAGAAAAGGATGGTCTATATCGAATATCAAGGCTGGATCACCAAGAAGAATTTAGATCCTTAATTCACTCCTCTCTAATTACTGTTTTTGGAAATAACTTAATGCTTTGGCATCAAAGATTAGGACATCCTAGTTTAGATTATCTTCGAGTCATGTACCCTTCGGTTTCTATCAATAAAATTCAAGGCTTCTCCTGTGAACACTGCATTCTTGCAAAACAGACTAAAAGTACTCACTCCAAACATACCTATAAACCTTCACAACCATTTCACTTGGTGCATAGTGATATCTGGGGCCCAGCTAGAATTCCAAATCTAACCAATACTCGGTGGTTCATAACCTTCATTGATGATCACACAAGAGTATGTTGGGTATTCCTATTAAAAGAAAAATCTGAAACTTATTTGATATTTAAGAAGTTTCATCAAATGGTTAAGAATGTTTTCCAATCTTCTATTCATCTTCTAAGAATTGACAATGGCCGAGAATACTTCTCAAACCAATTTAATGTTTATCTAAACGAGCATGGTATTGTCCACCAAAGCTCTTGCCCATATAACCCACAACAAAATGGTATAGCCGAGAGAAAAAACCGGCACCTACTTGAGATAGCTCGAGCACTTATGTTCACCCAATCGGTTCCAAATTCATATTGGGGAGAGGCGGTACTTACAGCAGCCTATTTAATCAATCACCTTCCCTCAAAGCCTCTTCAATTCAAAACACTGTTACGTGTATTCCTAGAGTCTTTTCCTCACTATACCAGAGCCTTAAATCCACTTCCTCCTAAAGTATTTGGGTGTACCTCTTTCGTACATCACAACCAGCTAAACCAGTCCAAGCTTGATCCAAAGGCACTTAAATGTGTATTTGTTGGCTATTCTCCAACTCAACAAGGATATAAATGTTATCATCCTCCTACCAAAAAATTTATTGTGTCATGTGATGTTTCCTTCTTGGAAAACAAATCCTTCTTTGCTGACATCAATCTGAATAGTATACCGGCAGATTCTTGGACTTCAATCATATCAGTCCCTCTCAACCCATCCAACTCTAGGTTAGTTCCTGAAACCCATCCAAGTTCAGTTCCTTCCACTGAAATTGACCAGCCTAACCATAATCACTGCTCAAGCCCAAAACTCATCTCTCAATTCCAAAATCAGCAAGAAGGGGGGGAAGAGGAAACTGAGATTCAACAAGGTGGTCCAAGCCTGCACAAACCTCCTCTTAAGGTATATTCAAGAAGACCACCAATACTTCAGCCAACCAATCCTCCAAACCAAGAGGTAAGTCTAAATCAACAACTTACAGACAGTGTTACTGCACAACAATGTGAAGATGATCTTCCCATTGCCTTAAGAAAAGGAAGAAGGTCATGTACCAAGCATTCTATCACAAATTTCCTCGAGTATTCTAAACTATCTCCTACTTATAAGGCATTTACCCTCAGTCTTGATAACATTGTTATTCCAAGGAATATCTATCAAGCAATGCAAGATAGTAGATGGAGAGAAGCAGTTATGGAAGAAATGGCAGCCTTGGAGAAAACAGGTACATGGCAAATTGTGGATCTTCCTAAAGGAAAGAAGGTTGTTGGAAGCAAATGGGTGTTCACATTAAAGTATAATTCAGATGGAAGCCTTGAGAGATACAAGGCAAGACTTGTAGCTCAAGGATTCACTAAAACCCAAGGCTTGGACTATGAAGAAACTTTTGCCCCTGTGGCAAAACTCAATTCTATCCGAGTACTGTTGTCTTTAGCAGTAAATATGGACTGGAAACTGCATCAATTGGATATTAAAAATGCCTTCTTGAATGGAGAATTGGAGGAAAAAATTTATATGCGTATGCCACCCAGATTCGAAACCAATCACACAAGAAGTAAAGTATGCAAGTTACAAAAATCTTTATATGGGCTCAAGCAATCTCCTCGAGCTTGGTTCAAGAGATTTAGCCATACATTACAAAAGCTGGGATATACTCAAGGTCAAGCAGATCACACTTTATTTACTAAGATTGAAAGAGATGGGAAAATAACAATTCTAATTGTCTATGTAGATGATATCATCATCACCGGAGACAATCATCAAGAAATTCAACAACTGAAACAGCAACTCAAACAAACATTTGAAGTAAAAGAGCTAGGAGAACTACGGTATTTCCTTGGATTGGAAGTAGCAAGAAGCAAGGAGGGTATTTTTGTATCACAAAGGAAATATACTCTAGACTTGCTAAAGGAAACAGGCAAGTTAGGATGTAAACCAACAAGTACCCCACTTGAGCCTAACTGGAAGAATAGAGAAGAAGAAGAAGAAGACAATCAGATAGACAAAGGCGTGTATCAGCGACTGGTTGGCAAACTCATTTACTTATCACACACCAGACCCGACATTACATACGCAGTAAGTATTGTTAGTCAATTTATGCATCTCCCAACTAAAAGACACTTGGAAGTAGCCTATCACATCCTTAGATACCTAAAGGGAATACCAGGCAAGGGGCTGCTATTCAAGAAAAGTCAAGATAGAGGAATAGTCGGTTATGCAGATTCTGACTAGGCAGGCGCAGTGGAAGATAGTAAATCAACATCTGGATATTGTACAAGGCTGTGGGGTAATTTAGTGACTTGGAGAAGCAAAAAACAGCAGGTAATAGCTCGCAGCAGTGCTGAAGCTAAGTATCGAGCTATTGCTCAAGCAATCTGTGAAATAATATGGGTAGAAAGGCTGATGGGAGATCTTTCTATGCAAATATCATCTCCTAAGTTACTATATAGTGATAGTAAATCAGCTATCAATATAGTTAATAACCCTGTTCAACATGATAGAATGAAGCACGTCCGAATTGATCGACATTTTGTGAAACAAGAAATGGAAGAAGGAGAGATCAAGTTGACCTATATACCCATTGCAGATCAACATGCTGACATTCTGACTAAAGCAATGCAGAAACAAAGTTTTGAATCAATCCGAAGCAAGCTGGGAATATTTGATATATATCCCTCAGCTTGAGAGGGCGTGTTGGTGGAGGAAGATAAAGCTACGGCTGATGCTAAAGAATAAATCCGAGAGATATCCGATATATCATCCATATCCTCTTATTTCTTATTGTTAATAATTTAGTTCAAATTATTGTTAGTCATCTGTTTAAGTTTGATTATTTTATTTGCTTATGTTGTAATCTAGTGCTGTATATTAGGAGATATTTTAAGAGTTAGAGTTGAAGTTGAATTAGTAATGAGCTAGGAGACTTGTATATTTATTCTCAAAGAATAATTGGAAATCAGTGAGGTAGAATTCATCTAATCTACCTGATTTTATCAATATATATATATATATATATCAGAACAACAGTGGCAAAATACAAACATTATTGGAGGGATGATATAGAAAGCTAAACCTGCCCTCATAGTCATACTCCAATAAAGGGAAAGGGGAAAAGGAGGAGGTGGGAGGGGTCTACCAGCTAGAGAGGATACGGAACCTTAAATGTCAGATAACAAAGATGGCAAAGCATGAAATTGAACAACCTAATAAACTATTCGTACGAACTTAATAATGTTTTAACCCATTTATTCTTAAGCACTCCAAAATTGCAAGCCCGCCAATTAGAAAAAAGATCAAGTGGATATAGATGCTGGATGGACAACACAGACAAAAGAGAGTTCCATATTTTGCAATAGACCAGGGCTCCATCTGTTGTCTTGAAAGTATAATTGCCAAAGCATATTGAACACAATATCAATGTTAATTCACTCTTCTCCACCAAGGACCAAGATTACTAAATTAGATACTCAACCTCCATACTAATAAGAACCAGGCCATACCTTATCAAAACGAAGATGTAAAACAACAATTTTCCCTGCTCCTTGTTTGTCTTTTGAATCTGTGACCTCTCTTAGGTAATTGGTACCCAGTGCTTCATTTTGCCTGGTTGAAGATCGAAGCTGACTGACTAGAGCATCTCCAAGAGCTCTAATGTGAGGAACAAAGATTAATGCTTTAAAGTTCACTTTACAACGTAAGCGCTGGATGTTTGCTGGCAAGTTGTCAAATTCTAGACGGTGGGAAAATGGTGCGATTGCGGCAATCCCATAACTGGACCATTTCCAACGTGTTAAAGTTGCAATTTGGGGTACAGATAAATGAAGGTAAAAAGTTCAAATAACCTTGAGGCATCGACTAATAAAGTTAAGACAATTGTTATTTAAAAAGTAAATATAAACACAAATATTTATATTAATCTTGGAGATTATATTAAGGAAAAAGCTTAACAAAATTTTTCCAAATGGTCAAAACTACTAGAATATAGGCCCAAGAAGATACTAAAAGCTAAGGCTGCGTTCTCTTTACTTTTCAATTTTCAGTTTTGAATTTTGAATTCATTTTTAGTTTTCTGTTTTAGTAGTCTATTTTTAGAAAATTGAAAACGCATTCTCTTTGTCATTTTGAAAAATTATTTCTCAAAACAGAAAATTAGAAAACGCGTTCTCTTTGAAATTTTGAAAATAATTTTTTAATGATATTTTATTCAATAAATTTGATTATTCAGTAAATTAGAAATATTTAATATTAATATATTATTAAAAAATATATATACATTTTAAAGTTAATGAATTTTGTAATATTTTTTCTATTATAATAATAAAATATGAATAAATAAATAAATAAATATGTTTTGAGTTTTGAGTTTGTTTTGAATGAAAACACTCAAAACAACTTTTTGTTGTTTTGAGTTTTCTTTATAATTTTTTTTTTTGTTTTCAAAAGTGTATTTTTAAAAACAGCAAAGAGAACGTGTTTTTATTGTTTTAGAAAATTGAAAACTAAAAATGACTTGAAAACAGTAAAGAACGCAGCCTAACCTTCTCCCTTCAAATTCAACCCTTTTTCACAAGGAAAGTAGGTCCAGTCACATGAAGTGCACCAATACATTCAAAACAGAGTGCAGCACAACAAGTATGCTATGAAACTTGATCCTAGCACCTCCTAGAAATAGAGCTTTGATGCCATGCTAGATCACTGATTATCGCAAGACCTTGTACTTTTAGAAATGGTGACACAGTCAAGGAAGAATCAGCACAAACGAGTATAAAATTGGGCTAGAATAGCATCAGATCAAATCTGGAATGAAGATCTGAAAATTAAGGTTTAAGTAAACCTCAAAAGTTGAATTAGTAAAACGGTTGCCTACGAAGTATCTTAAAAGACTATTTATAGTAGGGTTAGAGCAAACAGATCCTAGTTGTTGATCATAAACGAATCCCTCTAATCTTAGCTAACCATTTATAATACAAGTCACATGCTAGTCACATGACTACTTATTAAAGATAATATAATAAAAAAAAAAAGTTTCCAAAGCCTAATAACTTAACTATTAACCAGAACTAAACAAATAAAAATGAAATAAAAACAATTATCAATAAAGAATATGCTCCTGAATCAAATGGGACAAACAATTTAAATCCCAAGCAAACCACCACATATGAGAAAGTTAGTGGCATTTTGTATTAGTACCAAGTTTTACTAGAACATCTACATAGCAACAAGCTAAACTCTAACCTTTGTGCTTCTTTAAATTATGCATGGAAACATCTATATTCATGCCTCCTGGGGAAGAAAAGATTAAAGGCAACATGGAAGGGGAACTTTTTTTATCATGGCATCATATTGCTGACAAGAGCCAATACATTTCCTTTTGGGTTGTGCTTTTGACAAAAATATTTTTCACAAAAGTGATTCTCACGTTAGTAGAAATTTCACAACAATGTCAAACAGGCACTGAGGCTTGTGATTGTTGTTGTTGTTGTATAGAAGTTTGCATAGGGCATATAATGTAGATCTATTATAACACCTAAAATATATACTAGTCAAAAGAGTATTGACTCTAGCAGGACTGCACTCCCCTTTTGCTCTTTCCAAGGAACTCAATATACATTTAACCCATTATAAGCCATTGCTAGAAGCATTCATTTTCTTTCCTTTTTATTTATTTATTTTTTTCAGTATTGCTACACATGTTCATGCTGTAGAACAAGCACAATTAATTCATTCATGCACTATCATAAAGCATAAAATCAACAAATATGGATTCTTTTTGCTACATGAAATCCAACAAATAACTTTAAGACACCATCAGAATCATACCCTTTTTGCTGAGATTTACACAAACTTACATGGTCCATCTATAGTATGGGATATATAAAAAGGCAAAAAATTCTCAAATTGCTTTGGACTGTGTAAATAATCAATTTTTTTCTTCTGAAATTGTCTCAAGAATATCCAATATCAAAACAAGAAAAATGTAATTGGGACTCATAAAACTCATCATATATTTTTGCTAGTTGCTACAGAATCATGTATAGCAATTCTTTTCTTACATATCTAGTGCATTCAATTCTAGATTCTTACAAATGTCTATGAAACTATTTTTCTAGGTTTCATTAAACAATCAATCTCAATATGCAAAAAGAGCCCCATGCAAGACTTAGATAACCAATAGCCCATGTCGCTTCTTCAATAAGTTTTGCAATAAGCAACCCATTCAAAATTATTGGACTGGATACTGCAAAACAAAATATTCAAGGTCTAAGCTTTGATGAGCAAGTCAACGTCCAAAAAAACAAAAAGGAACAGACGTGTCAAACCTTTCCAGAATGGGCATGACATTTTCTAAGTACCAGTTAGCTGAAGCATGAACTGGTGCAGTTTTGACTCGGGTACGTCGAATTCCTGTACCATAATACTCCCTTGTGCTCCAAGAGAATTCATGAGGTAGCTCCTTAACTATAGGAATGTCATCCTTCAACACATCAATAAAGTGATCCACATCAAAGATATCCGTGAATGAGCTGCAGAAAACAAAAGAACAGGAAAAGGGCTTTCTGTTCACAAATTCTTTACAGCATACAGATTTTGAAAGACAAAATCGAAAAAAGGTAAAAAAAAACACATGAATTCAGTGAAAAGACCTTGAATCTTGCCACACGGGATTTACTTCAAGATGTGGTATAATGAGAGTTGCATTCAGAATTTTAGCAACAGCAACTGCATCACAGATCTGTGGCCATGAAAAGAGAACTTCAAACCAAAGATAATAATTGATTTTCTCAAAACAGGTAACTGTAGATGAATAAAACATTGCTGATAGCAACGCTGAACAGTTTATATACATCTTCGTATGCCTTCCTACCCCCATTCTCTGTTGGTTCAGTCCTCCATCAAGAAAAACCTGGATATATCCCTTTGATTTGTTTGGCAAGGCTGCTTGCAAATCAAGATCAATCTATCAGAGAATAACATGCAAAAATAAAAAGACTAGGCCATGGGTACAAACATGATTCTGATTGATTATCACTTGAGACAGTTTTCATTCCATTCTATGTTGTATAACTCACATGGATCACTTGCGGAATCTACACATGGTTTCCATCCTTGATCAACCAAAGGAGTCCAGAGATTGGATTGTTGCCAAGTTAACTAGATGAGTGAAAACAAAAGTCAGTAGAAGCTTCTACTTGATGAAAACAATGATTTTATTAGAAAAACATGCATAAGCAGCTTAGGAAACTGAAATTACATTTTCACGTTGTAAAGCACTCCTGAGGAGATGTAAGTACCTGGGTTTTGGAGCATTCCATTCCTGGACAGTGCAAATTCGATTAAGTGGTATTTAGAAATTATTGAAGAACATAATATAGTAAAATCAACTCCATAATAGAGATCACCTCATTGTTGACGTTGGAACAAAGTTACTGCAATAAATATATAGAGATCTCAGAAAATGGTAGGACTCTTGACAGAGTGTGCATTTCATCAGAGATTCAGAAAGAAGGGTAAATATTAATGAAGTTAAGTCACCCATGTCCGTGTATATGCGCAAAAAGTATGGAATACACAGATCCTAGCCGCTAGCCAGCTGAAACAAATCACGAAATCCATAATTTCCATATAACTTAACAATTTCCTTCTTTTCTTGATGATTTAATTATACACAAATTTCATCCTAGTTTCTTATAAATTATAGCACAATTATAAGCAATTCTACGAAATCAATATTTAGAAAATCCTCCGCCTGTTAGACAATTAGATTCCAATGAGTCCTCATTGCTGCAACTAACCTGCCATTTCATTTTCTTTCTTTTACTTCTTTCTCTGATTATTGCTATTGTCAGAGAGTCATCCTAGAACGCACCGAAATCGTACACCTTTATTTTTGCTCGATTCAATGAAATTGCACTAAGACCTACGAACGAATTGAACCGTAGAACCCTAACCACTGAAGAATCTAACAAAGGAAACCCCAGAGAAGGATATTTCCGCATGTAAATGGATGTACATACAGAGAAAAGAGAAGGCGAGGATCGGCTGAGAGGATCGAAAAGGCCAGGAGAGATAATGGGGAGAAGCAGCACCAGAACGCCGGCGGCAACAACTCCTAGTCCGCCGTGATTGCGCTGATTCGACTTCATATGGCGGTGGATGCGTCTCGCTTGAGAATTTGGAACGATTGTAGATCACAGTCCGTTCCACGAAGATTAGCGAATTTGGGCAACCTTCGAACTTGTAAAACGACGACGTTGCACCTGGCCCAGGCCCAGCCGATAAGGCTATAACTACTCTCGTTGGACTCGGAAGAAGAGAGACGGGGGAGCTGGGGGTGTAATTATTTACTCGCTCAACGTTAAATTATAATTATTTATTAATTAAACTTTATTCAACATCAATCATCTATTACTTGTTATAATTTTGTTAGATATTATAAATAAAAAATATTAACAAAATTCAACATGATTAACAAAATTTGACATGATAAAAATAAGTTTAACATATAATTATTGAATTTTAAAAATATAATTATTTACTAAATTTTATTCAATGTCAACCATCCATCATCCCATTACATCACCATCTAATCTTAAAACATATTAAAATATTTTTATATGCATTTGAAATTACTTATTTCTCAAATCAAAAGTTAAAAACTAAACTAATGATTCAAATTTAAAAAACTACTAATATAAATCAAAAGTTAAAAAAATGTCTGTTTAGATTTTTTTACCTCTATTACGAACTATAAAATTCACAAAAAAATGTATTCAATAATGAGATCAAGAGCCAAAAATTTAATTTTTTTAATTTGAATCATTAGTTTAATTTTTTATTTTTGATTCGAGAAGTAAGTGATTTCAAATGTATATAAAAATCTTTTAACATGTTTCAAGATTACATGATGATTTAATGGGGTGATGAATAGTTGAAGTTGAACAAAGTTCAATGAGTAAATAGTTATATTTTTAAAATTCAATTAGTGTATGTTAAATTTATTTTTGTCATCAAATTTTGTTAGTTACGTTAGATTTCATTAACATTTTTCGTTTCTAATATGCGACGAAGTTGTAATAAGTGATGGATGATTGATATTTTAATAAATAAATAATTATACTTTAAAGTTTAATAGATAAATGATTACAACTTTAAATTTCAATTACTATTTATTAATTTTACCCGAAGGTGGGAGAGCAGATCACAGAGATCATAGAGGTTGTTGGTTGATCGCTCACCTACGTCGATTAATTGTGTCCCCTTCCTTCTCGACTCTCCTTTCTGCTCTTAAATACCCATTTCCTCAATCTCTTTCGCTCCATTCCAGTAGAAAGAGAGGAACTGCTTTGAATTCCTTCTTCATTCGGGTCTCGCAGGCGATGGCGGGTTTTGGGTCAGTTCTGAGACGCACGTACCTCGCCCTCTATAACTGGGTCGTCTTTGCGGGTTGGTAAGTCCACTCTCGCTGGTTTCTCTTCTTCTGATCTCATCTCAATTCATTCACATATATATATGTATTTGTGTATTGATTTGGATCGCAGGTTCCAAGTTCTGTATCTTGCTCTGAAAACTCTGAAATCGTCGGGCCACGAGCACGTCTACGACGCCGTTGAAAGGCCCCTGCTTCTCGCTCAGTCCGCCGCCATTCTCGAGGTCCATCCCCCAAACTCGATTAACTAGACACTAACGTGGGGCTCCTTTTGCTTCCACCCAAAATTTTATTATAATGTGGGGCTCCTTTAACTAGACACTTAGATTTGAGGTTTTGTTTTGCACCAAATTGAACTGCAATTGGCAGGGCACATACGACGCAGGCTAGCAGAGAGAAGAGGGGGGAGGGGGGTCCCACCCCCTATGGGGCCCACGCCCCCCTCTCAATTTGCCCACGTCGGGCAACAGAAAATTTTCGCTGCAATTGGTGGTGGTTTATTGATTGCGGCTGCGCATTGGCTAGACCTTCCCCCCACTCTTTGTTAGGTCTAGTCCAACCACTCTCACTAGAGGCTCTTTTGCCCTTAATATTATGTGACCATTCAAGCATTAATAAAAGGGTGTCTCCAGTGCGTGACGCCCTGTAAGTGTCGTATTTGCATCCAGCTTTTCCCTTGCCTTTTCGCATGGAGGCTGTTTTCACAATTCAAACCTGTGGATCTTTTATGACAAAGAAACAACCTTACTATTCTACCAAGGCTTGCCCTCACTATTCAAGCACTAATGACAATACAAATAAGATCTAAAATGAAATTTATTCTATTTTTATTTGTTTAAAATTACTTTTATGGAGTCATAAAGAAATCATCGGAAGCATAGGGAGTTCTACTATCCCTCTACAGTGAAAAGATGTATATAAATCATCAGTATTTTTTTCTTCAGTTAATTAAGCAGATTGAGAATATATGTTCTGTTGGTAAACCCAGCATCAGTTCCTTGAATTTTCAGTTTTTTGATTGTTTAATGCAATTGTGGAACAGATACTTCATGGCCTAGTAGGTGAGGAATGCTTCTGTTGATGAGCAATGGTTTCATGGGAGAGGATATTTGGCTTTGAACCAAATGAACAATTTTTCCTTGCTTTTTTTTTTTTTTTTTTTTTGGGGTCTTCTTCAAAAGGATTGGTAAGATCTCCGATCACAGCGACACTGCCACAGATAGGTTCAAGGTTGTATGTAGCTTGGGGTATCTTATGGAGCTTTCCTGAGGTTAGATAGAAGCGGTACTCTGCATTTCCTTTATCTTCATTTGATAATAAAGTGATTGACAAATGAAGTTGTATGTAACAGGTTCGGGGACACATGTTGGTTAGCTCTCTGGTTATAAGCTGGTCTATCGCAGAGGTTTGGATTGCACTCTTGCTACTTCAATTACAATCCATAACATGTATCCAGAAGTTTTTGTTTTGAGGACTGGTTCCTTCTGTATTTGCCTTACCTTGCCTCATATGTTTGAATTAACTTTTGAAGTCCCTAAATGCTTTTGTTGGAGAAAAAAGAAAGACATCCTTCTTCATGTGTGGTTGTCATGAAAATATATTATTTGCTCATGAAGTTTTAATATTCTGTTGTTCGTATATTCTTCTTTATATGAAGTAGGTGACATGTTTGGTGGATCATGTGTAGTGATTTCAATCTTACATTTTTCATGGGTGATACGTTTCTCATATGGTGTAACTAGAAAGCATAAATATTTAATCCTAGGGCATTTTGCTTACAAGGGTACAGAAAAAAGTGGGCATGGGGCACCGCTACTTTGATGGCCCTTGATGTGAAAAAACAACAATCACAAGTCTTAATCCCAGTAGGTGGGGATGCCCAACTTGGGGGGGGAGGAGAGGGGAATGCCAATTAGTCATGGAAACTCTTGAGAATTAGAATTCATCATATTTCAGCAATATAAATTTTATTATCTCTACCTTGATCTCTATACCTTTCTATAGCCGCTAGCACTTCCAACGCGCCAGCACTCTGCTGCTGTTCCTCATTCATGATGTTTGATCTAACGAGTCTTACGCTAGCTGTTGGCTACCTAACACAGCCACCCTCCTTTATCCATGCTTGGGACTGGCTGTAAATAGAAGGGATTACTCAACCCACAGGGAATTCACACACTGTATTGGTGCTAGGGCATTTACAAACATTCTCTTGACCCAACTACTGCTACTTCTACTGCCACCGCCGCATCCAAATTAACATTACCAGCGGCACCTTCAATCCCACCTTACTTTTGATAATACTAATGGCCACCATATCTGGAAGCACTATGATGGCTCATGCTATCAACTCTTTAACTGAATCTCACTTTCACCTTCAATGTACTGCCTTCTTCTGTAAAGCATGGCAGCTGACAGCTGTTTGGAATTCTAATCAGGTGGGAGGAGATAATTCAAACTCTATGTTTTTTAACTCCAGACTTTTATGTTGATATAGAAAATCATCCAATCACAATAGTTTTGAAGAATTTAACTGGGCCTAATAGTTTGTTTCAGATAGTCTGCTATTTGTTGATATTCTTATGCTTTCTAATGAGACTTTCAGAAATTTATCTGAATTTTTTTGTAAAATCAAGCATGAATTGTTCACACTTCTTATTTATTTTGCAAGTATTAAACCACTATGAAATCTATTAGTGTCTTAACTTTTTCACCCAAATTCACAACCTGGAAACTTTGTGAACTATAGTCGTTGAAACAAGAACTTCATTTTTTGATAAACATTAGAGCTACATGCATTTTGGACATTGGTTTAGTGGCAGCTGTAGGTGTAAGCTCTTATAAATCATACTTACTCCAGGTGCAAGAGAGAAGAGTATATATGTATGCGATGATCTACATGCCAAAAAATTAACAATAATAGAACTATTACAAGTGTGAAAATTTTATTAGTAATGCATGATCAAGAGTTCAGAGTTGTTTCCTTCTAAATATTTGTCCCCAACTTTTTCATTTTGACATGTTTGGTACCAAGAGCACCATACAAAACTAATTATGTCATTGTTTGTCGTTTAGATTATTCGGTATTCTTTCTTTGGCTTAAAGGAAGTTTTTGGGTCTGCCCCCTCCCTGCTAATGTGGCTCAGGTACTAACATGCAATTTTGACAGTCATCAGATTTTAGTAACAGTATCTAGGTTTTTCCACCTTTTGCTTAGTTTTTGAGGAAAATGTATTGAGGTTTTCTAATGCAGGTATAGCGCATTTTTGTTGCTGTATCCAACTGGCATTACCAGTGAAGTTGGTCTAATTTATCTGGCTAGTCCTTACATGAAGGTAATAAACTCAAATATGCATAATGTAGGTGTTTGCTGTGTTTTATTTTTATGAGATATCTAGTTTGCATGCAATCACTATACTGAAGCTTTTCTGCCCCTTGCCGGCCTTGGATTTACTTGCAACATGCTGGCCATCCTCGAGCGTGCTTGGATTCACCATATCACCTACTGCACAATGTAAATCCTTGGGCCAATGTCACTTAGAGACATAGGCACACTGTCACTCTTCACTCTAATGATCTAGCTTTTTTCAGTCAGTTCCGAGGAGAGATATTTCTCTTTATTTCCTAGACGTTCGAAAAATCCCAGTCTTTTTTTGCCTTCAACATAATGTTTCCTGGATGTTAGTTTCGCCCAGGCAACCTCCTATAGGTAAAATGCTGTACTTCTCTTGTCATCACTCATGTCAGACCAATAAGCTTTGAGATTCCTCTTCCACTCTTTAACATGAGGCTGCTTTGCAATCCAATTCCCATCAGTCTCCCCTGCCTGTGATGTGTTTTCCCTTCTATGTCCCCTACACTAGGAAAACCACATCCACACTAGGTTGCCTCAGACTGTGAGCTCATAAATTGCATGAGCTTCAAGACTCCTCTGCCACTCTTTTGCATGGGGCTTCTTGCTCCTTTGCCGCTGGATTCTCCATTGCCTCCAATGTGCTCTTTGATCTCTTGACTGACCCTTCACCATAATCATAATCCAAGTGCCCCAGTGCAGCTGTAGCAGCGATATACTATCATCTAAATAGATTTCGGTATTATGGATCAAATTATTTTGCATCATGCTCAGCCAATCCATCTTGTCTGATTCCCATTGTATGAAATTTCTGTCCCCACCTCCCATATAATCTTCATCTTGTACATTTTCTTCTTCTTTTTTTTATCAATGCTAGTTTGTCGACATCTAATCTATTAGACTGAACAAAAAAACAAAGTACTAACCTGACTGAAGAAGATATTTGAAGTATATATACACTGATAGATGGTGATGCCTGCAGGAATCTGGAAAATATTGTGTACGAATGCCCAACAAGTGGAACTTCTCTTTTGATTACTTCTACGCTGCGTTTCTTGTCCTTGGAACCTACGTCCCAGGCATGTTTTAGTCCTATATTATTTCATTCGTCTAGCTGGCTTGCAATACTATGTTTTAATCTGGCTTGAAACTTGATGGTTAATCAACCTTTTGTTCTTCCTACTGCAGGCGGGCCTCACATGTACGCGTACATGCTTAGCCAAAGGAAGAAAGTTATCTCGAAGTCAAAAAGGGAGTAGAATGGGTGCACAAGTTTACAAACCAAACTCATGGTTGTGTTATTTTGTTTTTGTAGCAGATTACCATTTAAACATCTCTGGTTCTTCTTATTTATGTTTCTTAGCATAAGGTAATTGGCAGTAGCTTTGGTTATTTTGTATAAACATGTTTGTATCTCAACAATTCCAGGGGGAATGTTCATGGGAACTAATATAAAGTTTGCTTGCCTCTCTATTCGTTATCCTCAAGAAGGAACTAGGGTTGAAAATGAGCTGGGTTGCTCACACATTCAGCTCCTCGACAAGAGTGTGTTTGCATTTGCACGTGTTATTGATGACCCGAGCTAGAGTAAAACAAAACTCGGCTCCATGTAGCTTGCGAGCAGACTCGTAAACAAGCTCGCAAACAAGTTTGTGAATAGGCTCACAAAATAAATATTTTTAATTATTTTAATATTTTGATATTTATCCTTGTGTTTGTGATAAGGATATTTATGTTTGTTTAAATTATGTTATTATATTTGTTTTAAAATTTTATACTTATATTTGTTATATTTTTTGTTATGTAAAAAAAAGTTTTAAAAGCTTTAATTAAAAAAAAAAATTATGGCGAACTTGAGCTCGACTTGTCAGAAGTTCATTTATTATGTTAAACGAGATAACTCGAGCTCAATAAATCCTTAATAATCTCGAGCTCAAACACATTTTTGAGGATAAGTCAAGCTCAAGTTTGCAACAATCTTAATGAGTTGAGGTCAAACTCAACAAAGCTCGGTTCAACTAAATTATAACCCTAAAAGGAATTGCGATTTTTAATGAAAACTTCTATTGTAAATAAAGAAGTCCTGTGATCAAATTCTAGATGATTGATTGCTTTATGAGAAAAAGAGACAAGTGAGAAATAAAATTGAGATCAGAGAGCAAGAGTGGGATCTATTATGCAATGTGTGATTGCAACATTATGTGTTTAAGTTATATAAATAATTTCTTTACAAAATAATGAAAAGATTATATATAAAATAAATTCATCTTGACTTTTGTAGAATGGAGAGTTTTATGTATTTAGAATGTGTTTTTTTTATTTGTGAGCAAGTATGATACGACATGATATAAAATATGATATGACTATATGGACAAAGAAAGATAAACAGGTAAAATTTATATAGTTGATTTCGCCTTATGAAATAAAAGTTGATAATTATTGTTTTTAAGTAAATACATGTGAACATAATAACCTTACAAAGATGGAGATAGGTGGAAAATTAAAATATAATTTAGTCCACTTGGCAAAATTAAGCTTGTGATTGTTATCAATGTAGAGCAAATGTATATGATTTTTCAGTGGATCTAATGCTTCTTTAATCAAGTTGCTTATAAGGCAAAAGCAGCAAAGCAATCCTACAAGTTCAAGTATCCGTCTTCCATTCATATTGACCCAAGAAAGAAGCTGATTATATATGTATGCATGTATGTATCTATGTATGCGTGTATGTATGTATGTATGTATGTATGTATGTATGTATAACTTGGCAAAGCATGTATGTATGTATGTATAAAGAACTTAGCAAAGCATGAAACAAAATCCAAAATTTCAGTTAGCAGCACAAAGATCCCTCTCAATTTACGTGAATAAGGAAATACAATTTACATTGTGAGAGCTCAATCAAAATTTAAAAATTTAGACCCATTTGGTTGTATTCCGTAGTAAATTGGTACTAAAAATTTTTCAAAATAATAAAATGATGTTTATTCAAGAAGTATAGAAACAATGAAAGTTAAAGATTAGATTTTATTGAAATTGTTTGTTTGAAAATTTTCCAAAAAGCTAATTATAGGTTCTTCTCTCCAACGGAACAATAGGATTGTTGTGTTTATTACTAAATTTGTTAAAGAGAAAAAATATAACTAAGGAATATATTTTTGATCAGAGGTTGAATCGATCATCAAAAGGAGAATTAGATAAAAAATTAGGATACATTAGGGGAAAATAAAACTTCAATCAAAGAGAAACAAATGAAAGGCTTTCACAAAAATTCCGAGAAATAACGTCTCTTTAGCATAAAACAAGCAAGGACCAGCAAGAGAAACCATCAAAGTGGAGTTTATAGCCATCAAGTCCATAAAAAATGTTGGTTGTTTGCATTAAAAGAGTATCGTCATTCAAATGACAGATTTTGTACCTGCATGCATCCCTATTGCAGCAATTAGGTCAGATTTTCCCTTATAAATAAACATTACGTCTTCTGAAAGCCTGCATATGTATTTAAAGAAGTTTCCGGAAGTTGGAAGGCAGTTGATCCTAGTAATTCCTCTCAAGAACATTTGATTCCTATAAATGGGGTTAAGCGGCAATAATAGATCAGAATACTGACTGACGTTCTTAAAATCCTATTGTTTGGGGCAAAGAACCAAAACAATTGCCAACAAATAGTTCAACAATCTAATCTGAGCTGCGAAAAATAAGGAACTTCGAATATTGTTTGGCAGAATGAAATGTTTATGAAAAGCAAAATGGAAGGAGAAAAAAAAAAAAAAAAAATTCTCAGCATAAGCTGAAAGAAATTCTGTTAAAGCAGTGGAGGATTTAGGCCAATCTAGTCAAACAAAGGCAATCAGCCTTTTGGAGAGAAGGGTGCTGACTATGTTTTGCAATAGGAAGAACTTTGATGACAGGCCGCCTTCTTTCTCTTCTGCTGGATCAAACATTCATTCTTCAGCAGCAGCACTGGCGGCACTCAGATCCACAGTTAGGTCAAGAGCCTAGAACAGGGCATCAAGATATAAGCTGGTGATTAGAGACTGGAAATGGAACTTCAAGTACTAGTTTAGTTATTTAAGACAAATTTTAGTTTAGAACCAAAAATAACAGATCAAGCCTTACTCCCACTATGTCAGCTACATGAATTCTAACCTGTCAAAAACTGGTTATTGTACCCAAGTGGCTACAAATTTTCAGCAAGACATCGCGAAATCTATTCCAGTGTTGATGATCCAGAAAGTGAAAAGATATGGAAATATAGATTTGTGCTAAACCAAAATCAAGACAATCATAAACTAGATGAAGATAAACAATTTTCTAGACCTTCTATTTAAGCAACAAGAGAAAAGTAGATGCTCATGAAATGCGTCAATTAATTCTGTTATTGCAGTAATGAATAGGACAGTTGAAAAATGGAAGCAACGTCAATTTTATAAAGGGAGTGAAATTTCTTGGATACAGGACAATGGCATAAATGTATTGCCCCAAGAGTTATGGCCAATTAGTGCAGGCAGCTTCGAAAATGATCAACTGTTAGGTTTTCCAGGAATTTATGTAATATATTTGTTACCGTAACAAACCATGCACTATTCTTGAAGGAAAAGAAAGCGAGTTAGTACTTCCAAAACTTTTTTGTGCATAACGTTCTTGAATATGGCAAGAATTCATGCAGCATTCATCAATTAACTGTAGAGTTGTTAATATATAGTAATCCAAATGATAATTACCTTTCCAGTTATCTGGCTGTACATGGCAATCACATCTTCTACTGTTGACTCAAAGTGTGTTGTCGGATCATAACTCTGCAAGACATTAAAATTTTCAGTATTTGCCAGGCACTTAAATTTCCAGAATGAAAAAAAGAACAAAAACAGAACGGTCCTGTGCATCTGAGTAGGGACCGACCCAGTGTTATATGAAATTGGTCGAGTGCTTCCAAAACTTTGACACGTGCTTCCCATCAAATCTTGGTGTTTTTGGAAAACGTGAAACAGGCAAATTTCTAGCTTCTCATGGTGAAGATAGAAGTAATAAAATGCTATATTACCCTACTTTCTAGCATCATGAAACCCGTAACTTAAATATTCCCGCTGTAGCAAACAAATTACTGACTTTAATCCATTAAGTATTATTCTCACTAGAAGGCACGGAAAAAGCCCACTACCTATTTTGTTAGTTCTTCATTTGTTGATCAATACCATGTCTGATAGCCAATAAGAACAAATAGACAGCTATGACAAGAAAGTCGAATATGGTTAAATTGCTTCTTATTGGGCCTTTTGATTTGTCAAGGGCAAACAGAAATTTAAAGTCAAACTTGAGGCTGGAAAAGGAAAAAGAAGCAAAAAAGCAAAATATTCTGCGGTACACTTACAGTGGATATGAAACAGTTGTCAGCATCACTCTGGTTAATGGGTTCATATCTGTCATAGGTATCAAAAAATATTTCGTCTACGGGTCCAAGAAGCTCTATCCCAGGCTTCAGTTCCACTTCGGGATTATCAGTTTCTGCCCCCGTTGTAACAAAAGCAATAAATTTACCTTTTGGAGCTACATTATGAGAATATGAGCAACAGAACAGGTACCTGCATCGGATTCAGGAAAAATAGCATTAAGAAATTCATGAAATTTGTGATGACAAGCCGTTGCTTTCCTGTAACCTTCTTTTGTATCTTTTTAAGCAAGTCAGTGACTGGGTTGAGCTTTTGCAATGATTTTTTTACACAAGGACGAAATTTTGTCCTGCAAAAATAGACTTCTTTTGAATGTGCACATTCATTGTGTCAAACAGATCCTTCTAGTTTCCATGGTGTTTTCCTTCTTCCGATTCAGTTAATTATTAGTAGAAGAAATGAAAACCGTTGTACAACTAATGGTAGTTTAACTCTAGACTGTCTGAATCAGAAATTTATTTCAAATATTTCATCTGAATACTGAGCACCGACCCTATTTGAGAATGAAATGACAAAATACATTTAAAATTTACTATTCCTCACTCTTTTGAACATCATGTAGCTGGGACTCAGCACTGCCCTGGCAATCAGTACTTCTGCTTTAAAAGCTGCCAACTTTTGCTTCAACCGCAAAGTTTCTTTCATTTATTTATTTATTTATTTATTTTTTGTCTCTGTTGGTACTTCTAGACACTAAAAATGTGACTCGGTAACAACAGTAAATTTTCTCCTTTGTGATTAGATAGCCAGTTTGAGTTGTGAAAATAATCTCTTTGCAAAGTAAGGGCAATTCTAAATACAAAATGACCCTCACTCAATTCTCACAAATTAAAAAATCTCGTGAGTTAAGGACGTCTTTTTAATGAAAAAGAAAAGCCAATAAGCATGGGCATATTTATGTGTACCACCTATTTACAGACAAATGCCATAGACCTAAATGCACAATACCTGTTCAGAAATTTAGTACTGATACAAGAGGTTGGCATACATACATATCTGAGTTCCGACCGAGTTGTTTCTGGGGAAGAATAACCTGGACTGAGTGAGAGTCATTGGTATTTGGGATAGGATGACTCATTATACATATAGCACGAGCTACTTTTCCAACCTTCTTTACCTGTCAAATAAACAGGAGATGATAATGCAAACCAATAAAACCAAACAAACCAAGCTACTGATCAAAGATTTCGTTGGAAATTACCTTGTCAGGTAAATATGAAGGATCACATACTACTTTTTTGCATTTTGCCGTCTCTCCTTCTGATGTGACTCCAAAGGCCTTTCCATCGCTGTCAAATTCTACCTGTCATTGCAGAATCAGACAAGATAACTCAATATCAATAAAAACATGGTCAGTAAATTAACTCTATAATATCTAGACTAGAAAAATAGGAGTGTTTTTACTGGCTTAAAAGAGGTATAGAAGACAACTTCTACGGAGCCCTTTTACTCCTACCTCATCTCATCCAGTTCTATTTATAGCCATACCCTCAAAATCTCAATTACTATGTTCTTCTAAAGCCTCCACATGCACTTACGATGACCTTTTCCTTTACCTGCTAGATTCCACAATTTCACCTAAATTACTCCTCTAGCTTCACCTCCTTAGATCAGGTCATTCTTGGAGGAAATAAAAAAGAAAAAAATTTACTCTTCTGACCTATTGCCTTAGGTTGCTTTATGCATGAAAAAAATATATATTTAGAAGCTGTTATTACTGTTGGCCACAACTGGCAGCCATTAGCTACTCATAATGCGTTCTTTATTCAATTAATATTTTCCAGTAGCCAAACTTCCATTTCATGCTGCCACTTCAAGTACACCAGTACATTGTTACTCTTTTTCTATTGGTGGTGCAGCCATCTTATAAATTTCCATTCAGGCATTTGATAATTGCACAATGCGGTTCTCCTCCTACAAGTGGTCTTATCTTTGTATGCAAAGTATTGTCTTCTTCTTGCACTCAAGAGGAACAAGTTAAGATTACGAAAATTATCAATCTGACACATTTGCCAGGGAGGTTGCATGGAAAGAAATTAGGGAGTTGATCAAATCTGGAGAAGTACTCTTTTTCTCCCCAATTGTAAAAATGATTCTGTGCGGCCTTTCAGTCCCTCTACCCATAAACATGCTTAGCCAACATCATACACTGCAATAAGATCTAACATACAATCCAGAGAACGACGAGACAGTTTATTTGTCTGATTTATAGAAACGTCAGAGAGCCCCCAGAAAAGGAGGAAAAAAAGATACAGAAACTCATTAACAAATTACCTTGCATTCAGGTTTGTTTAGCATGTAAGTGCCACCATATACGGCACTCAGACGAGCAAAAGCCTGCCAATAGCGTTGCACAAGGTTATGAATGCATAATTATTGTACCAATTAGGTTTGTTCCACTTGGATGACAACTCACCTGAGGTAGTTCTCCCAGTCCATACAACGGATAAATATAAGGAGATCCTCCCTGAAAGCGTGCCAAAGACTCTGCATATAGCTTTCAAATCCAAAACTATGGCAAATTAGCTTCTGATGAAACTTATTATCTCTAAAAAGAGAATGAGAAAAGGGAAACTTAGATGTCCTTCCTTTAACATCATAATTTTGTCTTGCCTAAAATGATATGTTGACAAACAAATAAAATGACTACAATAACCTCATTTTCTGAAGCTTTGGGTTCCCCTTTCGTGAAGTTCCTTGAACTTTATTGAAAATACAAGGAAACAGGAAGATGAAAAATAACTTTTGAATTCATGACTTGTATAACAAATTACAAATAATGGAATATGAATTTGTGGGTTTTATGTTTTCCAGAAGTGTGAACTGATCTTAAAATATCAGTGACAATTGATAGTCATTTGGAAAAAATTTTACAGGACCAAAGGTTTTAGCTAATTTCCAACAGAAACAAAACCCAATTTTATCACCTTAACTCTCTTCACAAAATCCAAGGCAGGCTGGTCCAAGTAACTATCATCTTTGTACAGTGCCAATGCATGCCCAATAAAGTCAACTGTATTGTCATCTAGCCCATACTTGCTACATCAAAAGAAAACCAAAAACAGAGAGAAAACATGTCAAGCTACAGTACCCTACTGTCATTATCAAAAAGTAAGGAGGGAACCAATAATAAGAATAAGAATCACTCGCTATATTTATCTTGCTTCAGAGAAAAGTACTTCAAGATGATGGATAACAGATTTGGAATTTGCATATCATCATAACTTCTTTGAAAATATCCACTCACACTAGAAAACCGAGCAAGGAGAATCTACTTGAAAGACGATGTGCCTTCTACAGATTAAATTGCAAATAATTTTAACAATTCCCAGGCTCAGCACTTTCTTATTCGATCCAGTGGCACCTCCTTGGTGCCTTTTTTATTAATATAATAATTTATATGTAACAAAAATTCTAGATTCAGTTCTTTCGGTAAAAATAAGGAATAGGAAGAAATTTTGAGATATGAGAAATGGATGCAGTTAGAACCCATTTAATAAGATTTCAGTAACAGTTCATGATCCATTATCTTCTTTGGTGCAGAACATAGCATCACTTCATAAAAATGTCGGTCAAATTCATATAACAACAAATAGGCTTAAGATAATCTAAGCACATTTCTAGCCCCTTGGCATTTCACTTTAGCATCCTATAATCCACTTTTCACGTGCTTTTTGGCTTCTCTTGCACTCAGAGATGCGGAATGCAAGAAGCTAAATGAATGTGAGGACTCTCCTAAATGGAATTTTTGTGCGTGCATGTTTGTGTTTACAGGGAGTACAAATAGGCCTCGAGGCTAAACTATTTTATTACAGTTTAGAAACAACTAATTCACAATAATTCTTTATTTAAATTTTTGAGATTTTACTTATAATCTCTGATCAAATAGAGATTACGAATAGTGTTGTTGACAGTTATCAAACCTGCAAGCATGAATAGGATTACCTGACAGCCCATAAGATATGCAAAAGCATGAAACTTGCTGTCGATTATATTTCAAATTCTATATGGATATAGATAGTGTGCGTGAAACTAGGGACTGCACTCTCACTGGGCTTTTAGCCAACTTTCTTGAGTAAAGTTCTCTTCTTTGTTTTCTGAGAACTTAAATAGAACAGAAGGATCTTTGATAAAACTGGTCTACATAATGATTTTTCTCCCTTTACCAGATCTATTCTATGACTTCTTGCCTTTGCCTTTGACAGATCTATTGTATTCTTATTAAGTATCTTATAGTTCTAATATTTAGTTGCCAAACTTCCTACCTATATTAGTTCCTAATACTGGTATTCACATTAAGATTTGGAAAGTTGGTATCCTATTATCACTAAGTATAAAGTGAAAGGAGATATTAGCTTTCACTAATTGATTAGTGCAAAATCTTATAGCTTTGCACTTTTGTTCTCAGCCTCTATAACATTGCTACTATTTACAAAACACACTCGATAAATTTCTTCACCTATATAACACATCATAGGTCATAATTAAAGAAGATGAGTTTCAACACATATAAATCATATTTATTCTTCCCTTTTCCTTTGGTTAGGTGATAAAATCTGAACTAACATCATCTGTTCCATTTCAATCTCAAACTTTCAGAAAATATGGCAATGATAACTTCTCAAGAAATGTACATGTGTAAACCTATATTTCAAGCAGACGTGTATCTAATAGCATAAATAAAGCAAACAATATGGAAAGGAGACGAAGATAAGGGTTAGATAGTACGAAATAACATCTCTTGCAGTAACTTTGTTGAGGTCTAGTCCTTCGTGGGATTTTGGATCATTGTCTTCATAATCTTGCACATAAATGAAGAACTTCCTAGCACGACGCTTCTCAAACAATCCCATAAGAGGTGATTTAAGTGCTTCCACATCAGTAGCTGGTACTTTGTGAATCTGAAATGGTAACTTATTGTTGACATAAAAATATTTGGAAATTTTGTATGTTATTTATGAAAAAGATAGATTCTAACCTTCCCCTTGTTGTACACAAAACTACCTTCCACAGCCTTAAAATTAAGATATTTTGTGACATTGGTGTGGATGAGAACACGAACAAGGGCACCATTGGCCATCATGAACTGTCAATGCAATGAAATAATGAAACATCAGGATAACCAGTACAAGAGAATAATGTGATAAAAGTCTTAGAATCATTTCTCATCCAGAGAGCACTATTATTAATAGCTAGTGAGTGGGGAATCTATGTGCACATCAAGCCTAAACTAACAACTTTCCTACTAATTCTTTTCATGATTCTAAATTCAACAAAACTAAAGGAAATGAAATAATTTTTGAAGAAAATTGCTTCATTCTTGATCCAGTCGGAATATAATCCTCTGATCTTTTTTTTTTTTTTTTCTTTTGAAAGATCTGAAACCACTTTTACTGCAAATGTTTCATTTTCATCCATATCGTAATTTTTATGCATTCATTTATCTAATTTCTCCCATTAAAAGTCCTTTTTCTACTAGGGACTAATACAATATAACCACAATAGGGATCATATATCAACGATAACAATTACTCCCTGCTGAATTATTTCTAACATCTAATAAATTTGTAAATGTGGTCAACAGCTAGTCATGCTCAGTTAAACTAGAATGAAAGGCTGCACTTCTTAATGTTTTGCTAACTTCTTATTTGCTATGCTGACGTCAATTGGAGTTGTCATTTATCTATGTTGCTTTCTCTTTACATTCAAATAATCACTGCTGGAATGCAGTTATCTAAATTCCTATTCTTGGTCATAGAACTTGGAAATGTGTTCTGTAAATTGAACAATGTACTGCAAATCAACTGACAGTATAATTAAGATGTGAAGCTGGATTCCACAAACTTGGACCTCTTGAGGTAATATTAATGGATCAGGTTAAGACTGGTCAATTAAGGCTCCATTCAGTTTCTCACAGCCACTTGAGCTGTATGTTTGCAACTACGATCATAGTGCAAACGTGTTTTGAGTTCAAAGAGGCTAAAAGTTTGTGAGTGAAGCTAGTTTGCATTATTGTAACAACACAAAATTTTCAATTGAATTTTTTTAGTGATGGATAACCAGAAACCAAATGATTGGCCATTACACCTTAGGGGTTGGATTGAACATTGGACGAGGATAAATAAAGTAGAAGAAGAAAACTCTGCATACCTTAGGGATCATATCAACATTGTAATCTCTGCTTAAGCCCAACTGTTCTGGAGGGGCGTCACTGCCCCTGAATCGTTTCCAAAGCTATAAGCCACAGGTTAAAATAACTCAATTCCATATGCATAGAGAAGATATGTTTTTTTAACAACAATAAAGCGATTTAAGTATGTAATAGTAGTTCTACCTGATTGAGATTAAGTGAGGTGGACTCTCCTCCATAGTAATCATTTCTATCCATGTGCAATACCTGTTCCAAACAGGAAGCAAAATCATAAATAAGCTACGACTTTGTGATTCGCAAGTATGCTATAAAATCAAGAAAAGAGGACCTGCAAAAGTCCTGTGTAATCAAGTGCATTATTATTCAAACTAAGAGAGCCTAAGATCTTCCACTCTCGTGATCACACTCACGGCACGCTCAGCATGGTTTATTTCTTTAGTAGCATGCATAAAGGGTAAGGAAAGAAATGGTTCGTTAGTGGCTTAAAATGACGCATATAGTTATCCAGAGGAAGGAACCTCTTCCGGCAAATTGCTTAACATTTAATTATCCAAAACATTGATGCCAGGAAAAAAATTTGCAAAAGATCTCTCAAGAACTCCATTTGGACCAGGAAATCACAAGCCAGGCAGGAATGAATTGATTCTACATGAAAATAACGTTGTGGCTGGCATCCATAATTACGTGGCCAAGCTTCTATTCTCTGAGCGGTTATCAAAATCAAATCCCGACACGTCTTAGAAAGAAGCGGAGAACAAATATCTATCGATATATATATATATACGTACGTACGTACATATATAAATCACCTATTATATACATAATTAACATTTTATGTTCGCATAGGTGATGAATGTATTGGTATCGTCCTAAACTGTTATTTGAGGAGCTCATTTTATCAGATAGATATTATACAAAAACAGATCGAAGCACGATTACAGTCAAGTAAAACCGAGCATATAAAAGCACGATCGGCAATCAATCAATCTGCATTAATCAAAGGATGCAACGGTAAATCCACGAGGAATTTTAGCAATTCTTGAGGATACCAATGCATCATGAAGCTGACTACATCTGCATGCGAACAGAAAGCTCGAACAAAAGGAGAAAAGACAGATGGAAGAGAAGGCTTACTTTGAGTCCATCAACCGAGAGGAGGCCGCTGAGAATACATTCCTTGAGGCCTGTTCCCAGCACTATAACATCGTATTCTTCATCCATTGCGAGAACTCGCGAGCAAGGGAGCGCTCCAGAGAGAGAGAGGGAGAGAAACAGAGCTAGCGAGCGAGAGAGTGAGTGAGAGAGAGAGGAGAGAGAGAGACTGTTGTATACAGAGGCAAGAAAGAAAGGAATTAGAACGAGTAGTTAGTTAAGTAAGCGGAGAAATGAACTCATGGACGAACGCAAAGGTCTCAAGCGAGACGACCGGCATTACCGGGAAAGCCGGTAGGACCGCTCCAAATTGAAAGGGCTTTGGTTATACTGTAATTTGGTGTTCAAATCAAATCGAAATTTTGAAAAAAATATATGGTTTCATTAAAATAAATCAAAACTAATTAATTTTTATTCAAACTAAAAAATTAAGAAACTTTTATAAGAATTTGGGACATTTTAGTAAAAAATAATTTTCGTTATAACACTTGTATTTATATCTTATATGTACTATAATTTTTGTTGTTTAATAGAGTGTCTCTGATATACAAAAATACTAAAATAATACCATTTCGATATTGAAACATTTTCTACATAAAAACACCAAGAAATACCAAAAAAAATATTTATGAGTTATTTTCATAATTAAGGAAAAATTTCAGGATCATTTCACAATATTAAAAATACATTTCTATTTCACAATCACATTAGAAACTAAAACAATTTGATCTCGGTTGTCCTTGAGATCACGTTAATGACAAAAACACATTGTGTTCATAATTGTTTGAATTGATGCTAGAATTTATGTTTATATCTGATTGAATAATTATTTTTATAAGATTTTACCTTAAAAAATATGCTTACAAAAATGCTCTTATATTTTTCATTTCCTACTTTTTTTAAAAATCGTCATTTTTTCTATTTTTGTTTTATATTTTATCCGTTTTCTCTTCCCATTTTCATACAACTTAAGACTATGTCATGTAACAAAACTATTTAGTCATATAATCATTTTATAAAATTTTTATTTTAATTATAATATAATAGTTTACAGCATGAAATTTATCACCAGAAAAATAAAATAATTATTTTCATACAATAATAAATTTGAAACTTATTAAAAATAAAATTTAGGAATTTTGATTTATATTGATTAAAAAAATTAAAATCATAATTAAATGAGTCATAATATATTTATAATAGTGAAGAGATAACTGTCTATTTACTGAGATGAAACATAATTAGAATGACTAAAAATATATTCATAGGGTGCTTGGTAAAGGAAATAAGTGTAAATAGGTGACTTTGTAAGTTTTTTTTTTTTTTTTTTAACGGAAGGGTGGAGACAGGTGCCCTCACTGGCGTAGCACGATTGGTTCTCAAGTAACAGATTGCATTCAAGGATATAGATTCGAGTTGTGGCAGCCGCAGTGTAAGAGTTTCACCCTCATGTGGGAGTGGCTCATTGTGGGCACCATATACTGTGTCTCCTATCTGGTGCGCTATCGTGTACTGTGATTAACCTCTCTCGCATGCGTAGAACAATGTAAGGGGGTCCTTAAGGTGAGGGATTTTACCTTTTGCACCCAAGGGTGGAGATGAGCAATTAAAATGCCTTTGTATATGACAATAATGACGCTCCTCTTATAGAAAAAAAATATTTAGTTAAAGTTATAATTATTATAAAAAAAATAAATTCGTTATTTTAACTTTAATATCTTTAATATAAGACAGAAGATTCAAATTCACGATTAAATCTATTATAATAAATGAGTTAATTGTTAAGAAAATCGTAAGTCATTTTTATAAATTACTAAAATAGAGATACATAATTTTACAATCATGCATATAGATGTTAGTATTTTTTAACATTTTTTAACTTGACACTGTAATTTTGAATCTCTCCTCGACTACAACCAGCCCAAAAAGAAAAGACCTTTGCCTCTAAACGTAGGAAAATCATGATTGAGATAGCAAACCAAAAGTTATGAAAACTTGAGTAATAACTTTACTTTTTATTTATTATTTATTATTAGTGATAAAATCATTACATATAATATACCCGTCCATCAACGTATTCTTGTGTTTTACACCCCGTAACTATTTCTCAACTAGAGCAAGCACAATATTAATAACATAACAAAATTATCTGCCCCCGGACATAACCAAGTGATAAAAGGGTATGCTGAAAAGTTTATCTGGAGGCTCTTAGTGTGGGTTCGATTCCTGAGGGAAGCAGAATACTTTCTTCTGAGAGAGAACCTTAGGAGTGATATTAGTAATACTTAAGCCTACCACTCTGATCACTTGAACACATCCCTCAATTTACTTCCTCAGTGTAGCTCTAGGGGCGAGATAACTGATGACGCCAATAATAGAAGGTAATCTAAAAAACATAAAAAAATTATCTTCTTCATCATTAATATGTTTACTCATTATAATTGGCCTCTCAAGAGAATCGATTCATGCTGCCAAAAAGACACGTTAAAGCCTAAAAGAGAAGTTAGTCAATTTTTAAATTCAAGTGTACTTTTTTTCTACATATTTTGCATCTGAAACCTAAACCCGCAACTCCCATAAATAATTGACATAAAATTCATGATATTTGATCCAACAAATTTTATGCTCGTTATCGATGCATTGTTATAGGTTTAGAAGAAACCTAGGATTTGTTATTTGACAGGAACGAGGGTATAATACAACATATAGTAAGCCCATGCTTGGACTCAGTTCATTTGCTTCACACACAGATAGACTAGGTATTGTAGTTCATGACATTTGGCCGCAGAAATTCAGAGTGATCATATGTCTACAACAGTAGGGTTACTCCTGCTCTCCACTCAGCACTAGATCAATCTCCTCCCATTATGGACAAGCTTCCCTTCAGCCTGAGTATGGCAACCTGCACAATTAGATAGAAGGCGGTGTCAGCAGGGGGGGCTAGAGCATGCAGAAAAACTGAATAAGGCTAAAAGCATATTTTTACCCAACTTTTATATTTTTTTATTGTGAAACTTTAAGACCTTACCCTCTTTACTCTTTTCAACTCATTTTTAATTTTTAATTTTTAGTTTTTTAAAATAATAAAAATGTGTTTATTTTTATATTTTTAAAAATAATAAAAAAATTTGTAAAAAAATTCAAAACAACAAAAAAATCGTTTTGACTATTTTGATGACAAACACACTCAAAATTTCTAAAACGCAAGCATTCTTGCAAAATCACTCCATTTAAACACCTTTTAACCTATTTATGTGAGTCGGCGACACGGGCGTTCTTTGAGAGCTTGACAGGCAAAAATCAGCCAACGAATATTTTCTGTTTCAAATCGCTTCAAAGACGAAGAACCAGCAATAGGCCTCCGACCTCATCAACTCCCCCAGTTTTGGATGAGACCCACTCCATTTTTTCCCTTTTTTTCCTTTGGGCGATAGGCCTCCAACCCTATCAATTCCCCCAGTTTAGGATGAGTCTCACTCTATTTTTTTCCCTTTTTTCTTTTGGGTTTCTGTTTCTTTTAAGCGATCTGAAGCAGAAAACATCCAGTCGGCCAATTTTTGCCTCTCAAGTGCTTAAAGAACATGCATGTTTGCGTCTAAGCATGAGGAGGTTAAAAGGTGTTTAAATATAGTAATTTTGCAAGTTCATGGACACATTTAGAACTACGAAAAGTTTAAGATTTCACAAGAAAAAAATGTAAAAGTTGAAGGGCAAGAATATGCTTTGGCCCCAAAAACAACTGGGACTAAGTTCAAGAAGCTCACCCCAGCTTGAGGGATGTGTCTGAGCTCTCAGAGTCGGGGGGAGGACCCGTGCTGGAGTTGCTGCATATGTTGGTGACTGACTCTGACGATTGGCCCTCCTCTGTGCCAGGGTGCTTTCGAGCATTGGATACTTCCATGATCTTGAGCCAAATATCACCTAGTTCACATTAGTATTCATGCAAAAGCCCAAGAAAGGAAAATAAGAGTAGATGGAAAATCCATACTTGCTGTCTCAGTCTCTCGTTCTCCCTCCATGAGCTGCGCTCCCTACATGTTACGTCACATTTGAGGGCAAGTGAAACGAAGGGTGGGAGAGAACATGATCAAAACTAAGTCAATGTAGCACCCTTAATCAACTAGAGCAATGGCAGATGGGTATATATGGCAAAAGATCTTAGTATAGGCCGACGAACAGAGTATAAAAACATTTTTTTGCAATAATCTCGAGATCAAAGAGGTACATGGTAAAAGATTAGGTATATATAATAGGATGATTTAACAAAGTATGAAAACGTGTTTGTGGCACGATTGGTGTTTGATTTTTGAGTGACTTGCAGTGATCGCGTCTGGTTTCTGACCTTTTGTTGAAGGTGGGCAATCTCTTTCATTATCTTCTCACCCTGCAGCCACATGAACAATATTTGAGTGACATAAATTCTGGACAAAGGGGAGGCTGTGTAGTACAAACATGTGACACTAAACAGATATAACTGGGGACCTTTATCTGTATCACACGGCTCAATCCAGCTTCAAGGGACCTCTCTAGCTGCTGCAGTTCATCGATATTTAACCCTTGGAGCTCCTCTCCCCTCATCTGCCTGTTTTTAACAGGATTAGTACTTTGTATGGACTAACATATACGGTAAATGTTAGGATTTTCAGCGAGAAATCTTCATTATTCTTGAAGATTATTTCTTATTCCTAATATTGGTTTTTTGTTTAGTTTGTAATCCTATTTCATAGTCAGTAGTTAATTGTTGCTAGGCAAAGAAACCTTACCCTTGACGAACAAGGAAACTAGTCTATAAATAGGATGTTTGACTTGTTATTCAAACTGAGCAAATTACTTGTGAGAGATCAATGAGAACTAGGAATTAGATATAATTGGGACTTAAGTTTAGAGAGAGAATATTGGGCTTTGTAGTTGTAAACTTTACTATATAGTGATATTTTTTCTTTGTCGTCCTGACAGCCATGGTTTTTTTCCTTTTTTTGGGTTTTTCACATAAAAATCCTTTGTATTTGAGTGTGATTGGATCTCATGTTTTGTTTCTCATCTTATTTTTTTCCTTCAACAAGTAGAATATGAAAATGCCGGAATAATCACATACCTTAGCTGATGGCTTTTCTCAGCCACTTCCTTGCTTAATCTGTGGTAGTTGCTATTCTCTACTAGCTACGGAGATCAGTTGATGTTTAAGAAGACAAGAGCGAAGAAACAGTGATTAACTTGTGAAGCCATGGCAATAAGCAATTTACCTGCAGCTCAAGAGAGGGCTGTTCCAGTTTCTCAAGATTCCTTGAGTGCAAGTTATACTTTTCAAGTATTTCCTTCATACTACAGAAGGGAAAACGCGTTAGAGATATCGCTTATCATGCAAGCGGTTTGCAAGTTAGAACCCATAACCAAGCTTATCCTTAAAAATCTGAAGGCCTCCCAAGCATGAACATCAAACAGATGGTGCAAAGCATTCAATCACTTCAAATAGCTTCAAGAGGGATCAAAATTAGAATGATGCAATGACATGGATATAGGGCAAGTATTCTATTACCATGGATATAGGACAAGTGTTCTATTACATCCATTATCATACTTACATCAGTATTGACAGAGCAAACAGCAGCAGTGATGAATAAATGAACCAAACTTATTGACAGAGCAAGCAGCAGCAGTGATGAATAAATGAACCAAGCTTGTTAATAGGAAACCTGTGATTTTATCCTCAATTCATTTGGCTAGAAACTTCCATTGCCATCCTTTCTTTCATCGGGGCAAATTACAACTGTGCAGGAATGAACGGGAACTTCCTAATCCACCAACTTGGATGAATAAACGAACCAAGCCCGAATATAGATTTGTCCAGCTTAATTATGTTCATAAATAAGCTCGTTTATTGTTTATATGTGTGTGTATATAAATATAGGCTCGTTCTATTTTAACTAAAACTCATTTAAAGCTTATTTATTATTCATGATTGTCTTTGCTCTTGCGAACAAACTCATTTATTGCTCACAAACAAACTCGTTTATTGAATAGAAACAAACTTATTTATAGTCTCGCGTCTTGTTCACAAGGAAGCTAGTTCACAAGATTAAATTTGTCTCTTTTAAGTTAAACAGGTTGGGTCCAAGTCTAACCCAAACACCATAGCATGTTAATAAATTAATCCTAAACAATCTTAATTTATAGAGTTCGGGTTATAAATGAGTGAAGCTCGAACACCTTAAAATATAAATGAACTAAGCTCAAACATAATTAAGCTCAGGTCAACTCAACTCAACTTGTTTACGTCAATACCTCAAACCCATACCAAGGTTATCCTCAAGTTGTGATACAAGAAAGGCATAACAGTTGAGGGGTCAACCAAATCCCCCTCGCATGTAAATCAATTTTTGAAACATCAAATTTACACAACCATCAGCAGAATGATTTCCCTTGCAAAGTTGGGTTTGAAAATTATCCTTACAATGAATCATACTCTTTATCAGTGATAAACATGCGCCACCACTGCCAATAAGAAAAGCTGCTAAGAAGCTTATAAATTCTGATATGCCATTGCCATATACTTTATTAAAAGAGCGTATTTAGAGTATAAGATTTTTGGTTTTGTGATAATTAGGAGAGGGCGCATTTGTTCATAGCGTTCCCCTTATTTTTTTGCAAAAGGTTATTTTCACAAATCAAACTCATAACTTTATGAGTAACCTTGCCATTGCAACGAATGGTCATAAAAGAGTAACCTTGCCATTGCAACGAATGCTCCACTGCTACTAGACAGTTACTGTTCCACATGATGTACTAGATTTCTTGGACTTAGTTTCATTTTCTTACACTGTTATTTATCCAACAATTAATGTTGATGTTGGTAAATATGATATTTTTAATAATTTACACTATGAAATAAGATAAGGAAAAGAAATATGATTAGTGGTGTTTTCAAGAGATATAGCCCTTTGTAAATAGATATAATCATTTTGGAAAGTTATAATTATTTATAAAGAGATACGTCTTTTGGTTTAAATCAAGAGACACCTCTTTTGACGTTTTAGGGACATGACTTTATAGAAGAACACAATTGTTACAAATTATTGCACCCTTTATTAGATGAAAGAGATATGACTTTTAGACAAGTAGATATGTCTATTCGCCTACTATAAATAGGTGAATCCATATTAATGAAATCACAACTCTTAATTCCTTAATTCCCTCTATCTCCAATCAAAATATACCGAGTTTCTCTGAAGGGAAATCTTCATAAATTGTTGGCTGCAAATTTCTATGACTTCCGATAACTCTTGGCGGTTCCATTAAAATAAATAACACTTTAAAAACAGTGATTTGTCATTGTCAAAATCACTTTATACAGAATCCCCCATAAATTTCCCCAACAGTTATCTTAAAAAAAAAAAAAAATTTCCCCAACAGTTGCTAAATATGATCTTTTTGGATCCTGTAAGTGCATAATAATTCTTAGAAACCTTAGTGGCGAATTCATTTCATCAGATTCAGAGGGTCCTGATGATCAGTACTAAACATGGCCACAGGAAGGCTTGATTAGAAAAGGTAGGCACGCTTATGTAATGGACATAAGAGACAATTATTTTTTAACAATAATAATATACAAAATTTGCAAATATGATAATTTGACCCATTCATTGCTATTACTGCAATATTATTGTTATGATCATACTTTTTTTGTACAAAAATTCTATGAAAATATCATTTTCCAACTTTGGATCATCTTTAGGTGGCTCTCATTCTTGAGATGGTAAACGTTATCAGCCTCCCCAAATCTAGTCCACACACCTTGCAAAATCATCTTCTTTTTTGCTTCGAGGAAGTTAAGAAAAATAGGCATAAAATGACTAGAAAAGAAGCAAGAATACACTTCAAAACCTTCTGTACTAAATCATTGCATTAGTAGTAACTCATCAAACTTCTCAGTAATTTCAGAAGCCAAATTAATTTAAATGAGAGCTCATACTAACGAGAGAGAACAACATATCTTCACTTTCATTGAGGAATGATAAGCTGTATAGATTCACAGATAAAATGGGGCAACCAAACCATAACAGGCAGAAGCAAAAGCACAGAAACTTAACTGAACCAGAAAAAAGAAAGGAGCAGAAAAGTTTAACCCTGATCCTGAGAATAAAGTTGAGGCTAGTTAAGAGTTGCCGTTATAGGGTCGAAGCTTATCCTAGCTTAAAGACGAGCAGATCTCGAGACTGTATTCTGAAAGAGATCTATCAATCCATAATCACGACGCCCATTTAGAATCCCAACAATAATTATTGAAAAAAACAACTCGATTCTAGAGAGAGAACAGAACCCTAGTATGGTTAGAGATTGTATGAGCGTGTATATGGATAGAGAGAGAGAGAGAGAGACCTGGAGCTGGAATACTGGAAGAGCTTGCCGGTGGTGGAGAAAATGATGAGAGCAACATCGGCGTCGCAGAGAATGGAGAGCTCTTCGGCTTTCTTGAAAAGGCCTCTTCTCCTCTTGGAGAAGGTGACCTGCCTGGCAGTCGCGTTGTCGATCTTCCTGATCTGAATCTTCTCTCTCGCCATCTCCACCGATTCCTTGTTCTTGAGGGGGGTACTGGGCGATGGAGGCTCCTCTTCTTTCTGTATTATGGAGCTTGTGTGCGGCAGAAGCGAACCAAAAACGGCGGTTTCTTGCCAAATTTAGAGGAACAAAGAAGCCATCGAAAAAAGCCAACCAGCGGAAGCTTGGTTTCAGATCCAGAGGAAGAGGAGTGTTCCTGGGAAAACCCACATCGGGTCAGGAATAGGATACTGCTGGAGAGTGAAGGAAGGAAGCAATCCAGGGATTAGGTGGGAATATAGAATCATCAACAACCATTTGGCTTCCTTCCAGTTTAGGGTTGGATCTTATAAATAGAAAGAAAGGTATGCTTTTTATAGACATATAGATTGATTGATAGAGAGAGAGAGAGAGAGAGCAGCGTGTTGGTTGCTTTGGGTTGAGTGGGCAGACTGCTTTGGACTTTGGGGACTGGAAGGCGCTGCTGCTGGCAAAAAAGTCGCCAATGGAATAATCGCACAGTGTCTACTGGTTTTATTTTATGGACTAGGTACATTACTACTTACACCCTAAATTATATAATATATTATAAATAATAAAAATATTTTTTTATGTCTCATTACCTCATCTCATCATGTCTTAACGTCTCACCGTCTAAGATAAAAAATATTTTAGTTATACGTATCAAGCTACCTTATCTCACCATCTTGAGTGAGAGACATTTTAAATATTTTAGTATCATTGTGTAACATAAAGTGTATATAATGATGTACGAATAATATTTTTCTTATTTTATTATTTTTAAGATGTAAAATTATTAATTAAATTTTTATTTTCAAATTTAAAAAGTAATTTTTTTTAATTGACAATATAATTAAATTATTTAATATTTTTATAAATAATTAAATATAAATAAAATTTTATTAACTTTAATTTTAAAAAATTCATTTTTACTTAAATTACAATAATATGAATGGTTGATAGTATTCTATAAATTATTCATGTATTTAAAAAAAAATTACCTTGTTTATAAAATTTAATATGGCAAGTGATATTTTTGTTCTTATGATTATAATTTCTTTTAAAATTTTTAATTTTGAAAATAAATCTAAACTATCAATATGACAAAGCATGTCATATTTTATAAAATTTTAAATATTTAAATAATTTTTTTTAAATTATGAAAACGCTTTAACTAGATTGGGTGTTACATAAACAATAGGCTTAGTTTTATAAATAGATTATATTTATTTGCATTAAAAGTCAAATTATACATGTTATGTGACAGATAGAATATATAAATTGAATATCTTATTTTATGGAGAGAAAATATATTATAATAAATTTAACTTATACTTATAAATGTAACATAATAGTAGTTTGTCTAATTATAACTCCAAATTTATTTATTAATTTAGAAGTTCACACCATCAATGATCATGACTATCCACTTTCATTTTAATTTTTATATTATTCTAAATTAGATAGGGCATTTTTTGCATTAAACCAAATTAATATGAGAAATATACTATTTGATACAATTACTACAATGTAAGAAATACACTATTTGATATAACTTCTACCAAATTAAACCAAAAAATTTGTTGCTTGCCTGCTATTTTTTTGGGGGCCCTAGGCATAGCATAGGCCTTAGTGGCCTATATCTTGAGCCGGCACTGGGAGAGAGAGGGGGGGAAGAAATGAGAAGTATTTAAAATATTCTAATTTTTAAATATTCATTACTAGAAACAGTAAGATACAACCAAACATGTTACTCTCGTTAACAACTATAATTTATTTCAATTCTTCCTCTTATCTATCATTTTCCTATATTTGTTGCTTGAAACTAAAACAAAATTTTCAATTTCTTTAAATTTGTTACTAGGAGTAATGTGTTTCATTGTATCCCACTATTAATAGTAGTATTGAGTTTGAGAAAACTTAAAATTTTGCCTCAATATTAAGGAGAAATGTTGAAAGATGTGTAACGGTAAAGATTAAGATTAACTGAAGTTGTTATTAAAAAGTATATTTTGTTGTATCTCACTACTTCTAGTAGTGAATTTAACTCGCTAGAAAACTCATGTTTTAATGTAGGATGCTGAGTTGAAAGAAGTGCAGTAATTTGTTAAATATTTTGAAAAATATAGTATTTTTTTCAAATATATTAAAAAATTATAATACTCTTGAAAATTTCTCAAGATAGAAAAGGGATTTTTTTACGAAAATGTTATTTAGTATTAAGAGATTAATTCATATCTTAACTCATATTTATTTGAAATCATGTTTTGTAAGTTTAAAAAGAGTTTGAATTTTTTTTATATAATAATAATGGTTAAGATATGATAAAAATAATTATCATTTATTCTCTTGGAGATAATAGTGGTTAAATTGGGATTAAGATAATCACAACTAACTTTCTTTGAGAAAATAATAGCTTATTTTTTTTTTTTTTTTAACATGAAAAATTCCTAAACTCACGATATACCTTGACCTGACCTAGGTGTACGGATAATTTCACCGTGAGGCAAATCTCGAGACCTAGCCTCTAAGATAGAGATAAACGATTACGTAATTTCACACAAAGGCATAATCAAATCCATGACTTTGTAGTATTTCAAGCTCCTAAACACGTGCAGTAGATTATCTATGCTACTCTTAGGAGTTAAAATATTAATAGTTAAGATGTGATTGATATAATCATAGATTGTGACTAAGATACAGTAAAATTGAGTGATTGTCTAATTAACCCATTGCTTATCTATTACTATCGTAAAGGGTTAATGGTTATCTTTTTATTTTTCCTTATAAATAGAGAAAATGTTTGAGAGATTGTAATTATTTTTTCTTGTGATGCCTTCATTTGCGGGGCCCTCATCACTTGGTCCCAGAATTTTCGACATAGAAGGTAAATCTGAGTCTCATCCATAGTGACTGTGCAAATAGTGGATTTGAACTTGGGAACACATGCTGCTTACCACTCCATGCTAACCACTAAGGTAACCTCCGGGGATTGTAATTATTTTTTCTTGATACTTATTCACATTGATATACAAGTTTGTGTGGATATCTTGACTATGAATGTAGGTGATAAGTTTGTATGGCAATGGCATCACAATCTAATAGGGGGTGAATTGGGTGTTTGTAAAATTTAAAAAAATTTTGGAGGTACTGAAATAAAATATCAAAATAATGAAATACAATAAAAAATAAATGCAATAGAGACATAAACGATTTATAGTGATTTGATTTAAAACAAATTTAAGCCACTCACTCCTTTAGCTCCTCATCTCAACTCTTGATTCTTTCATTATAAAAATGTCACTAATGAGTGCCTAAATAGCATTTTTGAACCTTTTATGGTTGAGACAAAAATTAGGATTTTTAAATCAATATTATTTCCAATAATAGTATATTATCTTCAAATATTTCACATATTTTTGGGAGTTTGGGATGCAATGTGACGAAACTTATGGTGTCCTATGTTGCTTAAACTAAGATAAGTCTTCTGTTAATCTTTATATTCAAGTTACTTTGTCTCGTATTTAGAAGGTAACAAGTTTTAATTCTTTTAGTAGCTTTATATAAATTTTATTAGTTAGTTACAAGGCAAGCTTTGAGAATATTATAGTGAGATTGTAGTTATTAGTTAGTAATTTTGGCCTAACATTGTAGTGAGATTTATAACATTTTCAAGATCGACACATTATCTTTAAATGTTCTTATGCTAAGAATATGAAATGGGTTTCAAAAAATAAATTGAACGGGAATAAGAGAGAAGGAATATGAGTTATATTTTACTTTTAATTAAATATTTAATGAAGAAAATGGAGAGAACTCTCTTCTCATTTACGAGTTCAAGTGAAAATTGATAGAAAAAATAATTATAATATTAATTTTTTAATATAACCTTTATATTTTGTATTCCAAACACTAAGAGCACGAAAGCGAAAAAAAAATTAATTAAAAATATCTACATCCCATCACATGCCCTTTGATTTTGGAGGAATAAGAGATTTGAATAACTAAGATAAAACAAGGAGAATGGGTCCTCTTGAAATCTTTTTCATTTTTTTAAAATATCTTTCAAATAAAGGTATCATTTTTCGTTCTATACGACCATTTCTTTCTCCCTTCATCCCCCCAATCCTATTTGGCTTTGAATTTGAGAGCGTATTGAGTTTTTGGTCATATAAAGTTGGTAAATTTATACGACTAAACTCAACCCACATTAGTGCATTAAAAAACTCAAATTCAACTTGAGTATTTTGATACGTTCAATCGAGTTTAAGTATTTTGTCAAATAATTATAATTAAAACTCAACTCAACTCAACGAATTTATTAAGCATTTTTTCATAATCAACCTCACCTCGCTATTCTCAATATCAAATAAGATATGATTTTAAAATTATTATTTTTAGTTAATTCTCAACAATTGGAAGTTCTTTTGTCTCATCATGTTAAATTTGTATTTAATAGTATAATATTTACATATACATTGTATTATTTTATTCAAGAAAATATTATATTATATTATTTTTTTGACACCCCATTATGAAATTTTTGGCTCTGCCAACTATGTAAATAAAAAAATTATAAATTATAAATAAAGAATCATATACAAAACGTGACATTTTTTATGATAATTATAATTTATTTTTTTACAAATTTTAATGTGTCGAGTTAAATAGGTCCAAACCAAAGACAAATCAAAAAAGAAGAAGTTGAAAAATAGGGGTTTGGATAATTTTCCCTACATAACAATCCTAATTAGGGACCCTCTAATTATGCTTTCTCGGGTATAAGGGAAATATTCCTCAAAAGACCTTCCAACAACTTTTTCCGTGTCGACCTAGGGAAATAGTCTTTCAAATGATTTATCTTTCATCATGAATATGTCAATTTATCTTTGGAGTTTTCATTTGAAAAGTCAAAACAGACAATATTGAAAGATGTGGATATTCGCTTATCTATCAACTCTAACATCCATAAATAAGGGGTGACCCCCAACTTTTAAAGTATTTAAAGAACTTTACCAAAACTACAATCATATTGTAAATACAACATATTCTTCTCATTTTCGACTCAGCTAACTTAAGTAGTGAAAGATCCGCATGGGAGACACCTTATGCCTCATAACTGTCTATTATTTTACAAGTCTCTCAAAAATTAAAGGTGAAAGAAGAAGACTTTATCGTAGTTATAAAATTACCCCTTTTGCCCAATAAATGTAAAATTACTTATAAAACAAGACTCCCTATGAGTATTGGCTTTAAAGGCAAAATTCATTAAATATATAATTTAGGTTATTAATTAACTTTTTTGTAATTTTATTTTTGATTGAGAATTTCAATTGACATCATTTTTATCAAAAAATTAGATTTATATGCTAAGAAAATAACCATAATGTCCTAATTAATTTTATAAGATTACAAATAATTATATTAATAAAATTAATTAAAATTAAAATACAAAATTTACTATTAAGTGGAGGAAAGTGACATCAATTGATGATTTGATGGGAAAAATTACTGAAAACTGTGAGAAAATAAACCTAAAAAGAAAACAAAAAAATTCCAACTTTTGAAATTAAAAACATAGTATAGAGTTTGAAAATTTAATTAAAAAATTTTATTTATAGAGAAAAATTTAAATTCAAATAGGTTTGAGAATTCAACCAAAAATAGTATTTACCTATAAAAAACAAAAAAAAAATCAAAAAATCAATTTTTTGGAGATTATCTTGCTTCTACGATTCAAAAATAAATTAAAACCTAATTTGCTTTCGTGATTTAAAGATTAATTGGATTTTGCATTGGTTATGGACTAATTCGCTTTTGCATTTTTTTTTTAGATAAATTGAAATTTCGCTTCATTTTAAAGACTTTTTAGGGTTAGTAGTTATATTTTATCATTTTTTTTATTTTCCCTCTCAAATTAATTATCAATTGCCTTCACTGTCCTTCACTTAAAGATAAATTTGATATTTTTATTTTAAATTGATTTATAATAATATAATTGTTTGTAATTATTTAAGATTAATTTAAAATTGTTTGTAAATTTAAATCTTTTAGTCAAAAAATGATGTCAATTAATGGGAGTTCTCGGTTAAAAATAAAACGACAAAGAAATTAAGTATCCTAAATTAAAAACTTTCGAGGGTTTAATAGATTTTAGTCTTTGAATTGTTATTATTTACTGTTCTTCGGACACAACAATTTAAACTCTTATTTTTTATTTATAATTAATTAATTTTACTGTTACTATCAAGTCACACAACAATAATAACTAAGTAACTTTTACTTTATTTAATTTTTAAAGTTTTGCTTCCAAATAGATTGCATATATATGAACTTTCTAATTAAGTGATGCCAAGAGATATTACAAGAATACAAAAGATGAAATAAAATAGAGAGCAAAAAATCCTTTGAATTAGAATAAAGAAAAGTACCAAATGGTGGGGGCAATTGAGAAGAAAAGTACCAAATGGTGGGGGCAATTGAGAAGAAGTGGAATAGCCTAAGATTGTAGTTAAGAATTGGTGCCCATTTCTATTTATAATAGTTCAAAAATAACATTTCGTTTAGAATTAAGACTCCTCAGGCTTATGAATAGGATGAGGTAAACATTAGTCTCTAAGGCTACATTCCTTGGATTTTGGAGAAGGGATTTATTCTTTAATTATAAGATATAATCTTAGATAATATTCTAAGTTAATGTTTGTTAAAATGAACAAAATAAGAGAGTATGAAAGTAAAATTAGAATGTTTTTCGGACTAAGATATGAAATAGTTATGATAAGATTAGAAAATATTTTAAAATTTTTATTAAATTATTTATTAATTTTTTAAAATATACTAGAGAACACAAACATCATTTTTGTCTTATCTATAATAAAGATTAAGATACACTTATCTTGAGGGAAGGTGAGAGAGATAGGTATATTTAAAAAAATTGAGATAAGAATTAACGTGATTTTTTTTTTCAAAGGTCACCAAATAAGTTTAATAAATACGTTAGAAATGACAAATATCTGAAATACTTCTTATGTCTAACATTTTTCGTCTTATATTTTAATTAACAAACACTACCTATATATGATTAGATTGCAATTGGGCTTTGTAGAAAAAATCTCATTCCTTGGGCTGAGCCAAACCCAAGTAGAATATTGAGACAAAAAATGATCCAATTAAGCAGGTTGAGACTAAACAAAGTCTGGATAAACGAGTTGATGAGATCAAAAAGGACCTAAACAAGATATACAAATATCAATCGAACTAGATTTCAAGTATCATCACTATTAATCCAAATTTAATGGGCTATATAGCTGTTGAGCAGAAACCCAATGTAGTTTTTATGAAAATTGTTGGCAAATGTTACAGAAAATTACCTACAATAATGATAAGCTGTTGAGGATTAAACAATGCTCGCAAGAACACAGATTAGATATTGGAAATGGCCTTTGGGTATTAATAGAAAAACCTGTCTTTTAGTTATTTTGAGTGGACGGTGCACTGTAAATTATCATTAGAGGTCTAACTTGATGGAAGTATTGTAAATTTTAGTTCACTACAATCGATTCAATTGATTATATGTAACAACCCGCTTAATGGGTCTTAGATGATATTTGCATTTTTTAGTGTAGAGCATTTCATGTGGGTCTTAATTGTTATATGCAATTAAATAAAGATAAAGTGATATTTGTAATTTAAATTTTGTTTGAAAATGAATTATTGTGTGTGTGTTATTTAAGACATAAAATGGTGGTTATGAAGTGGGCTTGGACCAAGGGTTGTAGCCCAAAGATAGTGATGAGTTGATCAATTTTATGGGTCTAGCATGGATGGGCTTTTGAGTGGGCTTGGGCCTTATGTAGAGTGGACCTTTGCATAATAATGTGTGTAAATTGTGTGTGTGTGAAATTGGTGATTAAAGAAAAGGAATAAGGAAAATGCAAATAAAACCAAAGGTCTAAAATGGGTTTCATAAAGTAAGTGTTGTGTGTGTAGTGTAAGGGTCAAATGTGGAAGAATGGGGCAAAATGGTTGGATTAGGTGGCTCGCGAGAGGGCTTGCCATGCCCTCATGCTTCTTCTTCATTTCATATTCTCTGTATTTCTCTCATTTTCTTGGCTCTCTCGGCACTTCCTTCTTCTCCATCATCTTCTTCATCTTTTTCTTCTTTTCTTCGTCCAATAGTTGTGGTAGAAGCAACCTCAAAGTGGAAAGGTTTGAAGATCTTAAAGTGATTCTCCTTCTCTTGGGTTTTTCACCAAAAAGGCAAGCATCCATTTTTATGTCTCCTATCTTTTAATGCAAGATTATTTTCCTTATGTTTAGCCAAGTTAATATTTTCATGGTTCCAAATGGTGTTATAAAGCTTGCGATGAGTGGGTTGTTCCCATTTTCTTTTAAAAATGTGGGTTTCCTTCAAGAGGTCAATAGGTCTTATTGTTGGGTCTCTAAGGGGGTTGTTCTTCCCCATCTTTCATTCTTAGAGTGGCAACTTAGGGGTTAGGAGATTTGCCATGGGTGGTTTTAGGTGTTTTGTATGCTTTTGGTGCTTTTCGGGTTGCATCGAGTCGACTTGGGTAGGGGTTAAGTCGACTCGACTGAAACTTGTGTTTTTTGGATCTTTTTTCCCATTTTTTGCCAAGTTGACTCATCCAGGAGGTCAAATCGACTCGGGTATAGTCAACTCGATTTTGGGCGAGTCAACTCAACTCAGATTTGCCCTTGAGTCGACTCGGTCGCGGTTTTGACTACTCTGCACATGCTTCACTTTTTCGGCCACAACCTTTGACATAGAATTCAGAATTTTGATCCGTTTGAAGCGTCATAAACCATAATTCAAGGGCTTTAATTTGATATATAATACGATATATTTTGAATATGTTTTGAGTTGGTGAAGGCTTTCCTAAATCTATATTAACCATAGCGATTATGTTTTGGGAAGTTGTTATGTTATGCTTTTGGTTGGCATGTCTGCGAAAATCTCTTATCTTTTGTGATGCATTGATATCATTATCTTAGCGCCTCTTATTATTATTTTGGCGCAGCAATTAAGTTTCGCAAGTGTGAGACGGGATATCCCATTGAGCGCTTAGCGCGGATGAGGTGGGCATAAACTTGGCAGGTGATGCTCTTGTCACTGTGGTGGCTGATGGATTTTAATATATATGTATACATTCTAGTCATGAATGTAGAGGCTTGGAGAGCCAATGTGGTGTATTTTCTATAATTATATAAAATTGCATGAGCATGAGTTAGTGACTTCTTGTGCGATGAGTCACATATGGAAAAAATGGGTTTTTATGCCATTATTTAACTTATGCGAATATCACTCTATGAGTTGCATGTGTGCCTTGTTGCTAAGTGAAGAAATACCAATTATTGAGGTATTAATAATGTAACAGGCATGATTAAACGCTTTGTTCTAAAAGTTGGGCAGTGGTCTTCCATTGATTCCTATCTTATGCATGTCTTCATGTTGTGATTGTATCATCATCTCATTTTGCAATATTTATGCTTGCTGAGCCTTGTGGCTCACTTGTTTGCTTGTTGTCATTCTAGGTAAGGGAAAATCTATAGCAGAAGGGGAGTCTAGTGAGGCTTGAAGTGGATTTTAGACGTGTACATGGATTTCTCTCGACCTAAAGATTTTTGGGATTTGTGTGGAGGGTTGGTGTCGAAAGTTATTTATTTTTGTGTGTTGTTGGCGTCCTTATTTATTTTGAGAAGTGTATGGCTTTTAAAGCCTTAAGAAATGTTGTAAGAATAATTATTATTCATATTAGAAGTGAGCTTGCTTATAATATAAAGCTTTTTGGATCTGTTGTTTTGCGTTCCATTTTGAAATGACCTACTTTCGAATGTCCTATACTAGTAGGTATATCCAGAAACAGGCCTTGACATTATAATTGAAAAGAAGAGTTACAATGAAGTTTTTCAAACTAGAGAGACTTAAAAAATTAGGCTATTTTTATAACACTGCTCTTTAAGGCAAAAGTGAAATTCATCATTTATTTTTTTTTTCCTTTCCATTTACTTAGATTCATTTCCTTTCATTGATTTTGTCTGAATTCTCATTCTCTTAAAAAAAAAAAAAAAGAAAGGAAAAGGATTTTTTTCGATGAATCACCATTATTCCTATTTAGTTTTCTTTCTTTTTCGTATGTTGTTTATAATTCTACATCAATTTCCTCCTTTCTTTTTGTCCTTTCTTTAATTTTTGAGGCTTCTTTCAATTTCTTAGTAAAACTGAGTGATGATATTCTGCTTTTTAAAGTTTTAATTGATATCAACAATATTGGTAAAAATAAAAAAGTGCATGTTAAACATAAAGTTACGTTGGAAGCCAATGTCCCATTAGTTTACAATTTAACCCAAGTTAGATAAAGTTTTTATCAACCTTTAAGTTTATATCGAATGTTGTCATGTCGACTAATTCAGACTTTTCTTTTTTGCTCCAAATAGTGACATGTGAGTTGCGATTGACTTATGCTCTCTCTTATCCAACTAGCGAGTTACCCCTTCCCTTTTCTCTTTGCTCTAATCAATGACCCAAGACTGATCCACTCTTCCCCATTCTCTCTACTTAGATTGAGACCCACAACTTATTTATTGGTGAATTTGTAATTTAGTGGGTGTTAGGCGCGGTGTTCTGTTATTTTATTTTCACGTGCTTAATGATATATTTGTTATATACTTAATATTAACTAGATAATTAAGTAGTTAATTTGTGTAAATTATAACTATTGAAAATTCAATAAGTTAGATTTGAATTTGAGGAATATGGGTTTGGCTTATTTTTACAAATTTATTATTAATTAATAAAAAATTTTAATATTAAAAATAAAAAATAATAATACACCCCCTTTCAAAATAACACAAATTTATTGATAATGTTAGCATTTACCTCGCGCGTTGTCAGTAATAAGGCGGGAAGGTAGATGGACTTATTAGTTTGGAACACGTGGCAGCGAAACCAAACCAAATCGAGAGCGAGACGTAAAGCAAGGAGGAGCGCAAAATATTTGCGAGGGAAGAAGACGAAGGGTGTCTCTTCCCCATACGACGACGTCTCACTCGCTCGCACCATACAAAAACTTCACCAAATTGGAGAGGGAAGGTCACGAATGACACGCCAAGAGCAAGCTAAGACCAGAGAGAGAGAGAGAGAGAGAGAGAGAGAGAGAGAGAGTCTCTGTTCTTCCATTGCGATCACTGCCGATTCGTGGTTCGACACATTGCTAGGGCTTGCTTAGGAGGAAATGGCGGAGGAGCAGAGGAAGAGATGGAACTGGCAAGTGCCGGGGTTCGAGCCGTGGAAGTCGCTCGAGCACGACGACGATCGCAGGCCTTCGCCGCCTGAGCCTCTGGTCAGGCGCTACTCCATCTCGCCGTTGTCTATTCTCCCGCATTCGGAGCTCTCCAAGCGCGTTTTCGCGCCAAAGCTTCAGAGGTTGAAGGATAAAGTTAACGTAGGCAACGCATTCTACTTTCTTTCGGTTGACTGTGTTGTTGAACTGTCTGGTTTTGGTTTTGGTTGTTTGGTCAGCTCTTATTACAATTTTTGTTTTTCGGCTTTGCGAATTTAGTTGTTTGTGCTAGTGCGGCCGTTAAAAGCTGTGAAACTAGTCATGATAAACGAGGTCGGCTCATGATCACTGCACAGAAAGTTTCCGTTTGAGATTGTTTTATTGTATACACAAGTAAGCCGGATCACGTACTTTAAAATTGATCAGATTGACTTAGACGTCGATTGACTAATTTTTACTCGCTCTAGATTATATTAAAAAGTAGGTTCCTCTGAACTCAGCTGGTGATTGGTTTGCCTAATGATCACTTCAGGTTGTTTGGAAAATGAAAGCGCCAAGCTTGAGTACACTTCCTATTTTTTTTTTTTATACCAAAAATAGATTTGAACAGCTCAGTAATCAAGCAGATTCACTGGCTCAGCTTCTTTACAACCTCATTGATGTTTATTGCCAGCAATGGCTGGTTATAGTTAGGTGAAAATTCTGTTCAGGTAATCAGGGGAGCCTCAGGCTTCAGAAATTCGAAGCTTAAACTTTTTGGATTTGGTGGTTGGGGAAAAAGTGAGTTGGCTGTCTTGATAGTTGGGGTGTACACTATAATAATTGGGCTAACAACTACTTAAAAGGAAGATCACTGGAAAAGGCTGACAAGGAATCCAAAGAAAGGAAACACTTATCAGTGACACTCCATGAGTTGCTATGAGTGAGAAAGAGGGAAAAAAGTGAAACAAGGCTCGGGAGTTGGACCAAACAGTTGACTTTGGGGGTTTGGTTGCCACATAAAAGCTAAGAGTTGATGAGGAAATTTGACTGCTGGAAGCAGGAAAAACTCAAGTAAGCAGTTGACTTTGAAACTAATTTTGGTTTTTTAAATGAACATATAATTAAATGCATTTTAAATATGTTGTCAGGCATAATGATATAAATTTTTTTAACTTTGGTTGAGATTTGTGAAAGTTGAATTAAGGATTTAATTGAAGTGATTAAGGGTAATAAATGGGGATTTGTATAACTCTGAAGCTGTGAAGAAGAATGGAGAGACTTGGAGAAGCTTTTAGGACCTTCTTGAAGTAGCATTAGGTGGCTGGGAGTGTTGAAGGAAGTTGCTGAAGTGTTCTCATGCATGAGATGCATGCAACTAGGGCTAGATGACAAGAGAAAAAGAGGGCATCTTTCCAGCTGCTTCCATTTGTCTATAAATAGGCCATTTCTTCATTTCAAAGCACAAGCAAGTGTAGAGTGAAAGTGTCTCAAGGGAGAAGTGCTTTAGTGAGTGAAGGTTCTGAAACATCATGAGGAAGTGAAGAAATGTCTGAAAAGTAAAGAAATTATGTTCAACTTGAGAAAAAGGCTTGAGGAATTGTTATCTTCATTGAGAAAAGTGCATGGTTTTGGTTGATTTACACTGGCTTGGTCCATGAAATGATTTTATGACAACTTGTTATGCATTATGTGCATGACATGTGTGGACATTTTGAGCATGGTACATAATGTGGGTCAAGCATGCATGGAGCGTGACGGTTTCATTGCTATATAAGTGTGCACATGTGATCTTGCTTGGTTGGGAAATGAGTTGAAGGTGAAGGTTAAACCTTCAGGGCCTTTAGGTGATATAAATAATGTTACTAGGTGTGGAGTCAGGGCTATGATGGATGTGAACCTAAGGTGTGCCTGTTAGAAAGAGAAATGTGGAAACTGAGGCTGCCTACATCAAATATGTGAATGATGAGCATTTTATGTGATTGCATTTCTGTGCCATGACTTCTTGAGATAATATATCTCATGATGCATTTTTAACATTCTAAATCATGCAAGGGATGGGGAGGATGACCAGCCTGACATTATGTATGTATTTTGGAAGCATGTCATTTTATGTAGAAGATTAAATGTTTATGTATTGATGTTGATTTTCATAGGGTCGCACAATTCAAAGAATTTATAACATGCTTCGGGGAAACTGTAGGTAATTGTTCTATTCACACGTGAAAAGGAAAGATTACAATGGTTTTTATGGAGTTCTAGTAATGGTATCCAAAGTGAATGGTACCCCTTCCACAATACAGACAAACCTATCTATGGCCATAGCTTTCATGTAAATGCAAGAAAATATGACTGTAATGCATTTCAACATTTAAAAACATTTTTCATGAATAACATGCATAGGACAAACATTATTAGTCATGACATGCTATTTCCACGCAAAATGAACCCTTTTTCTTAGTAAACAAAGACTTGGTGTGCTAGCTTCTCTCTTCCTTCTTTTCTTCTTCTTCCTCAGTTCCTTTCGGTTTTTCTACCTAGTCGAAACTGCTCTCTCTTCTTTCTCTTTCATTCCCTCTTTCCTTCTCTCTTTGTCTTCTACCTTTTTTGGTTGTAAGCTCTCTTCAATTTCATACTTGCATGATGTGTGTGTGTGTGTGAACCCGCATATGCACCTCATGCTTAGAGGTTTGGAGGTGGGGGAGGAGGAGAGTGAGGCAACTCACCCCCACATGGCAGCTTCCCACCATTTGAATAAGTGGTGCAGTTGCCCGTAGGCTGCCTTTTTATAATTATTTTTGTTTGATTTTTAAACAAAACAATCACCCCGCCGCGCGCGCGCGCGTACGCACCCACCTTGGTACCTGTCCTCCAATATTCTGTTATTGGATAACCACTTGAATCCTTGTAGATGAACGTTTTGTTCAACATTCCATCTAGCTTCACGGTAACCTAATGAGCTATATACCAACAAACTTTTTTCAACATGAGGATTCCGAATTAGTGGTCAGTTGATTGAAATTTCATGATTTCCTAATTTTAGTTTTATATTTACAAGCTATATTTTTTTTCATTTTCCTAAAAATTCAATTAAATAAATTAGAGAAAATTATACAAGAGGACCAGGTATTACACGTGGGCCATGGATGGTCTCTCAATGTACCATTCTGCCAGAGGATGTGAAATACGATGGTGATATCCAGGGTAAGTAGAAGTGCCACAAGTACCCTACAAGTATTTATGCCATCTTCCTATTAATCAGAAGTGAACCCTAGAGAATTTATTTGTAGTGTTTGGAGAGTTATTTGAGACAGGCTTACTTGAATGGTAATTTATTTCTTCTTTTTTAATATTTTTTCTACTTCTCTCCCACTAATATATTTTTGCTATACTGCTTATAGTCTCAGAATACCATTTTTACGCCCCCGACCACAACCTATAACACCCTTATCAATCCTAACTATTTAGTCTATTTATTGTCTTCCAAATTAACCAGTTCTTTCAATTATGATTCTCTGGACAGCTTGTTAGAGAAGATCACTTTGAATTGAGACAGCAGGCATGTAAGCTCCAGGAGTATTCACATGAAAATTTTGATTGGGTCATGCAATATTTGGGTGTTCTTGCTGATAAGACTCATCAATCAGGTAAGAAATAAATAGGTTTGATCAAAGCTGATGATTGGAAGAAAGATATTATTGTATCTTACTGCATTACTTACTTATGTTTGTCATGGCATTAATATTTAATGGTATTTTAATGGCAACTTTTGAGAACCCAAGCTTAATAAATTTTCTTCTTTCTCTGCATCTATAGTTTATTGAGTTGTTTGTTTGAAGTCCTAATGTCTTTACTTAGTGCTTTGACAAAAGCAAATTTTGAGCTGTAACTGTGTCTGGTCTATCTACATTCTCAGTGCTTTGACAAAATCAGTCCTAATGTCTTTCATTTTGAAGCTTTGAAAGCCTTACTGGCTTTGGTAGAATATCTACATTCTTAAAGTGGTCTGTGTTCTTTGTTTATGTTGACAATATTTGATTTTATTTCTTATCTTTGGTGAGGAAGACAATATTGTTTTACCAATGCCTAATATCATCTGCTTTCAGACCAGGCTGCCCTTGAAACTGAGGCTAGAATTTCTTTGCTGATAAATGAGAAGAAAAGGTTGTTCAATGAATTATTGACTGCCAAAGGTATGCATGATTTCTGTAGGTTTACCCTTTTCTAAACAATCTCCTTATTCAGTCTTTTCATGCACTCAGAAATGTGTCATACGAAATAAGGAACAAAGGATCTTAATCTGTATCTTGTAACACAAAACAATTGGCTTAGTTCCTCATATAACATAAGAATGCTATGCAGTATTTTTCTCTTAAGGTTTACTTATAATTTCTCCCCCCCCCCGCCGAAAATGTCAGGAAACATAAATGTCTTTTGTCGCATTAGACCAATATTTGAAGATGAAGGGCCTTCTGTTGTTGAATTTCCTGATGATTTCACCATCCGCATCACTACCAGTAATGATAATGTCACCGACCAGAAAGATTTTGAATTTGATAGGGTTTATGGGCCTCATGTTGGACAAGGTGACATGGATTTTTCTTGATTTAAATTTGTTTTTCTGAATTAGATATTGACTTGGATTTTAATTGGTTGTAAGTAGGTTAATGAAGAAACATAAGATGACATTTTATTTTTGCAGCTGAATTCTTTGGTGATGTTCAACCCTTTGTGCAATCAGCTTTGGATGGATATAATGTTTCTGTATTTGCATATGGGCAAACTCGCTCAGGGAAGACTCACACTATGGTCCGACTCTCTGCTTTTCCAACTCATTAAGTAGGGATATATTTGGCTTGGCCCATTTTACATATTTTAAGAGAGCTTTAAATGATTCAAATATTGTTCAATTTGAGAATTGCTCTGTTTTAAGATTCATATGTGCAAATATATTATTGTAGGCTGCATAATGGGATAATGGTTGTTTTCTTGAACTTAATATGTATCATGCATAATGCTGTAGCTCCTGATTGGCTCCAGGCTATCTGTAGCTCTTTGACTTGTTTATTATTATTAGTCTCCTTCAATGTGCTCCTGCCTTTTGCAGGAAGGACCTAGCTTTGACTGTGGGTTATATGCCCGATGTTTTGAGGAGCTATTTAATTTGTCCAACTCAGATACAATGTCTACTTCTCGATTTAATTTTTCTGCCACTGTCTTTGAGATCTGCAATGAACAGGTTCTTTAACTACTACCATGGCATTGCCGTGCAGCTTTCTGATAGGCCACCGATACAACAAACTTATCATAGGCGCAGTAAGCACCTAAAGGCTTGAGGCTGGAATTAAGAAGTCCGCACATGCAGCTGTAACAAACAGCATGTGCGCTTGGGGAAGGGGGGGTAAAATTGTAATCCACACTGCTGAAAGAATAATCAGCAGTGTGAATGGGGAATTCTGTTAGAAATGCATGGGAGGGGGGGTATAAAAAGGATAGAAGATAATGAATAAGGCAGCAAGCTCTCGGTAGAGAATTGGGAGAGCTAGGGCCTCTCGAATGCCCTGTTTCATTCTTGTTTTGCTGTTGAGAGTGATTGAAATATACTAGTATTGGAATTCTATTGGAATCCTATCAATTTGGTATCAGAGACAATCCGCTTCCGATGGTGAACTTGACAGAACGTGTTGGCGAGTTGGAGTTAACGGTGGAAGGCGTCAAAAGAGGGGTCGACGACATTAAAGGGAATGTACAGTCGGTGGAGAGAAATGTGGCGATGATGCTCGAACAATTCGCTTCCATGCGAGCGAAATGGGATGAACTGGAGCGGGAAAGGAAGAACAAGACCAGAGAGCGGGAAGGGCCTTCGGAATTCACCTTGGATTCTGACGTAACCCCTGGAGTTATGGGTGGATACAATCCGGTAAGGGGTAGTGGGATGGAGTCCCGAACGGATTTTCGAGGAAGGCGATTGGAGATGCCTCTCTTCGAAGGAGACAATCCAGATGAGTGGATCTTTCGAGCCGAGAGGTATTTTTCTGTCAACCAACTCTCAGATGAAGAGAAGGTTGAGTCCGCAGCCCTGTGTTTCGAAGCAGCCGCACTGTCGTGGTTTCAATGGGAGACCAGGCGAAGAGGAATCCGGAGCTGGGAAGGCTTGAAACAAGGACTTCTGAGTCGGTTTCGCCCCACTCAAGAAGGGTCGTTAGAGGAACGGTTCTTGGCCCTTCGGCAAGAAGGATTGGTGAAGGAGTATCGATTGAAATTTGAGACCATGGCTGCAGCTGTACCGGATGTGCCGGAGGCGTTTTTGGAAGGCCAATTCCTCAACGGCCTCAACCCAGAGATACGAGCCGAGATCAGAGTATTACAACCAAGGGGGCTTGACCGAATTATGCTGGTGGCACAAAACATTGAGGACAAGAACTTAGCTCTTCAACATTACCATCGGGCAGCTGGGTCAACAAGGAGCGGGTATTCCACTACAACCGCGTTAGCGAGTAGGCTGTCACCGGTGACTGCGAAGGGTGTCGGATCCTCCCAAAGGTCAGTGAACCAGCCAGGCCCCCGGATGCAGACTGCAAGTATTGGTGGCAATTTTTCCTTCAAGAAACTTAGTGAGGCTGAGTGGAAGGCAAGGCGAGAGAAGGGCCTTTGCTTTCGTTGCGATGAGAAGTACTCAATTGGCCATAGATGCAAGAACAAAGAGCTCCAAGTGCTGATGCTCTATGATGAAGAAGTAGACGAGCCTGCGACAGAAGAAGAAGGGGAGCAAGGAGGTGACGGAGGAGGGGGATATGGCAACGAGGTGATTGAATTATCTATGAATTCAGTGGTGGGATTAACCACCCCTCAAACGATGAAGATAAGGGGGCTGATTGAAGGACAACCAGTGGTAGTTCTGGTGGATGGGGGAGCAACCCATAACTTCATCTCCTCTGAGTTGGTGCAGCGCTTGAATTTACCAAGGACGGAAACGGCTGGCTATGGGGTGATAATGGGTACTGGAATGGCAGTCCAGGGTGCAGGCGTGTGTAAGGGGGTCAAATTATCTTTAGACAACTTGCAGATAGTGGAAGAATTCCTCCCACTTGAGTTGGGAAGTTCGGATGTCATCCTTGGCATGAAATGGCTGGCTTCGGTGGGTAAAATGAGTGTAGATTGGAGGAATTTGACCATGAAGTTTTCAGTAGGGGGGATGGCAGTGACTTTGCAGGGTGATTCTAGCTTAAGTAAAACATTAGTCTCCCTAAAGGCTATGATGAAGACATTGAAGGAGAGTGAGGGAGGAATGTTGCTGGAAATTGGAGAGGTGGCTGCCGAATGCCATGAGCTGCAAGTTGGGCTGCCAGGAAGTTTAGAAGAATTATTGGCGGAGTTTGAAGGAGTTTTTTCCAGCCCAATGGGACTGCCACCCACCAGAAACAGAGATCATGCCATCAATCTCCTACCCAACACCCCCCCGATTAGTGTTCGCCCTTATCGATATCCGTATCTTCAAAAGAATGAGATCGAAAAGATGGTACGAGAGATGTTGGCAGCTGGTATAATCAAGCCAAGTGTTAGTCCTTTTTCTAGTCCGGTGTTGCTTGTTAAGAAAAAGGATGGAGGATGGCGGTTTTGTGTAGATTACCGGACCCTCAACAAGGTGACAATCCCTGATAAGTTTCCTATTCCAGTCATTGATGAATTGCTGGATGAACTACATGGTGCGAAGATTTTCTCGAAATTGGACCTCAAATCTGGCTACCATCAGATTCGAGTCAAGGCTGGAGATGAACCGAAGACAGCCTTTCGAACACATGAGGGCCATTACGAATTCCTTGTCATGCCCTTCGGATTGACAAATGCCCCGGCCACCTTCCAATCCTTGATGAATGATGTCTTCAGGGAGTATTTGCGCCGGTTTGTATTAGTTTTTTTTGATGATATTTTAATCTATAGCCAAAATTTTGACCAACATTTGCAGCACTTACGTTGTGTGCTGAAAGTGCTGGCTGCAAATCAGCTGTTCGCCAACAAAAAGAAGTGCTCCTTTGGGCAATTAGAGGTTGAATACCTGGGCCATATAATCTCCCAACAAGGAGTGTCGGCTGACCGTTGCAAGGTGCAAGCCATGATCGACTGGCCAGCACCGAGTTGCTTGAAAGAGTTGCGGGGATTCCTTGGCCTTACGGGATACTATAGGAGGTTCGTGAAGAATTATGGTAAGATGGCATGGCCCCTCACCGAGAAACTAAAGAAGAACAATTTTCATTGGGATGGAGAGGCTGAACGAGCATTTCAGCAGCTCAAAACAGCAATGGTGTCGCTGCCAGTCCTTGCATTACCTGACTTCGATCAGCCCTTCATTATTGAATCCGATGCATCAGGTCATGGAGTAGGGGCAGTGTTGATGCAGAACCATAGACCGATTGCATTTTACAGCCATGCTCTTAAACCATCGGAGAAGAAAAAATCTGTTTACGAAAGAGAATTGATGGCTATGGTATTTGCAATTCAGAAATGGAGACATTATCTTTGGGGAAGGAAATTCATAGTAAGAACGGACCAAAAAAGCTTGAAGTTCTTGTTTGAACAGCGCATGGTGAGCTCGGAGTATCAAAGATGGATGCTGAAACTAATGGGCTTCAATTTTGAGATACACTACAGGCCCGGATTGGAGAACAAGGCGGCAGATGGCCTTTCGAGAGTCAATCACCCAGTGGCTCTATTCGCTCTAACAGTGCCAAGGGTGGTGCAACTCGATCAGCTGGTCCGAGAAGTGAAGGAGGACACTTATTTACAAGGAATTATACAAAAGCTAAGGGCAGATCCAACTTCCAACCCCAATTTTCAGCTGGTAGACAACCAGCTCCTCTATAAGGGGCGGCTGTTCCTGCCTAAGAAATCCTCCCTGATTCCCTTGGTGCTCCAAGATGGACATGATGGCAGTGTAGGGGGTCATTCTGGGTTCCTCAAGACTTACAAACGGATTGCAGCAAGTGTTTTTTGGGCGGGCATGAAGCAGGATATTCGTCGATATGTGGAGAGGTGTGTCATTTGTCAGCAAAATAAATATGAGTCCTTATCTCCAGGGGGACTTTTGCAGCCTCTTCCAGTTCCTTGTCAGATTTGGGAGGATATAGCCATGGATTTCATTGAAGGGCTACCAAAATCGGGTCATATGAATGCTATATTGGTGGTTGTGGATAGACTCAGCAAATACGGCCATTTTATTGGTCTCAAACACCCTTTCACAGCTGGAACAATAGCTGGAATTTTCGTTAAAGAGGTAGTTCGGTTACATGGTATGCCTAGGACGATTGTTTCGGATCGAGATAAGGTTTTTATGAGTCGTTTTTGGGAGGAGCTATTTCGACTGCAGGGCACTAAACTTCAACGAAGTACAGCCTACCACCCCCAAACGGATGGGCAAACGGAAGTACTCAACCGGACCTTAGAAACTTATTTGCGCTGTTTTGCATCAGCAAGGCCGGTAGGATGGTATGTGTGGCTGCCATGGGCGGAATTGTGGTACAACACCTCTTACCACACTGCCTCTCGGATTACTCCCTTCCAAGCTGTTTATGGGAGAGAACCACCAACCCTGATCCGATTTGACAAGGGATCAACTCCGGTATCAGCAGTGGAACAGCAGTTGCGGGAGAGGGATTTAGCCTTGGATGAGCTTAAGAACCAGCTGGAACGAGCTCAGATAATTATGAAGAAAGGAGCTGACCGGAAAAGAAGGGATGTGCAATTTGAAGTTGGTGATTTTGTCTACTTGAAATTAAGGCCATATAGGAGGAAGTCCCTAGCTAGCAAACCTAACGAGAAGCTGGCTCCGAGGTACTACGGGCCATTTAAAGTTGAGCAGAAAGTGGGGTCAATGGCTTACAGACTCAATCTCCCAGCCACCTGCCGAGTTCACCCGGTTTTCCATGTGTCACAGTTGAAGGAAGCTAAGGGCAGGCCTGGCACATTGGAGCATATTCCCCTCGAGCTGCAGGCTGACTTAGAAATGAAGGTTGAACCAGAAGCAGTGCTAGGTGTGCGGCCAGGGAAGGGTTCTAATTTGCGTGGGCTGGATATCTTGATCCAATGGAAGGGCTTACCACCGTTAGAGGCAACTTGGGAGCGCTACAACATGATTCAGCATCAATTTCCAGCTTTTCACCTTGAGGACAAGGTGAAAGTCCAAGAGGGGAGTAATGATAGGCCACCGATACAACAAACTTATCATAGGCGCAGTAAGCACCTAAAGGCTTGAGGCTGGAATTAAGAAGTCCGCACATGCAGCTGTAACAAACAGCATGTGCGCTTGGGGAAGGGGGGGTAAAATTGTAATCCACACTGCTGAAAGAATAATCAGCAGTGTGAATGGGGAATTCTGTTAGAAATGCATGGGAGGGGGGGTATAAAAAGGATAGAAGATAATGAATAAGGCAGCAAGCTCTCGGTAGAGAATTGGGAGAGCTAGGGCCTCTCGAATGCCCTGTTTCATTCTTGTTTTGCTGTTGAGAGTGATTGAAATATACTAGTATTGGAATTCTATTGGAATCCTATCACTTTCTTTCTTCCAGCCAAAACATTCTGTTAAGTCAAGGCTTGCTTCCTTGGCTTCTAATGCTGGTCCAGTATCAAAAACAATACTTTAACTGTAGTGCTTCTTCATTTTTACAGATTAGGGATCTGCTTTCAGAATCAAGAAACAGCCTGCCAAAGATTCACATGGGGTCCAATTCATTTGTGGATCTTGCACAGGAAGGGGTTGAGAATCCGTTGGATTTCTCCAGAGTTTTGAAAGTGGCATTTCAGAATAGGGGAACTGATTTCTGGAAGTTGAACTTTTCTCATTTGTATGTTTGTATTCTTTTCCTATGTACATTCTCCATGCTATTTTTAATGAACTCTGATCTTGTTTCTCTTTGATTTAAAAAATAAAATACCAAGTCTTTATCTCACTATTTTGGTAAAGGTTACTTCCTCAAAAGTTTGAGAGTTTTTAACTAATGTAATACTATTTTAAAAACATATTATGGGGATAGTATTAGGTTGAAACTATTTACCAGTTTAGTATTGGGGTTGTGCAATCAGCATGCCGTGTGAGCAGAGTTGTTGGTGTGGTAATGCATATGACAAATGCTCTTGCTAAGAAAGTCACAGAAGTGTTATGCTTCAGGAGTCTGCTCATGGGCAAGTTGCCTTGGTAGCTCATTGTCAATGTAATGAGCGTTTTCAAATCTCAATAAGGAGGTGGTAATTCTATCTCAGTTGATAAGGGCACGTTGCATTATGGTAACTATAAGTGATTTCAGCATACTACGGAGACATTGGAAGATTCATGGTAAACCAAATTGGGCAGGTGAGGAGGATGCTTTTGGAAAATCTAGTTTCCTATGAGTAAATTATACCTCTATTGAAGATATTCCTAAATCATCTACTTCAACACCTTCCACCTTTGAAGGGGCGCTTAGCATTTAGGAACCAAGCCAAACATGAGTTTTTGTCTCAACTAGACCCAAGTCACCCAACTGCTATTCCATCCACATCATTGGCCCTTGAGATATGTTAAACACTATTTGATCTAAAAGTTTAAGCTGCTAGATAGAGGTTAACTCTATATTATATATTATCATTTTCTCTCATGTGCAACAATATAAGTATTGGTTCAACAGTGAGGTTTGAACTTAGGAAGTTTGCCTACTTTGGTACCATGTTCAATTGTTAACCACCATTTGATCTAAAAGTTTAAGTTGCTAGATACAGGGTTAACTTTATCTTTTATATTATCATTTTTACATTCAACAAGATCATTTGTCTATATGTCCAAATACATTGTCTATCAACCCTTTGGTAATTGACTCTAAATCCGTTGGTCCTGTGATTGGCTTCAATTCTGCCCTTTACTTCATTAACTTTGTGCTGATGGGGAAAATATTACAGTACCAGGTGGCTCCTTGTCATATGTTGAAAAAGGCTTAATTGTTCTTACTCCATTTGTGACCTTGTTCTCTGTCATTCATTTTCCTGACCTCGTTTCTGGTTTGTTATGTATTGCTTGTGTTACTCTCGATTTGAATTGTTGAGACATCTTTACCTGCAACTTTATTTTTTCTGGGACCTAGTCACAAGATGGATGATTAGAAGTTGTGGCCTCAAATATCTGCTACTTGGACACTCAACCTAGATCACGTGGTTGGCGTAGGACAGATTTTCAAATAGTGCTTGCCGATGACTCAAATGTCTAGATTTCAGTATGGAATCAAAGGCTAGGGAATCTATGTTTCCATTTGTTGAAAGAGTTGTTTCAAAGTAGTAATATTTTTAAGTTCCATTCTGAAACTTACATACTTGGAAAGCACCATAGTTTGTGGTCCTAAAATTCTTTCTTTGTCTGTTGATCAGTGGTTTGTTTCTTTTATTGTTGGTGTCTCTTGCACTACACAGGTTTAATTATTAAAAAACGAGTCATGTGTCTGCTCACCTTTGCAAGGTTTCATAAAAGATTCCAGGCCACTTGAAGGACAAGGACGTTTGTATCTTTTAGGTCCTGATGACATCTAATCTTGAAATGAGTTCTTTCGAACAAGGGAGCTTCTATCATATTTTATTGTATTGGTGAATAATGTGGTTTTGTAATAATTGGATTGAGGTGGTTTCATCCGACCTTCTAGAGATGATTATTGCTTCCATATGTACTTTGTATCTTTTAGGTCCCGAAGAATCATAGAATATGTTTACCTTTTACCATTATGTTTTTGTGTTTAGATTGCATGGGCCTACATCATACATCTCTTTTTGCAGCAGTAATATTTTCTGAAAGTATTCTGAGATAGCTTAGTTTTTTGGTTGTCTCGTTCTCAGGATTGTTACAGTTCACATATATTATAACAATCTGATCACTGGAGAAAAATCATATAGCAAGATATCTCTGGTTGACCTTGCTGGAAGTGTAAGTTTACCTGTTGAAGATGATGTAGGGGAGCACACTACAGACTTGCTGCATGCCATGAAATCACTTTCAGTGTATGTTACGCATTCTTTGTTGCCAGGAATTTCAACAGCATCTAGAATCTAACCTGGCTGCTTGCTGATAAAGAGATGTTGATATGATTTAGCATTCAGGAACACTGGTAAAATTAGCATTTCATCATCCGAGAACAAAAGCTTACTACTTGTCATTGCCCTAGTTTCATCTGTTTGGAGTTAATTCAAGTTTCTTCCTTCTGATGGTGTTGCCTACTGTCTAAGTTAGTTTCATGACCAGATTACCCCTTCTAGCACCCTACATTATTGGACCATGTACTAGGTGATGGCTAATTGAATACTCTTTTCTTCTTTGGAAATAATTACCTCTTAATTGCACATCAATCCTTAAAAGTTTGCCTTCTCTGAACTGCCTATATCATTTTCAAACAGAAAATAATTTGGTGTTTCTGGGTATGGGGAGATCATTTATGACTCGTTTCTTTTCTTCAATCATAGTTTTTCATATGTTGACCATAGGGATTGACATGTTCTATCAATTATCTGTGGACATCTTGCAATATGTTCTTACTTGCTCATATTCTATGTGTAGGTTGGGAGATGTTCTAGATTCCCTGACGTCCAAGAAGGATACGGTTCCATATGAAAATTCACTTCTAACAGAAGTACTTGCAGACTCGCTAGGTACATGCTTGGTTTGATAGTAGCATTGCTCAACCTTAGGTTGTAACTTATGTAAAGTGTCAGTGCATTTTTTTTTCTCTTCTTTGAAGATGCTGATGCTAATGCTAATTAATTAGAGGAATCTATCATATAACTGTCACAATTTAGTACTATAAATCTCCAGCATTTTTCATTTAGTTTGTTTCACATTAGCTGATAGTCAAGTTATACGAGGAGAATATCATTGTGAGGATTGTAAAGTTATACCAAGAGAGGGCCCAACCTCTCAACATATGCTCAGGGTCCTTGATGTCCATATCAAAAAGTGGAGGAGGAAGGATAATAAAAATCAAATGGTGGAATTTGTAAGGTGAAAGACAAGTTATTTTGAATGGATTTGTGGCAGAAGAGATTGAACTATTGAAGGTGTGGTTAATCTGCCGTGGATTAAGATAGCTATTCAAAACATGACCAAATAATCTAGGAGAGTCAAAAGATAAAGCCCCAAACCAAAAAGAGTCATGGTGGTAGACTGAAGAGGTACAAAAAAACAAAAATAAAAACCAATAGAGCTTGTTGCAACACTTTACATGGATGGTATAACAAAGAAAAACCTGAGGGATTTTTCAAAGGTGTGGTTAATCCGAGGGATTTTTCTATTGTCTTGACAAAAAAAGAAGGGATTTACTGAGGGAGCAATCAAGAAGAGACGGAAGGAGTATATCTCTAAGTTTTTCAATGAATGTGGAGAAAGAAATTTATGTTGGGATATCTTGTTAATTTTGAAAAGGGTAGAAATTACATGTTGCGTAGACTTGTTTGTTCAAATGAAGTGAAGCAAGCTATGAAACAGATGCGAATAATAAAGAAATTGGATTGGATGGTATCTTGATAGAAGCATGGAAGTACATGGGATAAGAAGGCATTTCATGATTACCAAAATTATTTAATGTGATCCTAAATCAAAGAGGATGCTTGACAAGGGGAGAATAGTAGCAATTTACAATAATAATGAAGATGTTTAAAGTTATGAAATATATACAAGGATCAAGTTAATGAGCCACCTTGAGAAATTATGGAAGACTGTGATTGGAAATAGGTTAAGAAGAAAAACCAAGGTGGTTTATAGGGATCAAGGAAGATAAAGATATTTTGAAACAACAGTTCGAAAACAACAACAACAACAACAACAACAACAATAGATTCTAGTATTTAATACAGATTATATTTGTTCTCAGGGGCGGAGCTACATGGAGCCAAGGGTGGGCAATTGCCCACCCTTCAATTTGAAAAATTCTTAGTATACATGTATAATTTATTATTTTTTTAATTTTTTCTAAGCACCAAATGACCAGTCAGTCTGTAATTGCCCACCCTTCAATTTTTAATAAGTGATGCTACGTTCCCTCTTTGCGCTACCTTCTAAGCTACCCATAAATTTTTTAATATTTCCCCTCTTCCCCCACTTACTCTCTCACACTCTCTCCCTCCCCCCATTCCCCCTTTGCACTACCTTTTGGACTACCCATAATTTTTTTAATATTTCTCCCCTTCCCCCATTTACTCTCTCTCACTCTCTCCTTCTTAGCTCTTCCCCCACTTTCTCTCACAGACTCTCTCCCCCCCGCCCGCCTGCCCGCCCGACTATCTTTTCCTCTTGGCTAACTATTTTTCCCCTCCCCTTCGCTTGCTCTCACAACCAACCCCCCCCTCCCCCAAAAAAAAAAAAAAAAAAAATTAATTAAACATATCTAATTAACTCTCCTCTTTTATCTTTTTAATTAAACATGTTAAATTAATTAAATATTTAAATTATAAGATTTATCAATTACATATTTGAAATTATGTTGATTTTTTTATTTAAATTTAATTTTTAATATATTTTTTATTATTATATTATTTTAATTTTTCTGTGTTATTTTTTTTTGCCCACCCTGCCTAAAATTTCTGGCTCCGCCCCTGTTTGTTCTTTTGCATGGATTTGCATTTTCAATAGAAGTCAATTGACATTATGAATGCCATGCCATAGATCCTAACTTTTGCATGGATTTGTAATTTTGTATTTTTAATGTGACTTTTAAAAGTCAATTGACATTATGAATGTTGTGTCGCCCACCTTAACTTGGTTAGGATAAGGTACAGTTGATGATGATGAATCTCTGTTGTTTTCTTCTTTCCCCTCATTTCTTCTTTTTTTTCCCTCTTCTCTTCAAGCTTGATCCTCTTCATTATCTCATATTGAATGTTTTCTCAACCTGTGTTAAATGTGAATGGTTTAGAGGTAATCAAAAGGATTTATCTATGTTATTTATAAACATGGAAAAAGTTTATAGCAAAGTCTCCAAAGTAGACTTGTGAAGTGTTAAGAGGAAAAGAGTTCAAATATCTATATATATGTATCATGGTTGTTAAATCGAGATTCGCATCGAGAATCGAAATCCTTATTTTATGAATCGTGAATCGAGAATCGAATCAAATCGTAAGAATCGGTACACATTCTCAATTTCAACTATAAATAATATATATCCATAGAAAATAAATAATGTGCCCACCATGATCAATTCTTTTAAATATAAATAGATAAATAAACTTCTAAATATATTTGCTAAGTTTAAAATTATACCAAAAGACAAAAGTATATTCATGTTGCCTTTAAATTCAAATTGGACCAAACCAAACCACTTTCAAAATAATAAGCTAGAAAAAAAAAAAAAAAAAAACCTACAACTATAAGGTTACTAATAAAATCCATTGTCCATAATCTTCACTAGTTATCAATCATCTTCATCTTCAAGTTCAAGAGCATCATCATCTTCATCATTTTCATCATCTTCTTTGTTTTCAAAGATAGCCAAATCGAATGAATATTTGATTAAAGCGCACATGCAGACGAAGTCGCACAAATTGGACGAATGGGACGAATCGTGCTATTCATGTGATTCACGGTCGATTCGTCCGATTCATAGTTGATTTTAAGGGATTTTCGATTCACCCTATAAATGCGACTCGATTTCTGTATGAATCGAGTTGAATCGTATGATTCGAATCGTGAATCGTACGATTATAAGAGATTTTAGATTCACCCTATAGATTCGACTCGATTTTTATATGAATTGAGTCGAATCGTATGATTCGAATCGTGAATCGTAAGATTCTAATAACAATGATATGTATATATTTTGCTAAGTAAAAGGGTTCAAATATATCATCAAGCAACAATGTGTGTTAGAACTTGTGAATGAGATATTGAGGCTTTTTCAGTTATAGTTGGATTACATCAAGGAATTGCACTAAGCCCTTTTCTTTTTGCTCATGTGATGGATAAATTCACAGCACATCTAGGAAGACGTGCTTGGTGTATGTTATATACAGTATTATTTTGGTGAATGTGACATAAGGAGGTGTAAATACCAAGCTTGAATTGTGGAGAGACACCTTAGCATCCAAAGGCTAGTTGAGAGTAGGTTGGAGTTCAGATGCATGGAATGTAAGTTTAGTAAAAATGAAAATGTCGATCATGTAGTGGTGAAACTTGAAGATCAAGTTGTTCCTAGAAAAATATTAGTTTGCTTATCTCAAATAAATTATTCAAAAAGGAGAGATTACAAACAACAATAGCAACGTATCAAGCCTTAATCCCACTTTGTGGGGTTGGTTACATGATTTCTAGCTTGCTAATAATTTTTATGTATGGCCTTATCTTCTATAAAGTAAAAGAAGGGAGATTATTGAGGATATTATTCACATAATCGAAGCAAGAGGGTTAAAGAGGGAAAGGCGTCCTGTGTGATTTCAAAATTCCTTTAAAACTGAAAAGGAAATTTTACTAGATGACTATAAGACTATCAATTTTTTATGCCATAAAATGTTGGACAATTAAGTAATGATATGTGCAAAATATGTTCATAATTGAGATAAAGATGTTATGATGTGTGTGTAGTCTTGTAAGAAAATAATATTAAAACCTAGATTACCTGTAATAAGGTTGGATGGCAGTTATTGAAGATGAGATGTGCTGGACACAATTAAGATGGTTTAGATATGTACTAGGAAGACCAATAGATGGACTTGTGAGGTGAGAGGATGGCCGGACTGTTGAGCCAAATTGCTTCAATCAACATAGTGTGTATTTTGATGTTTAACAAAACATAATTTTAGTAAAACTATTTTTGGTATATTTAAATCTTCTAATGGATTTTTGATATGTCTTATGGTGGATAACATATTTTAAGTATTATAGTATTTTGTGTTTCAAAATGAATCAAGAAATGCTATTTGTTCTAAGTGGAAGATTAGCGCATTATAAGGGAACATATACGAAAATGTTTTTTTTTGGAAAACTATCTCTTGATATTTTGGTAGTTAATATTCATTGTTGTTAAAATATTTTTTAATGAATTTTTCAAGAAATAGAAGGTATGTATTTTGGAGGTGATAAAATTGCTAAATTACGAATTTGTTCTAAAATCAAAATTCTATTTTCTTATTGTTATGGATTTTGATTTTTTAAATATTTTATTGAATCCAAATGGGGGGTATTTTCTTATTTACATTTATGTATTAAAGTAAATGAAAGGTAAAATATAAATTAAAGAAAATGTGGACATTTACTTAAACTAAGGAAATGTAAATATGTTGTAATGTATACATGCTATGGATTGTTTCATCAAGCAAATCTAACTGTATTGAAATCTGGACTGAGAGTCGACTCCTAATGAGGGACAGTCGACTATGGGTTTATGCAGAGTCGAGGTAGCCGAGAGCAGGTTTTGGCCAGTTGATTGAGAGTCGACTGTAGGCCAATGAGAGTCGACTGTCGGCTTCGAGAGTCAACTATGGGTGTCGTGGAGTCGACTGTTGGTTAGAACAGTTGACTGTCAGACTCCAACGGTCAGATTTTTCTAGCTGTTACAGATCCGTTGGAAGCTCAACTATATATATCTTCAAGAGATTTTTGGAGAAGACTAATGCACTATCAAGATCTATCATTCTGAAGTACACCGAAGCTCTCAAGCACTCAGGAAAAGCAATCCAAGGCCCAAGTATTAAAGATACATCATTTGGAGCCCAAGACAAAGAAGAAGAAGTTTTCTTATTATTGATAACTCTTGTATCATTTATATTTGCCTTGTAATATCAGTGTTTAATTCCATATTAGTCCAAGATTGTTTGGACATAGGATTTATTTGTATTAATTGTGAATTGTGAGTGGTCTTCTAGAGTTCAAGTAATCTAGGTGTATTATTGTATTAGTTTTCGAGGTGAGTTAAGGGGAAAACCTCGGTGTGGTGTAGAAGTTTCTTAGGTGAACTTGTTGGAAAACCTAGGCGTGATTATAGTGAAACCTCAAGTGTCAGGTTGACCTCGAGAAAGTGGACGTAGGTGTTGGAGACACCGAACCACTATATTTCTTGTGTTAATATTGTTATTGTTTGTGTATTTATATTGCTATCACTTCCAAACAATATATATATATATATATATTTATAACAAGTATTTTCTTTGTATAAGAAAAGCTCAAGAGTTTGAAAAGGGAAGAATTCGGTTTAATAAGTTTTTATTACTCAATTCACCCCCCCTCCTCTTGAGTGGCCATTGTGTGCCAAGGGACCAACACGGATTTGTAAGGAGGTAGAGGAAGATCAAAGAGAACTTGGTGGGAAAGCATGGCATGAGATATAATGACCTTATAGAAAATATGATTATTTATAAAGATAATTAGAAAGATAGAATTTATGTAGCTGGTCCCACCTAGCAGAATTAAGGCTTATGGTGGTGATGATGATGATAAGAAACTAACCTGGTCAACAAAAATGTCAGATTTAAAGGTTTTCTAAGGGACCTTTGTGGCAGGTTGTGGGCAAATTTTCTCTGGAAATGACCAGAGTACCATGATAACTAGAAAGACTAATAGCTTGTGCAAAATCCAGAATATTCAAATTTTGTTTCTCTGATTTCAAGGAACAAAACTCTACTTTTCTTAAATAATAAAGGATTTCTACACTATTAGACTTCAGGAACTAGGTGTACTGGTTAGTTATTGGCTAGATTCGAGAATAGTATTAGGTCCCTTTCTTGCATTGATGAACCTAGGCTATATTGCCATTGAAGTATTTATTGAGATGATGATTTATTTATACTGTGGAAAATTGATAGCTACATAATGTGATTTTTTTATCGGTGATACATGTATTGCACGGGGAACATTCATGCATATTTGAAACTAAAATTTGTTTACTATATGTATGAAATTCTTTATTTTGAATATTGATCTATTATGCGGGCCAACCTTCACTAGGCTTTGAGCTTACCACTCTCCCTAATATATTTTTCAAGTGAACAGGATTAGTGGGGTTAGATGTGGACTAGGATCGGGGGATTATCAAAGGACTTAGTTTGGGATAGTTTAATTTTCAGTTATTGTTGGTGGTTTTGGTTATGTAAACTTTAAGGATGCTACTGTTTTTTACTTCAGTTTATTTCTTTTGTAAGATATTGAAGATTTTCAATGAAATTGAATGAGTGGATTTTAGGCTTTGTGAACTTTAGTCTTGGCTTAGGGTTCATGGCTGGTTACACAACCTGTAGAGGAGGGTGTGACAGTCTTACTACTAAGATTTCTGCAAAAGTCAATATGCTAGAAAAATTTCCATGGTGTTGGTCTCTGTTCTTTTCATTCTATATTACAAATGCTATCATTGTTGAATTTATTTTGAATATTTTGTTTTTTTGGTTTCTTATTTCTAAATGAACTTGACTGGTAAACTATCATTTGTTTTCCTTATGTTGTTCTTTATGTAGGTGGAAGCTCAAAAACTTTGATGATTGTTCATGTGTGTCCAGATCTTTCGAATTTGTCTGAGACAATATCTTCTCTCTACTTTTCTGCCAAAGTTCGAAATGCTGTACTAAGCCTTGGAAATCAAGACACAATTAAGAGATGCTGGGATGCAGTAAGTTTTGCTGTGCTCTTTTTACTTCTTGACATAGGTTTTACTTTGTTGAACTTGTTATTATAGCAATTACTTAGTTGAGCATGTTGTCATTTCTTGTTTGGTTAACTGCGTACCGATCACAACTAAGAATGGCAAAAAGACCAAGCCAAATTGGGCACAATGAGACTGGTTTGGGCAGTATTTAATTAGGATAGGAGCTGACTTTGGGATGGACAGAATAAACCAGAGTGGGTTCAAGGCAGGATCAGGGGAAGAATCACCTCAATCCTTTCCTGATCCAATTATGCATCACATTATTTTAATAGCCTTTACAACTAAACGTTCTTTCATTGTCCTACCTATAAAAGTGTTTTTACATTTAGGGGTCAAAATTCTACGGAGCTGTTCAGTTGTGGAAGATGATTTCCAGTTTTCTATCTCTAATTTTCTATTAAATCTCTAGTTTTCATTTTCCATAGAAAAGCTGAAAGACGTGTTCAAATGTTAGAAGTATAGAAAACTAATTTCCAATCTAGAAAATTGGAACACATGCTCAAAATTGATGGAGTCTGGGAAACTTGTGTTAGAGAAGGAGATGGAGATAATTTGAGAAAATTTTTCTGGAGAACCATGTTTTTCAGATCTCCAAATTAGTAAGGAAAATTTGAAAAATCATTTTAGGAGTTTTTCAAGTTTACTACAATCTTGGAGAACTGTGTTTTCTAAATCTCCATTTTCTATTGGGAAAATTTGTATTTTAACAAGTTTTCTAATTTTCCATTTTACTTGGGAGTATTTTTCTCGAGAATGGGGCTGTTTTCCACAACTAAAGCCCCTACATTTTCCCATTTTTCATGTGTTCTAGGCTTTCAATATGCAACATTCTTTTTTTTTTTTAAATAAAAATATTGGTCCAGAGATCACCTCCTAGCTTTGAGTTTGAAAGCAATTCCAGAGATCAACACAACTTGGAATTGATTGTTTTGGAATTTCTTAGTAGCCTCCCACCCTATCTTTCATCTTGTTTGTTCTTCTATTCCTTGCAAATGAAGCCTGAGTATCTCTCCCACAGACCTGCTTCTTCTCTCTTCTGTCATGGCAAAGCATGCTAGTAAAAAATTGAGTTTCATAGATGGAAGATCAGATGAACAAGTCAAACTCAAAGTGCTGGAAACAAGGTTACCAATAAAGCGCAAAGAGCAGTTTTAGAGCTTTTTCTTGCCAAAGTGAAAAGCAAAACACAAATGAGAAAGCGCAGCTTAAGTGCTGGAAGCCCGCACTTTTTTGTTAAGATCAAGGCATGCTTAAACATGCTTATTTTTTTATTTATTTATTTAGTTACTGTGTACCTAATACACCAGAACACACCCATCTATTATATAAATACCTAGGAGTGCTATAGAAGAGAATGATTTAATATTTGGTCGTGATTTTCTGACATGGGGTGCTGTTGCTAATGTAGCTAAAGTTGAATGGTCTAGATTTAATATTAGAAGTAAGGGAGGCAATGCAACAATTGGGTCACCAGCTTCAACTTCTAGTTCACGACCAATTTTGGTTGAAGAAGTCAGTTGGATGGCACTGATGAGGAAGATGATAGGAAGTATAACTTATTACTCCAATGATAAAGATGACTTTCTCAATCTAGAATCATTGAAAACAAAGTAAAGACCTTCTTTTCTCCTCTTTTAGCATGAATTTTGGTTTTGACAGTATTATCTAGTAATTTAGTGGCAGTTATTATATTATCTCTTCATTTTCTGTAACATTTGTGCTTTGCACTTAAGCTCTAGAAAGCCTTTGCGTTTGAGTGGGCCTAGAGCCCTCAAAAACACTAAAGGTACTAGTGACCCATTTCATCAATTTTTTCAAAATAATGGATTAAGAGCTATCATATGAAGAACTTGTTGAAATATCTAAAAATTTTGTTTAAAAAATTCATGAGAATGAAAAGATGCAGATAAAAACTTTAGGTGTTGAGAAGTCCACATTGGTTTATGAAGAAGATTTGTTTATGAATGTGAGGAGGGGAGGCGTGGCAGACCGTTAGGATTTCTCATGGTGGGACAGGATGGGTATCCACTGAGTTAGGCTGGGTTGGGGGAGGGGGAAAGGTTCTTCTAGATGTGCTGGGAATGGTATAGGGCTCCTGATCCATTTCAGCCACTTTGCTATCCCTAGGCATTAATGTTCTAGGTAGGAAGTGATAAATGATTGCCTTACCATCAGTGCTTTTCCCTTAGCTTGAATATACAACTGGAAGCTACAGCTGGTCAATGCATTAAGACCTAAATATGCATAAGTTGCATTTTCTTGTGCAAAATATATCTTGTAGGCAAATGATGCACGGAAGGAATTGTATGAAAAAGAGAGGGAAATTGAAGATTTGAAGCGGGATGTTTTGGCCCTAAAGCAAGCACTGAAAGACACAAATGATCATTGTGTTCTACTTTTCAATGAAGTTCAGAAGGCATGGAAGGTCTCTTTTACACTGCAGTCAGACTTACAGGTTATATGAAATCTAATTTCTGCAATGCCTTTCTTTTTTTGGCTAAACTTTGCAATGCCTTTCCATACTTAAGGTTCAGTTTTTCTTTTTTCCCCTGCAACACTGTTCTTCTGTATGAGTTGCTGTACTTCTTGCATCAATTATTTATTCCTTCCAATTTCCTTTGCTGCAAGGAATTTTTAGTTGTTTGAAAGATGTGGTGAGATGCACTTGTTAAAGATACTAATTTTTGCACTGCCATTTAGTCCTTTCACATGCATAATATGTGGTTGCACTTCCATTTAGTTTGCCCACATGCAAACTGTGTGGTCGCATGTGAGCGGAAATGCTAGTAAATATGATATACTTTGTTGGCCCCTTTCCCAATAGCTTAAGCATTTGGGATTTGTGGTGACTTAACAATAATGATTATAGTGTTGATCCAAGCACCAACTTAGGTTAGCCTGTTTATAAAAACTTCCATTTGCTTGTTTGGTGCAGTTGGAGAACATCATGCTTGCGGAGAAGCACAAGATAGAAGAGAATCAAAATTCTCAGCTAAAAAACCAAGTTGCACAGCTATTACAGGTGGAACAAGACCTAAAATTGCAGATGCAACAGCGTGAATCAACATTTAAAACTTGGCAGGTTTTTCCTATATTAACTTATTTGATTAGATTCTGAAACTAATGCTTTTCCAATTTACAGTAACAAATATGTTGAAAATGCAAAAAGTCACATCCTAGAAAGGATTATATTAAAGCAATAGATGCTTGTTTCTTATTGCTGGAAAAGATTACTTGATTTGAGTTCAGTAGAAGATAAGACTTGCCCTGCTGTTATCAATGACTTGGACAATGTCTCTGAAGCTCAACTTATCTTTGTACTGAAAATTTTAAGTAATACTATTCTTTGAGTCATGATAATGCATCTATTTTGCATGGGAAGAATCTTAAATCCGCAGGAATCTTAAATCTGCAGTCAATGGAACTAACTTCGATTGAGTCAGTTACAAAATATTTTAACATTATATGTCTGATTCAAGGTTCTCCTAGTGGTTACTGCTGTATTTAATAAAAGTATGTTGGGGCCAGCCATCCATTTCTTTTCCAGTTCGGTATAGCCAAATTACACACAAATTTTATTTTCAGTTTTTTTTTTGTTCCCTTTACATCTATGGCTTTGAAAATACAGACTTTAAAACCAAATTATATGTAATAAGGTTGGAGTGGGGCAATAATATGTGTGCGATGTGATTAATATGATATGTGAGAAAAAGTGAGAAAAAGACCAATAGATGCCCAGAGAGGTAAGTTGATAGAATAGAAGAAGTTTGTAGCAAAAGAGGTAGTAGAGAAAGACCAAAGAGTCCAATGGCCTTACAAAATATATGACCATGGATAGAGATGGTTGGAAAGTTAGAATTCATGTAGTGAACCCTCCTAGTAGAATTAAGGCTTGGGATACTGGTCGCTGCACAACAAATGTACAGCATTAGAAACTTAATATTGGCTAAACTTGTTACCAATATAAAATATGCACAATCTGGCAGATATTTTATGTTGCCTTATTAAATTTTTGCATGCCTATGTCTGGTACTTATTGTTTTTTTCTTACACGTGGTTAAAGATATTGCTCTGCTGAGTTTCAACAAGTCCACAAGTATCAAAACTTAACAGTTCATGTTCTCTTTCCTCACCGAGAGTTATTTCTAAAATGCTGGAGGGATTATATGAGACTTTTGGTGCCTAATTGTTGTAGGTGAAACTAAAAAGCATTGAATCACAGTTAAATAAAGCTATTCATGCAAGAGAGCTTAGCTCTGTTGCAAGATATGTGGCTCAACCAATTTCCAAAGGCGCAGATGATGGCTTAGATTCTGTAGCAGCAGTTACCAAGAAACTTGAAGAAGAACTAGTAAAACGCGATGCCCTTATTGAGGTCTGTTTTCTTATCTTTTCTACATGGTTGGAGTTTTGTTTGAGTTGTAAATAAAGTTCAAGATTCACTCTACAGGGTTTGAATTTATTATTTCTTGAGATCATGATATAGCAATCTTATAGTTTTATCTACAGTTGTCTCCATGTGCATTTTTTCTTTTATCGTGCAATGAAAATGTTGTCTTTATTGAGCTACCCAAATGCTGTTCCCATTGGAGTCGAGTTTTTCACCAGAAATCTTGGACTTTTTTTGTATTCTGGACTGCAAATCTATTGTTGTTTTCTGTTAGTACCAACTCCATACAATCAAGGTCATGCTGTTCTAGTTTGCACCATTAAACAAGTGCCACCTTAACATCCTAAACATGGCTTCAATTTTTCAATGAACAATAGATTTGTCATACGGTGAAAGTATGCTAGATCGGGAAAATTTAAATGAGATCAGATGGGCATTGTCGCACCCCCCTCTAAGGGTTGTGTAGCTGGCCATGAACTCTAAGTTGAGACTTAAAGTTCGTGAAGCCGAAAACCCATCCATATTATTACCAAAGAAAATAACAAATCTTCATAATTGAAATAACTAAAACAATAGTCCACTAAAATCCTCAAGATTTACATAATTGAATTTACGAAAAATAACTGAAAATTAAACTAATCTCAAGTTCTTGTCTAGCCCCACTAATTATGTTCACCTGAAAAATATGTTAGGGAGAGTGGTGAGCTTAAAGCCTAACGAATGTTCCTCTGTATAATAAATTAATATCCAAAATAGAGATTTCATACATATACAATAAAAATAAATTTCGGTTCAAAGATTCACCAATATTTCTTGTGCAACAAGTATATCCAATACAATCACATCATTTTACATGGTGTAGCTAACAATTTTCTGGATGAAGAAATCACCAGTTAATCAAGGAACCACAAAATTCAATAATCAATTCAAACCCCAATATATATCTCAATGGGCAGTATTGGGCTGGATCTAATCAATGTACAAGGGGACCTAGTAATCCCCCTAGGATTACCAAGTACCTGGTGGAGTGTAACCAGAGTAATCAGTTCATCTCCTCCCAATGAGAAACTAAAATTCCTGTGGCACCGTATATATAACCGAATTTCAGTTGCCAGAGTAAACCCCTGGACTTATCCAATGGTTTCAAAATAATTTATTACCACGTGTAAACACCATCAATCTTTTCAAAACACTTTTTACGAGTCCCATGATGCAGAACCCAAACCAAAGAAACAAGAGTCATCCCAATTACTCAACCAATATTAATATTCAATGTTATTCAAGAAAGTTTGTTCTTCAATAATTTACTAAAGGATTATTTATAGACAACTAGTAGATAAAAACCTATTCTAAGTAGGATTCATTGATATAATCTAATTAGATTATAAAGGTAATCCCAATCTAATTAGGATTATATGAAATAAAAGAAATTAAAAGAAACTAGGAAATGAATTAAAATAAAGAAACTAATCAAATAATATATTTTTTTTTTTACTTTTATGCCTAAAATATTGTTTCTCAAAATGTTTGGCTCTACAATCTTCATCATCCGTTCTCAATTTGTTTACAAATTAATAGTTCAAGCATATATACCAAGTAAGAGATTGAGAACATATATTTGTCAAAATCATTTTTCAACATGCATGGGAATGATTTTCACAGCATACCACTATAAGAATAACCACTTGCCTGACCCCTTTGTAGAGAAAATCCACAATATAATCCACAGTTATTGAGCAACCTTGCTACTCGCTGATTCCCTTCGCTTGAAGTTTTATGATTTGATCCCCTAAGCTTGTATTTATAAGCTTCTTAGGGTTAATCCAATTCCTCATTTGATTTTGGATTCAATTTTCCCCTTTATTTCTAATTCTCAAATGAATAATATAATCATTATCAAATCCTAATCAGATAACTCATAGGTCTTTCTTCTAATTTATCCTCAAAATTTACAACTTAATCCTAATACCTCTTCAACAAGGAGTTTGTCTCCAATTTTGAATGCGAAATCCTTGTTCAACAAGGAATTGATTTGTTTCCCAATTCTTTAATTGTAGCGACCCCACTCCCGGAGACCCCATAGGCGAGAAATTCAGGAAGGAGTGCTAAAAGAAGGGAAAATTGAAATAAGAACTTTACTAAGGACATACAACTCCATAATAATACACATTAGAATTTCACAACCATTTTTCCTCCATATATTATCTTTAACATTCAAAAGGAAATACATGACTTTATTTACAACACACTAGGCCTTAAACAAAGAGTACAGTTGGCCTAGGTCACAAAAGATCAGCTAGCCTCTCCAAAAAGACAAGACGACACCCCAAGGTCTTTTGTTCTGGTGAGCTCTGTACATTGCTACCTCAGCAATCGAACCCTTCATGGGTCATCCCTATTCTTACCCTTGCCGGTACTTGGAATAGTGAGAAGCAAGTATGAGCCACAAGGCCCAGTAAGTGTATATAGAAGAAAAGATAACATAGTTGGAAGCTAACTTACTCAAGAATTAAATCTTGTTCAATTCAAGTCATGCTCAATACATCATGCCATACCATGAATGATAATATCAAATCAATGAGACAAATGCAGGAATGCGCACATATGGTCCTTGGGGCCCACATAAGGCACACATCTAATGGCACCCAAGATCCTGTATACAAACCTGTAGCTGTCATGAAATGGCTAGCATATCAAATCATGAGTCAAGGCTCCCATGTTAAGTCCATCAACTCCGTAACCACCACAACCCCCACAACACCATAGCAGAAGCAGCAACCGAAGCTCTCAATATAAACTTAAGCTGATGCTCATATAATATCATGATCACGAAAGTCGCGCTTCCCTTTTCCACAACTCAAACACTCATATCCTCACCATGCAGTGCAACACATAAGAAATGCAATAGTTCTTACAACATAAACGTGATGGCAAGGCCCCCATAAAACCAAACATCAGGCCATGCTATGCTCACGTAGTAATTCACACGTGCGAAATGCTTTACATGCATATGCTCGCCTATCTTACACGAGTCAACACTCATAGGTCAATTGTGTCATGCCAATAATCACGCTCCCAGTAAATACAAAACATGACTCCCCAATGAATGCAACCCATGGCCCAACATCACAACATATATGTGTCATAGCATGTAAAACATATCAAATGAAAACATGTCCATTAAATGCCTTTCATTTTACATCTTCGAATGGCCTTAGTATTAATCTGATGATAAGCCCGAACATGCATAGTCATTCCAAAAAAAACTATCCAAGAAGTGTATTCAAGAGAAGAATATTTAGAAAACAACTTGTCTTTTATAAAAGAGCATAGACATAATTGGTTTACAGTTTCAAGATTTTAGGCTAATCGGTCAACAACTCCTTGGCATTTGTCGACCGACAGAATGCGATGACACTCGAGAATTCACACCAAAATGCAAGTTTCTCCAAAAGTGCTTGCATGATCTACACCCTAACAAGAATCGCACCATTCCCAAAGGATTATAAGGTAGAACAAACCCTATTTTAAGTTCCAAAGCACTTCAACAAGAATAAACAAAGATCAAGAGAGATTTACAAACCTTTCTACATAGACACTTTTCAAGAACTCCTCTTAAAAAATAGGAGGTTTTGGTGATTAAACCACAAAGAAACTTTGCTTCAAGAGTCAAGGAGTTCAAAGAAAGAATAGATCTTGCCTCTTAAAAGGAAAAGAGGAAGGACTTGCATATAGAACAAAAGGGAGAGATCTTGCATGTAATGAAAGAAACAAGAGGATCTTGCATCTATAATCACAAAAGAAGATGAACTTGCCTCTTACACAAAAAGAAGAGGAAGTAGAACTTTCCTTATTAAGCTTTAACCTTGATCCAGCCTTGAGAAAAGCTCCAACAAGACTCCAATCTTCACTAACCTAGAAGAAACCACCTAAGAGAAGGAAGAAGGTGATGGAAAATCAGCCTCTTCGCCCCAAAATCCTTTCTTGAAGCACCAACAACCAAAGGAGAAAGAGAGATGAAGAAAAGGAAAAGAGAAGAGAACTCATCGCCTCTCGTGTAACGACCCGATAATGGGTCTAGATTATTTTTCCATTTTGGTATTATTTTTATGTGTGCTATATTTTGGGCATGAATTGATTTAGATGATTAAAGAGATGCATGTGTTGTGCAAGTTAAAAATTAAATGAAAGTTGGGTGTATTGAATATTCTAAGTCAAAATTTGTGAGCTTGAGATTAGAAGATAATGGGACTATAGATTGGGCTCCTTGTGTGTGTAAATATATGTTTATCTTGCATTTAATTAAATAAATAAAAAAATGGAAGAAAGGATGTATGGGGAATTTACTTATTTGTGTGAGGGCAAAATGTGAAAGGAAGAGAAGTATATAAGGGTGCCTTAGTGTAAGTTCTCTTCATTTCCTTCTTCTCCCGTTCTTCTCTTCTCCTTGTTCTCTTCAATCCCTAGTTTCTTCTTTTTCAAATTGGTGCTTCACGAGGGGTTTCGGTGGCTGATTTTAGAGGGCTTTCGGTTGGAATTAGAGGCTTGGTTCGAGGCTTCCGTCCTTTTCTCAAATCATCCATTAATCAAGGCAAGTTCCTTCTTCTTCTCCTTCTTTGTTTGTGCAAGATCCACTTTCTTCTTCCCTTATTTCTTTGTAAATCTATCTCCTCTTCCTTGGAGATGTAAATCAGAATCTTTTGATGGATTTGGTGGCCTTGGATCATGTATTTTCTAAGTCTTGTGTTCTTGTAATTTTAATTTTCGGCTCTCTTAATTTTCGGCCAGATCTGCGCATGCTATACTCTTAGGGGGTGTTTGTTAATCAAGATAAGAGGGAGAAAATGTCAGATATAGGAAGCATTTCGGATGTTTGGTCTTTCCAATGTGTTTGTTAAGCTTATCTGACCACTTTCGGAAAAGCCTTCACGTGATCTCTTATCTCGTCTTTTCAAAATAAATTTATCTGGCTCTTTCAAGATAAGGCTCAATTATTTATATGCCCCTTATAGGATAGTTAATGCCATTTAATGCATTTTAAAGATTTAAATTTATTAAAAAAACTTATTTATTTAAGTCTTATAATTAATATTATTTAATACATTTTTAAATTGTTATATGTTTTGACAATTTTTAAATTTTAAATGACATTATTCATTTTATTGATTTTTAAAATTTAAATTTCTCTCTCTCTATATATATTTTATTAACTAATATAATTCCTTTCACCAATTTTTAAATTATTTTATTTAATATTATCTTTTATTATCTATTATGAAAATATGTTTCGGCCATTTTTAATTATCTAGGTGGAATTATTGTAATTCTAACAATAATTATTTCTACTTTTCAACTCTTTTTAAATTTATTTTTGAACATGAATTTAGAAAATAAAATATTAATTTTAATTTTAATTTTTTTGACAATTCATATTAATCATAAAATACTATTTTAATCATAAATTTGGTAATAGAGATATTTTGGTAAAAAAACTCTTATCTTGGTGCTTATCATATGCATTAACAAACACATAAAAAAAAAAAAAATACAATTATCATTGGATTCCAAAAAATTTAACAAACACTTTGATAGAAATCTTGGAATGCTTTCCAGCCTTATCTTGATCATTCCATATCTTGATCTAGAATGCATTCCAAACTTATCTTGAGACCTCTTATCTTGCTTATTTTAACAAACACCTCCTTAAGGGTATAACTTTCTGTAGTTATATCCGATTTGAGATCCGTTTGTTTTTGTGTAAACTAGACTCGATAAGTTTCGTTTTGATATATATATTGAATCATTTGGCTTTGAATTGAACCTGAAGTGGCCTTGTTAAACTTTGCTAAAATAATTCCGTAAGTCACTGTAACAGTCTACCATGTTTCAGTTTTCGGGGTATAACTTTTTGTGGTTATATTCAATTTGCAATCCGTTTGATGCTATAGAAACTAGACATCATAGGCTTTAATTTGGTATATGAATTGACATAATTGGATATGATTTCAGCCAGTTATAGCCTCATTAATTTCAGTCTAAAATCTGAAATTTTCTGTTATGATGGAGATGATAATTCTTGCCTATGTTGTCATGTTTAATCTTGTTGGTGTCCTTAAATACTTGATGTATTTTATTCAAAAGGCTCAATAAGGTTTTGATTCATCCTATATTTCTTAAGGAATGATGCATTTCTTGATTAGGGTGTAGTTTATGCAAGATATTGGTGTTGTCTTGCTTATAACTTGGATTTTCTTAAGGTGGAAATACCGAAGTGTTGCATGATATGTACACATATATATTGGTGTACCTATTATTTTGCACTACGACTTTACTGTGTGGGAAAAAGGATATCCAAAGCAAACTCGAAAGGCATTTTCCTGTCCATGGGAGCCTTGGCTCGTATGCTCATCTGGTTTAAAGCCAGAATGAGGGTGGACAATGGTTCACATTATACTTGTTTATATATGGATAATATGGTTGTGACACAAAAAATTCATAATTGTTCAATGTTGTATAGAATGATACGAAGTATTAGGAGATGGTGAATGATGAACAAGAAATTACGTGTTCATCTCAGGGAGTTTATTTCCTTCCATATTTGATGTCCATATTTCCATTTTATATTTGATCAGCTATTCCTTTTGTATATACTTGCTGGGCCTTGTGGCTCACTTTGTTTACTCCGTATCATTCTAGATAAAGGTAAAGCTAAAGAAGGAGCCGGGCCTAGTGGTGTATGAGTTCATGGGATAGGTTGTATACAGAGTCGTTCTAGCCAAAAGATCTTTGGGAGTTGGTTTTGAGGGCTTGCGGAGTGGAGTTGTTTTTATTTCGTTGTATGGGCAGTTAAGCCCTAACCAGATTTATGTAGTGAGTATTGTGGTATGTATGTACCATGCGAGCATAGTTAAAATAAATGAGATGTGCATGGTTGTTTATGTTTTAGTTGTTCTACATCTTTTATTTCATGACTCCTCACGGATCTCTTATGCTAACGGCTGCTTCGGGTGGTGGGCCATGACATCTCGACCCTCTCCCTTCTTCTACAAGCTTCCACCGACTTCTCACCCTCATCCCTCTTGAATTTATAAGCCAAATGGTCTAGAAAATTGTGCCCAACTGCAATCGGTCGACAATCTTGAAGACATCTGTCGACTACCAGAAGCCAGCCTTCCCAATCTATCGAAAGACCCGCTCTAGTCTATCGATAGTTTCCTTCTTCCCCCAGCAATCTGTCGACAAATCACTCCATCTGTCAACAGATTCCTCCTATTTCCTTGCAATCTGTTGACAAATCACTCTCATCTGTTAACAGACAAAATCCTTGCCACATATCTATCGATAGCCTACACTCCATTTATCGATCGACCAACCCCAATTTCCTCCAACATAGCAACCTACCTCCCAACACCTCTAACTTGGATCCCTCGATATTCAACATCCTTGCTTCCTCCTTTGCCCTCGATTACTCCACATCCCACTCTTTTATGATCCCCTTTTTCTTGGCTTTTCTATATTTCTTCCCACCTCAACTTAGAACTTCCAACATCAAGTTTAGCTACTTAGATCCTCAAACTCCACATGCGATCCTTCTCCTAGCCCCCAATTAGCTAGCGAGCCGCAATTAAATCAAAGTAGAAACATTGTATGTATTTCCCTCCATTGTTCTCTTTCCCGAAAAATTGGGTCATTACATTAATAAATCTTGATCCTTAAAAAAATTCTCTTCCAATAATATATATAAATATAAATATATATATATATATATCATTTTGATTTATCACAATTTATCCTAGACTAAATTTTTTAAATCCAAATCCTCAATTTAGAATTCCAATCCCATCTGAATCCCTCCACAACTATGATAATCCCTCTTATCTCAATCTCCATTCAGAATCTAAACAAAATTCCCAATCTCTTTGAAAATTATCCTAATCAGCAATGACTTTAAAAATCCTACTTCCTCTTGGATTTTGTTTTTTTTTTATTTTTCACAAATTCAGGTGTTACAGTAGTCATTTGGATTTTTCTACCAGTAAGCACATGATTATTTGACAAAAATGTAGATTATAATTTGAATATTCTTTGCTGTTCAAATAAGCTCTCCTAGGAAGTGGCTGAAATTTGTGTAAAAGCTGATAAAAATGTCACGTTTTTCTTATGTTTAATTATATGACATCGGCATATTGTTTGGAGTGTAATTTGATGACTCTTGGAGTTTTTTTTTTTTTCATTAAAACAAGAAAACAGAATTCTGAAATATTGTTACCTTGTCTCACAAAGAAAAAAAAAAAAAAAAGAAAACCTTTCAATAACCACCTCTATTAATTTTCTCTTAGTCTGTCTAAGCATATTCGTGCTTGCCTTGTAGCATATTCATCTGTTTTTGGCTATTCTATCTTCTCATAAGAATTACTTGCCGCTGTTCTTCTCTTCATGTACTTAATTCCATGTATTTCTTTCATTAAACAATCTCAACATACAATTGTGGTGCTTCTTCTCTTTCTTTTGGCAGAGACTGCATGAGGAGAATGAGAAACTGTTTGACAGATTGACAGAGAAAGCAAAATTAGATGGATTGCCCCAGGTTCTTTTTATTTCTTTCCTGGCCTGGAAGAATTTGTTATTATATTCTCATGACATAGATGCTCTGTATTCCAGATGTTCATGACAATTTTTAATATTTTCTTCATGTGGGTTTATTGTTTCATTGATTGCAATGAACAAGAATAATATGAAAGAGAACACCTTAATAAGAAATGTTATACATGAGAAAAGAAAATACAATAAGACAGCAAATATCCATAAATATGACTAGTTTTGTTATATAATTTACTTTCTGAACCCACGTCTGTTTAAACAGTATATGGAAATGTAGTTATCGGGAATTTTGAAAACTTATTATAATCACTTGATCTTCTCTGATACAAAAAATGAAGTTACTACCCTTATTTGGTATATTATTTTCTTGGTTATTGAATGGGAATTGTTTCTGTTTGTGCTTCTTCCTTTTGTTTTTTCCATTTGGCTGTAGATCTTTACTTCAATCCAATGCTATACCATGTTTTTCAGGTGTCTAGCCCATTGCCAAAAGAAACAGTTAATGTTCAGTCTCAGAACCTTGGGAGGTAAAGTTGTCTGTCTTTGGAATCCTAGTTATTTTTTCCATATCATGTGTTAATTTTAACTCCTTTTTATTTTTAACAAAATAAATCTTGTCAGGAGTAATGGCAATAGTAAAGGATGCCCTGCAGCTCCCTCAGCTTTGGCCACAAACAATACTGAAGGGGCCATTACTTTGGTTAAATCAGGTAGTGAGAATGTCAAGACGACCCCAGCGGGAGAATATTTAACTGCCGCCTTGAATGACTTTGATTTTGAGCAATATGACAGTCTTGCTGCCATTTCTGATGGAGCAAACAAGCTTCTAATGCTGGTATGCTTGCTACCAATTTCATTGTACAGCCTGGAATGGAAGCACATCTAAAATACATCAAGAAAATGCCATTTGTTAGTCACTGTCTTACTGTCTTTGTTGTGTCTGGACTCTGAGTTAACTGGGAAAGCCTAAAGCCTTTTCCTCGGCTATGGTGGCTGAAAGTCTTTCAAGTATATAATTGGAGGCTTTTCTTCTTGTTTATTTTCTAGTAGCTTTAGGTTCTTTTGACAAGAAGGGATAACTGTGTAGTTGCAATATGTTAAAAAGCTTGAAACTTTTTGAGCAGGTAGTAGCATAACATGGTATCAGAGCGCTAGTTTTAGGAGATTGTGGTTAAAGTCTTGTTATGTTCACCTGCCCCCCCTGTTTGTTTATTGGGCACTCAAATATCTTCTATCATTGCACCTGCATTTTACATGCAAGTTGCTTGCGAGTGTTGAAAAGCTTGATATATATTGTTGATTCATTTCTAAGGCATTGTTGAGTTTTCTACCTTCAGCATGGTGGAGATTTTATTACTGCAGATTTTAAAAGGAACAAATGCTAAGGGCAAAAGATTAATCACGCTAGTATTTTGCTTGTCATGAAGACTAGTCTTTCTTTAATTTAATTTTTAATTGTTTATTTTGTTGCACTGTTTGTGGTCTAAGGGAACCTTGCAGACACTCCATTGCATAATATTATGATAACAACAGGAATGTTTTGAATGATCATATAATACTTCCTGCAACTTCTAATCCAACTGAAATAGCTAACAATGAGTAGTACATTACTGAAACTTGCAGGTTTTAGCAGCAGTAATTAAAGCAGGTGCTTCGAGAGAGCATGAAATACTTGCTGAAATAAAAGATGCTTTATTCTCTTTCATCCAAAGAATGGAGCCAAGAAGAGTAATGGACACCATACTTGTTTCCCGTGTTAGGCTATTATATGTAAGATCTTTGCTTGCCAGATCACCAGAACTGCAATCAATCAAGGTAGTGAAACTTTACCATTTTTATCTATTATTGCTAATATAACCTGCTGCACTTTTACTTTTCTGAGGTTAGCTGTTATTCTTCTTCTCCTGTGTTAGGTTTCTACTGTGGATCGCTTTCTGGAGAAGGCTAACACAGGACACAGCAGAAGCTCCAGTAGGGCTAGCAGCCCTGGAAGATCTCCTGTGCATGTTGATCCCAGCAGAAACTCCCTGTTTGATGATCACATTCAAGGTTTTATAGTAAATCTAAAGCCAGAAAAGAAGTCTAAGTTGTCTTCAGTTGTGTTGAAGATCCGTGGAATTGATGAGGTGGGTTTTGCATAAATCTAGTTCTCTCTCTCTTTCTTGTATATAATTAGTTCAGATTCTGCATTATTAGGAAATAAATATTATTACAAAGTCTATATATATTATAGAGAACTCTTTTTTCAATGCTTTGGATATTAACGATATATCACAGGTCAGCAACATCAAGTATGAGAACCAAAGGAGAAATAAGGAATCCCAAAAATCTTGGAGTGATAAGGTTGTGAATCTAGGATTCTTAAAATATTGAAGGACCAATAAATATAGATCTATATTATTTTTATTTCATAACTGATTTTTAACTTGTACTTTTGACATTACAAGGTGGTTCTAATTTGTTTAACTGATGGACATGTACTTCATGTGATGGATACGAGCCCCATAGTGTCCAATAAAAATAAATGAATAAATGTTAACTGGATATGTTTGTATGAGTGCCCAACATGCATTTGGAAATGTCCAACTAGTGTCTAACATGAATGTCCCACAAGATACTTCACGTCTTCACCTTTGTAGGAGTGTTCATGCTTGGGAAATAGCTGTAGTAAATAGGTCTTGTGGTGCATCTTTTTGTTGCCATCCACATAAACTTGCTTCTATAAGGCTATAACTGATGGTTTCATTTTGTCTCCTCAATTTCTGGATACTATGAGTAACATATTTGTATTTTGTAAACACTTCATACTTGCAACATCCAGGATACATGGAGACAACATGTAACTGGTGGAAAGCTTAGGGAAATAACTGAAGAAGCCAAAAGTTTTTCAGTTGGAAACAAGTCGCTTGCTGCTTTGTTTGTTCATACTCCAGCTGGTGAACTGCAGCGTCAAATCAGATCTTGGCTAGCAGAGAACTTTGAGTTTCTTTCTATCACAAGAGGAGACACTGTTGAGGGAACAACTGATCAGTTGGAGCTTCTTTCAACTGCAATAATGGATGGTTGGATGGCTGGACTTGGTGTTGCAATGCCTCCTAGGACTGATGCCCTTGGCCAACTTTTGTCTGAGTATTCAAAGCGAGTCTATGTTTCTCAATTGCAATATTTGAAGGTATCTTCTTGACATTGATTGTATTCCTATTCTTTCTGTGATGGAATGTTAAATCTTTGTTACCCTACCTATTTTATTGGTCAGCCCACACGAGATTATATAGGCATTGCTATGTTGTGCTTTCCCACCTACTTCTGCTTTTTATCTTTTTCTTTTCTTTTTATCTTGCCATTCATTTGGTTCATTTCAATATTTTTCATGCTTAATTATGACTATAACTTTTCCAAGAAGGTAGCTTTTGAGAGGTCAATTTATTTGTATGTTTGAACTGCTAATGGTTTCGGGTGGTGGGGGAGTATGGTGCATGCTTTACAGTGAAGTTTTGGCTGGGTTTTGTTGTTTTCATATGGTCCTATATGAAGGGTTCTTGGATATTCCCTTATTGCCTGGGGATAACAAGGTTTCTGTGAGGAGTGCTAAGATGGTAGCTGTGAGGATTGCTTTTTTATTTGCCTGGGAGGTGCTGTTTGGTCCAGCTAATTTATCGAGCATTTCCAGCTCTGAAAGATTTGACCTGATAACAACTTTTTATGGTTGCTCGAAGATCATCCTACAACTAGATAAGGGGAAGATAAAATGGGTATGCTGCAAATTATGAGATGGGCCTTTTTCTGTTAGCTAATTTTATGGTGCCCTTGGTGGCAAGGAGAGGTCAACTTTTTCTGGGAATGTTGTGTGGAGCTCTAGTGTTCTTCTGAAGGTGTCCTTCTTTGTTTGGTCTATTTCTTTGTTTTCCATTCTCTCACATCTTGTGACAGGTGAAATGTGGGCTGGGCTATTAGGTGTGAGCTTCTGATTTATGTACAGGAAAAGCAAGAAATTGGTATTATGTTGACCTATGGTTTGTTGGATGTGTAGTCTAATTATTTAACTTGATTGTTTACAGCCAGTTTCAATGATAGATTTTTGTTTTCTTTATATTTGAGTTGCCTAAGGCATGTTTAGAATTTTCTTGGATGATTTTATGTTCTCTGGTGCATTTGGGCTGAAAGAAAAAAAAAAAAGAAAGAGTTTGATAGCATTGGAAAGCTTGATTTGTTGTTTGAACAGAAATTTCGTCATTTTCTTCTTGTTTCTTTGTTTTTACTGGTTGAGAGAGGAGACTCTTTAGGCCGTTTTTCTTTTTTTCATTTCTTAAATAATTTTTTTTTTTTTTGTTTTTTTTTTGTTTTTGAGATAGTTAGTTCCTTATTGTTTATTTTCTTTTATATTTGGTTTGCCCCTTTAGTGGCAATTCCCTTTTGTTTGTATTCATATTTGTCAGAAAAGAAATTGTAGTTTGACTTCCCTGATGTCTCTACTGTTCACGTGGGCCAGCTTTTGTTCTCTCTCTCTCTCTCTCTCTCTCTCTCTCTCTCTTTCTTTTCCCGCATGTTTCTTACGTTTAAAATTTAACTATTCTTTCTTTAAAGTTCACTCTTTATTGTGCTGGTTAGAACACTCTTGACTGGATAACCTAGCTCAGAAAATGTTCTTGGTTCTTCGTTTATATTTTTAACCAGAAAAATTTTTTATGCATACTTTGAGAGAGTTGGTGAAATGCAGTTTTACATAGTGCATGAATCTTGCAGTCTGGTCTATACTTTCTTTTTCACTCCAATGGGATTGTTTTCTGCTGTAATCTCTAGTAAGCTGTCTGTTGCTTGTCCATTCTGCAATTTATATTAATATTTCTGTTTTTCTGTCTTTTTCATCTTTTTTCTTGTGTTTCTTTTATGTTTTGTTTTTGTTTATTTACTGTTTTCAATTTGCCTTCTTCAACCAACTTTGGATGATTGGTAAGTTGTTAGTTCTGATTGTGATTTCTACTGTTTGAACTCCTGTTCATGTTCCAAATATCTAAATGGTTTCCAGGATATTGCTGGTACTTTGGCAGCTGAAGAGGCAGAGAATTCAGCACAAGTAGCTAAACTTCGTTCAGCCCTTGAGTCCGTTGATCACAAGAGAAGGAAGGTAGTCATTTTGTTTAAGAAACAATCTTCTCTGTGCTGTTTTGAAATCCCCGTCCCCCATAGTATTACCAAGTTCACTTTCAACCGAGTTTGTATGCCAAATCCTGAAGGAAACTGTTTATATCAGAACCATAAACATCACCACGACATGAGAATCCACGGAAGTATTTTATTCACAAAATTCACAGCAACTGTAGACAATAAAATAGTAGAGACAGTAAAACAGGAAAGCCACTGGAGCCATTATGGCCATGTAAACTTAATCTTTGATGTAGGACATTTTAATGATCGTTGATTATGATTAGCTAGAACTGGTTTATAGTGTGCTTAGATTAGTAATGTATATTAGGATTAAGATGGAAGAATGATTAATCCTAATATACATTACTAATCTAAGCATACTTCCATATTTTAGACGACTAATCTCTAATCTAAGCATACTATAAACCAGTTCTAGCTAATTGTAATCCAAGATCCTTGACATGTCCTACATCAAAGATTAAGTTCACATGGCCATACTGTCTCCAGTGGCTTCCCTGTTTCACTGTCCCTAATCTTTTATTCTCTATGGTCACTGGGAATTTTGTTAATCATGGATTCTCATGGTGATATTTATTGTTGTGACTATGATCTTGCATGTTGAGGATTTCCTTCAATCCTGAACTATTAGCTTAACCTACTGTAATGCATATCTAGGGGAAAAGGAAAATTGACCAACTATGACATTATTTCCGTTTATTTACTTTTATGGATATCAGATATTGCACCAAATGAGAAGTGATGTGGCGCTACTAACATTAGAAGATGGTGGTTCACCTGTTCAGAATCTGTCTACTGCAGCCGAGGATGCCCGCCTGGCATCTTTAATTTCCCTTGATGCCATATTGAAGCAAGTCAAGGTTTTCGAGTTTGCATAGCTTGTACTTATGCTATTAATGTCTGGGTTACTGCAGAAGATGAAGGTACTAACATGAGAACATGAACAATTCATACAGGATATAATGAGCCAGTCCTCCGTGCTGGGGAAAAGTAGGAAAGCATTGCTTGCATCTCTTGATGAACTTGCTGAACGCATGCCTTCCCTGCTTGACATTGATCATCCATGCGCCCAGAGGCACATTGCCAATGCTCGACGTATGATAGAGGCATGTAGATCATTCTAGCTTTACCACATCTTCTATTACCCTTTTTCCATTTCTATAACTATAAGCCGAGTACAATAAATTTTGCAACATGCTGCAAGTTCGTGTGGTAGCATCTGTTTTCTCTTGAAACCTTAAGTTTGTCTTGAAACTGTCCAAATATAGGGTCATTTCATATTCTCCATATGCTTACTCCAAGGGACATGAAGCTGTCTTTGAGATTTTTAGCTGCATATAGGCTTTAATCTAAATTTGCTTTTGACCTTTGTCCCATATGATCATGTTCTCTCATCATCAACTGTTGCAGTCACTTCCTGAGGATGACGATCATTATTTTCAAGAGACATCACATGCTCCTGCGCAATCTGCAGTTCTGGGATCCGGTGCCGAAACCGACGTGGCACAGTGGAACGTGCTGCAGTTCAACATGGCCTCTAACACGCCGCCTTTCATCATTAAATGTGGAGCAAACTCGAAGTCGGAGCTCGTCATCAAAGCTGATGCCCATATGCAAGAACCTGAAGGGGGTGAGATTGTGAGAGTTGCTCCCAGACCCACCGTTTTGGAGAACATGGGCTTGGAGGCAGGGCCGGCCCAAGGCATAGGCCAGTGAGGCCTATGCCTAGGGCCCCTGAAAAATTTGGGGCCCCAAACAACCCCCCCAACAGCTATTGCCCAGTAGCACAATCCACTCCCCCTAATACATAGAAAATTTGGGGCCCCAAAATAATCTCTCCTCCCCCTCCTCCCCAAGAATTTGGGGCCCCCAAAAAAAATCCCCCCCCCCAACCCATACACACAGAATTTGGGTCCTTCAAAAAAAATACTCCCCTACCCACACTATTTTTGCCTAGGGCCCCACGGGGCCTTGGGCCGGCCCTGCTTGGAGGAGATGAAACAGCTCCTCTCAACTTCCAGAGGCCCTAAGCTTGCTTGCCCTTGCTAGAACAGCAGATGGAACACGAGCTCGATACGCACGGCTGTACCAGACTCTTGCCATGAAAGTTCCAGCACTGAGCGACCATGAGCTTTAGAATTCCCTTCCAGGAAATGTTTGTGTTCTTGCTAATTGTACTGCTTGGAGGCTGTTGTGAGGCTTTTTGTGCTTTCTTTACATTTGTTATTGCTGTTTCCAGGGAACTTCTTTATATATAATAAGTTCAAACTTACGTTCGTCTTAATGCATCCTATAGAGCAGCAGCATGCAAAGCAATAGGAAGTATAAAAATCTATCTGTGAATAGTGGCAACTAGCTAGGGGCAAGTAAAATTTTGATTTAATTGAAATAATCGAATGGAATTAATTAAAATTGTTAGTTTGGTTCAATTTAAACTAAGTGTCGGTTTGGTTTTTAAATTTGATAATTTTAGTTATTTCGGTTTGATTAAGTGAAAAATTAAAATAATTGAACTAATTGAAATGTTATTTTCACTTCAGTAAGATAAATTTTTTAATTAAATAATATTATTTTATTTAAATAATATTTCTAAACTGAAATTTGTTTAAAAAGTTAATTGAGTAAAAGTTATTCTTAATTGAGTAATATTTGTTTTAATTAAGCAACTTATTTTTGTTCGAGCAATCAATCTTTCTAATTTAGTAATATTTTTATATTGAAATTTATTCACAAAAGTTAATCAAGTAAAATTTGTTTTTAATAAGTAATATTTATTTTATTTAAATAATACTTATTTTTACTAGAGTAACAAATCTTTTTAATCAACTAATATTTTTGAATTAAAATTTGCTATAAGGCTAACTAACTAAAAGTTGTTTTTAATTAAGAATTAATAATATTTGAATTAAAATTTGTTTATATTCCATTGGGCTGAATTAGTGATTTGATTAAATGTCTAATATATGAAAAATTCTATAATGTGATGGGCTATAAATTAAAAAAAAATGTCAAATTTATATTTTTATTCTTATACTTTTATATTTTTTTTCTATGACCATCTAAACTTTGATGTGTAAAAAAATGATTAAATTGACTCATTTCATTTTGTTTTTTTTTATACATCAAAATATATAGATTAAATTAACTCAAAAATATAAGTAAATGGTGTAATTGACACAACAAAAAATTTGACTTGTTCACACGATAAAATGTTAAAGTATAGGAATTAAATTAACTAAAAAATATAGATCCAATGATGTAATTAAAATAACAAAAAGTTTAAATAACTACACAAAAAAATAAAAATACAGAAGTAAAAAAGTGAAAGTTCAGGTTTGGCTAGTCTTTAAATTTTGTGTTTTATTTTAAATTGATTATTATTTGTTACTATAGTCATTAAACTTTGCTCTTTTACGGTTACCAAATATAATGTGATATACATTAATATAAATTCTATAATTACTTAACACTAAAATTAACCTAAATTGTTGATAAAAAATTAATCTAAATTCTATAATTAAATTATTTTGGGTTTATATTAATGGATTATTAATCAACTTTCATTAATAGAATTTGACCAAAAAATAAAAAAAGAGATTAGATTTTAGCAAAAATCAAAGCTTATAAAGTATAAAATTCATGAACTATAGAAATATTTTTATTTATTAAAGATAATTACATAATATGATATTTGTCATAAAATCTATCTTCCTTTAAATTTACCTTTATTTGGAATCAATGAATTTCATAAAATATGGAGATCCTCCCTCAGAGATCTTGCTATTAATGGAATCGAAGAAGAAATTCAAAAAGATTGGTATCGGTAAAAACTTAAGTAAATAAATTCTTATTTTTTTTAAATAATGGAAACAAAATAAATATTATTACTATAAGTTCATTTAATACAAATATTAGGGCTTATTTAGCCATAATTCTCATAAGGTTCATTTCAATATAACAAAATGTGACAATTTTGCTCGTGCACCCGAAATACTCCTAAAGACCTTTATAGTCAGGATTGCTCCGTATACAAGTCTTTCAATGAGGATCAAGTTCCACTGGGTTCACTTTTGACCTTCATTTTTTCCTTACCTAAAATGATGTAAAAATAAATATGAGCCGTAAGGCTTAATAAATATAATTATAAATTGAATGAAAATCAATAGGAATTGAAAGAAATCACAGAATTACTTAACTACATTAAACTCACTCACGCTATGCTTCACAACATTATATAACAATATATACATTCATGCATGCACATATACGTCACATTGACACCCATGCATTGATTATGGATACCTAAACTAAAAATACGTGCCTGACTTGTATACCTACAAACATAATCATTAAATTATGGATCATGGTCTTTCTATGGATTGATTTTTATCAGGCGAGCATAGTGAGCCGAAACTCCCATGCAGTAATTTTTATCAGGTGAGCATAGTGAGCTCAAGCTCCATTGCGTCAATCTTTCGTCTACTAAGATTGTAGATATACCCCACAAACATTGTTCGTCGTGCGCATTGATTATCATGTAACACTTAAGTAATTTCAAAGCATCTATATTCATACATGATCATACATTCTTAAATGTTTTATGAAGTATTATGTCATCCGATTCGCATGTTTGGTTATTTTGTTGACTAGATATAAAATAAATCTTCTGAACATATTTAGGGTTTATTTTCTCATTACTCTATATCATGACATTGTTTGGTATCACTAGGTTCAATTTGGGCCGCCTTTAAACCAAAATAAGTACTTTTATCCATGTGTATAATTTTTATAACGAGAAATATAATCTAGAGTTACTGAAACCCAAGTGCCTTCTAATGATATTAATGAACTAAATATTCAATAATACATGTATTATGAAGTTATAATACTATTTGGATAGAATATCTTGAATTAAATATGATTCATCGATAATTAAGCAGTTAGAGAAGCATAAATCATCGAAAGATAGAGTTTGCTATAACGAAGAACATCATTTCTTTAAAAATATAAGGTGAATTGAAATTCTATTTAAATTGTTTGGCAATATTCATTAAGTATTCAAATTGGATATAACTCTTAAGAATTATATTCCAAAGAGAACTGTAAAGTCAAGTTATCTAAAAATAATAATTTTAAAATAAAAAGAACAAATTTTTTAAAATAAAAAAGAGGTTTAGAAACTTATCTTAAATATTTTTTTTGCTTTTGATGATTTTTTGAATGGAGGTGGTGAGGTGATTGAAATGAACTTAGGAGGCGCAGAACGTATTATATAGAGAAATTGAGAAGGGGAGAGAGACGGACGCCAAAGGCTCACCTTGCTCCTCCTTTTCTTTTATTAATTATAATATATTAATATATATATATATTTTTTAAATTGGCAGCATGGGAGAGAGAAAGAGAAGGAGACGGCTCCTAGCACATCTGCCACCTGCTTTCATTTTTTTTATATAATATATATATATATATATTATATTATATTATATTAAATATATATATTTATACACGAGACGGGAGGCAACGCTTTTTATTTTATATAAAATATATATAATATATATTATATTATTATATATACACATATAGGATGAGAGGCAACTTCACGTGGCCTCCCATCCTTTCTACTTTATATAAAATATATATATATTTTATATATTTTTATTTTTATATTATTTTACTTGACTTTTTTTTACATATAAAAATATGAGTTAAATTGACTTAAAAGTACAGGTCTGGAAATGTAATTGAAACAATGAAAATTTTAAATTACCACACAAAAAAGGGGATAAAATGTTAATATTGTGTGCTCTAATACTAAATTTAGATGATATTTAGTGGGTATGTATTCATTGTATCTTTATATAAATCTATAAAAGATAAGTTTTTCTTCATTCATATTTTTTTCAATCAATTATATAAATGAGTGCTTAGATCTTCTATGTGAGAATCTTATTCTCAAGGTGTTGAGATTGTGTGACAGAATTCTTTGATAACAAGACTTCTTAATTTTTAGATTCTTTGGATGAAGACTCTAATTAATAGAGTATGGACTAGCATAGTCATTCAGTATAGGGATACTGATGGGAGGATGGTGTGTCATGTGCCTTATGACATGAGATGTTACTAATAGACTTGTGGGTGGTCGTTGGAGAACAATTAGCCGAATATGACACCAATGACTGACCATATGGTATGGTGGATAATGGTCGAGTTATCAGGATGCAATGGTGTGCTGATCCTTAAACTTGAATGGCACAATTATTTTATGTATTAATGTGCAGTATTTGCTAATGAGTCAAATCATCCAATTGGGAAGTGAGAATGTTCATTTATATGATTTCGTATTGCTGACACATGGAGACAGTGTTGAGACTTGAGAATAGGATTCGTCATTCTCATCGATAATTGATGGGATTAATGTCCTGTGTGATTTATTATTGATGTGACAAGACAATCCCTGACTAAGGGCAGATCAAAAGTCATGAAAGATATTTTTTAAGGTGTCAAGTAATCACATTAATAAGGTCTGACATGTAATTATTGAGTTTGTGAGTTTGTATTCCATGACTCTTACTCAGTCGAGACGTTAAGTGATGGAAAGATTATAGCATACGATAATTGTTAACTGTAACAAGTTCACTTGAAATGAGATTTCACTATCACCTATAGGACAACTGTTACTATGTGTTATTCAGAAACTCTCGAAACATTGTTGAGATTTGGAGAGGTTCCGGTGATGAGTCAAGCATTGACCGATACAGAAAAAGATTTCGATGTTATTTGATTGTTAGTAGGTAGTGAACCTAGAAAATCACATACTATATAGTATTGCATTTGATATTAACATTGTGTGTTCAAAATACCTCTGAAAATAGTTGGTCAAATGTTGAGCTTGGCCACACCTACAAATAATGGAAGAAATAATAATTATTGATTACATAGTAAAATTAATAATTATTAATTACATAATAGAGTGGATAATTATTAATTACATAGTAGAATTAATAATTATTGATTGTATAGTAATTACATAGTAAAAGGGCGGCGAATGTGAGAAGAATTTAAAATTAGGAGGGGATAAATTATTTAAAATTGGAGAGAGAGTTTCTGATTGCTATTTTTTTCTCTCTCTCCCTCTACTTATGCTTTCTTCTTCTTCTTCTTTTTCTTATTTCTTAGAAAATTCTACAACTGCCATAAATTATACACGTAAAGTTCACGTGTATAATTTTGAGACATTGGTACTAGTGATACGTGAACCCTTTGTGTTGGCATATTAGGTGTGGACTGATTCGGACTACCACATATTGAGATGGATTTTGTCTCAGTACAGAAATTGATTTTGTATTTCATTTTTTCATCGGACAGTAGGTATGAATTTATTTATATTCAATTGTTGAATATGCGTATTGCTTAAATATTTAAGTTATGTATGACGTGTATATTATATTTCACTGCCTGTATTTGATACGTAATAAAAATTTTATTTTTGTTTGTATCGTCGTACATACGATTCCCATCATAAAGTACATGGGTAAAATTAACTCAAAAATCAACTTCAGGGGTGTAATCGAAATAACGAAAAATTTGAGTAATCACACAAAAAATATGATAAATTATATGAAATTTTCTTACATTTAGGGTCATGTGTAACTTACCCATATTCTTTTAATTGCATCAAAAGACCCCATGACACTTTCTAAATGTTGCAATCAACCACCATTCATTATTATTATACAAAAATTTGTGCAATCTATTAGTTGACCAATACAAAATTTTATATTTCGTTGATATATAGAATTCTGTATAGAATTTTGAAATTTTATATGTAGATTGTTGCACATAATTTTGTATAATAATAACATATGGTGGTTGATTGTAATATTTAAAAAATTGTAATAGGGTCTTTTGATATAATAAAAAATACGAAAGATAACTTGCATATGACGTTAAGTGTAAGGGGTTTCATATAATTTATTCTTAAAAATATAAAAATATAAGGACAAAACTATGAATGGAATCACGCACATTTATTGTAAATATATATATAAAGGTAAGAGTAAAATGAGATTTCTACCACATTAAAGTGTGATTTTGAGTTTAATTTTTGAATCAAAAATCATCTCTCTCCAATTTCAAGCCCTCTCCTTCAGTCTCAAAGCCCTCTCCTTCACCTTCAAAGAACAGGTTCTCTCTCTAGAAAATGGATGGGTATGGGCATGCTGGCCGACCCGGATCCAGACCCGACGCAGCATGCTTGATCAGGACATCAGAGTACTACCTCCGGAAACGGATACTAGACGGTTGCCGGAGCTTCGCGCTCCAAGCTCAAGAGTCCGACCCGGGCAACACCGCTGCCGCCCAGATTCTCGCCGTCGCCGACGTCCTCAAGGCCTCCGAAACCCGCTTTAACGGCGACCGACCCGACTGGTACGCCATCTTGGGAGTGACGCGATACTCCGACGACCGCCGGCTCATTCGGACCCGGTTCCGAAGCCTCGCCTCGCTCCTGAACCCCAACAAAAACAAGTTCGCTTCCGCCGGCGAGGCTTTCGGGCTCGTCCGCGACGCCTGGACGGTGCTGTCGAGCCCATCGGGGAAGACCCAGTTCGACAACGAGCTCCGAACGGTCGAAGGTCGGACCAAAATCGAGGGGCAACATTGCGGGTCGGGCGATGGAGCCACGTTCTGGACAGTGTGCCCGTACTGTTACTACGTGTACGAGTATTCGAAGGTCTACCAAGAACATTGCTTACGGTGCCAGAACCGGAGCTGCGGCCGGGGCTTCCACGCCACCCCAATTCCATCTCCGCCGCCGGCGGCGGTGGCCGGTAACGGCCAGTACTGGTGTCTGGGGTTTAGCCCAGTTGCGTTTGCCAGTCAAGAACAGGGCAAAGGGTTTTCATCTTGGTCGCCTTTTGGTAAGATTAGAACTAGATTAAACTTCAATCAGTACAATTTTGATTTCAACACTTGATTATACCCCTATAATTCATAGGAATAGGTCCATTAAACAAGCAATTCTCTATAAATTGCTCTGAACGACAACTTTATAACCCATTCTACGCCATACAAAAGATTTGTTTTTTAGAGTCTCGCGTTTCTTCTAACAGGCACGGTGTTTCGGGAGACGGAAGAGAAGGGTGCTTCTAACGGAGACCGTTCTGGCTCAACGCCGGATCCCTCAACTGTTGCTGTAAATGCTGCTGATCAAACGGAGGAGGGTAATCTTCCTAAGCCGACGCGGAAGAGGATGAAAACGACGGCCGCGAGGAATTCGAGAAAGATAATGGGCAGAGGGACCAGAGTTAAGAGAGATGAGACCGTTTCTGGGCATTCTCAAGGACAGAACTAGAAAAGAAACGCAGCTGATCCATCCATCCATCTATATATATATATATATAAAATTTTGGCATCTTTGGATTGGTGTTTGGTAATGAACTTCCAGTCTTTTTGCTCATCTGGTTTGACAGCTTCAAGCACTTGATGTTATGAGTGATGGCAACTGAAATTTTGCTGTTTCTTCAGTTGCCCAGTGGTTGAATAGCAATCCCCATGTGGGTAATCAGTAACGCAGGTATAATTTTGAATGGTATTCCATCTGTTCTTTGTTTATTTGTTCAATCTGATGGATATATCAAAATTTCTATGGCCCAAAGCAATTAGCTCTCTCTCGCTCTCTGTTTTAAGTTTTTTAAGTGAGATTAGTGCTTAATTATTCAATAATAATGATTGTGTTCTAAGAATAGAGGAAAATGGCAAAAACATGAGACATGCTTTTTGTTTTCTTTCTACATATGATTGTTCTTGTGCGGTTTTCACTCTTCATATTCTTAATTACGTTAAGAAAGATAAATTATAAGTTAAATTTTTGACTCTTGCGTAGAGTGTTGATCGAACTTGCAATCCACCAAATTGATACCGGTATATTGCTCATCTAATCACTTGATCTATGTCCTAAGGGCAATTTGTGTTTTATTTCTTCATTCAACACAAAGTAGAAATAGAGATATTTGGAGATTTAGAATTCAAAAAAATAAATATATTAATATGACTCTTCTTTTTTAATCGATTGTATTTTTCTCTTTAGAAATAAATAAAAAAAATTATATATAAAATACGACTCTTTTGTGTACCTTCACAAAAGTTAAAAAGTTTTAAGCACTAAACATGTTCTTTTACTTTCTTCTCGAATTGCCTTATTACTTAGTGGACAAAAGTGAGATTGGGAGATAAACTTACAAATTTTTATATAAGTAGTTTTAAAGAGTATCTCAAGGTGTTTGTCCTGAAAGAGAAGTTTCATGCTTTAAAAAAATGAGGACAAGTTGTTGAAGTATGTCTTAATTTTTATATTTGAGTTTGTTGTCAAAATTTGATCCACTTTAGTAATTTAGGAAAAGAATTCAAGATCAATTCACATGAATCGAGTTTGCTAGCAATAGCTCAAGTTCAAGCTTGGTTCACATGAATCGAGCTCGAGCTTTCAAACTATCTCGCAAGTCAAGACTAAACTTCACAAAACTTAACTCAATTCGATTGTAACTCTAGTAATTATCACTTACTTAGTTGCTCTTCTAACTACCTGTAGATGTTGGATTTTCATGATCATGATCTTCAAGAGTCTGTGATTGTGTTTTGTTGGATATGCTGGGTCAGGATGTAGTTTTGCTCTATTTTGGTGTTTCTAGTCATTGCCATATGGTATGGCCTTGTTGCTTTTGTTTTGTTCCTTAGCCTTTGGGTTGGCAGTCCCAAGATCTCTTTCCTCTAGCTAATTGCCTAGTTCTACAATGTTATTGAAAATATTATTTTTGGGTAAAAAAAAAAGAAAAAAGAAAAAAGAAAAAAAAAAGAAAAAGAAAGACAGTGTATAAATATAATCCCTGTAAAATAAAGAGTTTTGTATGCTAAGTACATCTTTTCAATTAACAATAATGCCATCTTCAGAGTAACCATATAGATGTATTTCTTATAATATAATAGCTATTTTGGTATTTATACTATTATTATATAAAGTTGAGGGCATTTTGGTATTATGAAATCATATCAATAAAATAATTTTTCAAATACTTTTTATATTTTGTATAAAGAAATAAAGATAAAATTTAATTTCTTTTTTTTTTTTTGTAAATAAGAATTTTGTTGCAAAAAACTAAAACTAATTACAGTTTAAAACTAGAGTATGTCCTAAACCTCACAATGAAAAAGAAAAAAGAATTAAGACTAACGTAGCAAATAAAGAATATTTTTTTGAACAAAATAAAGAATAAAAATTATATACAATTATATATAAAGACCAGAGAAAGTCTTCAAAAAATATCCATCGAAATGAAAATTTTCTAAGTATTTAAAAGAATTTGACTCGAATGTCGACATTTATAATAAAGACACTTAATTACTTACTTAAAAATACATAAAGAGAACACAAACTTCCTACAATCGTTAATTCCTTTAAATGGTAAAAATAAGTAATAAATAAGAAGAGAATATTAAAGATTCGGCCTATTACATACAATGTTTAATATACCTTTATATTAATTTTAGCAATAATGCAATAAGACCACTAAGACTATTAAACAACTAAATATCATTATTCTAAATGAAATTCTACTCTTAATGTAAAGATGATGGACATTACCATAAATAATGGAACAACAATGTGCACACAAATCCTCACTCTTTAAGTGATTATAAAATAGAAACATTTGCCACTAAAAGATCCTTGGAGCAGGTGTTTTTGACTTTCAAATAAATTAATAAAGATTATGGGAATTTGTTTCCATAATGAAAGCTCTTAGATATATTCTTAATTTGAAAATATTATTTAGATATTTAATTGTGATTTTTGTGTATTAATATATTGTATCAACGTAATTATACAACATATTAATGTCGAGTGCCATAAAAAATATCATAATTGAGTGTACAAATAATATTTTCTTTCTTAATTTGTATCTCAATCCTATTTTTGGAATTGCATTAGATAGGAGTGTGCAAAAATTGGTCCGGACTGAAAATTTAAACCAGTCCAAGATTCAATGTTTTCGGTCTGGTTTTAGGTCTAGGTCTAGATGTTGGTTTTTTTTTTTATTTATTTTTTATTTTGATGTTATGAAGTTAAGTCAATAAAGTGAACCCTCAAAATATTCTTTATATTTTTTATTTTAAAAAATAAAGATAAAACTTAATCACCAAGATTTAATCTCATGACTTTGCTAATTTAACGTATTTAATTTGATCATTTTGCTAGCTTTAAACTTTCATTTAAATTTTGTTTTAAAAATATAAAAGTAGATCATAACTACATATTGGTACCTAATATATTTTTATTTAAAATATTTTATTTTTTATTTATGGACCATACCAACCCAATCTTGACCCTCGACTCATGGCCCAATCTCGACCCTCGGCCCACAGCTTGATTTTGGCCCTGCAACAGCATCATTGTTGCCGCATGCTAGATACTCCCGCGTCCTCTCAAAATCACATCATCATTAATAGCAGATCTTATTCTCATTAATGGTGGATCTCATCCACATTAACGAGGGTCTTGTGACTCTTGTCGGCACAATGTCATTGTCAGGGAGTCCTGTCGGTATCAGATATCCAGTTTTATCACCCTACAAACACGCAATGCATGCATGTAGGAGGATCTCTCCTCCTTCTATATAGACTGACTCTCTCTAGAGTCAAGATATGTTATTCTTTAACCTACTGATACTCTGTTAACTTGTTCTCTTACTTATTTGAGCGTCAGAGTACTTATAGGTATTAACCACCTCCTGATGGCTAAATATTGTTTAAAAATTCAAGCCTTTCATGTCAAAAGCTTAAGGAGAAAGATGACCATCGGCAACAAAACCCAACCAAACGAGCCAACAAACAACACCATAGACGACACATAGACTATTGCAAATGGTGACTTCATGATAGACAAAATAGGTCAGAAGTTTCAAGAGTTTGATCTAGGATGTCTTCAAACTTATAGTTACTGTAACGGCCCGCCTCCCGGAGCCCCCGAGCACCAAGAGGATCCGTGAGAGGGTCATTACTAAAATGATACCAAATAACACACAACTACAACTCATGAAAAATCCTTATTAAAATCATAATCTCTTTTTATTATAACATCTCATAAACATCTTTACAAACTTTCATCACTTGGGCCCACTTGGGCTTACATAATATGCCTCCATCTCACAAACATAAAGCATTACTTTCATCTAGACACACGACACCCAAGATCTAGGTTCGGGAGAGCTCTGCACTTGCTACCATGACACGTCGAACTGGACCCAACCCCGATGAACGTACCTGGAATGATGTAAAACAACATGAGTTGCGAGACTCAGCAAGCTCTAGAAAAGAAAGGCTGAGGGCTTAGGATAGGACTCTTCCCATGACACCCCATGCAACTCATGCCAATGCAACCACACCATGCCATGATCCACATGTACCTTACTTCTACATGCATAACATAAAGTTAACTATACATAAGGAACCAGGGGCCCACATAAGTCACACATTGGCAACCGAGTCCCGCATACATACCTGTTGGCAGCCTTTTATAAGCTACCTCCATACCATGTCCTTAACCTGCCCATTCCTGTTGCTCACATCATAATCTGTTGCCATGGGTCTCACCCCAAGGTCTTACTGTTGCCGTGGGTCTCACCCCAAGGTCTTTAGGTTGCCGTGGGTCTCACCCCAAGGTCTTATCGCGGACCACGCCGTCGTGGGCCTCACCCCAAGGTCTTACCATGGCCACATCGTGGATCACGCCGCCGTGGGTCTCACCCCAAGGTCTTACCGTGACCACGCCTACCGCCCATACTTATTACCTAAAAACGCACATTCTCACCATGCAATACAGCAAATAGGAGATGCAATGGATTTTGATAGCATAAACGTGATGACAAGGCCCCCATAAACCAAGCATCAAGCCATGCTAACGCCCACATAAGAATTCACACACGCAAAATGCCTCTAATGCACCGGCTCACCTAAAGAACCTAGGTTAGCTTTTAGACCAACAGGGTCATGCAATTGCTCACACATCCCATCACACACAAAGCATGTCCCCAAGTGAATGCAGCCCCAGCCCTATGTAGCACACACATCATGATATGTACAAGCCAAGGCGAGAATCTGAAGTACCAGCTCTTCTGGCCCGTCTCGCGCTTATCATGTCAGTCGATGACTGGCGCCCATACATCCAGCCATCAACTGCCACGACCTACGGTCGACAGTCAGTGACTTTGTACCCCATACCCTTAAGACACACATAGACAACATTAAACTTAGTCACTTAAACTCATCATTTCGCTCTTTTTATCCATAACAACATAGACACCATTACGTCATTCTTGTTCTCATCTCTTCTCATACACAGAAAATCATCTCCACATTCACAACAAATTATTAACATAACCCTATTAAACCATAATCAACTCTTCTAAGAACCTAACCCCAATAGGTTCGGCATCATTCCCAAGAAAAATAGAGCGATACAAAGCTCCATAGCGGTTAAAATGAAAGACATCAAGATATCCTTGCTTAACTCATTTCATCAACAATAACCTCATTAATAAAATATAAATCATAGGGTGGCTGCCACGCAGAATATTATTATTAATGCGTGGAACCGAATCAAGGTGAGGGAGGGTTTTGAGTACAAGAAACCTCGAAGACTTTCACGGAAAATAAATAACGCGAGGAGAGAGTTAGGAGCTTGCTTGTAGATGGTCGATTGTAGCTTCTCTCACACTTCCGCGACGAAATAAAACATTTAACATAAAATAATAAGTTTATGACCTATTTTAATCAAATCTAACCGTATAAAATCTATGATTTAAACGTATAATACTTATAATAATTTTACCCACTTATCTGAATATTTTAATCATCAATTAATTTACAAAATCCCTTTATCTTTCTCACTTTTCCTCCCATTTTTAGCGGCCGAGCGCCTGCTGCTCTTCTCGCTCAACTTCTCTCTTCCTCTTCCTCTTTTCCTCTCTGTTTCTCGGCAACAAAAGTGGCTAAATTGGCCTTCAAAATGAAGCCAATGCTTGCTGCCCAAGTTTATCCTATTTATATATCACCTAAGTGGCTTTTAAGCCACAAAATGATATGGCTATGGATGCGCCACGCACAGCACAGACAAACACACACATATATATATATATATTAATTAGTTTAATTTAATTTAATTTAATTAACTCTTTTATTTTTATTATTATTATTATTTTATTATTATTATTATTTTATTATTATTATTATTATTGCTACTATATGTTATTTTATTATTTTTATTAATACTTTCAATTAATTTAATTAATCACCTTAATTTTCTATTTCTTTAAAATATCATAAATAAATATTTTCTCAAAAATCTTCAAATATTCTAAAATATCCACAAACATCCAAATTAATTATTTTCACATGTCTCCAAATTTTTGGGATGCTACAGTTATATTCATTTGCTTTCAGGTGATCATGTACTTTATTAATTTACAATTTGATAATTCAATCGAGTTAAGTAATTAGTACTTAAATTATTAATTAATAATTTGAATGTCCCATAAGATTAAAACACTTTTATAGAGTTCAATGATATATGATTTATACACAATTAATTATGTCAAGTGTCATTTAGTCAAATATGTATATAGTAATAAAAGAATATCGATCTTACAAGGACTAAATCATAATACTAAATCAATCTTAATTTACCCTAAGTTAAACCAATTAATTAATTAGATGAATAAAAAGAAAAATAAAAGAAAAATTGAATTCTTTTATGAGAAAAACTGATTAATGAATGAAAACAGGGTTTAGATTTCATTTAATCTAAGTTATATAATTATCTATTCAAGCTAATTCAAAACCAAAAATACCCTTATATTATTTTAAAATTATTTGCATGTAATGGTAAATTTTTTTAATTAATTAATAAATTTTCTCAAATTATATTAATCATTTATTAGTTTAATTCTATTGTTAAATTTCTAAGCAGATGTCAAAAAAATAAATAAGCATTAAGTTCTTTGGAAATCTCTAATCTTAAAAGGAAATTTAACTCACTAAACTTTCTCGATTTTCATACATAAGCTAATCATGTCTCGATATCATAATTGTAATATCTTAGTATTTTGAGAATAATAATAATTAATTTTGTATTTAAAATATTTTTTTTACATCAATTAGAAATTATAATTGAGAAAACTAGTGGGCTAACTTAAAGAAAATAAATAAGTAAATGGGTTTAGAATTAGTGGGCTAAATTAAGTAAATGGGCTTATAGTTAATGGGTTAAGTTGAGAAATGAAAGGTTAAGTAAATGAGTTTAGAGTTAGTAGGTTAAGAAAGTGAGTTTAAAATTTATGGACTAAATGAAAGAATAGCCCATTCAAAATAAGATTTAGTTGAAAATAATTAAAGTAAAAAATAATCAAAGATAATGGGTGAATTAATGGAGAATGTGAGAGACAAAATATGGTGTGAATAAATAATCAAAGATAATGGGTGAATTAATGAAGAATATGGGAGACAAAATATGGTGTGAATAAATAATCAAAGATAATGGGTGAATTAATGAAGAATGTGGGAGACAAAATATGATGTGAATAAATAATCAAAGATAATGGGTGAATTAATGGAGAAATGTGGGAGACAAAATATGGTGTGGACAAATAATCAAAGATAAAGGATGAATTAATGGAGAAATGTGGGAGACAAAGTGGAGTGTGACCAAATAATCAACGATAATGAGTGAATTAATGGAGAAATGTGGAAGATAAAGTAGTGTATGAACAAATAATTAAAGTTTATGAGTGAGATTTAGTAGAAAATTAAATAAAAAAAATAATAAAATAATAAAAGATAGTAGATCACTACAATTATACTAAACTTAATTCAACCCCTATAAATAGAGAAAACTTGAAATGTTGGAAGACTTGAATTAGAAAGAGAAAGTTGTAAGAAAGAAGGATTTGAGAGTAAGAGAGAGATTTGAGAAAGAGAAAGAAAGAATATAGAGAAAAATATCAAATCTTATAGGTTGGGTTTAGTAGTTCGTGCAAATTTGTGGCAAGAGACGTTGGATACGCAAATCAAGGTTTCATCACAATATAGAAAATCACTCCACGATAAGGTAAGTTATCTTCAAAATTTTCTTTAAAAATTTTTGAAAATGTTAGAATGATATTTTAGAATTTTTGATAGTGAAATTGGAAGAGAAATACATGATTAATATTTATTATGGATTTTTGAAGTAATAGATGCTTGAAAATCAAAGAGAAAATAAGAAATAAATAGAACATGAATTTTTAAAATTATGAGAAAATTTATGGGGCTTAGGAAAATTGTTTTAGGAATTATTGTGAAGAGAAATTGAGAAAATTTATGGGGCTTAGGAAAATTGTTTTAGGAATTATTGTGAAGAGAAATTGAGAAAATTTTATGATAAAGTATTTATTTCATAATCTTGAGGAAATAATAGGAGAAAATTGAAGAAACTAGAAAATTAGAGAAAAATTAGAAATCTAATTTTCCTTTGATGTTCTTATACTCTAATGAATTTTTGTGGAAAAATATTGGAGAGAACAGACACGAAGCTATTTATCTGAATTTTTAGAAGGGAAAATGGAAGAAAATAGAAAGAAATACAAGAAATTATGAAAAATAAGTTTTAATATTTATTTAAATAAATATGGTGAATAGGGTGTTTTGAGGCTTAAGTTGAAGTGACATGTGCAAATTTTGAGGTTGGCACGTAAATCGAGATGATGCACGTAAATTGAGACAAACATTTACTTGGGGTTAAAATCACGCTTCTCGAGGTTTAAGCAGATTTCAAAAGTAAGCTAGTTTTCTCAAAACTTAATTTATTTATGAAAAGTATTTTCTGAAAACGTGCCCTATCGTTTGAATGAAATGCCTATATATTGAAATAATGTATATTTCAAAGTATGTTTTGGCATGTTGACATGTTATGTTATGATATATTTGCACGTAGGTGCATTGACATGTGATGATGAGATGCATACATAAACGTTACAATCCATCATGCATTGCATATGTTTGAGAGTACGGACAAGTAACGTCGGCTCAGGCCGCTATGAAAATTGTTTAAGGCTTGTCGGCTCAAACGGCCAAGTGGAAAGGACATTGTTGCATTTTGCACTCACGCATACAAATTTTTAAATGAATGCTTACTAGATAATTCATCATCTAATTTGGGTTTTTGTCTCTGGAATATTCAAACGTTTCAGATGGAGATTGTAACAGAAACGAAGATAAATGAGACATGAAATGGCATTTGGCAAAGTGCATGATGAGATAAATGTGAAATGAATGTAAATGAAATGTATGATATGCAGCCCATGTATGTAAATTCTGCTACTTTGTTCTCTGAACGTTTTGAAAGTCCATGATATAAGACATGATTTATGATTATTGATAAGATGTCAGGTTCGATTTTAGCTTCCGCATTTGATGTATTTAACGATTCTCTTTGAGATAAATGTATGAAAATTTTGGGATGGATAAGAGTAATTATATGGTTTAGTTGTAGTTTTAAATAGAAAAAAAATTATTATCCCAAAATTGTCCTAGTTTATAACGTGCCCGAAAAAATAGAGCGTTACAATAATCAAGCATGTGATTTACATTGCATATATATCTAATTTATAATAATTTTTTAGTCAAACATACATAAATTATTAAAATGTGACAAATCTTTTAAACCATTAAACACAATAATATAATTTTCTTATATAAATAATAATTAGATTTTGAATCAAATTAAATAAATAATAAAATAATTTTAAAATTAAAATCCATTCAAATTCTAGTTAAAATAATAATAATTTAGTTAGATATGATTAAAATAAAAAATAAATCCAAAAGAGGAGATCTGAAACAGATCTGGGTCACATCCACGCTTACAGTGCGCCCGCTTGCTTCTCCGGTCGTCTTTACGCCGTACTCCCCCCTCCTCCAATTCAATATCTCCTTATATTTATGAGTTATGCTATTTGTACAGAATAGCTTTTACAGATTGATTTACAGGGAGTAAAATTGACCATTTTACCCCTTATGTGAAATTGACTATTTTGCCCTTATATAAAGTCTCTCTCCTCCCCTAAAATCTGCAGAACACCAAACTTGATATCTCTTCCTCTGTCAGTTTTTCAAGAAGGCCTCTCACTGATCAACACTGTGTTCATTAATATTTAGTAGTTTCAACTTTCAAGTTGCATTATTTTTCAACCTGTGTCGTTGTGGGAAAATGAATGTGGAAGAAGATTCTGGAGAGAAGAAAGCCATGAAAAAGATTTGAAGGAAAATGCCAGAAAATTTGAAGGAAAATCCAAGACGGGAGGAGATAAATTTGGAAAGAATTTTCTGTGATGAAAAAGATTTTCCTTCTTGTCCTTTCTATTTCTCTCATTTCTCCAGTTGGAAATCAAACAAAAGCAGAACCAAAAATCCATAATCTTCTCCTCAGGCCAATCTACACAAAACAAAATATAATCACTTTGAATAACCAATTTCTCCATTGAAGCAGAGAGAGAATTTGAAGAAGTTCTAATTCAATACTGCTAGTTAGGTTTTATACAATAAAATCAGATGAAATAAAGAGGAAACACAGCCAAAAAAAAAAGAAAAAGAAAACCCAGAAAAACCAAACTCAAACCCAAATGAATCTCAAATTAGCTTTGCCCTAACTTGCCAAAGTCTCACATTCCATAGGCAGACACAGAGTTCTTCAAGAACAGAGAGAGAGAGAGAGAGAGAGAGAGAGAGAGATCAGATGTGGCAGCCGCAACAAAGGTAGAAGAAATAGAGAGTGGCTATTAGAGCCATGGCTTCTAAGACGGAGACAATCTTGAAGAGGAAGTCGGCGACGAACCAAAGCTGGAAGCTGAGTTTCTTCCACCAGAGGCCGAAGCTTCTGAACCACCACCACGACAAGCCCTTCTTCCCCCACCGCTTGAAGATGAAGATCCCAGCTTCTTCTCCATTCTTCTATCTCTTGATTTAGATTTAGATGAGATTCACCTTTTAAAAATATCGCGATAAATTGTTTTACTTCACACTCGAGATATCTCCAATTTCTCGCGATATCTCATCCCTGTAAACATTCTGTAAGAATGCTTCTGTACAAATAGCACTACCCTATATTTATAGGCACGGCTTCCACTACCTTTTTGGCTTTATATTATTTTATATATATATATATGTGTGTGTGTGTGCGCGCGCAGGAGTTATGCTATTTGTACAGATGCCGTTTACAGATGAGTTTACAGGTGGAGAATATCACGATAAATTAGGGATATTTTGAAGCTAAATTAAAGCAATTTATCACGATAAATTGAAGCAAATGGGAAGAGGGAGACAGGAGGCGGTCGGCCAAACCCCTCCTCTTTTGCTCTACAGAAATCAACCGACCATCGATCCCCACTGACGATCTACCTCCCGTTCGATTTGCCTCCCATCGGATCAGCCCATCGTTATGGCCGATCTGTCTCTCGCGATCTGCCTCCTGTCGGATCAGCCCATCGTTCCCCCAGAATAGGTAAAATGTTAATGAAGCCACTATTTTAGATCTTCAAGATTTTACTTGGATAGTTTAACTCTTTATTTTTTCAGGATTCTGTATTAATAGTTGCAAAAATGTTCTCATTTTCAGGCGAGCAACTTTTGCTCTTTGCTGAAATGATCCAGTTGCACAGATTATCATTAAACATGAACTTGAGATTTCACTCTCGCCACTTCAATATTCTGCGGTCTGGTTGATGTTTTTTAATTGTATGCTAAGTTTAAAAATGATCTGGGCTTGTTTTGAGCTTGAGTAGTATTCATGGCTTGAAATTGAGTCTGAAACTCAAGCTATTAAATGTGGATTGGAGTTCAGCCATCTCTATTGAAACTCAAGAAATGGAGGGGAGATACACAGAAGCGGAGTGTAAAAAGCTGAAGAAAAAGATGGAGGAGAAACAAAAAAGCTGAAGAAAAAGATGGGAGGAGATACAAAAGTCTGTCCTTTCTCAATTGAAACTCACGAAGTGGAGGCGCAATTCCATCCAGAATAAGCAGGGGTAAAATGGTCGTTTAAATATTGGGGGCAGAATAGTCATTTAACCCGCCTGTAAACCCACCTGTCAAAGTCATTCTGTACAAATAGCATAACTCGTGCGCGCAGCGCCTGCCACCCAAGAAAGACTTTTTTCCTTTGTAATTTTCCTTCAAATCATTCCTTAATTTAATATTATATATATGTCTTGTCATAGTCTTTCTCCAATTGCCCTTCTTCTCCACTCCTAATTGCCAATTTATCATATTTTATTTTTTAATTATATTATAATATTATTTTAAATTAAATTCTTTAAATTAATTTCCTTTCTTTGTTTCCTAGAGATTCAAATTATATAAAATTCTTGTAACACATTTTATATAAAAAAATAGTATAAAATTAAACTCTTATCACCGGGATTTGTTACTTGTAATTCAAAACTAAGTTGTCTTCCTATTGAGGACGAATTTTGAAGACAAACATATAATAAAGATCGATATAAACACCCATCAAAACAACCTTTGGATCTTCTAGCTAGGTTAGGTAGCATTGTTGAGAGACTCAAGCCGTTTGGGTTGAAGGCCAAAGTATGAAGACAACCAATTACGTAGCAAAACCCACCTGAACGGGCCAACAAACATAACCATGAACAGCACACGACCTACTACAAATGGTGACTTCATGATGTATAATGAAATAGATCAAAATTAAGTTTCAAGAGTTTTTTGATCTGGTCTGGGGACGTCTCTTTCGTCTGTCTTTCTTTTAACTTACATATATATACACAACTTCAAATGCACATATCATTAATTAGGTGGTGCTTTTATCGTGAAATTAGAATATTTATTTATAGAATATGTTAAAATTAAAAAAACATTCATTGATCAAAATGAGACCAATTAAAGGGTTTGTTACTTGAAATTGTCTTCTTATTCATGGTTAATTTTTGAAGACAACCATATAATGGAGATACAAGCATCCATTAAAACAGACTTTTGATCTCCTAGGCTGCATTGTTTAAAGACTCAAGCCTTTCGGGTTGAATAGGATATCTTCGATCTATATTTCTTTGTGTTATATATACACACACACACCCACCCAAACTTCAAATGCACCATATGCACGTATTATTAATAAGGTGGCAATTTTATCCCAATCTAAGAAAATTTCTAGAATATGTTTGAATATATTGTAATATGGTAATTTTTTAAATTAAAATGGTGATTTATATGTAATTATGTCAAATATCAAAGATACTATTCATCTTTGATATTTGACATAATTACAAAAATCACCCTTCTATTTTAAAAATTTATTACCATATTTACAATATAGTTATTTTTCCAATAAGTATGTTACAATATATCCAATCTTTAAAATATATTACAAAGATATTCATACTAGTATTGTGTGCCCTAATGCTAAATTTAGATGAAGATTTCGATTAATCGTGTATGGACTAGTACATGAGTTACTATCTCGCCGATGAGAAAATGATATGCCACACGCCATATGACATGAGATGTCGTTAGTAAACTTGTGGGTAGTTGTTGGAAAATGATCAGTTAAATGTGACGCCGATAATTGATCACATGATCTAGTGCATAATGGTCGTGTCATTAGGTTGTGATAGTGTGTTGATCTTTAAATTTGAACCGATACAGTTGTTTTGTGTATTGGTGTGCGGGATTTGTTAATGAGTCAAACCATCCAATGAGAAGGTGAGAATGTTCATCCATGTGATTTCATATTGTTGGTGTATGGAGACAAGTGTTGGAAATAAGATCCGTCGCTTTCATCGATTTTTGATGGGATGAGCGTCCTATGTGATCTACTATTGATGTGACAGGACAATCTCTGGACGTGGCAGATTAAAAGTCAGGAAATGTGTTTCTTGATATGTCATCTAGTCACATTAATGAGATCTGACATATAGTTACTGGATTTGTGAGTTTGTTACTCCATGATTCTTGCTCAATTAGGATGTCAAGTGATGAAATGATTATAACATACGGTAATCATCAAGTGTAATATGTTCACTTGAAGTGAGACTTCACTATCACCTATACTGTCATGAACTGCTGCTAGACGTTATTAAGGAACTCTCGGAACATCATTGGGATTTAGAGAAGTTTCGATGATGGTTAATTGATACTGAAAGAGATTTTGATATTATCTGATTGCTAACGGGTAGTGAATTTAAAAAATCACACACAATATAGTGTTGCCTTTAATATTGACATCATGTGCCTCGAAATATCTCTGGAAGTGATTAGTTAAAAGTTAACCCTTGGCCCCCTTCCAATAATGCATAGTTAAAAATTATAGTGTATAGTAAAATTGTATAGTAAAATGTAAATGATTATTTGAAATTTTTGGAGGTGAGAATGACTCCGTACGTGAGGAGAAAATCAAAATTGGGGAGGGGGAAAGAAATAAATTATGCATGCGAAGATTACATGTATAATTTTGAGACGTGGACACTGGTGATACGCTGACCTTCTATATCTAGCATGGGAAGAGGTGACTAGAACGGTATCATTCAGCATATTAGGTGTGAACATACTAGGACCACCACAATGTAAAGTAGATACAGTTTCAGTACAAAAATTGTTTTAATACTCCAATCTTATATCAGACAACAGATATGAATTTATTTATATTTAATTATTAAATATATATATATATATATATATATTGTTTAAATACTTAAATTATATATGACGTATAAATTATATTTTACTATATATATATCTGATACAATTTAAAAAAATTATTTTTGCCCCAATTCAATTCAAACATATTCTAGAAATATTCTAAGATCACGATAAAAGCACCACCTAATTAGTTTTATGTGCATTGGAAGTTGTGTATATATACGTCAAAGAAAGACAGATTGAAGATTTACCAAATCAAACCCGTTAAAGTTTTGTTTTGATGTATTTTATTCATCATGAAGTCACCATTTGTAGTAGTTTGATTCGTTCAGTTGGATTTTGCTGTCGACCGTTGTCTTCCTCATTTGGTCTTCAACTCGAAATTAATTTGGGAGAGATGTGCTATTGTTGATGTACCTGTCATAAAAAAATATGAATATAAATATATATATATAAAAAAAATAAAAAATATAAAGGTGTGTTTGATTGTATTACCTATAATTTAATTTTAGATAATATTAGCTAGAAAATAAAAACCATCTCATCCCATTAGAAAATGAATTCTATGGAAAAAAACTTTAAATGCTTGTACCTTACATATTTTTCCATAGAAAAATTAAAAGTATTTGATTGTTTTCTATAGAAAATGTGTAATGATTACACATTTTTCATAGAAAACATGTGCAATCAAACACACTCTAATTGTGCATGCGCCTTACTCATATATGTATGTATAGGTACCACTCATTTTTTTTTATGAGATGTAATTTGCCACGTCAGTAATGATATACGCCTTTTAAATTGATTTTAGATATTATATAAAATTGCACCTAACTGAGTTAATTAGGATATAATTATTAAAATTAAAATATTTAAATAAATTTATAAATTCGTGAAAAATGTTTGAGTTTTTTTTGCTATTTATCCAATTATAAATCAACAAAGTAGATCGAATGCAAGGCAAATGAAGATAAATAGTTGCAGAAAATTTTAAGAAAATTCTATACATGGTGTAGATGTTAGGGTGTGTTTAATAGCATTTAATTAGAAAAAAATATCTTTTAACTTGTATAAAAAATAAAAACTACTTGTCCCTAGATGTAATTTTTCATGGAAAATAGGTCAAATGATACTTTAATAGTTATTTCATGAAAAATATAGTGTGTTATACAACAAAGATAGAATCTAATTCCTTGGATGAAATATTTTTTATAGAATTTCCATATTAGCATTTAGTTGGAAAAGAAAACATTTTTCAACTTGTATGGAAAACAAAAACTACCTCCTCCTAGATAGAATTTTTCATGCAAAATAAGCTGAAACATGTTTTAATGATTGTACTATGGAATTCAATTCCATGAAAAATATAGTGTGCCAAACAATAAAGATGGAATTTAATTTCTCGAATGTGACATTTTTCATACAATTTTCATGCTATCAAACACACTCTTGATTGGCAAAAGACAGAAAAGGAAAATATTTTCCAATTCCATGAAAAACAATTCCCACATCCATTAATTAAAATTTTCTATAGATAATAGGTCAAAATATGCTTTAATATATTGTACCATAAAAACTTTTTATAAAAAATATTAAGCAATCGAACATGCAAATATGAAATTTTTTTTATTAATGTGATATTTTTCATAAAAAATAATTTCAATCAAACACACATCTTGCAAAGTAAGCCATACTTGATTTACTTAATTATTTATTGGGTGAATTACACTCCACACCCCAAGGTCTTATCAAGGGTAAATTTTACTATAAGTGAAGACATAAATACATTCATGTACTTTAACAAAAAAGTATTCTGATATCTCAAACTTTTAAAACGTCCCATGCACATTTATTTTAAAAAAAAATAGAACTATTAAATTTTTTTAATTTGCATTAAATTAAATGTATCCCTGTACTTTATCAAAAAAAAAATCTTATGACATTCTAAATTTTTTTTAAAAAAAATTAATAAGTGAAACTATTAAACACTTTTTAAGCAAATTTAAGTGTCACGAGACGTTTTTGGTAAAGTGTAAAAGTGAATTTAATTTAATACAAATTAAAAGGTATTTAATAGTTTCACTTTTTTGAAATAGATGTCTCTAATGAGATGTTTTGAAAGTTTGAAATGTCACATGACTTTTTTAAGTATAGAGATACATTTATACCTTCACTCTTTTACTATTCATCTATGATATTACAATATGTTATAAAGATATTCTAAGATATTCTATAAATTTTCCAAGATCACGATAAAAGCACCACCTATTAATGATATGTGCACCTCAAGTCGTGCATTTATACGTCAAAAAATGACACTTTGAAGATACCCCAAATCAAACCCTTGAAACTTTCGATCTATTTTATCCACCATGAGGTCACCATTGGCAGTAGTCTTTGTGTTGTTGTGGTGGTGTTTGTTGACCCGTTCGAGCGGGTTTTGTTGCCCGGAGGTCTTCTTCCTCCTTTGGCCTTCAACTCAAAAAGCTCGAGTCCATAACAATGGTCTAGAAGATTGAAAGGTTGTTTGTCTTGATGGGTGCTTGCATCTCTTTTTAGCAACTCCCTTATTTTGTGTTAAAATCTCTACTTATTTTTTATTCTTAGCAAAATACCTCGAAAAAGCAAATCTCAGAGAGAGTGGAGTAGACTAGAGCCGAACTGATATAAATTAATTATCTTTTTACGTATGCTTATTTATATTTCTAAATCATTGTCAACATCACTTATGCTTTAAAAATCAATCAAAATTTGTCACTTTTAAGTCATTATTTTAAAGCTCGTAAACAAGATTCAAAACCTTGTTATCAAGATTAATTAAAAATCGATTCAAATTTTATCAATTAATTTTTCAATTCACCCTCTCCTTATGAAATTATACTAAGCTAACAAGGTCTTTTCATATGCTCTTTGTTTGGTCACGGCTAGAATCTTTATTCTAGCAAAAAGGACATTTTAATGTTACAACCCTTGTTAATAAAGTGAATTCCCAAAATACCCTTTATGTTTTTTATTTAAAAATATAAAGATAAAATTTAATCACTAAGATTTGATCTCATGAGTTTGAGTATAAAGTATTTAATTTTACCACTTTGTCAACTTTGACCTTTATTTAAATTTTACCCTAAAAAAATATAAAAACCGAACCACAACTACCAATTGCCACCTAATGAACCTTTATTTAAAATATTTTATTTTTTATTTGCACATTTGCCACGATTCTAATTATATAAACAAAGAGAATATTTTGGTGTAATAAAACTATGTCAATAAAGTGGATTCTAAAAATGCCATTTATATTTTTGTTTAAAAAATTAAAGATAAAACTTAATCGCCAAGATTTGATTTCATGAATTTGAGAGTATAAAATATTTAATTTTACCACTTTGTTAACTTTAATCTTTATTTAAATTTTACCTTCAAAAATATAAAAAAATTAAACCACAATTATCAATTGCCACCTAATAAAGTTTTATTTAAAATATTTTATTTTTTATTTACACATATATAGCATGAGTTGCACTTCTAGTTACTACATAACCAAAGAGGGCATTTTGGTGTTATGAAGTCATGTTAGTGAATTGAATTCCCAAAATACCCTTTATATTTTTTATTTGAAAAATAAAAAAAATTTAAATCACCAATATTTGATCTCATAATTTTGTGAGTTTAAATTATTTAATTTTACCATTTTGTTAACTTAAAATTTATTTAAATTTTGTCTTCAACAAATATATAAACTAGACCGCAACTACCAATTACCATCTAATAAATCTTTATTTAAAATATATATATTTTTATTTACACTTACATAACATGGTCACACTTCTAGGTATTATATAAGCAAAAAGGGTATTTTGGTATTATGAAACCATATCACTATAATGAATTTCCAAAATACCTTTTTATATTTTTTTCAAAAACATAAAAATAAACTTAATCAACAGGATTTAAACTCATGACTTTGAGAGTATAGCGTACTTAATTTTACTACTTTACTAACTTACACAAGTGTCGACTTAGAACTCCATAGGCATGGGTGTGGAATCATATAAACGGGCTCATGTGAGAAATAAGAAGGATTGATTATTTATAAATCGTCACTCACATTTGACTCATATTTATTTGAGACTATTTCTTTCACCGATATAAATCTCTAAGCCCAAAATTAATTGTGTATATACGGGAACTAATATAGATTTGAGTTGTGCTATTAGATGCAATTAGGATGTAACTATAAAATAAAAAATTAGCCCATTACTTATAAATTATAACTTACCCTTGAATTGCATTGATATAGAAATATACCTTCATAACAACCATCTAATTAACAACTAGAAGTGTGGCTCCTATTATGCACTTACAAATAAAAATAAAATAAAATTTAGATGAAAGTTAAAATTAGTGAAATGATAAGATTACATATTTTATACTTAAAAGGCTCGTGAGATTAATTTTTGGTGGTTAAATTTTATCTTTATTTTTTTTAAATAAAAATATTTAAAATATTTTTAAAATTCATTTTATTAACATAATTTCATAATACTACCAAAATACCCTCCTTGTAACAAAGGAGAAAAAACACAAAAAACACTTTTATATAAGGATGGGAAAGAGGCTATCATTTGGTGGATGGTGAGGATTGAGAAGCTTGTCATCATTCAAAGCATCATGTTAATGGACTTCATTAATTATGATCAAAAGACTTGATTATTGGTCAAAACCTCAAAGGGACAAATAAGGGCAGATGAGGCACCTCCTGCCCCCCAGGCCTTATCTCCTCCTTTCACATGCTTATGTGACTAAATAAAATTAAACATTTTTAATAATTTTTACTGCATGCAAGCTGAAGCTGAAATGTGTAAATGATTTGAGAATTGAATTGAATTTAATTAATTAAATTTATATTTAGTAAAATGGGAAAGAGACTAACTTTTGAGTCAAATGGTCGTTCGAATTATGAGTATACTTTGCACCCTAAGTTCGTATTCTAGTGAGTATCAAGGACTAACAGTATAACGGTTAACACTCGTATTAAAAGTCCAAATAATACTTAGAGAAGTGGCATGCTAGATGGATTTAGACAGTGAAGATGATGAAAATCTCACCTAACATTTACACATATTTGTTATTAATGTTAGGAAATGTTAGGTGGATTGTATATTAATATATTAGTAGTTTAAATCTTCTCTTACATTTTTTTCTTTTATTGTGTGAAGGTTGATGTATGCTCTATCTTTAAACTGTGCTAATTGGTTTTTTTAAAATTAAATTTTTATTTATAAAAAAAAATTACTGATCTTACTGAAATGACCAATTTATTAAAAATAAGTACTAATGAAAGAAAGATTAATTAGAAATTGTTTAGTAAATGTAACTATTGTGATAGACATTATTCCACTTTTATAGCAATATTAATTTCACAAATAATCTAAGACTTAGACTAATTCTTGCAAATCAATTATATATTTCAATCAATTCAGTTAAAAATTAAAATATTAATGTTAAAATAAAATCGAGAATCAAAATTTGAGAAGAGATTATTCCATACGAAAAAGTAAAACATTAAATCGAACTAAGTCTATACCATTTGAAAATTCAATTTTAATTGAATAATGCACTCTCCTAATCCAACATGTGTCGGGACGATGACCTAGAGCTAGGATTTTGGTAAATAAATTCTTTATAAATTATGAAAATTTTAGAAAAAAGAAATACTGAAAAAGAGAAGTTACAATGAAAAAGGGGAAAAGTACTTTATAGTGACAAGCTTAATGCAAATGTAGGCAAAAGGGGCAGTGATATAATGACTCTTGTCAACTGTCAACCAGACCATCCAGCTGCCAAGTTTGAATCTTTTGACCCGGTTCACATCCACTCTTTTGATCCGGTTCATTCAAATATGTTATTTAGATACTCTCGATAATTTTGCAACACCCATGTAGAAATGTGTCATATATTTTGATATTTATTGTCCTTACACAGTCTTTCATTATTCGGGTTCTTAATTTCGATAGAGAAAGTAAATTATAAATGAAAATTTTGACTCGTTGTGTAAGAATAAGGAGTCAAACCCACAACTTATTGATATGAATTCTAACTCGACCACTAGACCTATGCCTTGAGAACATAAATGTGTTATATATCTTATATCATATTAATGTACATATATAATTCATGCATGTGGTGTCCAAATATTATTTTTATTAAAACTTAAAATCACCAAAATTTTGATTTAGCATCGACGAGGTCTCGTGATAAGGTTAAAATTATGAGTTTAAATCTTTTTATTTTTTTATGTAAATATTTATAATTTGAACTTGGGTGTAGCAAGATTTATTGTAGATTATGTGAGTTATTTTTGTGTTCTAAAAATTTATTTCGACGATTAGTTACGACACTTTTGTGGGGGATATGATATATAATGTTGTAGATATGAATGATGATTTGAAGAAAGTTTACTACATGATGATATATAAGTTAAGATCTTAGCTAGGAGACTAAGACGAATTTAGAAAATTTAGATGTGATTTACCCAAACAAAAATGTGGAGACAAGAGATAGAAGTTTGGTTGGGTAATTTCCACAAACAGATGGCACGCAACTGTGCAGGGGCTAAATAGAAGAAAGAAATTAAAGATAAGTATGAAGGGTACAGTGTGCAGCAGCAGGAGAGGTCAAACATTCAGTGTGAGTCCAGACTCCAGAGAAGAAGGCTTTGCAGCAGCAGCAGCAGAAAGAGGGAGACAAAGCTTCTGCTTTTTCTTGGCATTGCCGTAATCAACTGCGCCGCAGAATGATTGCCCACTTCCTTTTTCCTGAACTTTCTTCCCAGCAAAATCAACTTTCTCGGGAAAAATATTCCTTTCTGTCTCACTTCGCATCTCCTTTCTTCTTTTCTCGGCATTGGGTTTTTGGATTTTCTCAGTCAAAATGCATGGATTAGACACTATTCACCAGCCCGAGTAACCACCACAGGAGGGTTAACAGTTAACAGCGTGCAATTGTCATTCTTTTACAACGCGCGTCCTACTCATGTTAACATAAAAGTTAAATCTACGTCGAGGTAAACGGGTTTTAAAATTTTCAAAAGCTTTTGTTTTTGAAAACAAAAAAAAAAAAAAACAAAATCATAGATCATGTCCAACAAGCTGGCAGCATCTTTCACTCACTCGAAAGCTTATAAATTGAAGCAAATGATTCAAAGGGGAGGAATCCTCGATAACTGCATCAAACATATATCTATCAGATTACAGTCGTATCATCAAGAAGAGCAAAACCAAACCCAGGTTTCTATTCTCTTTAATGCTTCGGTTCTTAATTACTGAGTTGTTTGGTTTCTGAATCATCATCCTCATAGAGTTCTCCATGAGAAGGTCATATCTCTGTCTTAACTATAAAGTGATCGTTTGGTTTTTTATCTTCAGGTGGAACAGTTAGTCATGTACTCTATTCCAAGCTACTATGAACTGGGAAGCTGTTCAAATTCCGCGAACTTTCTCCAAGGCGTGCTGAGCTCGTCGGCGGCGGCGGCGGCTAACAGTTACCTGGGCAACTCAACGGGCAGCTCGCGATCGTCGACGGCGGAAGAGAAGGCGGCGGCAGCGAGCAAGAGCCACAGCGAGGCCGAAAGAAGACGCCGGAAGCGAATCAACGGTCACTTGGCTACGCTTCGGACTCTCGTTCCGAACACTATCAAAGTAAGCTTCAAGAAACGTCGTCTTCTCCATTTGTCATAACAATTGTGGAGGAAACTACAGGTGACAATTGACCTGGTTTTTTGTCGCTAAAACGTGGTGTGAAACCCAATTGCTTGATTCCTTCAAAAAGTAAAGCCGCCCTTTTGAAAGAATTCTTTGTCAATTGTGCATATGGAAAGTGTGTGCTGCATCGTCATTGGTCAACATTCATCAACAACTGGCCATTGAAATATCATCACTTTATTATTATTTATGTTCTTGAAGTTGAAGTCAAGCTCGAGACATCTCGTACGGGCCTATCAAATTGTTTGCTTATTGATTGCTTTTTAATTATTAATGTTATTAGACAGACAAGGCTTCGTTGCTAGCGGAGGTAGTCCGGCGGCTGAGGGAGCTGAAGAAGACGACGACGGAGCTGGCAACGAACGCCGGCGAAGGTGGAGAAAGCCGGCAGTATCCGGGAGAAGCGGGAAAGCAGCTGATCAACGTGTTCCCGAGCGAAGCGGACGAGCTGAAGCTGTGTTACTGCGAGGGAGGTTCGTTAATAAAGGCCACGCTGTGCTGCGAGGACCGGCCGGAGCTGATGGCTGAGGTGGGCAGGGCGGTGAGGGCGGCGGAGGGGAGGGTGGTGAGGGCGGAGATGGCGACGGTAGGCGGGCGGCTGAAGAGCGTTTTGTGGGTGCAAGTGGCGGCGGGGTGCGCCGCCGGGGGAGATGAGAGTCTGGGGGGCTTGAGGCGAGCACTGAAGGTTGTGGTGGACAAGGCGGGTTTGTCGGCGGGGCTGAGCCATGTCTTGCCGGAGAATAAAAGGCCCCGTCTCTCTCATCATCAGTTCTGAGCTTTTGGGGACCAACAGGGACTGTCATGCTCATGCATCGGCATCTATATATACATATAATGGAATTTTGGTTCTCTTTTTGGATGCGCATATATATGTACGCATCATGCATGAGTTGCAGTTGTAGATTATTATAGTATATATGGAAGCAGCAGTAACAGTAACAGTAGCAGTAGCAGCAGCAGTAGCATGTATTCAGGTTGATGATGCAATGCATTGCATTGCCTGTGGCACCTTCTTGCAGACGAACAGGACTCAAATGTCTCCTTGTACCATTTCAAAAATCAACGCAAGGGCAGTTTAGTCTTTTTACCTTATTAACTTATTGTAGGAACCAAAATGCTATTTACATGTATAAAATTGACATTTTATCTTATATTTAGGTCATTTTTGTAGCATTAATGCTGATATGATAACACATTAATGATACAGAGAATACTCACGACAAATTAGTGTCAAACTTCTGTGTTTAGATAACGTTTTCAATTGTAATAATCAAGAAAATGATAAATAACACCTCTTAAGGCATAAGTCAAGCAATCGGACGAACAATATATTGGTATTAATTCAATAAGTTGCGATTTCAATCTTCACTCTATGTAAGGGCTAAAGGCTTAACTTGTGATTTATCTCTCCTGATGTAATTGAGACCACAAGCACAGGAGATCGCATAAGAACAGTTATCCCAAGAAAATGACAACTAACGTTTTTAACTATAATAATTAAGATTATTATGTATACATATAATAATCAATACTAAAATTTTCACAATAATAACCATTTTATAGAGTTGAAGATTAGGTCACACAAAAACGAGAATCAAATACAGTATAAAATAGAAACAAAGAATTGATATTTTAAAAAGAAAGTAAAAAACAAAAATATAGGAGAAATATATAAATAAAAAATATAAGTCTTTTTTATAAATATAATTTTTAATATAAAAAAATAATTATTCAATCAAACATAAATATAAATTTCATCATTCATTCAAACAAACAAAAATATAAATTATTTCTATGATTCCTGAGATAACAAAGATAGAATTATTTCCCTATGCTCGTAGAACAAAAACATAATTTTCATTTCTAATATTTTTTAATATTACAAAATAACCCTAAAACGTTTTTAAAATTATCAAAACTTCCCTGAAACGATTTCACAACAGGTCAATGCATGACTATCATCCACATATCAAAATTGAATATACAAATAACATTTCTAATTACAGTTATTTCTTCAAAAAGATTGAATGGTGAGGTTGCGTTGCGGCAGCCGGGGTGTTACCAAACTCGCCAACTGCTGCGTTGCCCCAAGGCAGGCCCAATCGGCACCTTAGTGGCACAAATGTTAAATGTTTTAGAGTATCTGCAACGGTAACAAAGGAACAGCATTTTCTTACAGCAGACAGTATCTGCAACGGTAAATATGCTTGAGCTATCATGGCCTTGCTCTGTACTCTCCTGGATGAGAGCATCCTTTTGCGGGTCTCATAGGAAAGCAACAAAGAAACTAAAAATGCCATTACACCACCCACATAATACTAGTCAGACCCTCTGTATGTCACAATTGGGGGCATCATTTTCCATCTTTCTCATCTCAAGAAACCAAAACAGCTGCCAACTTGTCCCACCCAAAAAAGAAGAAAAAAGAGGAGGCTGAAGAACAGCTTAACCATTTAAGAGCACAGAATTATGCCATCATTTTGCTGAGAAATGAAATTTAACAGCCAGTGGGCATTTATAAGTAAAAATGAGATCATTTTTCACCTTTCAGCCAACTTCAAGTGACGAGTAATATAGGAAGAATAAATATCTGACAGTGCTAAGATGAAAAATTCTATATACAAGAAAAGCTTCCTTTCCAGAATTTGTCAACTTCACCAGTATGCCTACTGAATTGCCCAGATCTAAGCTACAACTCCCTACTGCATCCATCCACTAATTGAGTGCCGTGCAAGGAGCAGTGTATTATTTGATGTAAGGGAAGAGGATACATATTACCAGTCCTGAAATTGTTTCCTTGATGATCAACTAAACTGTATTCATGTTCTTGGTACCTCCAGAGAAAGGGAATCAAGAACCAATAGGATGATTGCTCAAATCTGGTTCAGCGTTTGTAAAAAACAATATCTCGGCTACAATGGGATTTGATGGCATCCTCCAAACCCTCTACTCGGTCAAAATCAACTTTGAAAGTGACCATGGTCGTGTTGTCTTTCCCAGTATCATAATCTTGATTGATGTCTTCAACTTCAAAAGATTGCAGCTGCAGATCACCACCAAGAAGTGAACGATGTGTTGTAAGAGAAGTCTTGCACGAAAAAAACTTTATATGTTACTTTATTCAGCGGCCTCCTTCTCAATCACAATTACAAAAGCATTGGATAATTCAACACTAGCACATTACTTGTTATGTAATATGTAAGGAGGGGAAAACAATGAGAAACTACTCTAGCCTGCCAAAAACAAGAGTGGGAAAAGGTAATTAATAATACCATTCAAGCATGCTAGTCACAATAAAATTGAACCGATAGCAAGAATCCAGGCACACAGGTTGGAGGAGATGCTGGAGATGGGAAGGATCTTGAAACTTTTCATGCCCAATTAAAAGAGTTTCAATGTCAAAACAAGTAGTAGGATGTATCTGACCTATCATACCTGATGATACACAACTCCCAGAAGATCATATGGAACCTCGAGACCCATTGGCACCTACAATTTCTCATAATAATTATCAGCCTCGACAGTCAAATCAATAGTTTAAAAAAAATGCGAACAGGAATAAACTGACAAAAAAAAAAAGAGGCAGGAAACAGAGCTTTCATCTGGATGAGACAATTTTATCCATTTAAGACAAAATAAACTCAGTATCAGCAGAAAAGAAAAGAAAAGCAAACAATAAAATCAGATAGATATAGTACATTCTAAAGATACACACATACACAAGCCACTCTCACAGAACCAGAGAGAGAGAGAGAGAGAGAGAGATCTTTTACTTTTGATTTCACAAGAACAGTTGGTGCATTTTTCAAACATTCTGCAGCAACTCCACCATAAGCCCTGACTAATCCTCCGGTACCTAGCTTGATACCTCCAAAGTACCTAAAATTAAGACAAGAAAACTAGATAAACAAAATGTTAATAAGTTAAAGGATTATCCAAGCATGAATACAGAAACACAAGAAATCATGCAGAGAAGCTTCCAGTGATGCAAGAGTATTACTGCAGAATCACACACTAGGCAGTAGTACACACTTTATCAGACAGATGCTGATATATAAAGGTAGCTCACGTTCATAAATATTTGGGAAACTTATACCTTATCACGACGACCATCACTCTGTCTATTCCTGAAGAAACAATCGCAGATTGTATTGGTTTACCAGCTGTGCCAGATGGTTCACCATCATCATTGCTCCTGGATTGATCACCAACCTAAGATGCAAAAAGCAACCACATTTTGTTCAATTTTCCATGGGGATTATCTCCCTCCTATATTCACATATCTCTTGCATGAAATTTATTCCATGACACACATGAAAAGAGAAAAGTTGCAAGTCCCACGACCACGACATTCAAGGAAAAGTGGAAGGCAACAAAGATATCATTACTTGAACGCACTTACCATGAGCTCTCCCTTGACCTAACAAATATCTTGCACAAATTCTAATCCATGACAGACATGATAATAGAAACCATGCAAGTCCCACCACCATAATTTTCACATAAAAAATCCAAAGTCCCTGGGATGAGACTACAACCACATTTTGTTCAATTTTCCTTGGGGATTATCTCCCTCCTATACTCACATATCTCTTGAATGAAATTTATTCCATGACACACATGAAAAGATAAAAGTTGCAAGTCCCACGACCACGACGTTCAAGGAAAAGTGGAAGGCAACAAAGATATCACTACATGAACGCACTTACCATGAGCTCTCCCTTGACCTTACATATATCTTGCACAAATTCTAATCCATGACAGACATGATAATAGAAACCATGCAAGTCCCACCACCATAGCTTTCACATAAAAAATCCAAATTCCCTGGGATGAGACTAGATAGTGGCTCAGTTGAAACCTAGTCATTCAGCAATGCCAAAAGTTTCTTGTGGACGGTTAATACTGAAAACATTCAACGGGCATTTATATTATGTTATCATATTTTTCATTTTATTGCAGAAGGGGTCATTAGTTCTTCTAAGGAAACTAGACTAGCTTCAGCACATGAATTTTTCATTTTGTATTATAATAAATTTTACTTTTTAATCTTTTAAGGTATTTTCAAAATTCAGAAATTTGACAGGTTTTGACATACCAAATGCCCCTCATGACTTTCAGTAATAAACAAAATGGATATATAAAATATAAAAGATAAGAAAAGTGAGTGCCCTAGTTAATAAAAAGCAATCAATTTTAGTTACTGATTCAGAGTTTTTTTGAAATTCAAAACTTGGATTGGGGCTTCATACATACAATCAGATGAAGTAATATCATAAAATTAACTAACCAACAGCCAGCCAAATGCTATCTTGTCCACCACTAACAACAGTTCCAATGCCAAAATCAACAATGGAAATGACACAACTATACGTCTATATACCTTGTAAGCCCAACAATTATGCGTAGCGCGTGTATCCTGGACCTGTATCCATCAATTAATCAAACAGACAGAAGAGTTGTTGAGAAAAGAAACGGAAGAACAGACGAGCTCAGGAAACCTACACCGAAATTTGAAAATGCAGACTGGAAGTAACTGACCTCGGAGAGGAAGGAGTGAGAGGAGCGCTCGTCGGAGATAGGGGCGGCGATGGCGATGAATTTGCTTTTCTTAATCTCGCGAGAGAGCGTGACTCTCTCCTTGAGGGTGGTGAAAGCCCCAGGGTTGCTGCTGCTGCTGCAGCTGCTGCCGCCGGAAGAGGCGACGGTGACCATCGGTTTCTTAGCGCCGGCCATTAGGAGGAGACTCCGGCGATACCGGTGGTTGAGGGGATTCCACAGCGAAATCGCCACCTGCATTTGGGCACTCGTGGCCGCTTTGTGCAACCCTCTCTTGCTTTCCGACGCCGCCGTTGAAATGCTCCAAAACGCCGTCGTTCAGCATTTCTTCGGCTGGGCCCACGGCAAAGGCCCAAACCAGCCCAAGTGTCTGCCCACCTTTTGGGCCTAGTCCTTTTATAAAACTTTAGCCTAATTTCAAAGGGTAATTTAATATAATTTTTAGATGATGATGATAATAATGGTGAGTGTAATTTTTAAAAAGTATGAGGTACTCCTCGTATTTATAATAAATTCTAAGGATCTCAAGTGTAATTTTCCTAATTAAAGATTGGTGAATAGAGGACTTCCAGTAAGGCTTTGTTTGGGAAAGAGTAAATAATAGAATGGAATGCAAATGAGTGAGTTGGCAATGAATGAAAATATTTTTGTGTGTAAAATAATTTTTTATTTAAAATGGGAATATACTAAAAAAACAAATTTTAATTGTTTATGCTTTTAATGGGAAGATATAATTTAATTAAATAAAGGTCAAATTTGAATTTTTATAAAATTATTAATGTTATTTATTTTTTGCTTATTAATTGTAATGTTGCTAATACTTAAAAATAAATTTTTTATTCATTTATCTCCTCCAGTTAGAGAAAGACAAAAAATGGAAATTTAGAGGAAAATTAAAAAAAAATATTTATTTCTATTTCATTACGATATCTCTTCTTAAATGACTCTTTTAATTAGGGATCTAAATTACTCAAACTGACCAAATCAAATTGCTAAACTATTATTGTTCTCGAGATATAATAATAAATTTATAATTACAAGAGAAGTTTTAGTTTTTGAGATACTTGTAAAATATAAGACAATCAGACAAAGTGTTTCCTGCAAAAGGCCTCCAATGCCTAAGTTGGATTCACTAGAAATCAAAAGAGAAAGTAGTATATTTTTTGTAAACTTTTTAGCATACTTAGAGAGTAGGGGCATCTTTTATTTATAGAAGTTGAAGCTAATATATAAGAGAATATCATCATATTTCGAGATTATTTGTTTTGATTTTTAAAGTATCAGCTTCAAAGATAAGTTGGCCTATTCATTTAGGCAACGGTGAGTGTTAAAAAGGACAATAGGAGACTTACCAAGTCTCCGAGAGATTTTAACATCTCTCGAAAAGTGTCTCTTTTAACCTAATTGTCAAATATGATCTCACCGACAATATTTAAAGACTACAAGAGGCTAGAAGGTCTCTTGAACTTTTTGGCCCTTTATTTCTCAATATTCCCTTGTTATCTTATATTTTTGGATACACATCGACTACAATTTTATAAAACTAGTGATCAACTATGTTTTGAGAATCGAAAAACCATTAAAAGTGGTTTTGTTTGGATTCATGACTTTAGTAAACTATGAAATCGATTGATTGTCCTAATAAAATAATTTTTTGTTTGATTTAAATTTTTTATTTAGTTATAAAATTATGAATTTTAATTGATTTTAAGTAAAAAAATCATAATATAAAATTATAGATGTACCTGATCTTTTACAAATACTAACTATCAATAAAGTTCAATACTTTAAAGAATTGAAGCTTACTTATATATTAACATATTTTTTACACAAGATTGAATAATTTTTAATTATTTTCATTTTTCACGTACATTGATAATCAATCTATGATATATACGTACATTAATTATCATTATATTATATTTCTTCAAACTGTTTAAATTGTTCAAATCGATAAACTATTATTTATGTTATTTAAGTATATATTAATTTAATTATAATTTAAAAGATAATAAGACCAAATCGTCCATTAAATATAGCACAAAATTTTCCTTCGCATTGTGCATTTTCCTTTTTTTTTTTGTTAAAATCTTAAATGTGGGAAAATAAAACAATTAAATACTTTCATTTTCAACACTTAAACTTTAGACTAAATGTCAATTATGTAGGGTATTCAAATTCTAGTTTGAATTGGGAATCAGTCACGACGAATCGAACTTCGACCTGATCTTCGAGTCATATTATAACTTCAATCAATTTTCAATTTAGTATAGTCTAAGATCAAAAATCATTTAAAACTAAATAATATTATTTTATTAATATTATAATAATAAATAATATTATAATATATATAATATTATTAAAGGTAAACTAATTAATTCTTGTTATGCTCAATGATGGGCTCGAGCCTTAAAAAAGAAGCCCAAAGGTCCATTGGGAGATTATAATCAAAAGAAAACTCGAGTGATCTCAACTCAAGAGACCCAAGTGACTTTAAATTAAGTGACCTATCTCATAAGCTTTTCTCATTGTCTCCAATAGACCTTTATAGGAGAGCTTCTCAAGTCACTCGATAACAAAAAAAAATTTGTTGTAGAGACTCGTATGGGTCATCCAAACTTGGAAGTTTCTCTTCGACAGCACGAGAGACCCTTCCAAGAGATTATAGACCTCAAGAAACTTGATCTTCAGATAATATTTATGTAAGATCGTAAAAAATGAGTTAAACCTACCTCCGACATACTTGTCTACAAATTCGAAAGAGAATCCGATATGCCTATTGAAAAATGTGGCATTTCCTCCACATGTTAGTATCATCCTCTCTATATAAATATGAGAAATCTCATTCTGTTGACATATGTTCAAAACATTATACTAATTAAAGTTCTACTCACACTATTTTCTACACTTAAATTAGAAGACTAATTTAAATATTAGAAGGTATGCACAAGACGCTCACTCACGCCTCTAATCAATTTTCTTATTTATAAGTCTTCCAAATACTTCGATCGAGATACTCTCTCGTTACAAATAAATTTATTGTTGTATTTAGGTAACAATAATTCTTATTTATATTTTTTAATAAAAAAATTTATTTAGAAAGTACATATTTTCTTATTCTTTTAAAATTTTATATTAAAAAAATTAAGAACAATTAAAATTGAATCACCCTTACAATTAAATTATATTTCCAACTTAATTAAAGCACCCCTTCAAATGCTGGGGGGTTAGCTTTAATAAGTCAAATCAAATTACCAAACAAAAAAGTCAATCAAATTTTAATTTAGTAAAAGTCAATCCATTTACTCTCCTCTATTTATTTACCGAGCAACGCGTCGCTTTGGCCGAGTGGTTAAGGCGTGTGCCTGCTAAGTACATGGGGTTTCCCCGCGAGAGTTCGAATCTCTCAGGCGACGTCGTTTTTCTTTCTCATTTTATTTTTCTCCTTTTGCTAAATTTTTTATTTTAATATGCGAAAATAGTACTTGCATATTTAAATTTGATACTTAAAATAAAAAATTTAATCTTTTAAGCAACGCTAACATGACAAATCAAATATAATGACATGGAATTCACCTTATCAAATTATTGTGTTGAAAGAATTAAATAGATGGATCCACATAATCATTATATTTAAATTATCACATCAAAATTGTTTAGTACTAAGCAATGTTATTTAAAAAATAAAAATTCTTTAAAATAATAATTATATATTTACATATTATATTATATATTTGATCAATATAGATAGATATATAATACATTAATGCATTAACTCTCAAGCAACGTTGTTTCGTTCTTGTCTTATTATCTTTATTTTGCTAAATTTTGTATGTCAAAATTTAGAAACTCTACTTGTATATTTAGTTTTAAGATTTAAAACAAAGTATCAAAATATGTAAAGAGGTTGGGTTTAGATCAAATCATTAATAGGCCATAATTTATTATATTTCAATCCGAACTTGATCTGTTAATTTATTAAATCAATAACTCTCAATCTAACTCTAAGCATAACTAAATAAGTATTGCCTGTTAAGATTAACACGTATATATCAAATTGACCCATTAATCTATTTAAGTATCTATTTAAATTTAAATAATAATTAACGTTGTTGATTCTTATGATTAATTTTGTTTTGATTCTTATGATCAATTCAAAATAATTAAGACAAACTAAGAACAATAGATCAATCATCTATGATATAAGTTGAAAAATAATTAAAATATAAAGTCTTTTGTAAAAAATGTGAAAGAAGGAAAATTGTAAAAGTTGTTGAGATTATTTTAAAAACTATTAAATATTTTAATTAATGGATTATAATGAGTCTATTTTGATTTTAAATTTTGTATCGACTCATTTAAATTTGATTTATTATAAACTTGATTTTGGGTCGACAAGTTATCAATTCAAATCCAATAAACACTTATTAAGTCAATCTAAGAATGATCTAGGTTGACCAAATTATCTCACTAATTTCGTGTTGACTTCAAGTTGAGTTATAGATTAAAGTGATCTGTTGCCCGCTTTAATTTAAAGTGATATTTGTATATTAATATATTATATTAAATATTTTATTAATATAATATATAATTATGTTAATACAAAATACAAGTTTTCGTTTAATATTTTCGTGGTTGGGTTCTCAATTTCAAATGCGGCTGCGACCGACTACCAGTCTTCAGGCGGTGACTCACAGCCGGTTCTTTTCTTCTTGAGACGTGGAAGTCAAAAAGGCCAACTGAACCGATCAAAGATTTAATGTGAAAACTATATGATGTCACTGTTGACGCGGGGATCTCGGTATAAAAATTTTGATATTTAAATTAAAAATTAAAAATAATAAAAATTATAAAATAAAATTTCTATTAGTAACAAAGACTACACGACTCGATTACACGACACGATATGACACGGAGTTAAACTGATTAGGATTGGTGTTAATCGGGTTCCGATCATAAACGAATCGAGTCAACCTGTTTATAACACGATTATTTTCGTATCTTATTCGGGTTAATCCGTCTAACCCGTTTAGACACGTTATGACTCGTTTAATTAAATGTGTTAATAAGTTGACCCGAACACGTTAACACGATTATATAAGAAATAACATGTTTAATTAAAAGGGTCAGTGGGTTGATTTGAACACGTTAACATGATTATACACGAAATAACACGTTTAACAGATGACACAACACGACCCGTTTAATAAACGTGTCGTGTTCGAGTTTAAAGAATTTTACACGATTATTAAACGAGTCGTGTTTGAGTTAGCCTGATACGTGTTATACGTGTGTCTCAACACGATATGATTATGACCCATCAACTCGTATTGTCACCCCTATCAAAGACGCACCTCTTTTATAATTCGTGTCTGTCTATTTATAAAGAAGTATGTAATAAGCCGAAATGGTTCAGAATTAGCATTCTTACAGATAACGTATAATTTGACTTTTTCTAACTTTACTAAAATTAATATTCTTGTGTATAACGTTTATCTTTTTCGTTTGGAATAGAATTCCTTATGGATGATTGTTTATATTTCTTTTTTGAAATGAGTTTTGTATAATATTTAAAAAAAAATTAAATATTAAAATTATCTAATTTGTGTATTGCGTAGGACTCCCATTTTATGGAAATATATGCCATAAAGTTCAAAACTTTTTGGGTTTTTAATGGATTTTGGTCTATAACACAAGACAAGTAATTTTGATATTTATATTAATAGCGGCCTAGTTTCCCTTAAGAAAGATTTAAGACAAATCAAAAGCAGGATTAACTTGTAACAAAAATCAAAATCTAATAACTATAGTGATAAAAATTAAAATATAATAATCAATTTATTACAAAATATAACATTTAAACACTAACAATGTAATTGACCCTTTATTTAAATATTAAATACCCAATAATTAGGGGTGATAATTGAACTGACCGAAATACTAAAATCAAATAAATCAAAATTGTGTAAAAAATCTGAACAGACCAAACAAATATGAAAAAATTAAATCGATTGTAAAAACCCCAAAAAATGGAACAAACTGAAAAAAACCAAAAAATCAAACAAAAAAATTGAAAAACCCAAACTGAAAAAATTGAAAAAAAACGAACAAATCAAAAAAACCTATAAAAATCACAAATTTTGGTGAGTTCAATTATTTTATTTTTTTTCAAAAAGTGAACTAAACAAAAATAATTGAAATTATCAAATTTAATAACTGAGTCGATTAAACCTTTAGTTGAAATTAAATCGAATTGACAATTTCAATCGATTCGATTCGATTATTTGAATTAAACCTAAGTTTTGCACACTCTTTCTATTAATTAATATAAAAATATAAAAAACCTAAACTGTATAAATTGAAAAAAACAAACAAATCGAAAAAATCCTTAAAAAATAAAAAATTTTAACCAGTTCAATTATTTTAATTTTTTTTAATATAAAAAATAAACCGAATCAAAATAATCGAAATTGTCAAATTTGATAATTAAAATAAACTGACCCTTTGTTAAAATCGAGTCAAATTAATAATTTTAATCAATTTGATTCGATTATTTAGATTAAACCTAACTTTTGCACACCCTTCCTAATAATAATTAATATAAAAATATGATGCTATCACCGTTACATTAACTATCTTCTCGACCCTACAAAACTCGGAAGAATGAGGGCCATCAGTCACGTTGGAAGCCAACCGTTCAAGTTTGATGTTTCGCTTTCTCCAATGGCCAACTCTATACGTAACGGACACTTGGATGGTTGTAGAATCGGCTTTGATTTTCCTTAGTTTATTCCGCAATTGTTGCGGTAATGGATGAGATGATATGTATGAATATTGCCAATTCAATATTCCACCCGGACGTGTTCTTCAAACAATTCAGACTAGATTAAAATTGAATTGAAATAAAAATAGTAAAAAAATTAGATTAAAGATCGAAAATCGAATCGAGTATCTACATACATAGAGTCAGGACCGGATCTAGAAACAGATCTGAAGAAGAATTGATCCCTAAATTCATGAGTATTTCAATTCTCTTCCTCTAAATGAGCCAAATTTACTAGGCAGATTTGGGAGAGGGCTGAATCTGAGAAGATTGCAGCCCGTGCCTCCCCCTAAATCTGCCCCTGCATGTAGTATTTTATTTAATTTTTGGTCCAAAATTAAAATTTGACTGAAAATTGATTTTCTAAATTTTGTAGATTAAAAATCAGACTAAAGTTATTCTGTATTGAATTGGATTAGATTTTTGGGTTCAACCCGATCTAATTTTTCGATCTAGACCAAAATTGGAACACCCTTTTTCTTGAACCAAGCACACCATAAGTGCTCTTGTGGTTTGAGGGAATAGAATAGAAATGGGAATGATGTCATGTTTGGTTTGATGGAACAAAGGGCAAGGGAATGGATATGAGAATGAGAATGGATTCTCACAAAGTATTATTTGGTTATTAGGAAGGAATGGAATGATCTATTCTCAAAGGAACGGCCCATTATTTCAAATTAATGAAAAGTCTTTTTCAGACTATTTAATAATTAAAAAATATAATATTTAGTTCTTAAAATATAAAATATCAATATTTGATATTTTAATTATCAAAAATTATTATTTTAAGTTCTTATTGTAACTAAGAGAGTATTTGATTATAAGCGAAGCCACTATTTATGTCACATAAAATGTTATATCACATAAAAAAAGTTATATCAGTTAGACATATTAAATTAGGTTTAATATATAAATACCATATTTGATCTTTAATATAAAAAAAACAAATTTGATAAAAAAGTCTAAATTTCATAAAAAGACTTAAAAATATTTTAAAAAGACTTAAATTTCATAAAAGACAAAATTTTCTTTATAATTTGGATAACATATAGAAATCAAAAAATGATATGAGGGGGGACAAACAGTCCTTACCATTTGTACAAAACCGTAAGTGGGATCTTTATCTCGAGGAGTATGGATTGTTGCAGATAAAGTAAATAGACCCTATATCTGACTTTTCAACAACTTTATCTTTTGTGCAAGCTAGAGGTATTAGACCAGCGATCTTACGATTTAGCGGGCTGGGGTTTTTACTAGGAGTTCGTTTTAGTCGATCAATAAGAGCTCGCAAAAGGTTTAACCAGAGGCTCGCTTGTGGAGCTCGCTTTATGGGTTGTGGATTTTTGGTGGTGTATAGGCTTTCCTTTGACGAGGTTGCACGGGTCTTTTAGGCTCTGGGCGATCGGGCCGGCCATTTGAATCGAATCTAACCCATAAGGAGAGACGCAGGAATTGCCTATAACATGTATTAAGAGTAATCTCATGTCCTATTGACTTTATTTTTTTTATATGACGTAGCATCTTACATGACATATATAATGGTTTCACTTAGTCTTAGTCACGATAAAAATTTAAAATAATAATTTTTAATAATAAAAATATTAAATTTTTATATTTTATATTTTAAAAACAAAATATTATATTTTTTAACTATTAAGATGCTTTCTATCCACTAACCAATACACCAATACACTTATATGTACATAGACACGTATATAGATACATGCACATGCACCAGGGAGACGGGGGGGGGGGGGGGGGGGGAATATGGAATATAATACTAAATCGGGAACCATGAGTGTCTTTGGATGGTAGATATATTATTATGGGAAGAAGTCATTTAGTCAATGACAAGGCTGAAATTATATATAATATTAGGTAGTCTTTTCTAGGGCAGTTGGGTTGGGGGGGAAATCGAGTCTTAATTATTTATAATGTTGTTTTTCATGGAACAATGGGGGCAAATCCGTCCATGCGCACAGATACGCCCTGATACACACGTGTATAGACACATATATACATAAGCTAAAACATAATTTTGCTCTTTTAACTGTCTCATTTAATTATTTATATCCCTTTATTTGAGGAGATATCTATTATGCACTCAATTTGTAAAAAGGGACTGATTACACCCATCAACATAGGTAATATAATGTGTATTTGAGGAGAGTGAGTGATAACGACAATAGCACAATAATCGGCGACCTTTGAGTCTTATGGAGAAATGATCGGGTTTGATTGTGAGGGAGTGATTTGTTTAGTTTTGTAATGGTAAAGGTATTTTGGTCTTTGAATATTTTTATTATTTTTTTTAAATTTTCTTTTAGCGTGCAATTACTTTGTTTGAGACTTTTCAAATGTGTGTATTTTCACGCGCGTTACTTTGTGAAAAATGACGGTGTAATGGGTCCTAAATCTTGAAATAAGAGGTGTAATTAGTCTTTTTTGTAAGTTGAAAGTGATAATAGGTCATCTCCAGGCCCGGACCCAAAGGCAAAATCAAGAGCCCATTGTCTCAGGGCCCATGATTTTGCCAATTTTAGGGGCCCATAATTTTGAAACAAAAATTACTATTTTACCCTTATGTCAAAATAACTAATTTGCCCCCATATAAATCTCTCCCTCCCCCAAAATCTCTTTAACGTGGCAAAACTCTCTGGCAAATTCTCTCTCCTCCATTCTTTCATTCTCTCATGAAGAACAACCCTCTAAATCACTGATTTTTTGAAATTCAGCCGTCTAATCTTAGATCTAACCGTATTTTTACCATAAAAGTGGCTTTGATCTACAAGAAGGTATGTCTTTTAGTTTTATCAACAATTATTTTCGATTTAGATGCATGATATATACATATATACACAAGGTTTGGGCTAAACCGAAAGTTTAATCTTAGATCTATAGAGATTCAGCCGTTAGATCTTGTTGATTTTTTGGTATGTTGGTCGATGGGGATTAGAGTGTCGGGTGGTTGCCTTTGATCGTCGGAAACCACCGGCCACAGTGGCCGACGGTGGGATCTACCGAAAATATATTTATGCAGTTAATCCTATTTAAGATTTAAAATTTTAAATATTAAAAATTGGTGGCAACAGTGAGGCTAGGGAATGGTTGGAAACAGCTAGCAATCATAGGGAGGACAGAACAAACAATAAAGAATTTGACCTTCGTTTAATTAAATTCTGACCCAATCATTCACTTAGTTTGCTCTGTTGGTGAGATGTTCAATCCGTCAAACCAAATCTCTTCCCAATTTTCATTTCCTTAAACCATTTATGCAGCGCATAAATAGAGAAGAAACCTGTAGCACAGTGCATAATTTCTTTTAATTTGTAAATTATTTTTCTTATAATTTCTCCCAAACTGAAAAGAAAAGAAAATAAGTATATTTCCCACACATCCTTTCCTTTCACATTTATTTTCCTCTTAAAATATTAATTAAATAACATTTTTTTGTTAGTTCTGGCCCGGCCCAGAAGCCTACTAGCTAGTGTTTTCAAATATTAGCCAGTCCAATGGACAACACATTGTGGGCCGACGGATGCTTTTGCATAATTCTACTTGTAGGGTTATATTAGGTCGGCGACGCTGTCACCGTTAAGCACACATGTGTCCACGCACACACATAAATGCATGGTATGATATATTTCGGGAAGTAATTTAACTTTTACAGAATTTGATTTTAGAGTTTGAAATCAAGACCCAAAAAACATATTTAATTGAGTTTAATTATTTCTATTTTATTTGATATTTTAAATTTATAAACTCAATTACGATTAACTAGAATCTTAGTGAATTAGAAGCTCTAGTAATGGGTTATGGATAACTAAGATTTTATGCATTTATTGATTTGTGAATTTTTATTGATTTGTTGGATTATAATTTAAAAATTAAGTTTAATGTTATTATTGCTTAAGTGAGTTGTGTATTGTTATAATAATTGTTTTTTTTTTCTTTTGTTAGGCTTAAGTGATAATCACAAATCATGTCTTCTAAACATATGTCTGGAGCTCAAAAAAGAAAAAGGAAACAAAGGGAAGAATCATTAGTTCAATGTCAAGCTGGTGATATGTTTAAATACTTTAGTAGCAACAAAATAATAGAGAGGACAAAAATAGTTGAAAACTTGGTGGAGGAACAAGAAACTTGGAATGACAATGTCAATGAACAATGTGAAAAGGTTGATGAATTTAATGAAGAAAAAGACGATCATGTTAATATCAATGAATTGAACGATGAAGAAAAAGAAAATGTTGGTTTGAATCAATTGAATGAGAAAGAAGAAGAAAATGTTCAACATGAAGATTTGTTGATTAATTTTTATGATCCAGGGTGTTGGGATAAGATTAATCAAAATATGAGAGATTTTTTAGTAGAGAGGGGTCCAAAAAGAGTTGATCGAGTATTGTTTCCTAAAGATAGTATTGGCAGGCATTTTGAATTATCACAATATAAGCGAATACTGCCCAATTGAGAAACAAAAGATAAGAGATGGCTAGTATATTCAGTTCATTTGGACAGGATTTTTTGCTTTTGCTGCAAGTTATTCAAGAATCAAAAAACAATGAGTAAAATTAGTCAGTTGGAAAATGAAGGATACAAAGATTGGCATAATATGAGTCGGAGTCTTAAAAATCATGAAGCAAGTAAAGAGCATATAGATTGCATGACTAGTTGGATTGAATTAGAAACAAGACTACAGAAAAATAAAACAATTGATCAAAGTGTGCAAACTGAAATCAATAAAGAAAATGAACACTGGAGACATGTGTTGAAGAGGATAATAGTTGTTGTCCAAAGATTGGCAAAAAATAACTTGGCATTTTGAGGAGATTGTGAGAAGCTTTATGTGAAAAACAATGGTCTATTTTTGCAAATGATTGAAATGATTGCTGAATTTGATCCAATTATGAAAGAGCACATTCGGCATATTCAAGCACATGAGACTCATTATACATATCTGGGCCCTAAAATTCAGAATGAATTGATACAAATGTTGGCAAATGAGGTGAAAAGTTCAATTGTTAGAAAAGTTAAACAAGCAAAATATTTTTCAGTCATATTAGATTGTACTCCAGATGCCAGTCATGAGGAGCAAATGTCTCTTATAATACGATGTGTGGATGATTCAGCCTCTACAACAGTAGAAGAATATTGGATAGAATTTTTGAAAGTTAATGATACATCATGGCTTGGACTTTTTACTGAGCTTAAAAACATGTTGACCAATCTTGAGCTTGATATTGACAATATAAGAGGTCAGGGATATGACAACGGATCTAATATGAAAGGGAAGCATAAAAGTGTACAAACAAGACTACTTGAAATAAATCCGAGGACTTTCTATACTCCATATGGTTGTCATAGTCTTAATTTGACATTATGTGATATGGCAAATTGTTGTCCTAAAGTTATGTCATTTTTTGGAGTGATACAACGCATCTATACATTATTTTCTTCTTCTATCAAGCGGTGGAAAATTTTTAAAGATCATGTAAAAGGTCTTACACTTAAGCCATTGTCACAAACACGTTGGGAAAGTCATGTTGAAAGTGTTAGGCCTATAAAATAGCAAACTATACAAATAAGAGATGCTTTATTTGACTTGGCAGATACTAGTGAAGAACCTAAAACAAGGAGCGAAGCTGAGTCCTTAGCAACATATGAACTTCAAAATTTTGAGTTCTTGCTTGATATGGTAATTTGGTACAAGTTGTTGCATGCAATTAACACTGCAAGTAAATTTCTTCAAGCTGAAAATATGGATATTGATGTTGCTATCAATATTTTAGAAGGACTGCTTTTGTTTCTTGATGACTATAGAGAATCTGGATTTGATAAGGCTATGGTTGAAGCAAAACAAATGGCAAATGAAATGGGAGTTGAAGCTGTATTTCGAGAAAAACGCATGATTCGAAGAAAGAAACAATTTGATGAAGATGGCAGTGATGAGGTAACACAATCAGCAGAAGATTCTTTTAGAGTAAATTATTTCCTCTTCATAATTGATCAGGCTCGTTCTTCACTTCAAACTAGATTTGAACAATTTCAAAAATATGAGAAAACATTTGGATTTTTATTTAATTTGGAGAGGTTGAAGTATGCAGATGATGATATTTTGTTGGGGTCTTGTAAGAATCTTGAAAAATCCTTAACGCATAATGGTCATTCCGATATTGATGGAGATGATTTGTTTTTGGAGTTGTCAGTCTTGAAATACTCTTTACCTACGGAAACAAAAAAAGCAATTGATGTGGTAAACTATTTGAACAGAATGGATGGGTGTTTTCCAAATGCTTGTGTTGCTTACAAAATTTTGCTGACTATACCTGTTACAGTTGCATCTGCAGAAAGAAGTTTTTTCAAGTTGAAGTTGATCAAGACTTATCTCCGCTCAACTATGTCACAAGACAGATTGAATGGATTGGCTATGTTGTCTATTGAGAAAAAAATGCTTGAATAACTTGATTATGTAAATTTGATTGATATTTTTGCCTCCAAAACTGCAAGGAGAGTAGTTTTTAGTTGATTAGTTATAAAATTTTCAATTTTATTCTGATATGGTATGAATATTTTTTTTATATTTTATTATAAAAAATAAAATTTGAATGTACACTATGATTTGGGGGCCCATTTTTTACATTTCGTCTCAGGGCCCCGAAATCTCAGGTACGGCACTGGTCATCTCCCCCTCAAATTAAATGACATAAGTGGTTTAACGGTTTCTTAACTCAAAATGTCAAGAAATATTAAAAAATATTAAGAAGACTTTTTTAATTTAGAAATGCATTTCTATTCTGCAACCATATTAGAGACAAAAATAGAATATTAAGGAGGCGTTTTCAATTTTGAATTGCGTTTATGTTCTACAACTATATTAGAGATAAAAATAATTCTATCTCTATTGTCCTAACAACGACGTTAGAGACAAAAATAATTTATATTTATATTTACATGAATGGATGATATAATTTATATTTGTATTTGAATGAATAATTATTTTTTATATTAAATATTATATTTATAAAAAAATCTTATATATATTTTTTTATTACATGTTTTCATTTTTTATTTTGTTAAAAAATATATTTTTTTGTTTTATTTCATATTATTTTTATTTTTTATTTTTATTTCGGTACAACTTAAAATTTAAATTATAACAACACTTTATCAAACATTATATTATTAAGAAATAAAAAAAATACTATAATAGTAAACACACACTAAGCTAGAAGGTCCACGTAGGTGTGCTCGTGACTTCGTCGATGGACCAAATGTGAAAAATGGTATCTGAAACATTGAAACGCCAAACAGGGAATTAGTGAGCAAAATAGAAGAGAAAAACTGGCGTTGTTAGAAGGTTCATTGTATGGCAGCGGCCGGTGGGTCCGCGGAGCCATCGTTTGGGACGGTCAAAGTCAACACCAAGACAAGTCTCAAGCCTACATAAGAACTAGAAGAGTTAGAGAAATTGTTTAATGTCATGGTGATGCCATATTAATGGATTGATATAATATAATAATTTAACAGTAATATTGTGGCCAAACGTATATATATATATATATATTTTTGTATTTTTATAATTTTTTATTTCATCGTTTAAATTTTTTATTAATTTAATTATTTCTTTAAATTTATATTTTTTAATTAATTTAACCCTTAAATTTCATTCTTTTTTATATAATAATTTAAACATTTCAATTATTTCAATTATGCTCTCTTATATTTTTAAATTAATTTAAATTTTAAAATATAAACAAAGTATAATGTGTATTGAATAATGCTACACGTTTAGAATGCTTTACAGAAAGTCTTACAGGTAAGTTTTATTTTTTTGCATTTTCAACCCCCTGAACTCTCTCGCCCATTGAATTTTCCCTCCCACTCTCTCTCTCTCTCTTTCTCTCTCTCTCACACATACACTTTCTCTTTCTTTTCTCTCACTTTAGCACGACTAGTCCAAGAATCCACTAGTCTTCAAACCTCTCTGCAACGAAGGAAATAAAGTAAAACTTTTATTTTCATCAATAATGTCAAAGTTATAGTTATCTCACTTCTATTTTCACCAATCTATCCCCGCCCAAGAAACAAGTCAAGTTTCAGGGCAACTTTTCGGTTTCACCTAGTCGGTGGAAAGGGTTCTCCGTTATGGCCTAGTAAGTGCCCAACTTCTCTGCGGCTCTGCGCAAGGAGAATAGGAAGCCAGCGAACATGCTGTCATCGATGATGGAAAAATCTCTAACGCCTCTAGTGGCAACGCGAAGTTGTACGTGAAATCAGGGTGGAGTAAGCCGGCTAACTTGGCGAAAAAGAGAACCGTCGGCTTGATAGCGAGGAAGAGCTATGCTTATGTTCATTGAGGAATTGAAGCATCTCTTGTTGACAGCCACAAATGCAATCAACGACGAGAATAAATGAGGGAAATCCAGTAAAGGCTTTGCCAAATCTGTTGTTGGATACAGATAGTATTGAATTTGATTGATACTTGGTTTCGTTTGAAATTTTCTTTCTCGTTAATGAGTTCTTTTGTTCTTTGTCCTGGTTTGGTTTGATTTTCCAGAGATTTTTTAGGGATGAAAAGATTTCATTTGTGTTTGACAATGTCGACATTCGGAATTCATCGACCGTGATTCGTTTGTCTCACACTGGTGTAATGAATCCGAGATGGAGAAAGGAGTTATCTGGTTTGGTTTGTTGACCCACTAGCCAATCGATTCCTGCAAAAGTACTCCGATGCTCAAGTTAGTAAGCGAGTAAGAATATGCAGAGTATCAACAAATTGATAGGAAAAATCATACCATGGTTCTAGGGAGAGCTGGCTGATATATAGAAGAAAGAGATGTCTTTCTGCATGTGATGTACGTCTGCAGGTGATGGGATAGAATATCCGACGTCAGCGAAAACACAGTGGCAAAGTGCCGACGGGACCTTCATTAATGTGGATGAGATCCGTCATTAATGAGGATGAGATCTAAGGTAAGTTCGCAAAATTCCAAAAGTGGCTGTAATGATTGTTGTTGCAAAGGGCCAAGATGAGATTGATGTGGGCCGACCAAATGGGCCAAGAGAACGGGGCCAGGTTGGGCTTGAATGGCCCAGCTAAGACGGTCTCTAACCCATTGATATTCTCTGGCATATGATCTTCTCGTTAAGCGAACTGATCGGTTAGGCTAACGAATAACAAGAGTTGTTGGAAGCTTGCTCGAAGTCTAGCTGCGAGCTCACTAGTGTAAAGCCCGCTTGCTCCTGCGATTTGAACTTGGGCTCCAACAATGTGCGAGATCGCTTCGACGAACTCAGTTCGGGATCTACTGGGCTTTGTGCGATTGGGCCAGCTTGCTGGGTTGAACCCAACCCATTTGGAATAGAGCAAAAAATATCCGTAACAGACTATAATATAGAAGTATTCTATACTTTTTGAGTTTCTTTAATGGTGATTTGAGTAAGAAGGAGAGAATTTCTCCTTTATTTTTTGTGCTTGTATTGATTGCTAGATTTACAAAATGATTGAAATGCTTGAAATTTCTCTCTCTCTTTTTTTTTTAATTTGTGGGGTGGGCAGTGGATTTCTAACTTAGCATTGATGACATCATTTCAATTTTTTCAATAAAATAATAAGAAATCAATATGTTTTTGAAGGGTTCGTATTTGAAAAATGACTTCAATTTGTAGCTTAAATTTCAAGACTAGAATGATTAAGGATGAAGGTCAAAAGATGGGTTTCAAACCATTGAATTGCAAAGTAGTTGTTGCAAATATGCCACAAACAGAGAAGACGATAACACAAGGTGGGTATAGTAGGTGGTGGTAGGTGAGTGCGGTGAGGCTGGTGACGACAGGGGTTGGGCGACAAGGGGAGGGGTGGGGAGCGATGACGACCATAACGGGAGGGGGAAAGAACGAGAGAGAGAGAGAGAAAAAGTAAGAAAGAGAGAGAGTGGGAAGGAAAATTCAACAAACATGAGAGTTGGGGGTGAAAATACAAAAAAATAAAACTTAACTATAAGACTTTGTATAAGACATTCTAGACGTATAGCATTGATCTACATATATTTTATTATCTTATTTTATAAATTAATACATATTTTAACCCCTATACTTGCATGTTATTTTATTTATACATTCAAAATTTTTATTATTTTAATTATATTATTAAAATTATATAATTTCAAGTCAATTACACACCTTAATAAATTTATTAGAGATAATAAATTAATCATCATTTAGAAGTACAATTAAAACAATCAAAAAATTAAATATATACGGATGTTAAATTAATTTAAAAATATAATTAAAATAATAAGTTATTTGAATAACCGCAGACAAAAAAAAATATAGAAGAATAGGAGAAAATATTCATTTGGCTGTAATATTGTTATGAGTTTATATTTATATAAAGTTTATATATTAATATATTATATTTTATATTATAATAACATAAATATATGTCTCATCAATACGTTAGATGGACAAATTGTCACTCGGCTGCGGCGCGTGTGGGACCGAAGAACGCGTGGAGGAGAGAATTGGAAATTCAATTGAGAGAGGAATAGCGTGTGGAAGTGTTCCCAATTCCCAGCTAGGATGTGCGTTTCCTTTCCTTCTTCCCAGTCACTTTGGCTCTATAAATACTCTGCGGCGAGCGCAGGTGATCGTCGTCGTATTTGCCGTCGTCTTCTTATTCCTCAGTCTCGCTCTGTTGAAGCTTAATACTATTCCAATACCATAGCAAATATATGTCTCAGAGGCCCTCCGTTCCACACGCTTCCTCCATCGCTTTCGCCCTCCATTCGCATCTCCTGGTCTCCAGTGAGATGAACCCTAACTGGTGCTTTTAGAGAGATTTCCTCCTTATTTCTGTCGTCTCTATACTCGATTACTCAATCCAAACCAAGTCTCCGGCCGGCGGCCGCCCACTTTTCGTTTTTAATTTTCTTGGAGTTTGATTCGGCCCTTTTTCCGAGAAAATCGAGATGGGTGTCAAGGGTTTCGTTGAAGGAGGCATAGCCTCGATTGTCGCTGGCTGTACGACCCACCCGCTTGACCTAATCAAGGTCCGAATGCAGCTCCAGGGGGAGTCGACCCAGGTCCCGAGCCAGATCCGCCCAGCCCTCGCCTTCCAGACGGCCTCGCAGGGCACGATCCACGTTCCTCCGCCACGCATCGGCCCGGTGGCCGTCGGGATCCGGATCGTGCAGCAGGACGGCGTCGCCGCCCTGTTTTCCGGCGTATCTGCCACCGTGCTCCGGCAGACCCTCTACTCCACCACGCGGATGGGCCTCTACGACATCATGAAGCAAAAGTGGAGCGACCCGAAGACCGGCAACATGACCCTCCTGCGCAAGATCTCCGCCGGCCTGGTCGCCGGCGCCATCGGAGCCGCCGTCGGCAACCCGGCCGATGTCGCCATGGTCCGCATGCAGGCCGACGGCCGTCTCCCCCCGGCGCAGCGCCGCAACTACAAGAGCGTAGTCGACGCGATCTCGCAGATGACGAAGAACGAGGGGGTCACTAGCCTGTGGCGCGGCTCGTCGCTCACGGTGAACCGCGCGATGCTGGTGACGGCATCGCAGCTGGCGTCGTACGATCAGATCAAGGAGACGATTCTGGAGAAGCATCTGCTGAAGGACGGGCTGGGGACCCACGTGACGGCTAGCTTCGCCGCGGGGTTCGTGGCGGCGGTGATGACGAATCCGGTGGACGTGATAAAGACGCGGGTGATGAACATGAAGGTAGAGCCGGGGAAGGCACCGCCGTACTCGGGGGCCATTGATTGCGCCGTGAAGACGGTTCGGGCGGAGGGGCCGATGGCGCTGTACAAGGGCTTCATCCCCACGATCTCGAGGCAGGGCCCATTCACCATCGTGCTCTTTGTCACACTGGAACAGATCCGCAAGCTGCTCAAAGATTTCTAATTTAAGACGATGATGATGACGAAGAAGACTTTTTAGCAATATTTATTTTTCACAAAAAAAAACCCCAAAAATAGTTTTATTACATTATTGCCATTTAGGCTATTATTATTCTTCCCCGCCTATTGGGAGAACAGAATATTATTATGTATGTCAAACGATGTGGTCCCATGATTCAGATGGTTGTGGCATGTTTGGTATTATTCAATTTAAACAATGATATTACAACAACAATAACATATCCAGTCGTTATTCCACTATGTGTGGTTGGTTACATGAATTCTAGACTTCTATGTGAGTTACATCCCAATAGATAGTTTGTCTAGAATTCATATTTGGATCCGACTAGGTTTTACGCTGGTTGTCGGCTACCTAACGCAATTCTCCTTCTTTATCTGGGTTTGGGACCGACAGTGGATAATATCTCCTGACGAAGTTTAAATAATGATATTATATTAATTTAAATATTATATTTACATCTCCAGTGTGATGTTATGAGTCTCTATTATTTATTATAAAGTCAAGGATTACTTGCAATAATCAATGTGGTAGCGACCACATGGTTACACTTACAGTCCCTGTCCGGCAAGCAACGAGACCCAAAGTGGCACGACGCGGATGATGACAAATGACAACGACATCGTTTTTGGCGTTATGGACACTTTACTCAGTCGACTTCTAGATTTTGTTACCCATTTGTTTTCCGTTATCTAATTTAAAAAAATATATATCATTTTGATGAAGCAAATTGGTGGTGGATGAAGTAAATGCATAAACAAGTAAAAGCTCGAGAAGAAATTCAAACAAATCTAGAACTTAATCCATCTAACCTCTTTGAATAAGTCTAGCTAATTTTGTACATTTTCATAATAATAATTTGATACATGGGTGGTTTTAAGCCAGGTCTATCATTTTAAATAATATTTTAATGCTTAATGCTATGTTATAATTTTTTTATGGTTAGTTAACTTCATTAAATATTTATAAATTATTAAAATATTATTATATTTAAAGAATTTATTTTCTCTTTCTACGTTTTTTTTAACAACTAAACTATAGTTGCTACGAAATTATTGCGCTTGCTTTGTTCCGATATTCTAGTCCATTTTTTCTTTTCGCTACCTATTTACATCTACTTTTGCTATGCTTGTACTAGAATTGGCAAATGAGTTGGGCGGGTTATGGGTCCGTTTGGACTGTCTGCCTCCCAATTTAGCCCAACTTAGCTCAGTATTGTAACAAATGGGCGAGGCCAGTGTTTTGTAGCTCGCGGCCTGAACTGGCGCACCAAAAAATAGGGGTGGCCCAACAAAATGGGTGTGGCCCACCTTGGCCCATTTATTAAGGGCCATAGGGCCATGTCACATCCTCATTTTCCATTGCCCAGCCTGACTTATCTCTCTCGAGGGCTAAATTTGGCCTGACTCACAAAATGGGTGGACCAAGCGAAAGGCGAGGCAGGCTCACCATTGATCCTCTTGTTTTTGTTTGACGGGAGGTAATTCTTTTTTTTTCTTCTTATTTATCTTTTTCTTTCTATCTCTCGTGCGTGTAGGCACACACAATGTTTCTTAGTTTTCAACAATCAAACCTAAATGTAAGGGCTTCTAAGTTCACAATTAAACCTAAAAACAAAGGGTTTGAACTCAATGGTTATTAGTGATTGATGATCATTAATTATTTATTATTATTATTATTATTATTTAAAATTAAAAAAATGAAGAAGATAGAGAATGAAAGATAAAATAATTATTTTATCTATTTATTAATAGCAATTGAGATTAATGTTATTTTTGAAATGTGAAGAGTGATTTTTACATTTACATTAAACCTTAGGGATAGTTTAATTATTATCATTTTTCCTAGTATAGAAAGTGACATAATATAAAGAACCGATTTCATCAAAGGAAATTCTATCCGCAACCTGTAAAATTGTTCTTCATAGCCTGCATTCTATTAAATTCTTCATTAATTTTGAAATTTCTATTTTATCCCCACAACCCATTATTTTCTCTGACCACCCTTGATCGCAGCCTCACCTTTCTCTCTCCCTCCCTCACCATATACACATATACACACAAGCATATACGTATATATATATACACACGGGCGGCAGCCATGGCTGCTAACCCACCGCCATTAGCTGACCCTCCTACACACACACATTCTCACTCTATCTTTTTGTGCAATGACTGCGAGGTGGGTCGAGACCACTTGTGGACCCACCGTGGGGACCCTCGCATTGCGGGGGTTTCTTGAATCTCTGAACCTCACGATTCGAGGGTTCGAGGGATCCCTGAACCCTATGATGCGGGGGTTCGAGAAACCCCCGAACCCTGCGATGTCGAGGTCTCCCCGTTGGGTCGGCCATTGCTGACCCACGTTGGCAATGGTGGTGGGTCTCCGACCCACCTCGCGGTCAATGCACAAAGGGAGAGAGAGAATGGGTCGGCCACATATACATATACACACACACACATATATACACACACACACGATTCCATGGCCGCGACCATGGAAACTGACCTACCTGACGGCCATCGCAAAGAGAGAGAAAGAGAAAGAGAGAGTAGGTCGGTGGCCATGGTTGACCCCCCCCACATATATATATACAAACACACACTCACACACACCTATATACACACACACATACACGAAAGTCCCATGGCCGCAGCCATGGAACTTTCGTGTATGTGTTTGTGTGTGTGTGTGTGCTGGGTTGCATGGTGTGTGTATATATATATTTATATATGTGTCTGTGTGTGGGTCGGCCAACAAGCGTATATATATTTATATGTATATGTTTGTGTATATATGGTGGTAGAGAGAAAAAGAGATGCGAGGTGACGATCGACGATCAAGAGTAATTGGAGGAGAGGATTGGTTGTGGGGGTAAAATAGATATTTTACAATTATTAGAAAATTTGGCGAGATGTGGACTGTAAAAAGTAATTTTATGGACTGCAGATATAATTTTTCTCTATCGATTGTGATGCAAAATTACTATTTTACCCATACAAACAAATCCAATATAAGCCATTTATGAGGGATGGACCTGATCCCTCGGTAGATGCCGTGATCTGATGGCTACGACAGGGAATCGTAAGATTTAGTTAGATTTTGGAAGGGCCCACATTACACTTAAATGGATGAGAAAAGATTGAGATTGATAATTCAAAAGAGACGTCCACTTGGTGTGGACCACCCACCATCTTCCACGTGTAAAGGCCATGTAATTCAAGAAGATTTTGGGTAATTTTGGCCTGCTACAGGTGGGGTTTTATTAAATTTGGAGACTATGGTTTGATAATTGTTATAGTCAAGATATAACAGTTAATTTATTTAATTAAAAATATTATTATCAAATCATCTAATTTTATAAGAAAAAAAATAGTTAGAGAGTGTTAAGAGATTCTCACGTAAATATTCTAATACTTAATTTAAATATTAAAAATAATAAATATTGTATTAAAATTAGTATTAAAGACATATAATTTTTAAAATAAGTGACTGTTTATTTATAAAGTGTCATAGAGTAATTTAAAGTAATTCAAGATTACCTTTTTTTTTTTTTACAAATAAAGTATATCTTGACTTTTTTTTACTCTTGTTACGATTGAAAATTTTTTAGATAATATATATTTTGACTTTTTCGACTCCTCTTAAAATTAGAATTCTCTTGGTTATAAGAAAATTTTATCTAGTTTAAAAGTATCCGAACCAAAGTAAGACACAAGAGCATCTAAACACATTTTTAAATGAGTAAATTATATAAAATCTCCTACACTTAGGGTTATGTGTAACTTACTCTCTGTACTTTTGATTGTATCAAAAACCCTCATTACACTTTCAAAATGTTGCAATCAGCCACAATTTGTTGTTATTTTACATAATTTTATACAATGTATTGGTTGATTAATGCAAAATTTTGTATTTTTTTGATATATTGAAATTATATATGTGGAATTATGTATTTTGTATGTGGATATTATTGTACAAAATTATATAAAATAATAATAAATTGTTGCTGATTGTAACATTTTGAAAGTGTAAGGGGTTTTTTTGATACAATCGAAAGTATAGGGAGTAAGTTGCACGTGACTCTAAGTGTAGGGGGTTTAATATTGTAACACCCGAGAATAATTTTGAGGATAAAAATGATATTTGATAAAGGGCATAATTGGAAGTTTGGGAAAAATAAGACTATAGAGCACACTAACACAGCTTTGGACGACCGAATTAATCAGAGGGAGTACCTTGGACCCTAGATAGCCAAGGAAAATGGTATAGTATCGACAAGAAATTAAAATTATGATTTTTAGTGATAAAAGAAATGAGATCGGGAACAATTTTTGGTACAGCAAAAATACAGTTGCCAATTAGGTTATATTACCGAATTGCTGTAAACGACATCCAAAAAGTCAACGGAGAGTGTCAATGACTAGTATTCGATGTATAGAACAACCCTTAAGTGGTTTCAGGTTGAATCGAGTGGATTTGAGGTCAAATAAATCAATCGAGCCTAAGTGTAATTTTATAAAATTGCCCGAGGGAGGTCTAAACGGCAATTTTTCAAAAGTTTCAAGGGAGAAATGAGAAGTACTAATCTTGAGGGTCTTAGTGAGGGTGTTAGAAAGATCAGGGGCTTGAGAATAAGGATCAAAATGCAAAACAAAATTTCGTAGGGGCCTAACTGTAATTTTCAAAAAAATCGCACGTACATGGCAGATTTGGCCACGATTGTGGCAGGAAAATCCGGCCATTTGGATAGCCTAGGGCCGTCAGGGAATGGCCTAGGGTGGCCTAGGAGGCGTGGGAAAGAAGACTTGGCCGAAAATCGGCCACGTGGGGCCGGATTTTGGCTATAAATAGCCAAGGGTTTCGGCCGAGAAGAAGGCACCAAATCAAGCTCGTTTTTGAACGATTTTTGGAGCTTTGATAGAGGACTTTTGGTCTTTAGGAGTCAAGGATCATTTTGGGACCGATTTGAGGCGTTTTGGAGTAGGTTTGAGGGTGTTTCGATGGTGGCCGGAAATGGCTAGGCGGACCGCCTACCGCCGCCTGTAATCGGCCTTTTGGAGGGCTTTCCGGTGGCCTTTCGACCTGATTTTGGTGGGGTTAGGATCGATTCTCAAAGGGCTTTCGGGGGGTACCGATTTCATGGCCATCGGAGCAACCGCCGGCGGCCGACTAGAGGTTGAAGACAGTGGTGCGTGACTGCCACGCGCCAACAGATTTTGTCCAGTCACGTGCCCGCGCGTGAGACCTCAGGTAATTTCGAATTTTTTTTATTATTTTAAGAAAATTAGATTATGATTTATGATGCAAGAAAATTTGGAAAAATGTTGGAGAAAATGGTCATTTTGTAATTTTCAAAATAAATAAGGCTTATAAAAAATAGGAAGAGGAATTAGAAAATCCTTAGAAAATTTTTGGAGTTAGGAATTAATTATTTATGAATTGTTATGAAGAGAAATCAAGGAAAAAATCTTGAGTAGGTATTTATTAGAATTTTTGAGGAGAAATATAAAGAAAATAGGAAGAAATTATGAAAAAATTGAAAAAATAGATATTGATATGATTTTGGACAAACGTGATGTCTAGGGTATCGTTGAGGCTCGAGATTGAAGTACAAGAGCGTCGGGCGCGAGAATCGAGGCTAGGCACGCAAATCGAGATAATCACGCAAATCGAGGCAACTCGCGCTCTTTAAGAATGTTGATTTACAAGTGTTCGCCCCAAAACCTTGTTTTTCCTTTGGGTTTTGTGATGGATCGTCTAAATGATTATTTACACGTGCATTAAATGTTGATTTACAACGTTGATTTTAAGTGATACATGTTGTAATTTAAGTGATGCATGTTATGATTTTCGACCATTGGCTTGTTTTGTGTCGTCTATGTGGGATGTGAGTTGTTAATCGGTGACGTAGCCCAGAGTGACAGCACTCGGGATGCGTACCTAGGATTAATGCTAGGTGATCCACTTGGGACGGGGCTGAGACGGACTTCACCCTACGGGACCCAAGTGGCGGGGCTGAGAGTGGACACCACCCCGGTTGTTGGCTCAAGTGGCGGGGCTGCGAGTGGACACCACCCCAGGTTCATTTGAGCAATAACATTAATGCCGAGGCGACGTTGAATCCGAGGATAGTGCTGATGTGACACTCTTGGGGCTAGGGTTGTGTTTTGGAATGCTTTTGAGTGGGAGCGTAAAGCCTGACGATGACAATGGGGTGATTCCTGGGTTCATATGTCGAGGTTGTCCCTCTTAAGCAGGATCGGGTTGCCAATGGGTCGATGTGGTCGTGTCGCCTTTAAAGAGATTGCATTTTTCCCGGTTAGGGCTAAATGCTGTGTGGGATTCTCTTAGGCTGGTGTATGTTGGGATTTATCATTTTTGGGAACATGATTTTGCATACATTCATAAAAATGTTTTTGAACTCTCACTTAGATGATTCAGCATCTAATTTGGATGATGTCCCTGGAATATTCAAACGTTCCAGGTGAAAGTAGTGACGCCAAGGGAAAGAATGTCATCGAAATGTAGCTGTTGTGTTAATCGTCGTAGGATTTTGTCTATGATTAAGATGTTCAGAAATTATGTAACATTTGATATTTTCATGTGAAACATCGATTTGATTAATGTAAATGGAATTATCAATTGTATATATCTGAGGTTTCGATCTTGCTTCCGCTGATGTGATAGATAATGCCTGTCTTAGTCTGACTATTAAATTTTGTTATACTGAGGAGGTACGATCGGGATTGTCGGGAAACGATTTTGATGAAAATATGCCTATCGAGAGATTTATGTGGTGTTTGATTTAAATTTTTTCGAAATCTCGAGTTAACGCACGTTTGGGGAAAAGTGAGGCGTTACAAATATAATTTACTCTTTTTAAATCAAAAGAATTTAAAAATAAAAATGATAAATTATAAGAATTTTCAAAGACATTTTTAAATAATAAAGAGTTTTTTTTGCCAATAACTCAGATTACACACGAGAGTCAAGTGTAATTTATTATTTATTTTATTAATTTATTAGACAATGCAGAACAGACCTAATATATAAAGATAAATATTATTCTTTTAGTAATTAAAATGTTATGAATTTTAAATTATAAAATAATATTTTTATAAGAAAGGTCCTCAAGGGTAGCCTAGGCCACCAATTAAAATGCTAGAATTTGGAACCATGTTCCCTACAATTAGGTGGCCAAAGCATCTCTCTCTCTTCATCTAGGGGTATTGATTGATCCATAGCCCTCTTGGTAAGTTTATTTATTCCTTAATTTTCAATGGCAGCCATACCTTACCATACCATATTCTCCCCTTTTAACAATTAATTAATTTATCTTAAATTAATGATAGTTAAATTTTTTGAATTCATATCTATATATGTATATATATATAGTTATTTTTTAATCACTAAAAGAGAAGATAATTTTGCCACATAAGAAGATTTTAGAATATTTTATTACGAGTTTAATTATAGAATATTACTAATATTTAAATAATTATTCTTCATAAAATATATAGATTAATAAGATAAGTTTGGAAAAGATACGAGATTCACAAGTGTATTAAAAGGTAAAACACAATATGTTTTTAATTTTTTTAAAGGTAAATCGATCATGCATTTCTTAAAGTTCGATCAATGTTAGAACAATGATGACCCTTGAATTTTAAAATTTATTCTTAAATTTTTTAAAATCAACCACCGTATCCTTTAAATTAACTATAACACATCCCAAATTTTGACTCTTTTAGAGAGTGTCATAACTAATTTTGAAACAATTTAAAATTAATTAAATAATATATAGTATTGGAGTGGGGTACGCCTACCCCAATCGAGATTTCCTAAACCCAAACTTAATCTAATTCTGTCAAACAACCTTTGACCCTGCCCCAACGAGAGTAGGGTGGGGTGGGGAGGATTTTCGTAGGTTCGGCTCATTTTACTAACCTTAGTTGTAGAAATATATATACCTAAGATTTAGCATAATCTTCGTTTTTCATGAATATTACAAAAATCTACTTTTAATAGTTTTTAACCTAGTAGAAACTTATTTAAGGTCTAGATTCTCTTTCTTTTGGATGAAAATCATACAAAATAATCAACACACTTCCCATAATAGAGAAAGAAAATGTTGGCAAAGTTGGAACTCAAAGAGGTTTTAGTGCAAAAAGTTCAATTTTGAGAGAGTTTTAGGACAATTTAGAAGAAGTTATAAACCGAATGGTGTCTTTAAAACTTGAGAAAAATTTGTAAAAATAGCCCATAAGTCTCAAATGTCATTTTAGACTTCAAATAAGTTTCTATTAGGCAAAACATGGCCTAAGTAAGTTTATATACAATAATAGTAAATTTGATAAAAACACAAATATATTATACACAAACTTAAAATCTAAGTCGATTTCTTTATTGATAAAATATATTAACCTTTTTTAAGATAAATTTAAAATTTAAGATTTAGGATTTAGACAACATTGATCTTTTCTATTTTGAAAAGTCACAATAATAACCTCTCATGGTATTCAAAACCCAACAAATTTAACCCTTTCTCACTATATAACTATCATTAAATTTAAAAAATACCCAAAATATTCCCTTCCTCCCCTTTACAAAGACCCCACTTGTGAAGCCAAGGCTGTGACAGTAGTATTGGAGTTTGTAGTTACACATGATGCATGGGACATACTTTTGTGGTAGAAAAGTGTTCCATTTTTGGGGCTAGAATTTTTGGGAGAGGGAGAGGGTATCAATGTGAAGGGCACATTCAAGGAAAAGGATTGGGCACTTGTGAGGATATATAACTTAAAAAAGGCTGGGATGGGCAACATCATGTGTTTGCCTTTTCGATTTCAAGCCCTCTTTTCTAGTGCAAGATTCACCAATGGTCAAATTTATACAAGGCCCCCTCCTTTGCTAAGCCCCCTTTATTCTAAGTAATGAATTTTTAATCTTGTTGCCCTAATGGTCAAATTTACACAATTGGGTCAACAAAATTTACCACATTGATATCTGAGAGCATGAGCGACACGTGAAAGGCTGTAGTTTAATAATTGGCTTAAGAGTATATATGTCAACTTGCAAATTGAAAATTGTATTGAGTTATATGTTATATTACTTTTGCTTTTAAATACTTAAGTTAGTTACGGTGTATGTATGGTGCGACTAATGGCTAAAAAGAGAAAGAGGTTCTGTTATGCTATCTGCATCGAACAACTCTTATGTTATCTAATGTGGAGTGTGGGGGGCAAGTGTGTGGGTGTGGGGGGCTTACGCCCCATGCCTCTCATTTTTCTTGCGTCGGACAACAAAAGAATTGTCGACGCAAGCAACAGAACGGGGTTGAGAGAAAGAGATTGTAGTTTTTGTTTAGAGTGTTTAGGATGTCTAAAATAACTTTGGAGATCTTTTTTATATACTTAGATTGGTGATGTCTATTATTATTATTATTATTATTTTATCAATTTCCTCTTGACTTACGAAAATATTCCTTGTGTTTTGATAAAACAAAACAGAATTGACAAATTTGGTTTATATAGATGGAATATAATCTCGTGCTGGAAAAAGTAAACTTTTTTGTTGGGTATTTTTGTAATTCTAAAAAAATGATAAGAATATACCCAGAATAATAAGATTGTGCCTTTTTTTGACCTTTTAATTACTTTTAAGCCAAAGAAGAAAAAAAAGAAAGAAAAAAAGCTATCGCCAAAATGTCTTCAATTCTTTTTAAGTGAAAAAGCAAAAGAACTAATAAAGAAGTATATGAAAACGAACCCAAATCTTTATTTATTTATATATTTTTACAACGAATCTAACCCAAAGCCTTTATTGAAGAAATACAAAAAAAATGTAAAAAAGAAGTCAGATAATTAAAAAAAAAACCCATCCTATTTGGATTATTTTAATAAAAAAGGTAATGGAAGAGAAGGTTAATATTTTATATTTCAAAGAGACAAAAGCATGTATTTTTAGAAAATAAATAAAAATTAAAAATAAATTCTTTAAATTTATAAGATAAATTATCGAGAAGTAGACTTATGATTTTGCTAAAGTAAGTCCTTAATAAAGGTTTTATTTAAGAAATTGGATAAATTACTATTGTAAGAGGTTAACGAGTAGGTCACTATGAATTAATTTAGATAAATAGTCAAATATTTCAAGTCTCAATGATAATTTTTATTTTTTTTATAAAATTAACAATGAACATAAAATAAATGAAATGAATATATAAATCTAAGAAAATCATATACATTCAAATTAATTTATCTTTCTAATAGCAAAAAAAAAAAAAAAAAATCTCAAAAAATTTTGTTGTGTCATGCAAAAGCCTATTAAAAAACAAAAAGTTCTAAAGCCCAAAATAATCTTTTTGGGTTAAAAGGTATAATTTTTTCACACACGAGAGTTCCACAAAAACGCACAAATTAGATAATTTTGACGTCTAAAAATTTCTTCAAGAAAATAAATAATTATTCACAAAAAATTCTAATTTTAAAAGAATTTCAGAATATTAGAATAAAGATCCTCCATAAAAATCCTAATCTTAGCGAGTTTCAAAATATAACGATTATAGATCCAACTAGATTAGGAATAATTAAAATAGACATTATTTGTGAGACTCCTAATTCTAGATTACTTAAGATCGCTCCATATTCCTCTATAAATAAGCAACCACTCAATCTTGAAAAGAGACGTCTCTGATACTGATTTCAATATAATTTTTATTATATTCAGTGTCTAACTTAAGTATTAAAGTATTTGTGCACGGACCTTTCAGTGTTCTCTGATGGTTTTCTTCTTTTTTTTAAATTCAGGTGACTTGACGATGATGTTTTCATTCAAACAAATTTATTGTTGTATCTATACAACAACAAATTTAATACATGCCTAATTAAGCAATCGCCCAACATCATAATCTTATAGTATATTAGAAGAGACTTGTATTGTAATTCGGCAATGTTAGGTTGACACTCAGTTTTGATACTTGATTTTGATGTTTACATAATTAAGGATATTTTTTTTAGGAATTAATAATATATTTTTTAAAATTATTAACTATTTTTCAAAAATTATAAACATTTTTTTGCTATGTATGAAAAGTGTTTATAGTTTTTAGTAAATAAATACTTTTTATTAATTAAAAGTGTTTGTAATTTTCAAAAACTAGAAATATTCTTAATTTTTAAAGTGCTTATAATTTAAAAAAATAATTGATAATTTGTGAAGAAGTGATGTTAATTCTTTAAAGAAGTGTTGTTAATTACGTGAATATTAAAATAAGTGTCAAAATTGAGTGCCAGCCTATAATTACTGACCATAATTAGGAAGAATAAAACTCGATTCATATGCCAAACATCATTATCAAAATTCCTTTTTATCTTGATTTAACATTTTATTTTAAGAGTTAAAAGACGGTTGAAATATATCCAATAACACATTATATTTTAAAAGGATTATGTTATATGTACCAACAGATGACAAACTTGATGATCGAATCGAATTTCATCTAATGATAAAGTCCGATCAGACTTCATAGATCGAATTTTATCATCGATCATCAAGCGTTACAGACAGAAGAAACCCAGGCATGATGAAGCCCGACATCATGAAGCCCAATTGAGCTTCATTCAGAGGCATCAGTGACAAATTAGGTGAAAGTATTTTTGTCAATTGACGCCTTCAATTATTCTCTCGATAACCCAATTATTTGTACAAGTAACATTTTTTATTTTAAAAAAGACAATACTATATTTTAAATTGATTATTGTACTTTAAAAAAGACAAATTGTAACTAAACTGTGTTGGGTTTTTCAAATATAAATTTGGGTGTTTTGAATTGTGTAAGATAATTTGATTGGGGATAAAGTTGATGCTATTAATAGATTAAAATGTCATTAGCTAACATTAAGACAACATTTCTCTAATCGCTAGTGTAGCTTTCGTTCTAAAAGTGCAACGACTTATTTGATCTTCTTTAAAGTATAGTGATTAATTTAATCTTGAGTCTAAAAATACAATGACTTATTTGACTACCCTTTATGTACAATAATTAATTAAGTAATGGTAGAAATTATGATTGATATAGTGTTATCAATGATGTATTATATCCTTATTAGAGAAAGTGCTAAATAAGGGAGACAATGACACATGATGTTTTTATGTTCCTCCAATAAGAAGACATCACATAATTGATAACACTGCTATCAATCATGATTCTTAACGTTATTATAACTAATTTAGTCCAAAGTCAAACTAGTGTGACTTAGTTTATAATTTGTCCTTAAATTAAATGCTTATTAATTGTTTTTAATATCAATGGACATGATACCAAACTCGGCAACCACAATAATAAAACACAACTTAACAACCGAGACATAATATAACACAAGACAATAGTCACAATGTCATAAAGCACAACAACACGACCTCAACACTTTATAACACAACACAATAATACCAAAAAAGGTCCATTGATCATGACCTGTCTTGTTGTTTTCCTTTTCCTTGTTGCTCTTCTATCGAACCACAGCTTCTTTCCTCCAGTATCTCCTTTGCCCTAAAAACAAAATCTCACCTTCTACATAAAGGTCGCTCTTTGGAACACTCTCAAGTCTTATCCGCCTTTCTCTCCCTCTTTCCCTCTTCTTTTGTCCGATTCATGGCAAGATTAAGATGCTACTGAACACATGCAAAAATCTGTGAGAAAAAAATCGTTTCGCCCATCTCGTTTTGATGAGCTTTGGATAGGATTTGCAGAGACTATTGGGGTGGGTTTGATGCAATGGCTGACAAAAGCTTTGGCTCTTCAGCCTTAAACCTTCTCTGTACAGATGATCTTGATTGTGTGACTACAGATGACCAAACCCATCAAAGCAGTGGTCAAAGTCTGGAGTTTGCAAATGATTCATCCGAGCTTTTGACTGGTCCGCCATTGCAGAGTGAAGAGAGTTTCTATCTGATGATTGAGAGTGAGAAACAGCATTTGCCCCGAGATGATTATCTCAAGAGATTGAGAACTGGGGGGCCCGATTTGGGTATGAGAAGACAGGCTGTTGAGTGGATTTGGAAGGTCTGCTGATCAGTTTTCTAATCGATTGGGTGTTAAATCTTTCTTGGATTTAATTGATTTTTCTGAAAATGTGTCCTAGATCTCAGTCACATGTTGCTCTGGCTAATTTAGTCTTTCCCCAACTAGTTTCAATTGATTCTTAGTACATTTCATCTCAGTTTTGATCAATTTATTCGATTCCCAATCTAATTAACATCCATGTTGACCAGTTCTTGATTAGTTCTCTGGGTTTGTGCTCCATTTACTCCGTTGATGCCCTCTTAATCTGTGGTGATTTTGGTTACAATGCAGCCTTTTGACATTCTTGAAATGGGTTTTCTACATATTGTTCAACAGGTTCATGCCCATTTCAGTTTCAGACCATTGAGTTTTTGCCTGTCTATGAACTATTTGGATCGGTTCCTATCGGCTTTCGAACTCCCTGTATGTAAGCTCAAAACTTGAACCCATGTACATGAATTCATCCCTCTTCCCTTACAATTTGGTTGATGTGTTCAATCTCTAATGCTGATTGTCAGAGAGGTAAAGCTTGGCCAGTACAATTGTTAGCTGTGGCCTGTTTATCTCTGGGAATCAAAATGGAGGAGACCACAGTGCCTCTTTCTGTAGATTTACAGGTCTGGTGCTTATTTAATGACTTCAGTGTTCAATATTTTTCTTGCATTTTCTCGGGAAATTGTCTGTTCTCAGTCGCGTTTTCTCATCATTGTTGAGCCAGGTGGGTGAACCCCAGTTTGTATTTGAAGGTAAAACCATACAAAGGATGGAGCTTCTGGTGTTGAGCACTTTGAACTGGAAAATGAAGTGTCACACTCCATTTTCTTTCCTAGACTACTTTCTCAGAAAGATCAATGGCGATTTTATGTCAAGTTCTCTGGCCTCTAGATCGGCTCAACTCATATTAAGCACGGCTAAAGGTCTCTCTCCAGTCTTCGAAAACTAGTCATTTTTGGGAGTTAAGAGTGTTCTTTTGAATGTGTTATATGCATATTTCGATCCAATCAGTTGAACTAGGATCGAGTCGGTTCGAGTTTTAATAGGACTAATCTCTAAATAGCTTCCCCCATAAATAGCTTTGAAACCATGTTAGGAGAAACACAAGACTTGAAACAATGAACTCCGCATTGCTTTGATGTATTGTTTTGAGCCTGGTGTTTCTTCTAGCAGCCTGTCTGATCCAGTGTTTACCGGAAAGCTAGTGCAGGTATCGACTTCTTGGAGTTCAGGCCATCTGAGATTGCTGCAGCAGTGGCCATATCAGTTTCGAACCATGCACAAGCAGTGGCCCTTCACAAGGCGATGCCCTGTTTCCTATATGTAGAGAAGGTAAAGTGGCTGCACACAGACATGGCTATCCTAGAGGCAAAAGTGCCTGATTCATTTTACCACCCCATTTTCTCGGGAAAATTTGCAGGGAAAAGCGCTCAAGTGCGCTGAGTTGATCCAAGAAATGGCGTTGATGAGCGGGTTGCCTACTGCCAATGTGCGGGCTTCTTCCTCGGTTGCTCAATTGATTCCCCACAGCCCGGTGCGGGTGTTGGATTCTGCTGCGTGCTTGAGCTATAAAACTGATGATCTAGCAGCGGTTAATGGTTCGTATGCAGATTCTTCTTCTGATCAAAGCCCACAATGAGAGAAAAGAAGGCCAGGAGAAACCATTCCATGAGGGTGCTTAGGTTGAATGAAAGTTATGGCTATATATATATATACACACATATATATTGGTATGGTTCTGAAGTTGCCATCTCTCAGACTGTTGTTAAGCATGGGGACAGCCAGAGAGGTAGAAGGCGAGGAAGATGGAATAGGTTTGTTGTGTTAAAAGGCCAAAATAGTTGTTGTTTTGTAGCTCCAAATCTTCATTGCAAAATGGAAATGGAAGGAGATTGAAGTAGAGAAGAAACATTTTCTTGAAGTAAATGAACATGAGAAGCAATGACATCCTCCACTCAAGGTCAAGAATTTAAGTTATGAAAATATTTTCCTTTTAAAAAAGGAATAAAAAAAGATTGTATACGAATGCGCGTTTCATTAAGTCTCAAAACACGAGAATTTTGATACACTGAGATTATGTGAACTATGTTTGGATTAATAAGCGAAGGGTTTGAAAAGGGATGGGATAACCTTTCCCCTTGATCGAAAGATGTTTTAAACCCTAAGCCCAATCTCCTTCTTTCGCCTTACAAATTCCTATCCCCTTCCCCCAAATTGGAGGGACCAATATGAGTTTAGGATTTAGGGCTTTTACTTAAATTCTCAAATAAAAAACTTAGAATTTAAGATTTATTCAATTTCTTCACTAAACTTTAAGAATTGCTATGTTTGCACTCATTTTGGGAATCTTGAAAGGGCAGGGGTAGTGGGGCCAAGAAGAGCAGGCCCACCAACTTTTTTTTTATTTTGTTTTATTTATAAATTTTCCTATGATTTTATTAAATTTTGTTGCATATGTACATGCATAGACAAGGCATAGAAAATAATTATCACATTTACTGGCAAGGTCATGTCGCGCATAGGCAAGCCTTTACTCAAGTAATCTAGGAGGTTACTTGAGTTCCTAGATTACTTGAGTAACTCGGTTAGTAAGGTCATGTCATGCACATGCGAGTCTTTACAGGAATAACTCATACTTTTACTTGAGTAACTCGAAAGAGTAGTTGTTATTTATTCTTCTTTCTTTTTTTCTCACAATAAAAGAGATTAACCTTTCATATACTTGTAAGATTTGATCTAATTTAGAGACAAAGCCACCAATCATCTATATACTCAATAATGGTGGTTGATCTCTCTCAAGAGTGATAAATAAGATAAAAAAGTTTTTAAAGGAAGCACATATTGGTCAACCTTATGGGTGTGGGACACTAGGTTTTAGGTAGATTATGATGCAAAGGTAGTGAACAATTGAAACTAAAAGGAAAGTTGGGTGTTGATGCCCAATTTTTAGACTAAAATCATGTTGTTAATGCACAAGTCTTGTGACACACTTAATACTAAATCAAAACAAACAATAGAGACACAACTACAAATTGTATCTTTAATGCATTTAAAAGCTTTTTGATATTACCTGGCTATTAAGAATTATAAGATTTAATAAAATTTTGGTGGAGGATTGTTTGCTTAACATAAATATTAAACTATGATGTGCGAAAACACCTTATGGGTGCTCTTTTGACATTTTCGAAATATTTCTTATATTAAAACGAGATAGCAAAAATAAATAAATAAATTAGGCTATTTATACAATTTTAAAAATATTTCGAGATCATTTTGTAATATTAAGAAAATATCTAAAATGTGTTTTTGATTTGAAAATGCGTTTCCATCGACAAAGAGTTTAGAGACAAAATTTTGTATTATGTTTAATTATATTTGATTATTTTTTAAAATTTATTTTTTATTTTAATTAGTAAGTCATGATTCATGAATGATAGAACTTATATTTATATTTGTTTGAATATATTAAGAAATTTATGTTTATCTTTAGATTGAATAATTATTTTTTTATATTAAAAATTGTATTTACAAAAAAATCTTATTTTTTTTATTTACACATTTTTCTTACATTTCTTTTTTTTTCACTATTTTGAAAAATATCGTTTCTCTATTTTTGATTAGTATCGTATTTATTTCTTATTTTCGTTTCCATACAAACATCGATATTAAGTTTAGAAAAGCTAAAGTAAATGATTATTTCTAATAAGTGAGTATGAACGAAAAATATACCGTGCCAGCTATGGGTACTAGACTCATATATCCATTTATAGTTTTAAATAATTTATATTTTATTAAATTATAAACCGTTTTATTTAGAAATAGATTTTGTTTTTGAAAATTTATTTAACTATTGAATTTTAATAGTAATTGGAGGTGTTTTTATATTTATAAGACATTTGTCTAGAACACAAATTAAAATTTTTATTACTTAATGGAAATGAAAATGGAGAATTAAATATATTATTCGATGAAATGGTAATAAGAAAACGACGGTGAGAAAAAAAAATTAGAGAAGGGGAGAATGAGACATCAAATATTATGTGATAGATTTTAATCTTTTTATTTTTTAAATTTATTTATTTTTATTTTTGAAATAGGGAAAAAAATTTCATTAATGGAAAAACTCCATTTACACATCAGAGCTTGTTCTACCACACCAACCAAAACCATACTTTCCTTCTCTAAATTTTAATTATCATGCATTTATTTTATACCAGTTGAATCTAATTTCACCATTAACTCTAAGTGTCCATCATTTTTTATTTGATATCTCGATTTTGAGTGTCATAGTATTGATGCTAAAGGGGTTATTCATAGTAATATTAGGCTAAATTGATGCTAAAGAGGTTATTCATAGTAAAAAAATGTCCCTAACGTCGACAATAGGTTCTCACCGATCAGTAATGGTTCCAAGCATAACAATGAAAAAGAAGGAAACAACAATACTTTTTTCAAATTTGGGTTTCAAAAATGACATAGATTTAGATTTAAAAAATGTTGTCGTTGTTGTTACTTCTTTATCACTAACAAAGAAGATGCAGTTGATAATCGTTGATTTATTCTTCATCAACTCCACTTCATTTTCTACGTCGATTTAGTTGCTTACCTCCTTCTCCTCTTGTCTCTTCCTCTAAACTTAAATTGTTACAATAGTTTAGATCTAACCTATTAGAACCCACTTACGATGATCCTATCACAGGTGGATTTTGGGAATTCATGGGCAATGCGTTTGTGGGCATTTGTCACGAGTAACATAATTTTTTGGTTTTTATTTTAATTAATTTTAATTTAATTATTATTAAAAAAAACTTGTAACAAAGTAGAGCTATTTTGCCTATTGGTATGGTTTTAATTGTGGGTGTAATTTTTGCTTATTTATAGCAATGTACCGTAATAACTACCTATCTAATAAAACCATCAGTCCTCCGATTACCACCGCCGGTGAAAAGAGCCAAATAAAATATTCAAAGGCGCAAAATGCTCCCCACGCGCCACCCACGCGCCGCCTGACCTGGCCGCGCCAAGTCCGATAAAGATCGCTTTCCTAATCGATTCGTCGAGATCTGGGGCTGGGGAAGACGATGGAGCCGCGGAGCGGGGAGCCGAAGGCAGAACCGAAGCAGCCGCCCGAGGCGGATCTGAGGTCGGGCCAGGATCGAGATCATAACTCCGATCCGAGCAAGGAGGGCGTTGCAACCGTTGCTATGACGAATCGTGAGGCCGAGACGCAACAACTTGATGATCATCGTCCCAACCCTGGCGGAAACGGCGTTGAAAATAGGAGTGATCACGTCGATGATAAATTGGATTTGAACAGCGGTAGTCGGTCGCAGAAATCGGTGCAATGGAGCCAGGAATTGGTCGAACCTCGTTCCTCGACCGCGCCTTCCTTCATTGGTGAGTGAATAAGTAATCATCTCTGTGTGTATATACATTACATATGTATATGTATATTTGTATCTGGAGAGAATCTGTGTTCTCATGATTTGATCCCCGCGTTTATTTGCATTTGAAACTCTTTCCTTCCGCTAAAACGGAATTTTAGTTCAGAAATACGCAACTTCTTCGTGTTGGATTTGTTTTGCCTAATGTGGGGATCACATCAGAGATCAGACTTCTCTCTTCTTTTCCATGGATCTGTTTGGTCCATTTAGGCGACCTTACGATAGATTTCAGCTAAATTACGCTTAACCAAGCCTAATAGACATGATGATTATGGTCTCAATTTTGGAATATCACAGCTACTCTCTTGTCGGTTATCAGAGTTAATTGAGCTATCAGAATGATTGTTTTAGCATTAACTTTTTAAGAGAGATTTCAAATTTTGAGTCAATGAGTCATCAAAACTTCTAAATGAAAACTCAGAGAAGTTTAAAAAGTCAAAAAGAAAAGGTCAAAGAACCATGACTGATTTCATCTTCCTTCTTTCTCCTCCTCTGTCCTTTCCACTGTTATGATGGCAGATTTTGTCCATCCTCGTCCTCTCTGCTCTTCTTTCTCTCTCTTCAAACCCCAAACTCTCCTCTCCAGAGACTGTGATCCCAAGAATCCAAGCCCTCTCTATTTCTGTCATCCAGTGGATTGAAAACCTTGGCACCAATTTTTTCCATCATATCTCCATTGTCACTATCGATCTATCCATCTTCCTCTTCTATTGTTCTCATTCATGCTCTTTCTCGCAACCACCACCGTCGTCAAGAGTCCAAACCCCAAATTAAACCCCTCTCTCTCCAAATACTTACCACTTTTGCATGGGATTAAAAATATCTTGATTTTAGTAAAATTATTTGTAATAATCCTAACTGAACATTAATCTATTCTATTATAAGAAGAAAATATCTATTTTGATGTTCCTTCGATGTCAAGATCTGTCGGGTTTACATATTCAAATTGTCCTTTTTTATTTTTTATCTAATAAAATATGAATAAAAAATAATAAATTTCTTCCGATGTATACAAATTAAATGGATAGCGCACCACACACCCTCACAACCAAACCCACGTTCCCCCCCCAACCCCCCCCTCCTCCTCCTCCTCCTCCCACGTGTCTCTTTCTCTCTCCATTTTGGATGAATTTATTTAGTCCAATCCTCTCTCTACTCTTCCTTTTTGCTATACCTACAACCATGGCTTATAGAGAACATTTCTGATGAATTTATTTAGTTTTAAGAGGAAGTTAGGATAATTTACTAATTTCAACTATGGAAGGAAAATAAAAATAAAAAACCGCAAAATACTTTTAAGATTTATATTTTCTGTTATTTTTTTTCTTATAATTTGAAATATTTACATGTTTACATGATACGCGTGTTTTATGTTTAGTACTTCAAAGTATAATCATTATGGTCTATAGTTTTGTTGTTATTACAATTGCCTTCTTATATAGATTTGATTTAACTCTTCATTAAACTACGAGTTCACAACATATTTGGTATAGCGGATTACAAAATGGTACTATCAAAACACACTATAAATTTGCTACTGACTAAATAGTAAATATATATGTATGTTCAATTATTAAAATACGAGTTGCACACACATTGCGTGTGCCCCACCGCTAGTTATGTAATAGGCATATTCTTTTGTTAATAGTTTATTAGTATCTTATTTTTACGTAATAATATTTGACTAATTTAAATAATTTTTTACTCTCTAAAGTATAATATTTCACTAATTGTAATTCATACTATAATTATTATTTCTTCTTCTTCTGTTTTTTTTTTTTTTAATTTTTTCAGTTATCTGATGTTTACTTACAAAACATCCTCTTTATAAAGTTTATGGATTATAATGTTAAGGGCTATTAGTAATTTTATGACTTTCTTCAAGGTCAGCATGGTCTTCTCAATAGAACTAAGGGTAATTTGGATAATGAAACAGTAACTTTATTAATGGTTAATTGATAATAGCCATAGGGAATTAGCAAAAAAAAAAAAAGACGATAGGGAATCTGTTACATCTTTCCAAATTAAGGCAAGCAGATGTAATATAATTTTAGAAAATTCACTGGTGTTCTTTGTGATTTCTATATATTTTTGGGGTGCTTAATCTAATTTACCCCCAAATTTAAGAAATAAGGAAGTTCATGTAATTTTTGAAATCAAGAAGAGGGCTATTTTGTATTTAGGCTCTTGGGATTGTTAAGAGTAATTTATCCTAAATTTCTGGGCTTTTTAATGCTGCAAGCCTGCAAGGCATTTAAATTATATTCTGCGTTTATTTTTCTCATCTGAAATGTGCTAGAGTCCCTGATTACTGCTCGAAATGTACTGGGGAGATGGGGAAGGAGAGTTAGAGAAGCAACAAGGATGGCCGAGGATCTTGCTGGAAACACTTGGCAACACTGTAAGCCTTCCATTTTTTTTCCGTTTTCCCTCTGTTTAATTTCGTTTGTTATTTGTAAATCCACTGCATCCACGATGTTTGTTGCTCTTGGTCTGATGAATTTTGTATTTTGTTTGAGCTTCTTTCAATGGAATTTTAAGTGAGAAGTACTGAAATGAGATTAATGTTTCCTAGTCAGATGTTGGATGTTAATATGTGTGTCAGAATATATGCTGATCTTTCCCCTCTTCTTTTTTATATCTCAATTTTCTCTTTGAAAAATTGTGAGAAAAAATTAAAACAATCTAGTAATTTGAATCTATTATGAAGACTCCCTCTCTCCCATATTGTAAATGGTTAAAAATTATGAAAAAAAACTGAAGATAGAGAGATCTCACAAGTTTATCAATTCATAAAGTAACTCATAGCAGACCTGTGTGAAAAAGGTCAAATCTCCAGGGGGTCTAGGTAGAATTTGAAGTAAAATCAGTCTGCCTTGAGCAGAAAAGAGGGTAAGGAGGAGTGTTTGAGAAATGCCAAGAACTCTTAATGCTGTTGAACACTTATATTTCTTCTCTCCAAAATGCACCAAAGCTAACAACTGCTATGTCTTTGGATTCTCTCCTTGGAAAAATCCTCATCCATAGGTTAAAAAAGTTCAATACCTTCTTGGGCATTCCCAAGAAACTCTAGAAAAAGAGATAACTATATGACCATGCAGTGTAGAAGATGGTGATCCACTGATTCTTCTCGCTCCTTAATAGAAAACACCAGTTTGGTATTACATATCTTGTTTCCTCTCAACTTGTCAAGAGTAAGGATAGAATTACTGTGAGGCCCCCCAGGCCAAAAAAAAAAATAATAATAATAAAAAATAAAACACAGCTTGACTGGATTTCTCACATTCAAAATAAACTTCCAAGGAAAGCTACTTTCCCTTCAGCAGCAAGTGCTTCGCAAAGGGCCAGACAGTAAAAGCATTAACTGATGATGGGTGTCAATCCTCACTGTCTCCTTGCCCTTGTAATGGACTGGTCATCAAGTAAAACAAAGAATGCCATAGTGAAATCCAATTCCCAGTTTCAGAGATTAGACCTAAATCACGACTAAACAATAGCTTCTTCCACCAAAGAAAAGATAAACTTTTCTGTAAAAGTGCTTTTATTCAACGCAATTTCAAAAAAAGGCCAGAAAACCTTGCAGAGGGGGAGAAATTATTTTGTGCCTCCAGGCCACACTTCAGCACAAATTTTTAGTGCCCAAATCAATCAGTTGCTGCCATGTGCCAGTGATATGGGTAAATATGTAAATACATTCAGGTCATTATTTTCTTGGTATGAAGATCTTTTACAAAATATGATTACATGGCAGCCTGGCAGCAATTGATTGGTTTTGGACACCAAAAATTTGTGCTGAACTGATCCCTAGGAAGCACAAAAATGATTTCTCACGAAGGGGTTGGTGCCTTGGTGGGCACACCAGCTATCAAGCCAAAATTGTATCCTAGAGCCATCTCCTACTGTAGAAACTCTTTGATTGGGAAAAATGTCCCAAAAAGCCAAAACATACCCCTTTACATACCCAAACTGGTGTGGAACCTATGACTTCCCCTCCTTTAATCCAGCAATGTGCACCTGTCATTTGTGGATCTCAGCCAACACCTCCTCCAAAAGCTGTTACATTCATCTGTGGATCTCCCATTCATTTTCATAGCAAAGCTTTGTTAAACAGATTACGTTTCCTAATGCCCATGCCACCAGTAGAGAAAGGAAAGCGGGCTTTATCCCAATTCACTAACTGAAACTAAGATTTGTTGCCTCTGCCACTCCAGAGAAAATTTCACTAGGGCTTCTATAGCATATAAGTTATCGAGACCCAGGATAAAGAATTGAGATCAGGTAGTTGAGAATGCTAAATCTAGCCTACTTCTTTCAAGACCCTAATGAGTATTGAGAAGCCCTTAAATCTAGCCTACCTCTTTCAAGACCCTAATGAGTAATGAGAAGCCCTTAAATCTAGCCTACCTCTTTCAAGACCCTAATGAATAATGAGAAGCCCTTAAATCACCTTGAAGCCTCTATTTTCTGTTAACATTAGGCTAATGGCTACCATTACTATAATGAACAGGAAGGGGGAAGATAGGATACCCTTAATGAATGCCTCTAGAGGACTCAGAAAACTCTTTTGACCTTGTTAACCAGAACATAAAACAGTGGACACACAAAAAGTGTATTTCCAACTTCTCCACCTCAAGTTAAAATCCCATTCTATCCAACACATAATTAAGGATAGACCAAGACACATGATTTTATGCCTTTTCCATATCCAACTCATAAACGAAACCAGGAATATTGCTAGCCAACCTTGAATCCTCTATTCAGTAGCTGTAAGGACTACACCTAGCATTTGGTGCCCATATAAAACTCAATTTTATAGAAAAATCACATCCCCAGAAAAAAAAAAAATTATATACCCCACCTACAAGGGTAATGCATCTAAAGTCTTCAAGCTCTGATGCCATTCTTTTATTGGGATAAGGGTTAGAAATGATGTATTGAGACTTTTTTTTTTTTTTGAATTTTTAAAGATCAAAGAACTCTCTCAAAGTTTCCTTCACCTCTCTGTACTTAACAATAATGTTGGAAAAAGGTTTGCTGAACCTATCAAGCCCAGAGGTTTGTCACCCTTACAACTATTAAAGGCTGCGAGTACCTCTTCTCAAGGGAAAAGTCACTCAGTGTACCTTAAATTCTATCTCAGAAATGCATCTAAACTCAAGTCCAGTTAATAAATTTTTGTAGAATTCTACAGCACTCTGGCTATGAGTTCCTTGTTAAGGAGTCCTTGCCCTTCAAACACTAAATGGCCTATATAAGTCTTCCATAGTCATTGGCAATTTTATCCGAAAAAACCTTTGGTGTCCTTATCTCCTTCCTTGATGAATAAATTCCTTGATTTTTGCTTTCAACTAATCTCTTCTGAAATATCTAACCTACTTGTTTCACCTTTTGTATTCAATCTAGCAATTAATTCCTCCCTATGGATTGGGCCATGCTTTTTTTTCCCCTTCTAAGAACTTGGCCTTAGATGCTGTCTATGGATTTGATATCCTTTAAACGATTTCCAATCCTACCTTGACCTTACCAATCCCTGTTACACTGTTTGATGATGTCCTTAAGCACTCTAATTTTGCAAAGCAGTAGCTAGGAGAACCTCTTCATATAACTAGCCACCTAATTTACTATATTCACAAAAGCCCTCTCTCACAATCGTACCTGTACTGGATTATTTGTTCTCCAAAAAGTTTTTGGGGTATGCACAATCTCGATCCATGCTAATTGCTGCAGCTGAAATTTGAATATAAGCAATACATTGGCAAGGTTGTATCTTCTTTGTTGTAAATACATTTGGATTGAGAAGCCTTTCCCTGATTTTCCATGCTAGAAATGATAATTATATTGAAGTGGGAAGCTGTTTGATTTATTATTTATATTTCTTTATGGTCCACGTGCTTCTTAACTTGCTGTATTTTTTATATTTACATTCCTGCTAAAGACTTTGACAGATGCCTTTGAGACTCCTGATAAGTTGTCTATTTCTCCTCCTTGATGCCTTCTGTTGTTCTTCACTCTTGAGATCTGTGTAACTTACATAATATAACTGAAACTCTTATGTCTACCTCTATCTGTATAGTGAAAACTGCCCCCAGTTTTACTGATGCTGCCTTGGGTAGAATTGCTCAAGGAACAAAGATTCTGGCTGAAGGTGGTTATGAGAAAGTTTTTAGACAAACTTTTGAGACGGTTCCCGAGGAGCAACTTCAAAGTTCATATGCGTGTTACTTATCCACCACTGTGGGTCCAGTGATGGGAATTTTATATGTATCTACAGCAAAACTTGCATTTTGCAGTGATAATCCAATACCATATAAAGATGGTGGCAAGACTGAATGGAGCTATTATCAGGTATGCCAGGATGAGCCCCAGTACCATTTACAACAACAACAACAACAACAACATATCCAGCCGTTATCCCACTATGTGGGGTTGGCTACATGAATTCTAGATTTCTATGTGGGTTACATCCCAACAGATAGTAGGGAAGCCATAGACCTTCATCCACCGGATCTAATTTTAGTTCTGATCAATGGACCACAAAATACACTGGCAGAAGCTCGTTCTGCAATTTAACTCAATTTTGATGGGCTATCTGCAAAGACCCTATCTTATGTTAGGTACTCCAAATCAGGATTCCTATAGCAAAATATCCAAAAAGAAAAAAAGAATGTCCAATTATAGCCTAATTGATGTTGATTATTTATCTGGCTCGGACTAACCGTTAATGGCTAATGACTTCATGGAAATGCAGTTGATCCTGTCATTCTATAATTGAGTTATATTTTATTTTTCTCATCCTTCATCTAGATTTCCTATGACAATCTTGACAGTCTCTATGTCTGGCAATTGTTGGCCATGTGGACCCATCCACCAATTTCCATATTTCAAATGCAAAGAGAATCCTCTGTCCATTTCCTATTTCATTTTGTTTTGACATGGAAATGATATTTGACCAATTTCCAAATTCAATCGAGGCACTTCTTATAATAAGAGGATGAGTTGATGTTTATTGTACTGGGCATGCCAGCTTATTCTTTTTCAATCAGTACATTGTTTTATCACTTCATAATTATGTTACATGAACTTGGCAAGAGGGGTTGGGGGAAGATATGTGTTTAAGTGTGAGGGACTTGTCCAATTCTCATTTTCAGGGACATGAGTATATTGCAAAATTTTATATTTCTAAATATTTTTAATTATATAGTTGAGGTGTTGATAAATTAGCATAGAGTTTTTAATGCATATAATGATAATTATATCACTAGTTTCACAAAAAAAGGCTCTCTAGTTTGCTAAATTATTGAGTCTGCCTCTAACTAGCCAGGTCAGATATATTACTCATCCTGTTCCAAGCATCAAGTATCCAGGGTGGATACTTCATGAGTTTGAAAGATTCCATGTAGAACAGCTAAATGAGGAGGATGTCAGTCACATTTTGTTGTCATTGTAACTGGCATTTTCTTCATCATTAGGCAATAGAAAGGTATTTAAGACGGAGGTGTGGGATGAGATGCATAGACTTCATACTGATTGTTGGCTGAGCTCTCATAACAATGTACTCTTAACAATCTCAATCTAACACTATGTTTAGGCTTTTTGACCTTCCCTTCCTTTTCTCTTTCTATAGTCTCCAATCTGGACCTCATTTTTCAACCTCCTAAATAATAGTAACAATGCATGGATGGACGAGAAAATTTTCAATGCCTACCAATGGGAGGAATTCAGTGAATGTTGGACTATGCCTCTGTTACTTCTCTTGGTTTAATTCCCTTTCCCATGGCTTCTGAAGAAACCCATGCGCCCATCTACATTATTATTGCTTCTTGGTGAGCATCCTCAATTTATATAGTTTATAAGTTTGAGAAAGGTTTTATTTCTTGAACTTTCCTCCACTAATTTTGCATTAGATTTCCAACTATGCTATTTGCCCCAAGCCTATTAAACAAAGATCTGCATGTGTTTTTGAATTCATTCAGCTAAATTGCCCTTGCTTCATTGATATATATTTATATGTTACTTGGCAACAGATGATGCTCGTTCCCATACTCACTTTGTAGTGCTATATCATCTTCCTCTACCTTTGTTCTCAAACTCAAGTTACAGAATATATGCGTTCTTGATTGTAAATAATGCTTAGATACCACTGGGTTTGTGCTGTATCTGATGCAATAATAATGGTTTGGATGCATTTGGTTCCACGCTAATGCCAAATTAAACAGGAACTGTCTTGCATAGCACGGTTCAAGTTCACTTGTGCAATGAATGAACAAACTGGTTTAAGAAGTACTAGCATGCTGTGTTAAACTTTTCTTGTTGTACAGATCTGGTCAACTTCTTTTAGTATTTCTTCCAACACATTCCTGACACTTATTTTTGTACAATTGCTATTTAATTTCTCAGGTAATCATCCCTTTTGATGAGCTTAAAGCAGTTAACCCTTCAGCAGGCAGTGCTGAAAAGTACATCCAGATTGTTTCTGTTGATAACCAAGAGTTTTGGTACATGGGCTTTCTATACTATGATGGTGCCGTCAAGTGCCTGGAGGATGTTCTCCAAGCTTGCAACTTAGCCAATAATGGTGTCTCGCCTTCGAGCACTAATCACACAGAAGGATGTGCTTCGTGATACCAAAAAAAGCTCGCGATCCTTATTCCATACAGCTTTTGACGAATCTCAACTTCGCGTCTTAGCCTGGCTTGATCGGCTCTCCACCACAAATTAACCGGTTTGGGGATCTATTACTCTATGATCTTGAATCTAGTCTGTTTATACTACTTACATTTAAATACATCTGCCATGCCTCATTGTTCTTCCTCTGATACAAATCTCTCTGAGTTATTGAAAACATCCAGTCTCTTACCAAGAGAGAGAAGAAGTGAGACGGATGTCTTCTATGGGGAGTTCTTCTGGCAATTGGCATGCAAAAGAGTGAAACTAGGTGGTCTTAAGAGATCAATACTGAGATACTGGCTCTGACTACTTAACTATAAATTTGAAAGAGGTTTCAGTGGTTAAATTGTTGTAATCTTTGGTTGATATTTGACTGATGTAAAATTAAGATGCAGTGTCATAAGGAGGCTGCAATGTGGAAAATCCTATTAAGTGTTTCAGATTTTTCAAACATTGTGAAGAACGTTTCTTGACATTCTAAGGATTAATTAGGTTAAATTTTTTTTTTTTACTGTAAATAAGAATTTTATTAAATAAAAAATCACAAAAACATCCATATTTTTATGTTAGGGCATACCTCAAAAGTATCACAATAAACAACTAAACAAGCACACAAAAAAAGTCCTCTAAACAAAAAAATAAGAAAAAGGAAAATTATAATAGCGGACGTCTTCGAAAGACTGAAAAAATTAACTTGCAATCATCATTTGACAAACTTTTTTAAGAATTTTAAGACGTTTAATGTGAATATCAATATTGGTGATGTAGATATTCAATTACTTATTTAAAATACTTAAGAAGGCACAACTAAACCCTATAAACAATCAATATGTACATGATCATTCTTAAGTATTAGAATGGTATATTTGTGCGAGTGTACACTTGGAAATAATGTATTTTAGAATTGAATTAGGTTTAATTTTTACACAATGTTTTTAGAATTGAATAGGACATCAAACTAGAAAATAGAGTAATTATTAACCGATTTAATTCATACATTAACCAATACAAATAAAAAGTTTGTAATTCAAATTCCATATATAATTTATAAATCAACTAATAACATCCAAATTAGAATTCATCTTCAAGAAAGTCCTCCTATAGTCCTTCCATTTGGGTGCATTAAAGAATGTATTAGTGTTAGAAACTGAAAAGAGTCTTGAGTTGTGCACTTAGTAGTTTATACTAAAAGTGGTTAATGGATGTAAAGGATATTGAGATTTGTTTGGGAAGATTTGTTGTATGTTATTATCGATTATTTGGGCTCACATAGAGCCTTTGATTATATCTCGACAAAAATTTGATCGTTGTGAATAGTATATCAAAAGTACTTCATTTATTTGATCAAGATTATTAGTATTAGATTAAGAATTTGTTCATTATTACAAAAAATTGATATATATTTATTTTTTTTAATGAATTTAATGATCCAATGGTATTTCTTGTTTGTTTTCTCTTTTATGTTGTTCAAATTTGTTGATTAATTTGTATAATAAAAACAATATATAAAAAAATATAAAATTATATAATTTTTAAAATATAAAATATAAAATATAATTTTTAGAATAAAATTATAAAAATATTTTATCAAGTATCAACATTGTGATTACATTTTGTTCTAGAAAAAAAATTTAAAAATTTATTAAAAATTATTCATCTTGGGTTTAATAAACTTAATAATTGGTTTGAATATATTATAAAAAAATTAATTACTTGATTAAAAACATGTTATGTTATGCAATGATTAACAATTAGTTTAGATGGAAGATGTGAGACATTATTAGAGAAATGAAGAAAGATCGACATCAAACATCAATAGGTATGCATCAATACTCTCTAAATAAAGAGGGCATTTTTTGTGTTATGAAACTTAAGGGTGGGTAAAATTTCACTTAAACAAAATTAACTAAATTGAATCGGCTTTAAATTGAAAGTTTGGTTTTATTCAATTTGTAGATTGGTTTAGTTCGGTTTTCAAATTTGAGTTTTTTGGTTATTTCGATTCGATTTGATCTCTTTATTGAAAAAAAAATCAAAATAATCGAATTGATCAAAATGCCAAAAATGATGTCATTTTGGACCAAAATTAGCATGTTCAATTTCATTATTTTGGTTTAACTAGAATTTTGTTCACCACTAATTACTTCTACTTGCTTGCACTTTATTATTTATTATTTTTTTATTTTTTCAATTTGAGTAACTATTCGGTTAGTTCAATTTAATTCTGGAAAAATATTCGATCTATTTGATTTAAGCAACTGAACTGACCGAATGCTCACTCCTAATGAAACCACATCAATAAAATGAATTTCTAAAATATTCTTTATATTTTTATTTAAAACGTAAAGATACAAATTAATCTCTAAGATTTGATCTCTTATGACCTTGCAAATATAAATAATTTAATTTTACCACTTTGTTACCTTTAACCAAAGGCCCATAAAGTAATAGCAGTAATTACCTTTTCATTTAATTAAATTCATTTGCATTTATAAAAATTTGAAATTCGCATACATTCATTTTGAATAATACAAATGAGAAATATTAGAAAGAATTCACTTTAATGATTTTAATGTAATTTATTAAAATCTATAAAGACAACATATAAAGTTCTCAAAATTCATTTTATTTATTCATTTAAAGCATTTTAAATAATTTTTATCTTGGTCTGATAATAAAAATAATCCACTTATTTTTACGAATTTGTAATTTTATCCAATCCTTTTAATTTTGACAATTAAGTCTAAATTGACTCAATTGACTACAATTATATCTAACATATAAAATTAATTTAGAGAAATTGTGTTCATACTAACTTAGCATATCAAATGTTATTTAATAATAATATTTGTGAGACTGACATATACACATAAGTAAAAAAAAAAAAACAATGTAACCTATAAAAAGAAAGAAAAGAAAAAAAAAAGAAAAAAATCAATAAATTACATGCAACACAATACATTTTTTATTTATTTATGTGTATATATGACTTTCACAAATATTATTATTATATGACTTCTGATATGTCAAGTGAGCATGAATACACTCATTCTAAATTGAATAAAATTTTACACAATTAAGTCAATTTGAACCTAATTAACAAAATTAAAAAGATTATATACAAGTATAAAGTCACAAAAAAAAAAGGTTATTTTCATGATTACCCCCTGAAATTTGTAAAACTTTGGGAATTCCTTTAAAAACTTATTTGAGCCCTCAAAATTTCTTTCTATAATTCAATTAATATAGTTTGAATATAATTAATGCGATTTTAATGCTGTAGATTGAGCACTTTATATAGATATAGATATATATAGATATAGATTTTGTAAATATTACACAGATCATATGACTATTAAGAGACTGTTACCCAATAAATGACAGAATATTACTTCCCCAATATATTCACAAAATATCAACATTTTTATGCACACAGACATAGGGATGAGAGAGAGAGAGAGAGAGAGAGAGAGAGAGAGAGAGAGAGAGAGAGCATTCTTTCTTTCTGCGAAAGTTATATATTTATCAATGGGGTCGAGAGAGCTTCAATTCATACATCATTGGTGAGGTAGTAGCAATGAATCAAGAGATGCGTCCGGTTGACAGCTCCTCGCCGGCCGGAACGCTGATGAAGTATGCCAGCTACATGGAATGCCAAAAGAACCACGCCGCAGCCATCGGACGCACTGAACATGATGGCTGCCAAGAGTTCCTCGCCACCGGCCCTGAAGGCACCCCCGAAGCCCTCAAGTGCGCCGCTTGCCACTGCCACCGCAACTTCCACCGGAGGCAATTAAACGCGGTCACCCCCACTAGCAAGCACGACGCGTTCCCGCCAGCAGCCCACCGCAGCCTCGGCCACCTTCCTCCCCACCTGCAATTCGTTGCGCTTTACGGGCCCCCACCTGGATTCCAGTCTCCGCTGGGGTTACCGGAGCCGCCCAAGGGCAAAGAGGGAGGAGGAGGCAGAGGGTCGCGTGATTTTGAAGAGCAAGAAGAGATAGCGAACTCCACCACCGACACCGACAGCAACAATAACGCCGTTAATAAGGCCCCCAAAAAGAGGTTTCGAACCAGATTCAGCAGAGAGCAGAGGGAGAAGATGCTGGGTTTGGCGGAGGAGATTGGATGGAGGACTAGGAAGGAGCACAAGGAAGCGATGTGCCAGTTGTGCGAGGAGATCGGTGTGACGCCGCATGTCTTCAAGGTTTGGGTGAAAAACAACAAGACCACCCTGCGAAAGAAACCCTAGAAGACAATTTGTTTAATTATGCAAATAATTTGTAAAAACATATATATATATATATATATTTGGGAATGAATAGTGTTGGCAAAATACCTCAAGTTCGTAGGGACCTGACCGGTTGGAGCGAGGTCAAAGGTATTATTTGATTAAGATTGGATTTGATCCTTAATTGTTTAACCCGTCTCATACATTTCTTAATATATTATATTATATTTATACATAAATTAATAAACTATCTATCTTTAGATTCTATGAAACAAAAATATATAAAAAATATTATCTATATAAATAAATAATATATATTCTTCCTATATATATATGTGTGAATATATAGATTTAGGGTTTGGCCGCCCAAGCCCACCCCTTTGCCAACCCTAATTATAAATCCTTTTTCTTTTACTTTCCTCCCTTTCTTCCATATATTTTCCTTCCCTTTCTCTTCTTTCCTCATTTGGGTTTTCATGATGTTTTGTCACACTGGTGAATGGCATTGTGGTGTTTTTGAAACACTATTCTAGCTTCATCTCTCTTTTGTCTTCACGCTCATGGCTACCTATATATCATCAGCATTAAGCTTTGGTACAGTGTTGAAACTATTCTATTTTTTTATGTCTTTTGCCTTCACAGTTTGTTTGGGCTCTTCTATGATATATCGAGAATGCTATTCGGACATTCAATTTTGATACTTTTCGTTACATTTTGTATTTCGGTTCTTTTAACTTATCATTATAGTCGTGTGCATCATTAATTAATTCATTATTTGTGTGAATTTCATGATTCAAAAATTGCTTCCAAGTTCCAACTTTGAATGGTGTATATAAAGAAAAGCTTGATAATATTTATTGTCGTGGTTGCCTCTTTTGCCAAATAAACCCGTGGGTTTTAGTATTTTTTTGGTAAGGACATCTGACTTTTTTCGAATTGGGTAAGTATATGTTACTTACCCAAAAAGGTTTTCTATATGAACTAGGATAAGGACTTAATAGCTTTTGCCATATTATTCTAAATATATTTACATAAAATAAATATGTATAAATAAATTGAACATATATAAACTTAAAAAATTATATTCTAGGATTTAAATACACACACACACACACACATATTTGAGGGCATATTTAATTTTTTTTTAAATACAAGCCAAACACCTATTTGAGAATACAATGAAAAAATTTAGTTTGTTTATAAGTGAAAAATATTTTTAAAGTAACATTATTTTATAGAGTAAATTGCAAAGAACACCATGAGGTTTGGCAGAATTACAAAAAAACCTTTTAACATTTGAGAAATGGCAATAATCACTCATATTGTTAACAAAAGCCAAAATGATCATTCTATCCTTCATCTCTTTTCTCTTTCTGACTCCTCTCATTTGATTTAAAAAAATAAAAATAAGAAAAAATAATTGGTGGTTGTCAGAGGCCATTCGAAGAAAAAGAGAGAACAGACTTGGACTAGATTTGAGCTCCTCACAGATAAACCCAAATTCATCGCTTAGAGAGAGAAAAAGAAAGAAGGAAAGATGATCAACCCAAATTCATTGTGCCAATGGAGAGATGATGATGATGAACCTAACTGCCTAGGTTTATAGCGGATGAATCCAAATGGTTTGTGCAAAGAAAGAGAGAGAAGAAAAAGAAGATGAAGAAAGAAAGAAAACCAGAGAGAAAAAGAGTGAAACTCTTCATCTCAAACCCAGATCTAGGTTCAAGAGAATGACAAACCTAGATATGGGTTCGAAAAAGAAATAGAGAGAGGAGAGAAGAAGAAGAAGAAGAGAGAGAAATAGTACATGCGAGACCATTCATCTCAAACCCATATCTAAGTATAAGATGAACAACAAACTTAGATTTGGGTTAAAAAAAGAAATGGAGAAAAAAAGAGAAGAAGAAAAAAGAAAATAAATTAGAAAGAGAGAAAGAATGAAACTCTTAATCTCGAACCTAAATCTTGGTTCGAAAAAGATACATATATATATATAGAGAGAGAAAGAGAGAGAGAGAGAGAGAGAAAATGAGTGAAACCTTTCATTTCAAACCTAAATTTATGTTCAAAGAAAAGAGAGAAAGAGGAAGAAAAAGAGATTAGAGAGATAGAAATAGAGAGAGAAAGAAAATAAGAAAAAGAAAAGAAATTAGAAAAGAAAGAGAAAGAATGAAACCTTTAAATCTCGAACCCAAATCTTAGTTTGAAGAAGATATATATATATATAGGGGGAGAGAGAGAGTGAAACCTTTTATTTCAAACCCAAATTTATGTTTAAAGAAAAGAGAGAGAAGAAGAAAAAGAGATTAGAGAAATAGAGAGGGAATATATGGTGAAACCTTTTATCTCAAACTCAGATTTGGGTTCAAGATGAACAACAAACCTAGATTTGGGTTCAAAAAAAAGAGGGATAGAGAGATCAAAAGAGATGCCCTTATCATCTTCATCGTTGTTGCACTGTGAACAACTTTCGTCATTGTTACCATGTCCAAATGTCCTTAATTATCATCGTTGTTGCTATCGTGACCAACCTTCACCACTATAAACCATTAGTGAGAGAGAGAAACAGATGAGAGAGAAAGAGAGAGAAAAAATTGAACAACCATCGTCATGAATGGAATGTCTTTTTTGTTGTTCACCATTTGTCTCTACATTGTTCGCTAATTTGTCGCTATCTCAATTCCCCATTTGTCGCTATTTGTTCATTGCAAATAGAGGGAGAAAATAACATAGATAGAAAATAGGGAGAACAAAGAATGGGAAAAGATGAGAATATATTTAAATATAAGAGTATTTTAGTTATTTTATAAAATTAATGGTGATTAACTAATGGCAGAGAAAAATTACAACGTAACATTAAATTTCAGAGATACTCTTTATATTTTCTCTAATGTCAAAGGTACTTGTTATAATTATCTTAAATCTTAGAGCTATTGCTTTGAAGGTATCGTGTTAACGGTACTTACAGTATATGATAAAAACAAATTCTTTTTTTATTGAATTTACCCTAAATGTAGGTTTGGGCCTCTTGCTCAAGATTGGATCTACTACCCTTTCTTAGGCCCAGATTGCTCCAACTTGGACTTAAAAAACCTTAGGCTTCTTTAAATTTTCACTTGGGCTCAAAATGGGCCCAAAATAGCCTGTCACCCGTTTTTAAGTTCAACATCAACCCAAGGACAAAACTACAAGTGCTCTAGCGATGTATAATTAACTGACTGTTTTAATCAACAATTTTCAGGCATTATTACATCATTTTCAGGCATAATAACTGATTTGAATATCGGAGAATCCATCAAAAGATTAGGGCTCACCCTCCTTTAACAAGAAAAACCAATTTAGTTAGGACTCGACAATTGCTAAGACAACCTCAAAACCAAGAGGAACTAGAAAAGAACCCGACTATCACATGAATCGGGTGGTGATTGATTCTAAAATTTTCCAAAGTTAATGTGGGTTTTTGCTCCTCTAATGTGCTTGTGCTTGCTTTTTCTTTTTTCAAAATTTATGCTAAAACAAGTTTATAGATCATAATATTTTGAAGTGTCAAAAGTTTTGTATTATAAAATTTTGATATAAATATTTGTATAAATTTTGGAATTGAGATTTAATTTGATCAAGCTCGAATTTAATTTAGTTGGGATAGTTCGACTTAATTTTGCAATTAAGTTAATTCTAATTCAAAAATTCCATACTCAATAATAATTAATTTAAATTTATATTTAATAAAACTCAAACCAATTCTACTCCAATCATCTCCTTTACTCAGAAGAAGATTTAATCATGCATTTTTAGTCTAAAATCGTTGCATGACAATGATATATTCTTCCTATAACATTGGGTCAATATGGGTAGAGTAATATAAAATCTAATATCATGGTTTAAAAATAGGGTTAATCATGAAAATAATCTATTTTTTTTTGTAAATTTTTAATTTTATTCAATTCTTTTAATTTTAACAACTAGATCTAAATTAGTTCAATTAGGTGCAATTTTATCTAATATGTAAAATCGATTTAGAGGAAGTATTTTCATGATAATTTAGCATGTGAGGTGTCATATAATAATAATATTTGTGGAACTCAAATGTACATATAAATAAAAAAATATAATATGTAAAAGGGAAAAAAAATAAATAGATTATATGCAACAAGTTATATTTTTTTTCTTTTTTACTTGTGTGTACATGTGTATCCTACAAATATTATTATTATTATTATTATTATTATTATTATTATTATTATTATTATTATTATTATGACACATGATATGCCAAGTTAGTATGAATACACTCTCTTTAAATCAATTTTACTTGTTGGATAAAATTATACTGAATTAAACTAATTTAGACTTAATTGTCAACATTGAAATGATTGAATAAAATTATAAATTTACAAAAAAAATTGAATTATTTTCATAGTTAGCTCTTTAAAATATATATCGCATTTCTTCCTTTCAAAAGCTTTAAGTCTTAAGATTTTCCTCAATAGAAATGCATAACTCAAATATTAAATAAGTTTTGGGTACACAAATAAATTAAACTCAATCCTTGATTTCACTTACGAGGTTAAGATTAATGGGTCATGAATCATCTATAGAAAGCATTAACTAGTTTCTCGACACCTAAACGCTTGCACATAGTTTAAAATATCTATGATTTTTTGTGATATTTTGGTCGATATTTTTGTAAATTAAGGGTACCGATATAGATAGGGAGTGTAATTTTCTGTTCATCAAAATATTTTTAAAAATATCCAAAAATATCTACAATTTTCCCTAAAATATATTTTTCGTGAACTTGTAGTATAAATTTTATAAAATATCCTGAAAATATCCGTAAGATATCCATAGAATATTTGAGAAATATCGGTTAAATTTCTATAAATGAAAAGTGAAATAACCTTTTCAAATAAGAATTTGTTAAACTTTTATCAAATAAATAAAATAAATTTTCAATCCACGTGAAGAATCTCATTATTCATATTCTATTTTAATAGTCAAGCATCTCATTATTCATATTCAATTTTAATATTCAAACATTTCATGATTGAATATTCTAATTTAATAGTAAGCATTTCATAATTGAATATTCTCATGCCACTTGAAGTCTTGAACTGCTATTTTAAAACAAAAATTCTTTGCTATGTTTTCATTTTTCATTTTCAAGTGCTATTCTCGTCATCCATTTGTTCAAATTACAAGCTAATAATTATGCTTTTACTCAAAGAAATGACTTTGATACAAATTTGTCATTGAACCTATTTACTTGTGAAGAACAATACACTAATTGCACATAAGATGAAGACCATGAGTGTAGAGTTGGGGGTCCAAGTATAGGGGCTATAAGTAAGGATTAGACATGGAGAATCCATCAGACGCAGTTAGGATGTCATCATCTAATGAAAGTAACATTTTAACCACTTTTGACTCCATGAGTTTAAGGACTAGTGATGATGGCTACAAAGGTTTTGGGATCTCTAATGATCCTTATACACAATTCCCTATATATGGACATATGATAGGAAGAAATTAAAAAATTTATTCATGACATATTCGTGATTATATTCAAAATTATTCAAATTATATGTCATGATATCAGTATTGTATAAATCTAGATGCTGGCCACACCATGTATGAACCACATAAGACTTCATTTTGGTATTAAAATTTGCATGATTTGTGTGATGCAAATTAATTGAAAAGTTTTAATGGAAGCTTTTTAATTTTTTATATAGCTCGACTATATATTATGTCCATATTTAAACCTTTTAGTTATTATTTGTTAGATATAATATGATTTTTTAAATATAATATGGTTTTTGGTTATAGAAATAATTATTTTAATGTTATTAAAAGTTTTATTAAAAATATTATATTTTTAACTAAATTTTTGTACTTTTCATAAATTTTATATCAATATTTGTTGATCTTGATATTTCCGTCAAATCAAAATACCGATATTTCTGTAAATATTGATATTTTCAACCTTGCGCTTGCAACACTAACAAGACCTCTCGTCATGATAAAGTTATTAGTCCATTCATCCCTTAAAACTGACTGTTAATGGCGTTGATAAACAAATGAAGACCTAGGGATGTAAATGAGTCGCGGATTAACCCTGTTTATGCGTAGGTTAATAATTTCAAATAACCCTTGTACTTATATCTTATTTTTACACTTATTTTGACATTAAATTAGATTAATTAAGATCCATTATAAGGACACGTTTGGATCCCTAATTAGACCTCAAATTGATTGATAACCCAGACCGATGGAGACTTTTTTATTTTGGCAGATCTCAAATTAATATATATTTATATTATTATATAAATAAACATCCTATTTTAGTGTTACCAACCTTTGTACTTGTGTGTGTGTATATATATATATATATATATATATTTATGGACACATATGGGACAACTTCTTACAGAAGAGAAGAGGAAAGCACAAGTCGTCCTAGATTTGAAGGCCCTAGCAAAGGACCATGATGTATGTGGTAACCATTACCGACTGAATGGACACTTGATCATCATCGTGGACTATCCATTTCAAACGTCTATATATGTGTATGTGTGTGGCTGCTCTTTCTCCCGTAAATATTGAAAGAGATTTAGGGCATCTTGAATAATAATGGATTTATGGCCATACAATGCAGCACCAAACACAAACCATACATTAGGTATATGAATAATATTACTTGGTTTCTTGGCTTCTTGCTGCAAGCGTGTCTTATCAGGATAGTTGCTTCGATGTCTAAGTCAAACATAAAGTAAGGGAGAAAAAATAAAAAAACTTAAAATTGTAATTGAGAATGCTTATTCGAGAGGAGAGATTTTTCTCTATTTATAATTATTTAGAGATAATCTTTTACTTAAGATTAGATCTCATTGTTATAGAGTGATTAAAAATAGTTATTCTAAATAATTTTGAAGAGATTAGTTTTCCTATATTGCAAGAAATAATTCATAATCACGAGTCTATGTCTTGATTCTATAAGAACATCCAAATAAAATTAGTACTTGCTTCAATAATGAGCAAGATTGGTTCGCACTCATTCTTGTAAAAAACTCCCTTACTCGAGTCAAGCTAGGCTCAGGTAGAATATCGAGGTTGAAGGTGGCGTTGATGATGGTCCGCGATCGAGCATGGCTTGGATAATGGATTCAAGTTGAGCGTGATTTGGATAAAACGTACACATGCTAGATGTGGTAGATCTTTGGTATCATCAATAAGAAGTATTTAATTTTTTATGTATTTAAAAAAACCCCAAAATGACATTATTATTAAATTATTATAAAAATGCTATATATATATATATATATATAACAAAGCACAGTCAAGATTCAACCAGAACAGACAATTAAAGTTAGTAAGAAGGCATGAGGCATCAGCTTTTAGGAAGGACTCATCCTTCTTAGGCTAAGTTCTTTGAATACTGGCAAAGAGAAGATGATCTTCTCTAGAACGTGATGACCAAGCAATGGTTATATGACTAGGTTCCTTGTCTTCTTCATTACGGCCAATGAAGATTGAAGATTTAATTTAAGTCTCTCTATCAGTTGTAATGAACTAACCAATAGTCAAATTAATGCTGCTCCACAACTTTGTTTCCTTTGATGACCCATTCAAACAAAAAAAGACAAAAAGTTTCAAAATCAAAGTTCATTTCTTAGTAACTATTTAAATTTTAAGTTTTTTTTAGGCAATTTTTTTTTTAAATTAGGCATTGATGTAATGGTAAAATTAATTTGAAAGTCGATTATTATTAAATATAGTCTTAAATGACATGTGTCCCTTTTTAATAAATTATCATGTGTCACGATTCATTTCTCTCTGGGTAACGTTTGTTTGAGAAGCATGGCCATGTACCACTCATTGCTATATATACTTATGAATCAAATCATGAGCTAGGACTTAAAACATGTAACCTTAATTTTCTTGTTACTCTCCCTTTTTGCTTGTTCTATAAATTCCAAATAGTAAGTTAATCATTGGAGGTGATCTGAGGGGACAAAAGCCCCTTGCTTGCTAGAGTTAAACTCGAGATTTTTCAGTGAAATTGAATTGAGGGTTTATAAAATCGAATTGTAAAATTGTAAAATTTTAGAGAAAATTAAAAATATTTTTTAATAATTTTAAATATATGTTCATAATGACATAATTTTATGAAAAATAAATTAATATTGTTTAATAACATAATTATTTATTACAACCTTATTCCTTATGAATGAAATACACATACCTATTTCAAAATAATTTTATTTATCAATTTCAAAAATATTAAATAATATGAAAATTTTAAATATTAAATCTATCATTTATTTTCATTCATCAATCCATAATCAAAATTTTAAATATTAGTTCATATATAATGTAAATTCTCATAAGTTAGTCATAACCTATTACAAACTAAGAAGAAACAGACAACGAAGAAGAAGGAACAGTTGATGCTATGAATCGACAAAGAAGCAGACAAGAATCGATGACGAACAGGAATTAGACCAAGAAACGGATAAAAGAAGGAATAGATGAAGCATACCTCTTTAAGTTTGATAACAATACCAAGCAATTAGAGTTTTGAATCAATTCGTGTTGCAAATGGCAACACCAAGCAGGTGAGCAATGGAAATGTTGATTTGTGTTTGTGCATCGACAATAGCTTAGTTAGCTGTTTGTGCTTGTGAATTGACAGTGGCACAAAGCAATCAGAGTTGTGAATCGATGGTGGCACTGAGCACTGACTAATCGGGCAACAAGGGGGAACACAGATAAGGGAACCTAAGAGAGGTAACGCTTCACAGAGGGCAACCTTCGAATCAAAATAATATATTTAGATTGAACTCGATAATTTGAATCATGAGCCAATTCTAATTCTATTAAATTTCAATTTTATAAACGAATTGACTCGTTTGGAATTACATGACACGTAAACTCGTATGAGTTGACTCACGAGTTTGACAACAAATGGGTGATATCTCAAGTCCTAGTTCTTAGTTACATCAAATTCAAATCTTGTTAATATAGTTAATTTTTTTTAAATAAAATAAAAAATATTTTAGAAAAACACTTTATTATAAGAGTATTTAAAAAAATACATTATTAATAAGATCTTGTAACACTAAAACTTGATATTAATAAAATAAGGTAAATCATAATGAAGTATTAATTAATTATCTATTTATAACAGATTAATGCAATTTTTATTATTATTAAAAAAATAAAATAATCGCTCTCATCTTCGATGACTCTTACAAGAAAATAAAAATAATTTGATTTTCTAAAAAAATTATGAAAAAATGAAAATGGGAATGGAATTTCTAAAAAGACTGTTTAATTGTTATGAAAAAATGAAATAATTTATTTTCTCAAAAAATAAAAAATATGATAAAACATATTAAAAAGTCTTTTCATTTGATGTGTCTTGAATCACAGTCCATTTGCAAAAATATTAGGCTCAAGAATAAATAAGTTAAAAAAAAAGAAAAAAAAAAACCATGAAAGGTAAGAAGAGGGGGTATATCTCTTGTCTAAGTCTCACAAAGGCCCCTTCGGTAACTCTCAGTCAGACATGAAGAGAAGATTCTCTTGGAGAGTGATAATTTCTTGGAAACATTCCAAATGTGGTCTCAGTCGAAGCATGCTAACTAGTCTTCGAAATAGATGTCTTGAAAATCAAAACAAATGATCTCGAAAGATGCAAATATACTCTCCCATATGTCAGTTTAAGTTTTTGTAACTAAGAGATAATTTTTCACTCTTTAGGTATACAATAACTCCTACACAATTTATTTGAATATTTTTTTTTCTTGGCTAAAATTGACTTAAGTATTAGAGGGCTCACCTGATTGAGAGAGTTCGCGTCTCTAACTATTTTTTGTCTTGCAGTTTCCTAAAAACCTAAAAACCAGTCTCTCACAATTATAAATTTATTATTATATCTCAATAATAACAACATTTAATTGGAAAATAAAGGTCAAAATAATGAAAATGAGAATGGAATTCCAACAAAAGAGTGTTTAATTGTTATGGAAAGAGTGTAATCAAAATTTGATTATTTTTGTCATGAAATCATGATAAAGATATACACCTTTTACTCAAAATCAATCAAAGTAAAAACTATACAATTGTATATAGAAGTCAGAGAAAGTTTTCAAAGCCTGCATCAGAAACTTATATATGTAATAATTTTATGACTTAATATTTAGGGATTAGTGTTTATTTGATTATCATAAAATAAAAGTGAAAGTTAAAAAGAGAAAAAATTTAAGTCGAATAGATGTGTAGGTAGACTTATATTCGAAAATATTAAGATTTGGTCGAGTAATTACTCAAATTCTTGCGATATAATTTTTGACTTTCATGAGATGATTGTTCTTGTATGGTTCTCGATGCTCATGTCTTCGATTATGCCAAGTGAAGTAAGTCGCATGTTAGGCTTTTGACTCTTACGTAGGGCGAGAATAATTAAACTCACAATCCATCGAATTGACACTGATATATTATTCATCCAATTACTCGACCTACGCCTTTCTGTAACACCCTTCTGTATAGAAATGAGTGTCTTTAATTAATATATATATATATATATAATATTATCATTTAAAAATGTAGAATCAGGAGGATAATAAATTTTCTGTATATGATGGCAGTGTGCTTGCAATACTCATATCGGCTCTCTCTCTCTCTCTCTCTCTCTCGCTCTCTGAGCCCAGAGAAATTCAGAGATATATCAGATATAGGTAGCAATAAGAAGAGCGAGGGGTCCATGGATGAACGCAAAGCGCCCCTGTTAGACTATTCATCACCCGCCCTCGGATCCAAACATCAAGAAGACCAAGACGAAGATGTCGATCTTACGCGGAGAGTCTTGGTTGAATCCAAGAAGCTGTGGCACATAGTTGGCCCAGCGATCTTCAGCCGCATCGCCTCCTACTCCATGTTTGCCATCACCCAGGCCTTCGCCGGCCACCTCGGCGACCACGAGTTCGCTGCCATCTCAATCGCTAGCAATGTCGTCGTCGGCTTCAACTTCGGCCTCTTGGTACGTTAAAATTCATTGATTTGAGTCCTGTCTGGTCGAGTCTCTGGTCACTAGTAATTAAGAACACTATTTGGTATCTATCTGTACCCAAAGACTAGACTGCAAAAGATCTTTAGGGGTGCACGTGACCCGAATACGAGACCCTCAAATTCAGTAGCGTACGTGACCGCGTATCAGTAGACTATCATTTGATGTGGATGGTGAATCTCCTGTTTGTTGATCTAATATGGTATATATACTAATCAACAGTTGGGGATGGCGAGCGCTTTAGAGACGCTATGCGGGCAAGCTTATGGAGCCAAGAAATACCACATGCTGGGGATATATATGCAGCGTTCTTGGATAGTTCTCTTCATTTGTGGAGTCCTGCTTTTGCCGGTATACATATTTGCCTCTCCGATACTGAAGCTTCTGGGGCAGCCGCCGACGGTGGCCGAACTCTCCGGCTCGGCGGCCATATGGATGATTCCGCTGCACTTCAGCTTCGTTTTCCAGTTCCCGCTGCAGCGGTTCCTGCAGAGCCAGCTGAAGAACGGCGTGATCGCCTGGGTGTCGCTGGCGGCTCTGCTGATCCACGTGTTCGTCAGCTGGCTATTCGTTTACCGCCTCAAGCTTGGAGTCGTCGGCGTGGCCGTGACTTTGAACTTCTCGTGGTGGGTTCTGGTGATTGGGTTAATGGGTTACACCGTGTTTGGAGGGTGCCCTCTCACCTGGTCCGGCTTCTCCATTGACGCCTTTTCTGGTCTTTGGCAGTTTGTCAAACTCTCTGCAGCTTCCGGCGTCATGCTCTGGTCCTCTCTCGATCTCGATCTCGATATATCTGTTGAGTTCTGATCTCACTGAGTTGTTTGCGTTTAAATTGAATTGAACAGTTTGGAGAGTTGGTACTACAAGATACTGATATTGATGACTGGAAACCTGAAGAATGCAGAAATAGCGGTGGATGCTCTGTCCGTATGGTGAGAAACTTCTTCATTCTTATCTTCTCCTTTTATTTATTTATTTTTTGGTTCATTTTTATTGATTATTTTCCTTTATTTCTATGATACCCAAAAGATTTCTTCTATTTGATCGTAAGTTTTACTGTTTTGAAGCTCCAAAACTTATTAAGATTGATTAGGGGGACTTGAACAATATGTGTTTTCATAAGTAGGTAATCCTCACAAGTTTTGTCTCGATCCGAGTATTTGTGAAAAAGGCGAGGTTTGTTCATCGTGTATATATAGAGCATTGATGCTTAAAGTTATTTGGTTTAGCTATGGGAGTTTTATGCTTTTATATAAGTGATTAAGATATTCAAAATTATAGCTTTGAGATCCCTAGATTTGATGATTCTATAAGAAAATCTCTCCTACTAAATAGAGATGAAGAGGAGATGGTTGTGTCAAAATTTTTCCTAATTTAAGATAAATCAGTGTTCATTCCTTCTTATCCAAAGAAGAAATGAGAGCCAAGTAGAATTATCACTTGGGGGTGTGATGAATTAGTGGTTATTTTTTGATAATTAATTCTTTAAACTAAGCCAAAGAGAACTGTATCATCTCCCTGTCATTTATTGACATGATATGAACACATGGCAATATAAGATTTTAATTTTTAACCTATTTATTATTCCCACATCATATATACAGGTGTCGAATATCTCCACAAATAAGTATTCTCAATTGAATAGTTGATGGACTATACCTTTAAATCAATTGAGTTGTTTTGTTTCAAGTATTCTAAACTATGTGTTTTTAGAGATTGATCAACTAGTTATTTAACCTCGTGATATTACTAAGGTTATTCAATTTTGTTCATCTCAAAATTAGATTATTATGAAATCATTAACTTAAATATTAAGGTCAAAACACGTTTTAAATTTCTATACATATAAATAATTTTAAAAATGATGTCACAACGGTCTTAACAAATAATTTGAGACATTTGTTAAGATTGCATAGGTGCATGCCCCACCCTTAATTGGCCAACCTCTAATAATTCAAACAATTAACGTCGAAGTCGAAGTGTGGTAGAACATAATTTTTATAATTTATTTTTTATTATAGGAAAAGTTTAGAATTTAGAATTTAGAATTTAAAATTTAAAGTGAATAGAAATATGAGTTTGTTTTATATTCTCCTTGTGACACGATTAGGAGAATTTGGTTTGGAATGAATAGTCCCTATGCATGCTCTACCACTAATTAAAACACCTTAGAAGCTCATATTTATATCAATAATATAAAGTGTCCCAAAATTTTAAAATGAGTGTCCAAGTCACGCTTTCAAGGAACGTGTCGTAGCTAGCTTTGCATTGTCATTACTGAACTATATTATATACAGTCGACTTAATATTTAAGTTTACGTGACTATTCAGTGGGCTTATCATTTGTTATTCATTAATTCATTAGATTTGGCCACTTTTGTTTGTCCTTTAATTCCGTGCGCTTATCATTTGTTATTCATTAATTCATTAGATTTGGCCACTTTTGTTTGTCCTTTAATTCCGTGCAGCATGAACATCAACGGGTGGGAAATGATGATTCCTCTAGCCTTCTTTGCTGCCACTGGGTACGTTATCCTATATTTAAGTTTAACATTTGTTGTTCTAATAACTTACATTAACAGTTGATATTATGTCTGGTATTAATATAAATTTATAAAATATTAATGTGAAGAGAAATGTTATATTTAGAAATAAATTTGATAAATAATTTTTATAAATTTATGATAATTATACCCATTGTGCGGCGTCTTATTCTAGAGATAATCACAAAAATAATTCAATCCTTTTCGTAACTTTGTAACATTAATTAGTCCTTTTAATTTTGATAATTAAGTACAAATTAACTCAATTAAATATAATTTTATCTAACATACAAAATCAATTTAAGGGGAATATGTTCATATTGACTTGACACATCTGGTATCATATAATAATAATTTTATGAAACCCACATTAACATATAAATAAAAAAAAATAAATGAATTATGTGTAACAAGTTATACTTTTTTATTTATTTATATGTATATGTGAATTTTATAAATATTATTATTTTATGATACGTGACGTATTAAATTAGCATTAACATGTTCTCTCTAAATCGATAGATAAAATTATAGTTAATTAAGTTACTTTAGAATTAATTGTTAAAATTAAAATATTAAATAAAATTATAAATTCATAAAAAAATATTAAATTATTTTCATGATTAACTCTTTATTTTATATTTTTCTCCATCTTGTGTAATGTCACAAATCACAAATCTGAGAAGTAATACACAATTTTCTAAGGTTGGACCCTACTAGGTCTTGTCCTTTCAAGAAAGTAAGTATCAATTGATAGCCACAAGACATGACAATTAAATTAAGTGCGAACATAAAGACCAAAGACATGGAAAAGATGGCCACCTTGTCAATAATATAAAGTCCAAAGACATCAAAGTAAGTATTATTGTCCTGTCCTCCAGCTGTAGGACAGTGGAAGAAAGGACTACTATTCACGTCCACGAACTTGAAAGATTTTATTTAACATAAAAAATAAAAAATAACAATAATATATTCAGTCTTTATCTCATTATATGTGATCGGCTACATGAATTCTAGATTTTTATATATTTTTATTTTTTGTTATATCTTCATTTAAATTCATACATTTCATATCAAACTTTAATGTCTCTCTCAAATTATTTTTAAGTATGCTTTTATCTCTTTTTTTGACTAATTGTTCTATTTATCAACTCTGCTTCTACCTTATTAAAAATAACTTCATTTCTAATTTTATCTTTTCTTGTATGGCCGCATATCTATCTTAGCATTCTCATCTCTGCTACGCTCGTCTTTTATTCATGTTGGTATTTGACCACCCAATATTCTGAATCATATAACAAAACTGGTCTTATAGCTATTTTATAGAATTTTCCTTTCAGTTTTAATGAAATTTTACTATCATATAACACCCTCAATGTATTTCTTTATTTTAGCCAAACTATCATAATTTTATGCGTGACATCCTCGTGAATTTCTCAATCTTTTTGAATTATTGATCCCAAATATCGAAAATAATATTTTCTTTGTATGATTTGGTCTTTCAATTTTATTATAACACCATTTACTCTTGCATTTTTATTAAATTTACATTCTATATATTCTGTTTTCCTTCTACTTAATTTAAATCCTTTAGATTTTAAATTGTTTCTCCACAATTCAAGCTTATTGCTCACTCTCTCTTTTGTTTCATCTACCAACACTATGTCATCTATGAATAGCATGCACCATGGCACCTTTGTTTGAATGTGTTTAGTAAGTTTATCAATTACTAAAACAAATAAGTATGAATTTAGTGCAGAACCTTGATGCAGTCCCATTGTAATTTTAAACGGTTCAGTATCCTCTTCGCATGTTCTAACCCTTGTTTCTATACCATGATACATGTCCTTAAGAGCTTGTATATAGGTTATTCAGACTCATTTCTTCTCTAAAACCCTCTATAATACTTTTCTAGGGATCCTATTATAGCCATTTTCTAGATCTATAAACACCATATGCAAGTATTTTTGATAATCCCGATACCTTTTCGTTAGACGTCTCAGTAGGTATATAACTTCTATTGTTGACCTACCAGGCATGGAACTAAACTGATTTTCGGAGACGTCAATCTGTTTCTTTTCTGAGCCTCTGCTATATTACTCTCTCTTAGAGTTTCATGGTATGACTCATTAACTTAATTCTTTTGTAATTTTCACAGTTTCGAACATCTCCTTTGTTCTTGTATATAAGAACCAAAATACTCTTCCTCCACTCATCTGATATCTTTTTTGATTTAAGGATCGCGTTAAATAATTTCGTTAGTCAGGAAATGCCTTCTTTTTCCATGTATTTTCATACTTCTATTGGTATATTGTCCAGTCCTACCGCCTTATGATTTTTCATCTTTTTTAATACTTGCCTTATTTTTTTTAAATTTATGCATTGATAAAATGTATAGTTCATATTCTCTTCAAAATTATTAAGATGATTGTGACGTTTATATGATGCAAGCAAAATGAGAAGGAGGGCATAGGCCCCACCCCCTCCCATCCTCTCTTTTTGCATGCTCGCATCGGATAGGAGAATAAATTTTAAAAAATAAATATTAAGAAAAAAATAAAAATAAAAAATAACAATAAAAATAAAAAATAACAGACACCCTCGTATCTTTATCGTTTCTTTTAAAAAATGAATGTATTTAATCTTGTGATTGTGTATGCATGACCATAACAATAGGGTTAGGGTTGCTAACGAGTTGGGAGCAGGCAATGGTAAAGGTGCTAAATTCGCGACAATAGTGTCGGTGACAACTTCGGTAACAATCGGGCTCTTCTTCTGGTTGATAATTCTGATCTTCCACAATGAAATTGCCCTAATATTCACCTCTAGCAAACCTGTCCTCAAAGAAGTAAGCAAGCTCGCAATGCTCTTAGCGTTCACTATCCTCCTCAACAGTATCCAACCAGTTCTCTCAGGTAATTTAAACATATATGTGGACAGTTACCCCTCGGTTAAACTACGTATTTTAATTTTTGTATTTACATATTTTTTTAATTAGGATTGATTTACTTTAATTAGTTGGGTGATTGTTGTTGGCTTAGGGGTTGCTGTTGGATCCGGGTGGCAATCCGTTGTTGCATACATCAACTTGGGATGTTACTATCTGATTGGGGTACCCCTTGGATTTGTAATTGGATGGGTCTTCAACTATGGAGTTATGGTATGAACCTCTCAACATCTCTTTTCTCGTCAATTTTCTCAAAATTTTTTCAATAAGATTGGGCTCAACGGGTGTTCGAATTCCAGTCGGGTCTTTGGTTCATATTTTTACTTTAATCGATTTTTTAGTTTTTTGGGTCAGCCCGATCTAGAATAGTCCAAGACCAAAAAAAAAAAAAATTAAAATAAATAATGTTATTTATTGATAATAATAATAATAATAAAATATACATATAATATATTATTAAAATATAAACTAGTTAATTCTTGTTTAGATTTTTTTTTATGAAAATTTTTGTTGAAATGATATATCTCGATATGTATGCATATTTTTTAAAATTTTATATAGAAAAACAAGAATAAAATATTTAAGATCCAGTTAATCTGATCCAATCTCGACCCTAACTGGTTTGATTTTTAATATGAGAATTTTAGGATTCTTTATCCCAATTCGAGTCGAACATCCCACACTCAGCCTCATGATTAATAATCAAGGGCCAAATAATCAATACTGACGAACAATTATACATACTTGTTTAATGGTTAAGCAATAATATTAAATATACTTTTATTTATATATATATAAGTTGTATTTATTGTATCTTATATAATGTTTAAATGATTTTATTGGTTGATTAAAGTAAAATATATTTATTACCCAACCAATAAAATTATTTGATTGTTAAACATAAAATACAAAAGGATACATATTATGCAAGAATAAAATGTATTTATTATTATTTAACCATTACATTAACATTAAAAAAAAAGTAGGGAACATGCTTTAAAACGTAGGGTATATCCTACACTGTGATGGAGAGCCCTTTTAATTATTGGATTAGAATCATTGTATTTATGGCAATCAATCACTCTCTAACTTTGGATTAATTAAATAATAATAATAGGGTATATGGGCTGGAATGATTTTTGGAGGGACTGCAGTTCAGACCTTGATATTGACAATAATTACCATTCGATGCGACTGGGACAAAGAGGTAATTAAGCTTCTCTTAATTATATCATTTCATTACACACTCTTAATATCAGCCCTTTTCTTTTAATTTTTAGTTTCCTTAATTTTTTAAATCAAAATTAATGAAAAATATTATTTTTCCCATTAAGCATTACTCCAATTTCATATTATTCTCATTTTTCGCTTGAAAATAAAAATAATTAAAACTATATATGTTCTCTTGACTAGTGTTATTGTCACTCCGAATAATTTATGAATTTCCAACAAACAAATGTTGAAATGTTTGAAAAAAAAAAAATCACAATGATATATATAATTTTTTCTATAAATAAAAATTTTATTAAAAACATTATAAAGCGTCAATAGTTAAGGTTAGGGCAAACTCCTGATCTTCAAATGTTAGAGGAACTCCTAATTTTCATATACAAGTATCAAAGGAAGTCTTCAAATGTCTTCATTCTGAATTCATATTCCCGATCTTTATTTGTCTTTGTTTGAACTTATTTTTCAAAATTATTAGAAAACAATAGTGGTGCTTATGGTTGATATGTTAAAATTGCAGGCAGAGATGACAAGATTGCGCTTGAAGAAGTGGGGAGATAGAGTTGAAGAGAGCAATGCATGATATGTACAAATTTGATTATGGGGAATGTGGTACATGATTATACTTGTGAGACTATCGTTGCAAAGTTAACCCTACCCAATTCAAATGATGTAATGATTTATGAAATAAACTAGATCGGTTAAGTCAGATCGAGTTAATTGACAATTAGTCAATAAGTTGATCAATTTTTTTTGTGTTATGAAATATTTAGATATTCAATCGACTATTCATTATCGTCTAGAGATAAAAATTGATGGGATCTATCATCTCTCGAGTGAAAATAAATCTTGTTATAAAGTGATAGCTAACTTATCATTTTTTTTTTTATATAAGTGTACATTAACTAAAAAAACTCACAAAGTGTTTATAGTTTAGACTATAACTCGAACAACCACAAAAACCTAAACAAACTAGGGGAGAAACCACAAAAGAACAACTCTAAAAACAAAACTAACTTGCCAATATATGCATATTAAAATATGCAAAGAGTTAGCACCATCAAATTGGTTAATAATCACCTGTCCTTAATCTTTGGAATCTTTTTGAGCTTTCTCTATCATTCTTCTTCTTCCTTTTTTTCTTTAATTGAGATTTTGATTTAACAAAAACATACCTTGAATTATCTACCATGTCAAATGCACAAACCTCGTCCATCACATGACCTCGTCTACCTTTGTTCTCAATATCCATCTCTGACTTATCAACACATCTTTCTTCTAAAGGAAGATTTAAATCCCCAGGAGAAGGGAGGAGAATCTATCCTCCATCAATGAATCAACCAATTTCATTTTTAAATTTGATTCAAATTGCAGAAGAAATCTGGATTTGGTTCCTATGGTGGTGGGCAACAACAATGGCAATTGACACTCGTTGGGAAATTCAACAATTTCATCCTTGGGCTTGTAGAGATGGGAAGTTGCTTGGGTCCAGCCCTACTCCTTCTGGACCTTTTTTGTCATTAGCATCATTAAGAATTTATAAACTATTCAGCAATTCATTTGATGAACTGATAACTTATTTTTTGATAAATTACCTCAAAGTCAATTGATATTGATCAATTAAACCACTATATTTAGTCTCAAAATTGAATTATTTATTATCTTTTAAAATTAGTTACTATATTTTAGAAAGATACAAATTGTAGCAATGTGGAATTTAATTTGGGCATTTGTAACCGTATAGAATTTTTTTGATAGGAGCAAAGCTGATGTTATAAATTGAATTAAATGTTATTGGATGATATTAACGCGAAATCTACCATAATAGCTAATTTGGGCCCGAATATAAAAATATTCACACAATAATAGCTAATGGCATAATCGGTTCTTTTTAAAGTCCAAACGCTAATTTGGATCGAAATCTTAATTTACAATAATTTATACAATAATCAATTTGACTTCAAAATCGAAGTACAGTAATTTATTCAATCTTAAATTCGATTTCAGAATTTAAGATTGAACGAATTTTAAGGAAGCAGAAAGTTACAAATCAAGCATACATTGCAAATGAAACTCACAGGTTCAATAGTTGCCTAAATGACTCAAATCCTATACCAAATCAAAACTTATCGAGTTAGGGTTGTAACAAAAAAAAAAAAAAAAAGATCTTGATTCTGATATCGGGACAAAAAGTCATGGTCTAAAAAGTACAAGGTGCGCAGTCTTAAAAAAGGATTGGTCGACTAAGGAAATTCTTAGTCGATTGAGGCTTAGTTGACTGGGCCAAGGGCTGGCATGAAAATCTAAGAAGACTGGCCTTTACTGAGTCGACTAAACCCCAAGATTAGTCGACTCGATGCACACAAAAAACACGAAATGGATCAGAAACACCCCAAAACGACCACCACTAGCTTCCTAACCCACAAATGTCAGTCTTTGAACAAAAAATGGGGTGAACAAGCCCCAAATAAACACCAACAAGACCCAACATCAAGCCTACAAGAAGACCCACTATGATACAAAAAAGGAAACAACCAAACATTTTCATGAAAAAGATTACAATATTTACCAGGGAAGCATTTTTTTAATGAAATAGAGAAGAAAGGAAGGAAATACTTGCACAACCCATGAGAAGAAAGTGCAAGAGAACTTGCCTTAAATGGTGCAACTCCAAAGAGATGAAGAAAACCCCCAAAATTTGCAAATCTCCACTTGAAGCTCCAGCTAAGAGTAGAAAATGAAGAAAATAGAAAAAAGAAATGGAGAGGAAGAAGAAGAGATGAATGAGAGTGAGAACAAGAAAGAATGGGGAGAGAGAAGAAGAAAGATTGTAAAGGAAGCAAGGGAGAATGGGGAGGGAGTGGGCCGTCGTCCAACTCCAACCACCCCCTTCTTTTTCTTCTTCCCAATTTACTCTCATCTACACACACACCACTTGAAATGTCCATGCCTTTTATGGACATTTCTCACATCTTTTCATTTCTTTTCCCTTTATTTAATTCAATCTAACATTTATATACATGGGCCTAAGCCCAACTCAATACTTCAATTCATTTAGGCCCAACTAAAATAGGACCCAATGGACTTACTTACCACTTGCCCCAACCCACTTTAATTCTTATAAAAATAAACCCACCATTTCTCAGATGGCTTAGGCCAAAAATCATAGTCCAATCTATTAATATTTATTTATCCACTCTAACTTACACCTATATATATATATGCTTTAAAATTCCAATCTTAATTCTAAACAATACCCAGACATATTATGCTCCAAAATAACATAGAATAAATTAAAATAAAAATATAGATGATACCATAGACCCAATAACAAGTCGTCACACCATATATACTCATGACTAAAATCATGAGCTAGGACTTAATACATGTACTCTTAATTTTCTTGTTATTCTCCTTTTTTGCTTGTTCTCTAAACTCCAAGTAGTAACTTAATCGTCGGAGGTGACCTAAGGGGACAAAATCCCCTTGCTTGCTAGAGTTTAGCATATGATATCAAGATTGTTAATGTAATGAACCAAATCTAATTATGCAATGTTTATTATGCGACGAGGTTGAATTAGTTAACCTAAATATGTAATGGGTAGTTTTCGTAATTATGTTCTAAGTATTTGGATGTCTGGGTGTAGTGTATGGGTATACATTTAAAAATTTATTGAAATATCCGGTTGGGGCATGAGGCTATTCGGATAGCAAAGATGCATCCGGATAGGGTGGTGAGATATTTGGATGAGGGTGATTTATATTCGGATGGGTAGTCATGGTTATCCGGATATGGTGTGGAGTATTCAGATGACTTCTTCAAGTTATGTGAGTGATATCCGGATAATGGAGGCATATCCGAATATCTCTTTGAGTATTTGTGAGTAACATCTGGATATGAGACTGTAGCTGTAATGCCTCACCTTTTTCAAGGGCGTTAAATAACTTAGGAATTTCAAAAATATTTTTTTTTCAATATAAACCAGTTCCCGACAATCCCGTTTTACCCTCCCAGCATACTAAACAAGAATCAATAAGTTAAGACAGGTAATCATCATAAATGCGGAAGTAATAATCAAAACTTGATATCGTACAAAATTGAAATTCACTTTATTCATAAAATAAAAATCCATACCATTATATCTTCAAATACTTAATTACAAGGAGACTCATCATCAAGAGATAACAACTAAGTACCTCAAATGATACAATCTAATGATACCATAACAATTATACATGATTAATAATATATCCTGAATTCTCATGAGAAAACAAATACCGGGACAACTCGCGAAACCTATCAGCCATGTCATCACGTGCCGTTACGTCTTAATCACCTCCTTACCATATCTGCAAGTCTTAACTGGAACGTTTGGATGTTCTAGGGGCATAACCAGATTAGAAGATGAATCTTCTAGTGAGGGTTTAAAAACATGATATGTGAATGTAGGATGCAAATACATGAATATATAAATATTTGCCCTAGTGTAACTTTTCAAACCCAGCCCGGCATGGAACCCTAGGCAGAATCTCGAAGCTCTGCAAGATAAGCCTAACGTTGTTCCATCAATTGCCCTTGGAGAATTACGGCTACACTCTTAGGGTGACATCCTAATCCCATGCACGAGTTTCAATCTGATAATAATATCGTGTCATGAATACATCACGACTTCCTATGCAACGATATATGAACAAATATGAGGAAAATGATCATAATATACGTAAATATCATGCATAGAAAGATAATCATATCGTATATGGGTTATAGAGACAAAACCACCCACCTTTAGAGATAAACTTGAATTTTCTCGAAAAGCACACATCGCCTCGATATGCGTGCTTGGCCTCGATTTTAGTGCCAACTCTCAAAAGTTGCACTAATCACTTTTTCTAAAGCACATAAATCATAAAAAGCATATTTAATCACTAAATATCTCAATATTCTAATTTCTTTCATTTTTCCTTCATTTTCTTCCATTTTGCCTTCTAAAAATCTCAATAAATACCCTCAAGACTATTTTCTCGAATCTCTTTTCACAAAAATTCATAATATCCAATGAAATTCAAAGAAAAATTACTGAACCTACCTGGATGTTGCGTTTTAAAGCACAACAAGACTGTTTGGTGCAAAAATTGAGACATCAGGAAGCCCAAATCCAAGTTTTTTGCACGGACATCGAGAACACATTTTTCTAGAATTTCTAGAATTTTTTCATATTTTTCAGACCATCCACATGCTCGCATGCGCTAGCGCGAGTGGCTGTGCGTGAAGGCTAGCGCGTGCCGGCTACGCGCCGGTCATCTTCTCCCGCGACGGCAAGCCAGAAAACCTGGTTTCCTCCACCCCTCGAAAGACCTCTTCCAGTCAATCATTTTGGCATAGGTTTGAGCTCGAAAGGAGCACCAGAGGGCCTCCATTTGGCTGGCCAAACTCTCGGCCAGGTAGACTGCCTCCCATCTCTGGTCAAGTTCGAAACACCTTCAAACCTCAACCAAAATTCACCAAAATCTCCAGATTCCTTGTTCAAGCCATTGGCAACAAAAGCCCTATGGTTTTGACTCTTAATTTATTCAAAAAGGGCCTCGATTTGGAGCTTCAATTTGCTCTAGAATTGGCCTCTATGGATTCCTATTTATAGGCAAAATCGAACGCCCAAATGCTCTTGACTGCCTTACTTGACCCCTTAGGAGTCTCTACCTCCCCTAGATCGACCTTGAGCGAGCCTTATCCAATCAAAATCACAAGTTGCAGGTGAGTGACCATTCGACCAAACTTTCGGTTGCTTTTTTGGCCAACCCAGTAGTCGTTGTTGGCCTTTGCCTTTATTAAAGATGCTCCCTCGACCATCCCTCGTGCAACCATGTGGCCAAAATCGACTGTGGCCGACCGACAAGATGCTGGTCGGTTTACCATTGCTAATATTTTCAGCTTTTAGCACTTTGGCCCCTTAACTTTTGGCCTTTACCTTTTTGACCCTTTTTACTTAGTCCCTGAACTTTCTAATATTGCATTTAAGACCCTCAAGTCCTAAACATCCACTTTCCCCCCGAAGATTCTGAAAAAACATCGTTTCGGCCTCCCTCTAGTAATTTTAGAAAATTACACTATAAAAAAACTAACATTTAGCGGCGATTTTTTTTTGCATTTAGCGGCGGTTTTGACCAACCGCTGGAATAACCGCCGCTAAATCATATTTTTTGCGACAGTTTTAAAACAGCAGCAAAATTAGTGATTCAGCGGCGGTTTATAAAATATATAGCGACGATTTTTCAATGGTCGTGAAAATTATAAAAAAAATTAAAATTTTTAATTTCTCCCACCCATCCGCACCCACTCACTTGGACCTGCCTGTGCCCGCGCAGCCACGTGGCGAGGCTGGAAATTACCCCTTCCCCAGTTTCAAACCCGCAATCTCCACTGTGCACGTGCATGTGTGACCGTCTGATCTGCCAAGCCCTCTTGTTATATAACCGCATATATAAATTATATACCAAAACAAACACTACTTTCCAGAATTATATTTTATATTTTTTAATATAAATTAAAAGATATTAATTAATTTATTATTTTTTAAAAGAGTAAAGGAATAAATTAAAAATAAATTAATTGAATTAAATTAACTAAAAATAAAAAAATTATATATTTTTTAAAATTATTAAAATTTTGTTAAATTTATTTTTATTTTAATTTTTTAAATTAAATTTTTAATTAACTAGTGGTGAACCCGTGTGATATATGGGAGAGTTTAATTTTAAAATGAAAAAATAAATTTATTATTTTAAATAATTTTAACGGAATTGATAATTATAATTTTTTTTAATCTTTAATCATGTTGAAAAAATTTAGGTTTACTTAATTATTCACTATTCAATATGCTAATAGAGAACACTTTTAATTCAATATACTGTCATTCAATATATTAAAAAATAATTAACATATTAAATAGGTCACTTGAGAAAATACTTATAAATTTTTTTATTATATTATATTTATTTATAAATAAATATTATAAAATCTATAATATTTTCACTTAAAAACATTCGTTATTTTCTATTTATTATATTATAATTATAAATATAAATTAAAACTCTTAAATATGAGTAAGAATAAGTTTTTTCAATAATAACAAAATTTAAAAAAAAAATAATTTTGATTTCTTCTATAGTCTTAAAAATGTGATACCTTAAATATTAATTAGTATTGAAAAACCGTAACATTAATAACCTTAAATAATTTTTATGAATTTTTAAGACATCATATTTTCAAGACTATAATATAATTATTAAAATAATTAATAATTAATTAATAACTACCTTTGATTTAATGCAAGTTTTTGAGGGAAAAAATTCAGCATTGATTGACACTTGGCAAAATACTTTATTTGACTATCATATTTTAATATTATATAAATATACATAGAAAAAAGATATAAAAATAATATTTTAAATAAATAGATAATTTTCTATGACTTAATTAATAGTTTAAGTTGTCTATTAATATTTCTCACAAAACTCATGCAAATTTAATACAAAACAATTAGCATTGAAAAACTTGTATATTTAAAATTTATTATTAATTTTACAATAATTAGTACATATTATTTCAAAACAATTGAAAGATTTAAATTATTAATGCAAATTACAAAATGTAAATTATTAATGCAATAAGTATTAAACACAAATCATTAATGCAAGTTTTGGGGGAAAATTTTATTACTAATTATTTCAAAGCATTTGAAAGATTTAAATTATTAATGCAAATTACAAAATGAAAATTATTAATGCAATAAGTATTAATTGTAAATCATTAATGTAAGTTTTGGAGGAAAATTTCTTTTTTCAAGACTATCCTACTTTTATATATATAAAGATGCAAATTACAAAATGTAAATAATTAATGCAATAAGTACTAAATGCAAATCATTAATGCAAGTTTTGGAGGAAAATTTTATTACTACTTATTATTTCAAAGCAATTGAAAATTTTAAATTATTAATGCAAATTACAAAATGTAAATTATTAATGCAATAAGTATTAATTACAAATCATTAATTAATGCAAGTTTTGGGAGGAAATTTCTTTTTTCAAGACTATCCTACTTTTATATATATAAAAAGATGCAAATTATAAAATGTAAATTATTACTGCAATAAGTACTAAATGCAAATCATTAATGCAAGTTTTGGGAGAAAATTTTATTACCACTTATTACTTCAAAGCAATTGAAAATTTTAAATTATTAATGCAAATTACAAAATATAAATTATTAATACAATAAGTATTAATTGCAAATCATTAATTAATGCAAGTTTTGGGAGGAAATTTCTTTTTTCAAGACTATCCCACTTTTATATATATATAAAGATTTTGCAATTAATTTAAATTAAAATTTTAATTTCTTTTTAAGATTTTATATTTCTTTTTATTAATTTAATTCAATTTAATTTTAATGTTTAATTATTTAATTTTAATTTTGAATTATTTAATTATTTTTAAATTTAGCGACAGTTAAAAACCACCGCTAAATTAAAATTTTTAATGAATTTTGGGGTAGTTTTTAAAAACTGCCGCTAAATTAAATTATTTAATGAATTTATAATTTAATTTTAATTATAAATTATTTAATTATTTTTTTAATTTAGTGGCAGTGTCTCAAAAACTGCAGCTAAATTCAATTTTATTTTTTAATTATTTAATTATTTTCTAAAGTTAGCGACAATTTTTCTAAAATTGCTGTAAAATTGAATGTTTTAATGAATTTTTTGACGGTTTTTGAAAACCGTCGCAAAATGTTAAAAAAACTGCCGCTAAAATAGTATTTTGCGGCGGTTTACAAACCGCCGCAAAATTTCATTTTTTGCGGCCATTTTAAAAATCGCCGCAAAAAAACCGCCACTAAAAATCAATTTTTTTATAGTGTTACACTTAGGCCCGAATCTTCGTTTTGGCCCTAAACTCTCTCGTTTCTCCCTGATACCATTGAAGGGTTAATTCTTATGAAAAAATGAAGTCCTCTCAACCTTCTGTTGGCTTATCAAAAGTCGCTTATAAAGATTCGGTTTTGCATCCTAAATTGTAGCTGCATTTTAGCTGTACCGAAAATCGTTCATGACCTGATTTCTTTGCATACTATAAATCCTATCTTGGTACGGTCGTTAATGCCACATCATTTTTCTTTGGCATCTCGGCTCCAGGGCACTCCCTACAGTTGATTTGGTCATTCATACGGTAATAAATTTCCCTTATACCCTTAATTTATCTGAAATTTCACTTTTGTCCCAAGAAATTTTACTCTTGAGTTCTTTTGAAATTCCCGGGTATTACAGTAGCAACCAGATATGATTTGGTAATATTCAGACATGAGCTTTTGCATTCAGATGGCCATGTTTTAGCAATGTAGTTTCCACATTGTATCCTGATTTTGACCTCAATTTAGTCTGAATCTCTGAAAACTCAAAAGATGAAAGTTGTAGATTTTTCTCTTTTATTTCCATATTATCTTGAATCACCTCAATCAGAGCTTGAAAGAGAGAGTTATGCCCAAAATACCTAGGTGTGTCAAATCTATCCAGATCCTCCATTTTTTCATTAATGCCTTTCATATTCGGATGGCCCCTCCCTACATCCGAATACTACACACATAAGCCTTTCCAAGTCTTGTCTCTTACTTCCGAATGACCTCTCTCACATCTGGATATCCTCCACTTCCAGCGAGTTCCCAGACCATTTTTTCTCGATCCAGAAGTTGCTTTTCAGGGAATATGTTGGGAGCTTTGTTCTCCATTCCTGCCACGTGTTTTCCTCCACTTCCCCTTGTTCCTTATATATATACATATCGGGTGTTTGAAGAGAAGAGAAGGATTTATAGAAAGGTGCTCGGGTGTGAACAGTGAAGAAGAAGGAGAAGAATAAGTTTGGCTAGGCAGCTTCTAGGGTGTTTTCTTCGCATGTAAGGCAAGCATTCTACCATCTTCTTACCTTTCTTTTCCATTGCAATCATCTTAACCCTCTTGCAATTATCTTTCCTTTCCATTTACAAGCCTTTACTCCTTACCTTTATAACTTCCATATTCAGCCCGTGAGAGTCTATGCTTACTTGGTTTATTTTTTCACTATTGTGTTGATTTACTGGAAACTACAGATGGTTTTATTTAAGGATTTAGTTTATTTCCCTCTTGTGATGTTGAGTTATTGGAGGCTTCATTTGGTTATTTTCTTACTATTATTTCCTTTCTATTGAGCTATAAACAGTATATTTGGAGGATTTAATTGATGACTTATTGAGGATCTTATCACTGTAAGCTTATTGTTGGAGGATTATAGGCTTAGTTTGTTTCTTTATCACTTTGGTTTATTTTCATTCTGTGATGTTAATTTTTAGATTGATATCCAGATGAGAGGAGATGCATCCACATATGTGGGTTTATGGCATGCAGGTATCAGGATGTGGCATGGGAGTATTCGGATATGGGGTTGCTAATTGTGTGTGGTATCTGACTATGTAGTGAGGCATTCAGATACCCCCTATGTTATTTTCTATCTCATATTCAGATATAGGCTAAGCTATCCGGATACCCTTGTAACTTGGTGAGATGTATTCGGATACCTCTTCTAAGCATTCAGATATATTGATATACTTGGAGTTTTGATAAGCTTGTTATTTGAGGATTATAGGCTTGTTATTTGAGGTTTATAGGTTTGTTATTTGAGGATTATAGACTTATCATTTTGCTAGTTTTCTCCCTGTTGGTTCGATCCTTGTTTAGGTGACTTTAGGGTGTTTCCTTTTTAATGACTTTTATGTCTTTATAGGATTAATCTAGATGATATATTGAGTCTTTGAAATGGCTCAGAAGAGTTTGTTCACTCTCTATTTCCTTCATGGAATGAAGCTAGGTTTATTATGGAATAGATTCCAGCTTGGACAGTGTAGGGTTGTGATGAGTAACCAAGAGTCTATGGCATGTGTTCTTTGTATTTTATTTCCAGTATTTTGTTATGACGAATGCATGCAGGGGTTTGGGATATGCATTTGGGAGTTTCATGCGACTGGTGTACTTGGCCACAGGCATATTGCATTAGATGTGTCTTCCTAGTGGGGCGAGTAGGGCTTGATGCATGGTTTTATGGGGGGCTATGTATCATTGTTTATGCTCATTATGCCTCTGCATCATACTTAGACACGAGCACTACATCGTATGTGATTTCCTATATGGGTGAGCAAGGCTTGATGCATGGTTTATGAGAGCTATGTATCATCATTTTGCATTTGTAGCTAGTATGCCCGATTTACAGACGCAACTTGCTTTCCAGATTTTTGCGTGTTGCTCCAGGTCCTGGTCTCACCGGCCCGAGAGAGTTTTGGCTTAGTGAGTTATTTATTCTGTCTTTCAGGGCAGTGACAGGTTTGTGATAGGGACTTCGGTGCCGTGTGTCTTATGTGGGCCCGAAAGACCAGTATGTGCATATTTTATTATGCGGTGTATTTATATATCTGTCATGAGATTCATGGACATGTGATGTATGGTTGGTTGTTATGTTTTGCATGGTTTGGCACTTGGGTGCGAGTTATCTTTAACTTCCATACTCTTGTTAGTCTTTCCTTTCTTATATGCTTGATGAGTCTTGTGACTCACTCTTGCTTCTTTTCATTTCAGGTAAGGGTAAGGCTAAGTGTGGGGGTGAAGCTAGCAGTCTTTGAGCTATCTTGATAGGTGGTATACAGGGCAGTCCTAGTAGATCCTGGTTTGGTGTATATCTTGTGATTTTGTGCCATGGATGTTTAGCTTTTGAGTACTTGACACGGTTTTGTATGTGGATATGTATATACCATGTAACCCTAGGACTGGTTATCTTTCATATGCATGCCTAAGATGTGAGTTATGCTTCCGCTGTTATTTCTTCAGTATGAGTTCAAGTGATCCTAGTTGAGCATGCATGGCAGATTAGGATATATAGTTTCTTTTCTATTTTCTCTACCCCTTGTGGTCTCTCACTTAGGTTTTCAACTTGGCTGGGGTATCCAGGTAGGGGTCTCACAATTAAACTCAAAAGTTTTCAATGGGATAGAAAGAGGATCTATAAAATCGAATCGTAAACTTGGATTGTAAAACGTAAGATTCTAGAGATAATTAAAAATATTTTTTAATACATGTAAATATATGTTCATAATGACATAATTTTATGAAAAATGAATTAATATTGTTTAATAACATAATTATTTATTACAACTTTATTCCTTATGAATAAAATACATGTACCTATTTCAAAATAATTTTATCTACCAATTTCAAAAACACTAAATAATATGAAATTTCTAAATATTAAATCTATCATTTATTTTCATTCATCAATCCATAAAAAAATTCTAAATATTAATTCATAGATAATGCAAATTTTCATAATTAAGTCAATCATAACCTAATACAAACTAAGAAGAAACAGACAATGAATGAGTAGATGAGGTTTTGAATCGACAAAGAAGCTAACAAGAATCTACAACGAACAACACTATAAGAAATATTAGTTTTTGATACGAAAATTTTCGTAGCCAAAAGTTCAAGAAACGTCACTAAGAGATTTTAGCTACGTTTTTAAAAAGGTTACCAAAAATGTAGCAAAAGCCCCGTCGCAAAAAGTCATTAGCGACCTTTTCGTGACGATTTTGGAAATGTAGCTATAATTTTTATTTACAATTTTTTGAAATGTAGCTAGAACTTTTAGCTACAATTTTTCGAAACATAGTAGAAATTTTAGCTACGTTTTCAGAATCGTCACAAACTTTTAGCTACATTTCTGAAATGTCACAAAAAACGTAGCAAAAACCCAATCACATTACATTAATATTTAACTACATTTTTTTTTTCATTGTCCATATCTAGAGAAAATTACAGCCAAAATTGGCTAAAACTTTTTAGTTACGTTTTCAAAATCGTCATGAAAAATATGTTTAGCTACGTTTCAGTAAAAAACATAGCAAATGTTGCTAATAATTTTTTTTTGTTACGTTTCCCTTTTTTGTGGCATGAAAGACCTTTTAGTTATGTTGCTAATCGAATGAAAGACCTATTTTGCAATGATTCTATATTTTCATCATTATATTTAACTGGTATTAATATAAACATAAATTCCATTGAAATTTAAACAAAAAGGCACAAAATAAGAAAAATATAAAAACATTAATATTTACAAATGTTCAAGTCATTAAAACACGCCAATGGCCATTTCAACGTCTAAATGTTCAAGTCGTCAACATAGATGCATAACATCATTTGCCAAAAGCATACCCATTTGATGCACGAATTCCATTTAACTTGATCTTATGAGTACTTGCATCTTCATCAACCCTAAGCAAAAAAGGGAAAAAAAATTGTTCAAAATAAGTTACTTTAAATTTCTAAATGAGCAAACACAATACATAAACTTTAAGAATCTTACCCTTCATCCTCAACGAAGTCATCATACTTGTCTCCAAGCAATTTTTTGAACAATAAACCATGTTTTGCCAATTATGCACGCATTTTTTCATTTTTGGCAATTTCAACTTCTAATGTAGCCTTTAAATTGTTATTTTTCTCTTGCAGTCTTCTAACAACTGTTTGGTTTGTGGATGTAGATGCACTTGGCTTGGGACCATAGCCTAGTCCGTTAAAATAAGCCGACCGAGTGCCAAGGACTTGATCACATACCTCATCCACACTAAGCTCTTTACCTTCTTCTTTTGATTTCTCCATTATCGCTAGCATATTATTGTTGCGCAATTGTAAGCATAAATAATAAATGAATTTAACTAGCAAAAATCTCAAAATATAAGAAAATAAGTAAGACTTCTCAACTTACATAATTTTCTTCTGTTTCTTGAGAAGACCATCCTTTACCCACCTTGAAATGAGTGATTTTATATAGCATGATCCTATCACACTGTTCCCCATTTAATTCCTTTTGACCCTGTTGATTAAAAAAATTTTGAAGTTATAATGAAAAGGTAATATGGTTCAATATTAATAAAATTGATCAAATAACACTAATAAATCTTACATATTCATTTCGAACGAGAACAAATGATTTTGAACCTTGAAAATGTGATGTTTTCATATATGATCTACTTTGTTTTGCCTTTTCACACCATTCCTAAATTAAGAAAGAAAGAAATAAAATTGGTTAGTTGAATACTTGTCACCAAATAACACTTGTTTATTCATATAACTTTAAGCATTTAATCTCAAAATACTCAAACTTGCACTTCTAGTCTATACCAATAATCACACAAACTTTTCCAATTATCATCAATCAATGTTAATGGCTTGTGTTTTCTTGCTTCCTGTAATACCCTAAGTTTTATAAATAAATTTAATTAAGTTATGTTAAATAATTTATTAGGTATATGTAATTAATTTGATTTAATTAAGTTTACCTTAAGTATGCTTATGACAATATGTAAAATATAAATAAATATATAAATAAGCAAATGAAAATAATATGATTTAAGATGATGTAAGTATATGTATATATGTAATATATATATGTATTAAAAAAAATCCAAAAAATCCGGATTTTGCAGAAGCAGCGTGCGGCCAGAGCATGGCCGTGCCTGCAAATGGGTTTCAGGGCAAGGGGGGTCATTAAATGCTGAAATGACGCCAAAGTGGCCTCTAGGACGTGTGGCCGACGATGGTGAAGCGAGTCATGTCCGATTTGGGCTATAAATAGCCTCGTTCTAGTGAAGCAAAGCATCGAAAATTTTAATTCAAAGATTGGCCAATTGGGAGAGAGTTTGAGAGATTCAAGAGTGGGGTTCTGATCTTTGGGTCGTGGGCATCAATTCTGGAAAATTTGGAGGCCAACGAAGCAGTGAAGAAGGAGATCCAAGCGTCGCTGGAAAGTCGTGACTTTGCCGGAGCCGAGGAGTATTTCGGCCGATTCGAGGTAAGATCAACCTATTTTTTTGCTAATTTTTGCACCATTGTGTTCGTAATGTCAAGATCTAGCGGCTAAGTGAAGAAAAATTGGGTTTAGAGGTCGAATCGCCAGCCGGCGATGAAGCTTCTCGCCGGAGAAGAAGAACTAGTCGGGCGCGTGAAGCCACGCGCCCGCGAGTAGGAAGAAGGCGCGTGGCTGGCACGCGCCCGACAGAAAAAAGAAAAAAAAAGAAAATAGAAGAAATAAAATTTTGAAATTTTTTTTATTAAATCTTAAATACTGTTTAAGATTTATTGGTGAAGAAATTTTCTGGAAATGTTAAATTTATTAATTATTTAAGTAATTTTTTCTATTATGAAAATAGAGAAAAATAAGATTTTAATTCAGAAAAATTCCAAGGAAAATTCCAGAATGTTATAAGTATTATTTAAGATATATTAGTGAAAATAAATTGAATAAAATGAAAGATTAGGTAATTATTATGTAATAATTACATATTTAGCTATTATGAAATAAGGGAAAAATAGGAATATAAGTTAGAAAATTCCAAGAAAATTTTAGAATACTAGGAATATTACTTAAGGAATATTGGTAAAAAGAGATTAAATTTTTATGAAGTCTAGATAATTATGGTGTAATTTCGAAGAGATAAAGCTTAGAAATAAAAGAAAAAATGGAAGAAATTCTGAAAAATAGTAAATGGTGTTCTAAAAATAAATTTATGTTGTAGGAGTCCTTGTGAGTAAGGAGATTAAGGAATAACTGATTGACACGTAGTTCGAGACAAATTAGTTATTAGTATGTTGCCTGAATTTAATATAGTTATAGATGTAAATTTTGAAAATACTTTTATCATATTGCAATGCTATGATATGAAATCATCACGTAGACTGCATCAATGACATGACTATGAAATGCATACATACACAATGATACTATTGATCACACGCATATGAGGCCGTAGGGAGTACGAACTGGCATCGTTGTCCTATCAAGGGTGCACTCATACACCCCGTCTTTGAAAGAGGTGGCCGCTAAAATGATAGGCAGCATGAGGGGTGCAGTTGACACCTACGATGAAAGACATTGCATACACTTATGACATTGCATTTGGTATCCTTACTTAGATGGTTCATCATCTAACATGGGTTCACCCCTGGAACATTCAACGTTTCAGCCAGGACTTGTAGAGATGATTCCGAGATGGGTGATGAGTAGTGATACGAGACATTAAGATACGAGTAAATGTACCATATGATTAGTTTAAAAATTGTGTACATTGTTTTATCGTCAAACACTTTATGTATTAACTCGTAATGAATGTCATGTTCAGTTATTAATTTATGTATTGCCATGAGCAGGTTTGATTCAGCTTCCGCTTTGTATTTATTTCTAGCCTAGATATCTCATCTAGCACTAGATACGGCCTTAGGAAATTTCAAAAAAATAAAAATGAACCTAATTTCCGAAGGCATAACATGCCCGAGAAAGCGGGCTGTTACACTTCCTCATCAAAAGGAAAAGATTTGTAGTACTTGTGCAACTTGTAATTTTGATCTCTTGTCCTCATTTTCAATAATGAAGTAACATGTTTGGATCAACTTTGAGATCCACAACATTGAGTTTCATCTGTAACAAAGAAAATATGTTTACTTATGCACAACTAATTGAAAAGAAAAAGAAAATAATTCTTAAGAATAGTAAAATTTTCATCAAGTTTATCAAATGCAGGATCCAATTGATTATCTTTCTTGAATTCCTTTACATGGATAGGACATGGCAAATCATTTCGAAGAATAATTCCTAATTCATCTGATAGCTTTGCAGATTGGACTTTGTCTAATGGATGACCTTGATCCGAATCAATATGTATATCTAACTTTCAATTCATCGTTGCATTCATTCTTTGTAAATCATGACCTCGCGTCTTACCTCTACTTTGTTTGTTAGTAACATTAGATGCTTGATTTAAAAAAAAAAGGACATATATTAGATGAAAGATAAAAATTAATAATACTTCTTTATAGGTAAAAAAAAAAAAGAACTATTGATTAGTAAAAGCTTAAATAAAAGCAAAAAATTACTGACCTTTATTGCTTGCTTCAATGGATTGTTCATGCTGCAACTGTGTTGATGTCCCCACATGTCTAGTTGGTTTAATATTTTCAAGTTGCAGATTGTTTGGTTGTTTAACCTCGGCTTGAGCCTTACTCCTATTGGTTCGTCCTAGAGCCATTGAATTTCATGTACCTATCACAATAAATCAAGAATAGATTAGTACATGGATATATTTTAAAATAACTTACATGTGATTGCAAATGAAGTGTATTACAATTAGAAATTATCTCGTAAAAAAAATTTCATTGACAAAAAATATAAGTACAAAAGACTATTAAAAACCTTTAGATTATGTAGTCCTTTAAACATTTAATCATCATCATCATCATCATCATCATCAAGGGCAATATAGTTGTCCTATTCATCACTACAATATTCAACTAATGTTTTATCTTCTTCACTAAATTCATCTTCAAAATAGTCTTCCTCTCCTTTATCTTTCTCAATGTTGCATTGCACTTCATTTTCTTCTGCTATGTCAAGAACAACATCATGTCTATGCAAGGATGATATATCTTCAATCTCCATGTAAACTTCATTTCCATTTGATTCATTCTCTTGATATACTACATTATTGACATTTGACAATTCATCAACATTTGTTATATCATCTTCATCATCTTGGATGTCAAATAGGTGCCGATGTTGAAACTTTTGCACCACTTGCCAATTTTTTCTCAAAATGGTTTCATTGAGATAGAATAATTGTTTTGCTTGATTTGGTAGCACGAAAGGGTCATTTTCATACCAAGTGCCACTAACATTAATACTTGTGATCTTTCCATCAACCTTTATACCTGTTCGTTTATCATTGAGATTAAACCATTTACACTTAAATAGAGTAGACTTCCTTTCCTTGATGTAATCTAACTCAATAATTTCAGAAACTACACCATAAAAGTCAATAAAGTCATCTTTATGGTTTCCAATGAAGCCACTATTTTGACTTCTAAGGCAGTTGTCTTTGTCTTTTGTATGAAATCTAACTCCATTAACAATGCATCATGTATACTTTTTGCCAGAAAAGTAAGGCCCACATGCTAAGGAATACAACGCTTCAGTTGCTTCAGGGGATTTATGATTGTACAATTGTACTATCTATGACATAAAAAATGCAAAAAAGAAAACCAATCAACCATGAACTTAAAAGAAAAAAAATTCTTTAGACATTCTTATAACATTGAGAGTGTGAGTCACTTACTTGTCTTCTAAACCATAGAGGAAAAGTTTCCTTATGCCTTTGTTCCAAGTTTGTTACACCTTCTCTTTTAAGTTCCTCTTTGTGCTCCCTAAATAAGAAAAACATGATTATTGTTGACCACTAGTTGGAGACTGAAGGAAATTAGAACATATGGATATACACTTACTCAACATATGAGTCTACTTCCTCGCAATTGTTCAAAATGTACCAATGACCCATCTCATGCTCCTCATCAGTTAACTCCACATATTTGCTTGCTCAAAATGGTCTAATTTTTTGTGAAAATACTGACAATCCACTATTTTGCTCAATATCAAAGTTACGCTCTTCTCTATTAAATTGTGTTTTGATTCCACGTAAATACATTGAACAAAATGTCAAACATTCACTTGACACATATGCTTATGCAATCGAACCTTCAGGCCGAGCTTTATTGCGCACATAACTCTTTAAAGTACCCAAAAAACTACAAAAGGATATACGTAAGTCAAAAGTTAAGTTTATATATTAGTTACTAGTAAATGTTTTATTAAAAAATGATTACCTTTCAATTTGATACACCCATCAAAATTGAGTTGGACCACAAAGTTGAGCTTTATATGGCAAGTGAATTGATAAATGCACCATCACATCAAAAAAAGATGGAGGGAATATTATTTCAAACTTGCGAAGTATGAAACCAATGTCATTTTCCATTTGTTGCAGTTCATCTAATTTCAATGTTTTGCAACATAATTGTTGAAAAAAATACCCCAATTCAGCTAAGGCTGTTGAGACGTCCTTGCACAAATGGCCATGAATTCCAATTGGAGGCAATCATTGTAAAAGAACATGGCAGTCATGGCTCTTCAAACCTGATATTTTCCCATCACTTATATTCACACAACGAGCAATATTACATGCATATCCATCAGGGAATTTAATTGATTTTAGGAACTCACAAAAATCTTGTTTGTTCTTCTTTGACAAAGTGTAACATGCTAGAGGAACCAAATATGACCCATCACCCCTCCTTTTCAAATGTAACTCCTTTCGTATATTCATGTCTTTCAAGTCTAATCTTGCCTTAATTGTGTCTTTTGACTTTCCATCAATGCCTAATATTGTTCCCAAGATATTTTCACAAATGTTCTTTTCAACATGCATGATGTCAAGATTATGCCTCAATAACAAATACTTCCACTATGGCAATTAAAAAAATATACATTTTTTAGTCCAACTCAACTCAACAGAAGTTCGCTTCCTTTTTCTATTATTCATGTGTTTGCTAAGTACAATATCTTGTAGTTGATCTAATTGTTTCAATATGTCATGCCCTGACAATTGGGAATGAGCTAATTTATGTTCTGATTTTCCATCAAACAATTTACCTTTCCTCCACTTATGATCACGTGGCAAGTAACAACGATGTGCAATATAACATATTTTACTAGCAACTTCACAAAATGTACGTGTTTGGTGATTGCAAATAGGGCATGCTATGTATCCTTTAGTACTCCATCCAGATAAGTTTCCATAGGCTGGAAAGTCATTTATACTCCAAAGGATTGCAACATGCATGTTAAATCACTCTCCTGAGGTAGCATCATAAGTACTTAGTCCAACATCCCATAAATATTTCAAATCATCAATTAATGGTTGCAAGTATATGTTAATGTCCTTTCCTGGAGCTTTAAGCCCTAGGATAAGCAAAGATAACATGAAAAATTGCTCTTTCATACACTTCCATGAGGGTAAATTATATGGCATAAGAATTACCAGCCACATGTTATAAGTACTACTCATATTACCAAATGGATTGAACCCATCAAATGCCAACCCAAGTCGAACATTACAACAATCTGCTACAAACCATGAAAACTTTTCATCAAAATATTTCCAAACTTTTCTTAAAATATTTCCAAAATGGACCGGCAATATTAATGTCACATTTTTTGAGATTATCGTTCTTGCGTGGTCCTTTATTACTTGTGTCCTTAATTTCGACAGAGGAGATAAATCGTAGACGAGCCTTTAGCTCTTGTCTAGGCCGAGTATTAAACTTATGATCTATTGATATTAATCCCAGCATCACTTATCCGTTACTTAACCTATGCCCTGAGAACATATTAATCTCACCTTTCTAAGCCTTACGTTTGACATCTTCCATATGTTTGATTTAAAAATAAATAAATAAAAACATCCTCACAAGTTGCAAACATGACTGGCAAAAGACCACCTCACGTGTCAAAACCAATGCACAAACCTCCAAATTTATACTAAATCGTGATTAAAATTCTAACTTTTGTAAATATTCATGAATTTTCTTTCCCCTTTGTTTACTAGAAAAGTGGTTAGTGAGCAAAAGTTACAATGACTAGAGTGAAAACGAATGTACTTAAAGTAATAATGTTTTTATAAATAAAAACTTTATAAAATCAACCAAAAACAATCTACACCTTTAAATTAGGACCTTAAATTTCACAATAAAAAACTAAAAAAATCAAAATAGGTAAAGAACAAAAAAATATATAGTCTTCTTAATAGAAAGAATAAAATATATAAATATCAAAAGAAAATCTCTATCAATATCACATTTTGCGATCATCAAACGAAAGCACTTTTTCTAAGTATTATAGCTTAGGGAGCCAAAACATACTATGATTTAAACTCCCATGAATCATGAAAGATAACTCAAAATAAAAGAATAAAAAATACACGAACGAGAGATCTTTACTTACAAAGTCCAACTAGGAGGAACTTCCCTAATCATTAGAGTGGTACTTTGGTGTGGGTGTTTATATTTGTGATATCAACCCTAGACTACTCCCCAAACAAAGAATTAGAATATTAAAAGCATATTCACGAGTCAACCATCATTTTAGATGAAAATTAATGTATATTTGTAATGTTAACTCCTAATTAATAAGTTGTACAACTCAACAGAGTTGAAGAAGAACGATAAGTAGAAACGACTAAAAACTTATGTAATAATTTTATAACTTAATTAATATTTAAGGATTAATGTTTATTTGATTATCATAAAATAAAAGTGAAAGTTAAGGTGAAAAAATTAAGTTGAATAGATGTCTAGGTAAAGTTATATTTGAAAATATTAAGATTTGGTTGATCACTTAATGACTCAAATTCTCTCGACATAATTTTTTATTTTTTTGGGCTTATTACTCTTACGCGATCTCTCGCCGCTCGTGTCGTCTATTTTGATAGATGAGGTAAATCGCAGGTCTATCTCACTACACAAAATAAGAAATCAAACGCACGATCTATTTATGCGGATTTAAACTTATCATAATTCTATAAACATATATAATATTATCATTTAAAAATGTAGTCGGGTAATAAATTTTATGTATATGATGGCGGTATGACTGCAATATTCATATCGTCTCTCTGTCTCTCTCTCTCTCTGAGCCCAAAGAAATTCAGAGGTACATCAGATATAGGTAGCAATATCCTGTCAAGTGTCAAAGATGAAGAGCGAGGGCGCCATAGATGAACGCAAAGCTCCCTTGTTAGAGTATTCATCACCCGCCGTCGGATCCAAACATCAAGAAGACGAAGACGAAGATGTCTATCTTACGCGGAGAGTCTTGGTTGAATCCAAGAAGCTATGGCACATAGTTGGCCCAGCGATCATCAGCCGCATCACCCCCTACTCCATGTTTGTCATCACCCAGGCCTTCGCCGGCCACCTCGGCGACCACGAGTTCGCCGCTATCTCAATCGCCAGCAATGTCGTCGTCGGCTTCAACATCGGCCTCTTGGTACGTTAAAATTCATTGTTTTGAGTCCTGTCTGGTCGAGTCTCTGGCCACTAGTAAGAACACTATTTGGTATCCATCTGTACCCAAAGACTAGACTGCAAAAGATCTGTGGGGGTGCACGTGACCCGAATACGAGACCCTCAAATTCAGTAGCGTACGTGACCACGTATCAGTAGGCTAGCATTTGATGTGGATGGTGAATCTCTTGTTTGTTGATCTAATATGGTATATATACTAATCAACAGTTGGGGATGGCGAGCGCTTTAGAGACGCTATGCGGGCAAGCTTATGCAGCCAAGAAATACCACATGCTGGGGATATATATGCAGCGTTCTTGGATAGTTCTCTTCATTTGTGGAGTCCTGCTTTTGCCGGTATACATATTTGCCTCTCCGATACTGAAGCTGCTGGGGCAGCCGCCGACGGTGGCCGAACTCTCCGGCTCGGCGGCCATATGGATGATTCCGCTGCACTTCAGCTTCGTTTTCCAGTTCCCGCTGCAGCGGTTCCTGCAGAGCCAGCTGAAGACCGTCGTGATCGCCTGGGTGTCGCTGGCGGCTCTGCTGGTCCACGTGTTCGTCAGCTGGCTGTTCGTTTACCGCCTCAAGCTTGAAGTCGTCGGCGTGGCCGTGACTTTGAACTTCTCGTGGTGGGTTCTGGTGATCGGGTTAATGGGTTACACCGTGTTTGGAGGGTGCCCTCTCACCTGGTCCGGCTTCTCCATTGACGCCTTTTCTGGTCTTTGGCAGTTTGTCAAACTCTCTGCCGCTTCTGGCCTCATGCTCTGGTCCTCTCTCTCTCTCTCTCTCTCGATATCTGTGAGTTCTGATCTCACTGAGTTGTTTGTGTTTAAATTGATGAATTGAACAGTTTGGAGAATTGGTACTACAAGATACTGATATTGATGACCGGAAACCTGAAGAATGCAGAAATAGCGGTGGATGCTCTGTCCATATTGTGAGAAAGTTCTTCGTTCTTAGCTTCTTCTTTTACTTATTTATTTTCTGGGTTCATTTTTATTGATTATGTTCCTTTATTTCTATGATACCCAAAAGATTTATAATATTTGATCGTACGTTTTAATGTTTTGAAGCTCCAAAACTTATTAAGATTGATTAGGGGGAATTCTATGCCTGCCTAATGATGAAACCATGCCCAGATGGCAATATCAACTCTATAAGTGTGGACTTGAACAATACGTATTTTCATAAGCGAGTAATCCTCACAAGTTTTGTCTTGATCCGAGTATTTGGGAAAGGGGTGAGGTTAGTTCATCCTGTATAGAGCATTGATGCTTAAAGTTGCTTGATTTAGTTATGGGAGTTTTATGCTTTTATACAGGTGATCGAGATATTCAAAATTATTATCTTTGAGATCCCTAGATTTGATGATTTTAGATTATGAGAAAATTCCTCGTACCAAATAAAGATAGAGAAGAGATGATTGTGTCAATTTTTTCGAGTTTAAGATAAAAGAGTGATTAGGGGGAATTCTATGTCTCCCTAATGATGAAACCATGCCCAGATGGCAATATCAACTCTATAAGTGTGGACTTGAACAATACGTGTTTTCATAAGCGAGTAATCCTCACAAGTTTTGTCTTGATTCGAGTATTTGGGAAAGGGGTGAGGTTAGTTCATCCTGTATAGAGCATTGATGCTTAAAGTTGCTTGATTTAGTTATGGGAATTTTATGCTTTTATACTGGTGATCGAGATATTCAAAATTATTATCTTTGAGATCCCTAGATTTGATGATTTTAGATTATGAGAAAATTCCTCGTACCAAATAAAGATAGAGAAGAGATGATTGTGTCAATTTTTTCGAGTTTAAGATAAAAGTGTGTACGTTCCTTCTTATCCAAAGAAGAGATAAATGAGCCAAGTAAAAATATCACTTGGGAATGTGATGAATTAGTGGTTATTTTTTATAGTTAATTCTTTTAACTAAGTAAGAGAGAGTTGTATTGTCTCCCTGTCATTTAATAACATGAACACGTGACACGATAAAATTTTAATTTGTTTATGTAGCGAAAGAGTTTAGAGTTTAAAATTTATAATTTAAAGTGTGTAAAAATATGAATTTATTTTATATGCTCGTTGTGACATGATTAGGTGAATTTGGTTTGCAATGAGTAGTCCCTATGCATGCTCTACCACTAAAACACCCTAGAAGTGTCGCTTTGTAACTTATTTATTTTTGGGTTCATTTTTATTGATTATGTTCGTTTATTTCTATGATACCCAAAAGATTTATTCTATTTGATCGTATGTTTTAATGTTTTGAAGCTCCAAAACTTATTAAGATTGATTAGGGGGAAATCTATGTCTGCCTAATGATGAAACCATGCCCAGATGGCAATATCAACTCTATTAGTGTGGACTTGAACAATATGTGTTTTCATAAGCGAGTAATCCTCACAAGTTTTGTCTCGATCCGAGTATTTGGGAAAAGGGTGAGGTTAGTTCATCCTATATAGAGCATTGATGCTTAAAGTTGCTTGATTTAGTTATGGGAGTTTTATGCTTTTATACAAGTGATCGAGATATTCAAAATTATTATCTTTGACATTGCTAGATTTGATGATTTCAGATTAGAAAATCGCTCGTACCAAATAAAGATAGAGAAGAGATAATTGTGTCAAAAAAATTTCGAGTTTAGGCTAAATGAGTGTTCTTTCCTTCTTATCCAAAGAAGAGATAAATGAGCCAAGTAAAAATATCACTTGGGAATGTGATGAATTAGTGGTTATTTTCTATAGTTAATTCTTCTAACTAAGTCAAAGAGAGCTGTATAATCTCCCTGTCATTTAATAACATGAACAGGTGGCACGATAAGATTTTAATTTATTTATATAGCGAAAGAATTTAGAGTTTAAAATTTATAATTTAAAGTATGTAAAAATATGAGTTTATTTTATATGCTCGTTGTGACTTGATTAGGAGAATTTGGTTTGAAATGAATAATCCCTATGCATGCTCTATCACTTAAACACCCTAGAAGTATCGTTTTGTTATAATAACTACTCTTATCATGTGTCTTGAGAACACAAAATTAAAAAAAAAAATCTAGAAATTCTTAAATAGAAGATCTCTATTGCCTAAACAAGTTTATTTTATTATATATATACAAATACTGCTAACCATTGTCTCGAGAACAATGTTTGAGTAGTAATAAATGCATTTTCTTTTTAGATAATGTGTATTTATTATAGCTTATATTTACCTATTAAAAATAATATAAAGTAATATTATTTATCTATTAAAAATGATATATTTTTATTTTTTAATAATATTTTATATTATATTTTGTATGTATAATATGAATAATATCAAGTGTCCCAAAATATTAAATGAGTGTCCAAGTCATGCTTTCAAGGAACGTGTTGTAGCTAGTTTTGTATTGTCATGACGACTAACTATGTCATATACAGTCGACTGAATATTTATTATTCATTAATTCATTAGATTTGATCGCTTTGGTTTGTCTTTTAATTCTGCGCAGCATGAACATCAACGGGTGGGAAATGATGATTCCTCTGGCCTTCTTTGCTTCCACTGGGTACGTTATCCTATATTTAAGTTTAAGATTTGTAATTGTAATAATTTAAATCAATAGTTGTCGTATTAGTATAAGTTTATAAAATATTAATGTGAAGAGAAATATTATATTTATAAATAAGTTTGATAACCTAGTGTGACAAATCTGAGAAGTAATATACAATTTTCTATGGGTGGACGGTTTTATCCTTTCAAGAAAGTATCAGTTCATAGCCACCAGACATAATAATTAAATTAAGAGTAATGCTGCACGGCATGACTGAGATCATCATCAGTCCATGTGGCATGGATCCCACTTTTTAATTGATTAATAAAGAAAAAGAAGTAAACCCGCCAAATATCTCCAGCTTTCCCCAACTTAAATAGAATATGAAAATGTTACATTTTTAAAAAAGAAACATAATGTTTCCAAATAACATAACGTTTGTCTGGCAAAAATAAGCTAACTATATATGCATCTTTTGAGCCAGTTCACTTAGGTAATTTAAACATATATGTGCATCTTCTTATACACCCGAGCAAGCTCTTCAAGGCTTTGGCATGCCTTTCACCGATCATGACTCACCTTTTTATCCCGAGGTGGCTTCCAATGCTTATTACACGACCCATCCTCCTTGTGTAACATCTAGGCGTCCTTGGCTTGTACTTGATCCTCCTTATCTCTCCAAGGTTGCTAGCCTTATCGGTTTGATCCCTACCCTGCCCAACACACGAGCTTCTCTCCGCTTGATCCTTTCTTTGCAGTTTGGCCCAACACATAGGCCAACCCCCGCTTGGTTTGATCATTCTCTCGGTAGCTTGGGGTAGTACACAGGCTAACTAACATCTCGACTCGATCAACAACATCTTTGTCATGCCAACCACAATTAAAGGCATTAAAAATGTGTATTTGCAATGTTCACAAGTTACATTTATCAAGTAAACATGCAAAATCTTTTATATATGGTTTGGTCCCGAGGAGGTCATATGCATGGTTACTTCTATTGAGGTATAGGTATTACATAATTAATAAGTCTATTATATTTAAATGTGCTTTTAAATTGAGTAATCTAATCTCCTCACACTTTTAATTTTGAAGATTTTTTTATATCATAGTCAACCTCAAGGTCTTATGAGATGGGACTGCTTTTGAACATGCGTTTTGACATTATGTTGAACATTCACAAAATTATAAAGTACTTTTTTAAGTACCCTCTTATAAAATTACCGATTACTTTTTAAAAATTATACACACTTTAAGAATTAACATGTTTTTAAGTTTTGAAAAGTATACACTTTTACATAATAAAAAGTGTTTAATTTTATATAAACTATGAATAATTTTTATGCATAATAAAATGTTTATAAATTTTAAAAAATAATTAATAATTTATAAAAAAGATATTGTTAAGTCCTTACAATTTTTGTAATGACCCGTCAGTGGGTCTATATTATTTTAGGGTATTATTCTTCAAGTGTGTTATGTTTTGTATTATTTGGCCAAAGTGTTAGAAATAAATAATGTGTTGTGTTAATCTAAATGAAAAATTAATGAAATAATAAATAAGTGGTGTGTGAAAATTAGTCAAGGAAGAAAAGAAAAGAAAAGTAAAGAAGAGAAAAAAAAAAGGGAAGAGATATGTGTTCACATGTTTATTTAAAATTCAATTAAAATGAAAATGAAGATATGGTGGGAATTTGCTTGGAAGAAAAAGGGCAAAATTGAGATAGGGCATGGATTTAAAAAGGGGGTGGTGGCCTGAACCACTCTTCCTTCTCTTCTTGAACTTTTTTAGCTATAACTTTCTAGTTATATCTGATTCGATCGAGATTCACATTTTGTATTGCAATCTAGACTTGATAAGCTTCGATTTGGCATATGATTTGAATAATTTGGCCAATTCTTGAATTTGTAAGTTTTCCTTAAAATGCATGCTTGAATATGAGATTCTACTCCCTTCCAATCTTTTGTGGGTTCCTTTGATTTCGTTCCATCGCGAGTTCACATCAGTTGCTGTCAGAGGTTTAGTTATAAAATCGGGTATTTATCTATCCTTGTTTCCCCCCCTCCTTTTTCATTCCTATATCATGAAAGATGCTTAAAGGTTTGGAAAGGAGGCAACCACAAAAATATCATGATTGGCAACATAGGTGGGATGTTTGGGCTGAATTTGAGGAAGAATTAAAGTTCATGAGAGTGTTGCTGAAACGTCTAGAAAAAGAGAAAAAAACATGAGATTGAGAGTTTAAAAAAAAGTGAGGATGATAGTGGCGATAAGAATGTTCATACTATTGAAGTTGAAGAAAAAGATGAGGACGAGATAAAAATGAGTCTCATTATTGAAGAAAGTGAAGCTGAGAAGGCTCCCATGGAAAATCAACAAATAATTTTACATCAGTATGAGGAGCCCTACGAAACTAACAACTCTCTCCTAGGTTTGGTTAATTCTTTGTTGTAGGATTTCGAGGATGTGACCTTTGAACTTGGTGAACAATTCTAAGTGCCTGGAAAGATTCATGAGTATGTCGACAAGTTGATCATTCCAATTTACGATTCAAGGACGAATCGTCTTGAAGAATGAGGGAATGATGAGAATCATGGAGGGCCAACTAACAATAATGCAATTATATCAGTCAATCGAGCCAACCGTGTCAGAATTGGATGAATACTAATTTCTTTTTGACTATAATTCTTGTTTAACAAGTTATTTACTTATTTCCTATATAATTTAGGATTGAGTTAGTTTTATTATTCCAACTTATAGTTGGATTTGGATTAGGTTAGTTTTATTAGTCCAATTTGTAGTTGGATTGAGTTACTTTTTTTATTTCTACTTCTATTTGGAGTGGGCTAACTAAAACCCATTAGATTTAGGATTTAGTTTATGACTAGGTTTAGATTTTATTAGTTTTCAAGTAGAATTAGGATTTAATTATTTTTCCCTATTTAAAGGCTTTTCCATTGTAAAAGAGGGAGTAGAAGATTATGAATTGAATTTGAGAAATTTCTCTTTTCTCTCTTGTTCTTCAATGAACAAAGTTTCGAACTTATCAAATGAGTGATTTCTTTGTGGCGTTCAAATCCTGAACTTATCAAAGATATGGGTAGTCTTTGTGGCATTCAACAACACAATTCTTGACTCTTATTTTCGCATATCAATGGGTCTAGATTTTAATATAATCTAGATTCTTGGTTCGTGAATCAACGGGTTGAGAATTCTTTGCCTTATATCCGATTTTGGTTTTTCTGGGGTTTGTTTCAATCTTTTGTGGGTTCCTTTGGTTTCGTTCCATCGCGGGTTCACATCAGTTGCTGTTAGAGTTCCGGAGCGCATATCAGAGGTTTGGTTCTAAAATCGAGTATTTATCTATCATTGTTTTTTTTTTCTTTTTTCCCTTTTTCATTCCTATATCATGAAAGATGTTTGAAGGTTTGGAAAGGAGGCAACCACAAAAATATCATGATTGGCAACATAGGCGCGATGTTTGGGCTGAATTTGAGGAAGAATTAAAGTTCATGAGAGTGTTGCTGAAATGTCTAGAAAAAGAGAAAAAACATGAGATTGAGAGTTTAAAAAAAAAATGAGGATCATAGTGGCGATAAGAATGTTCATACTATTGAAGTTGTAGAAAAAGACGAGGGCGAGATAAAAAGGAGTCTCATTGTTGAAGAAAGTGAGGTTGAGAAGGCTCTCATGGAAAATCAACAAATAATTTTACATCAGTATGAGGAGCCCTACGAAACTAACAACTTTCTCCTTGGTTTGGTTAATTCTTTATTGCAGGATTTCGAGGATGTAACCTTTGAACTTGGTGAACAATTCCAAGTGCCTGGGAAGATTCATGAGTTTGTCGACAAGTTGATCATTCCAGTTTATGATTCGAGGACGAATCGTCTTGAAGAGTGAGGGAATGATGAGAATCATGGAGGGCCAACTAACAATAACACAATTGGATCAGTCAATCGAGTCAACCGTGTTGGAATTGGATGAATACTAATTCCTTTTTTACTAGGATTCTTGTTTAACAATTTATTTACTTATTTCCTATATAATTTAGGATTGAGTTAGTTTTATTATTCTGACTTATAGTTGGATTTGGATTAGGTTAGTTTTATTACTCCAATTTGTAGTTGGATTGAGTTACTTTTGTTATTCCTACTTCTATTTGGAGTGGGCTAATTAAAACACATTAGATTTAGAATTTAGTTTATGACTAGATTTATGATTTTTATCAGTTTTCAAGTAGAATTATGATTTAATTAGTTTTGTCTATTTAAAGGCTTTTCCATTGTAAAAGAGGGAGAAGAAGATTATGAATTGAATTTGAGAGATTTCTCTTTTCTATCTTGTTCTTCAATGAACAAAGCTTCGAAGTTATCAAATTAGTGATTTTTTTGTGGCGTTCAAATCCTGAACTTATCAAAGATCTGGGCAATCTTTGTGGCATTCAACAACACAATTCTTGATTCTTGTTTCCGCCTATGAACGGGTCTAGATTTTTATATAATCTAGGTTCTTGGTTCGTGAATCAACGGGTCGAGAATTCTTAGTCTTATATCTGATTTTGGCTTTTCTGGGGTTCGTTTCAATCTTTTGCGGGTTCCTTTGGTTTCGTTCCATCGCAGGTTCGCATAAGTTGTTGTCAGAGTTTTGGAGCGCATATCATCAACACAAATGCGGAAACAACTTGTGATGCATAAGCCTGGGCGGTTTGAGATCCACAACAACTTGTGACCGTGATGTGATTGTGAGTGTTTTGACACATGAGGATGATGGTGATGGATATGACGTTGGTGGATGTAATACAAGAGCCTTGAGCTCATGTTATTGATTTGGTAGCCTGTCTTTGGCTACTAACAGGTTTGTATATAGGGTCTTGGGCACCAGTGTGTGCATCTTTCGTGGGCCCCAAGAACCATAAATGTGCATCTATGCATTTATGATTATAGATTGGTATTGTTTTATATGAGCATATGGCATGGTGTGTGATATGGCATATGACATGGCATGGATTGTGTGTCATTTATGTAAATGGGTATGACGTGTGTTTTCAATGTATAGCATGATATGCATGATGTTTTGGAGAAGTCCACCCGTATTCATTTTTCATTATTTCTATATACTTGCTAAGTCTTGTGCCTCACATTTCTTTAACATCATTTCAGGTTAGGGAGAAAGGCGAAGTTCGAGGTTATTTCCAGTGGCATTGATCTTTTTGAGATAGTAATGTGTACAGAGGCAATCTCAACCTAAAAGATCTTTGGGGGGTTTTGCTTTTGAGGTGCAGAGGAATATATGTTATGTTTTTGTAAACCTAAAGTGCACCTACTACGTATTTTGGACAACTAAGCCTTAGTAGATGTAATAAATGTGTTTGATACGTAACTTGTTACTGATGTATATATGTATATGTTATGTTTTTGTAAACCTAAAGTGCACCTACTATGTATTTTGGACAACTAAGCCCTAGTGGATGTAATAAATGTGTTTGATATGTAACTTGTTACTGATGTATATATACATAAAAAAATGAGGGCTTTAGGAGAATTTGGAAATGTCTTTATTTAAATTTTTAAATCACGGCCTCCGAATTTTGGGGCTTGACAATTTTATAAGTGTTAACAATATTGAAACTAACCGTTAGGGGTTAGCATAGATAGTCTGTTGCACACATTTGAGAGAATGGAATACCACGAGGTTGTGGGTTCGATTATACTTCCATACGAGACTCTGCAATCTCATGTGCTTATTCTAAGAGCCAGGCTTCAGGTTCGGCTCGCGACGAACTTGTCCATACACTTTAGCTAAGTCAATATAGACCTAGGTTTAAAAAAAGGTAAAATGATCTAAGCCAAAGGTTGATTGTGATTAAAGCCTCCTTGAGTTTCTCATATTACAAAAAAAAAATATTGAAAGTTAATTTTTACTTGCAATAAGTATCATACAAATTAATATTAGTAAAAACGTAATCATCTTACATGTGTCTATTATGAAAGCTAGGGATTATAATAGCATTGTTAAGATATTGATTACATGATAAGAGATTATAATAATTTTTAGAATTTAAAATATAGGGTGTGAAATAGGAACAATGTTACACGAACAACTCAGGTGACAATTTTGTTGACAACCTCAAATTATTAAAGTATTTTGATACGGTTATCAATTAAGAGCCGGCCCAAGGCCGACCCAACCAAATCGGAACAATAGCGCTGGAACAGTGGTGCTGAAACAGTAGCAAACAATATTTTAATACTTCATATATTTTAGAATTCTACTTGATTTAGGATTCTACTTCATATTTGATTAGAGATTTATTTTTATTATGATTTTAGTTGAATTTTACTTAGGATTTATTTCTATTAGGATTCTAGTTGACTTTTACTTAAGATTTATTTCTATTAGGATTCTAGTTGAATTTTATTTATAAATATTAGATGAATTTGCACTAACTAAACACTATAAATATGCTTAGAATATAGAATTTGTAATAAAGTTTTCTCAATACAAATTTAAGCAACCTACCTGAGTATTCTTAACAAAACAGTCTTGTTATTGCATGTTCTTGAAAGTTAATATTCGACCATTGAAGTTTGTTCTTTCAAGAGTTTATTTTGGTGTGTGTTTTTCACACATGTGCTACATGTTGCGTCATATTTTGCACCAAAATATCGCAATAATTTTAACCCAATGAACAACCCAATTTTTGAATACTCGCCCAAAACCTCCTTCCTCATACTGTCTCTTTCTCTTTCTCTCCACAATGTCTTCCTGAACTTCTTCCTCTCCCAATCCTCTCTCCCTCTCTTTCTCTCCAAAAATCTGACCTTTTTCCTTCACCTCACCCGTCTACACTAAAGCAAGAACCCGTCCACCTGCCCAAAAATTCGACGCCTCCTCGATCTCTGAGATTTTCAGCGTCCCTTCCACCTCCCAGCCTTGGTCTTTCCCCTCCCTCCCCCTTTTCTATCTCTCTCTCTCTCTCTCTCTATATATAGATAGATAGATAATATATATTTCATAAATACATTTGACTATGGTTTGATAGTCTTTGGATTCTAATGCACTCATTATATCATAAGGTTTGAATGTGCCACCTGAGTTATTAGGGCGACTAGATACCAGCACAAAATTAAATGAAAAATATGAAAATTTTAGAAGTTATTCACTTTTAGTTTGGATGGATTAAGAAGATTAGGCTATGTAAAATAGTTTTTAGATAATTAGAAAGCTTAATGTCCAGACATGGCTAAATAATGATCATTCTTCTTCAAAACCTCAAGAGCAACCCAAAAATTTGACAATTTGTCATGCTTTTCCGTCTTACCCATGGGAATTTTCTATTTTTTTTGCTTTTATCTTAAACACTGTATTTTGGTTGAGCCTATGCTAATAATGTGTGAATACATATAGTTGTATTTATAAATTAGCTCTTTAGCCCCATGATGACATGTTATGCAAATTGACTTGAATCTCAAAAAGCTATTATTTTATTTTTTACAGTTTATTTTTAGTGTTGCTGTATCCATCTGCAGTTTAACTCGACCTCTCTATTTTGTGTTGCAGTACCAACACAGAAACTAATCAAAGGAAGGAACACAAGTGTTTGTATTGAGAACCTGTTGAAAACAAATGAATCAATTGTGTTATTTTTTTCCCTTAAATCTGCAATTTAATCTTGATATTGTTAGAAGTTTTATTTTATTTTTTCCCAGTAGATTTCATTTAAGTGCTTGCAGTAGTTAATGAATTGCTTTCAAAGGATTCTAACTTACTAGAGATACATATTAATAGTTGTTAATGAATTGCTTTTAAAGAAATCAATATATGTATCTTGGAGTTGTTAATGAATTGCTTTCAAAAGAAGCCAATTTTTTTCGCGTGTGTTTTGTACTATTTGGTATTTTTTGAATATTAATGCTTTTCTTATGAAACAAGCTTTTTAAAAATGTCTGTGTTTTGTACTATTTGGTATTTTTTGAATATTAATGCTTTTCTTATGAAACAAGCTTTTTAAAAATGTCTCTAAATTGGCACATCTATTAACTCATACTGTCCAAATTGTCAAAAATTATATTCATATTTTAGCACTAATTAAGACACAAACATCAAGATTAGTTAATAGCCAGAAACATTTAGACAGACAATCAATCTGGTTTTCTTGGTTGGAAGATTATTCTGGGCCAAGTTGATTAACTATAACACCCCAACCTCTTCAGGGTGTTATATCATATGCTAAGATTTTTTTTTTTTTTTTTATATACATGAATCAAACTAAAATCCTCAACACATTCGCATAATAATAACAATTCCCAAAACTAATATTAAGGAAATGAAATTCATAATTATAGTGGAATAAAATCGAAACCTAAAAAAACTTTAGTAATGAATCATAACATCCACGAGTTCATACATATTACTTAATCAGCATAACATTGCAATAACTAAAATAAAGTAAATCAATTAAATAGGATAACTTGTCCTAGCCCTGGCTTAGGACCTATCACAATCTCCATCTTGCTCGTGTCTCGATTACTCCTTTGCCTTTCTGACTGCCCGACTCGCCTGACAAGTAGAATATTCCAAGGACATACCTCGAACATTAGAAGATGAATCTTCTAGGCGAGGGTTAAATTGACAGTTACATGAATGCATGATGTAGTAATGTAAATGAATACATGCCCCAGTATAACTTCCCTGGCCCACCAACCCAACACGGAACCATAGGTAGAATCCGACCTGCTTTCAGGATAATTCTAATGTTGTCCCATCATTTTCCCTTAGGGAATTATGACAACACTATTAAGGCGACATCCCAATCCCGTGCATGAGTATCAATATGCCAATAATATCGTGCCATACAAAAATCATATTCCATCAATGCAATAATACATGTATAAATATGAGAGAATGCTCATATAATACGTATAACTTAGCCACTATCGTGGCTATCATGCTCAACATAGATAATACATAACATGTATAAGCTTTTGGAGTAAAATCACTAACCTTAAAACAAAAATTCGACTTGCCTCAATTTGCGTGCCAACCTCGAAAATAATGCAAATCATCAATATCCTTGACCAAACCACTTCTTGGATAATTATTTCCAAGGAAAATCAATAATCTAATTTTTTTCAGACTTTTTCTTGTTGTTCCTCTATTTTTCCTATTTTTTCTCTATTTTTCATAGCCATAAATTCTTTCAAAATTCCTAATAAAGTAATTTATTCAATTTTTCTTCATTAAAATTCCTAAAATAACATTTCTAATCTCCATAAAGTTTTTTGGAATTTTTCAAAACCTCTTCCTTTTTTTTCTAATTAAGTTTCCTTTCAAAAATTTTAAAAAAATATTTTATCATGAAATTTCCCAAATAAAAATTCATAAAAGTAAACTATTTTTTTCCTGTATTTTTGAATATTTTTTCATAATTTTATCCATGTTATATCTATTTTTACTCTATTTTTTTTTATTTTTAGTATTTAAAAAATAATAAAAATTATCCCTGGTCGTTTTCTCCAGCATCGGCACACTGTAAAATTAAACGGAGTATACTAGAAGATATCTTACCTTGAGTCGATCACCCTAACCAAATTTGAGTTTGAAACAACACCTAGAAGACCTTCCTCGGAGCAAAAATCAGTCCGACTCTGATAGGATTCGATTTTTCCGGCAAAACTCCGACACCCCTCAAATGAACTCCAAAATTCCTCAAAATTTTCAAAAATGATTCTCACCTCATGGGAAACAAAATTCCTATGGTTTGGTGCCTCAATTTGTTAAAAAATGAAGTCGATTTGAAGTTCAAATCTTGCAAAACCCTCGACCACTATATCCTCTATTTATAGCCAAATTCGAACCCCAGAACGACGGATCTTGCTTCACCCAAAGCCACTAAGGCCTTCTCGTGCCCTAGATCGGTATAAAACACACTGAAAGTTTCCTAAAAGCTGATTTACATAGGGTAAATTATGGTTGCTTTCGATAAAAAATTTGATCGTTTTCGACCAAGCCAAGGCAGATTATTGGCCAAGGTCGATTTTGGGGCCTTGCCCCGATGTCTCTTGCCATTTTCTTGGGTCTTCCGCCACCGAATTCGGTGATGAAAAGGATGGCCATAAGTTTGGTCTGCCATGACAGCTTTCAAGTTTTGAAAATTATACTTTTGCTTCTTTATTTTGATTTCTTTACATTTTGGCCTTTCCATGAAGCCCCTGAACTTTCTATAACTTCCATTGAGTTCCTCAAGCTTTGAACTCTTCATTTCTTCCTCTAAGATTCTGAAAAAATGACATTTCGACTTCTCTCAGGCAAATTCGAGAAATTACACTCAGGCCCGAATCTTCATCTTAGTCGTAAATCCTTTTATTTCTTCTTAAAACCACTGAAGGGTTGTTCTACATATTAAATATGAATTTTCTTGGGGTTCTGTTGACCTCTTGAAAGTCTCCTGCGATAATTTGATTTTTCATCCAGAATCATAAGTGCATTTTAGCTGTACTGAAAATTATTCCTGATCTAATTTCTTTCAATGTTAAAAATCATTTCTTGAGATTATTAATAGGTATATGCCTATTTCCTTAGGTATATGAGCCCTCAGACATTCCCTTTAATTAATTCGGACAATTTCTCGAGTTATTCTGATATCGATTTTCTTTGAAACCTCATATTTCTTATCCGAAAGTTTTTCGAGTATTACATTAACCATTCTAACTGGTCAATTAAACTAATACAATGAAAAACATGGTGTATAACGTGCATCAAATCTAGAACTATTCTCTCAATCAAATGAAAATGGTTGCAATATCAATTTTCATTTAAGCCTTTTTAAGTGACAAGTGGCCTCTACTTGATATAAAGTTCTTGCCCTCTGCTACAAACACTTGATCACGCAGCCATACCATCCGGATCAAACCCATTATTGTGGGTTGCATTTTCTCTGCCTGAGTCTATTATCTGCAAAGCAAAGATTTCTATTACACGTAAATGCAAGTGTATAAAATCTTTTGAATTGGCAACACTATCAAGCTAAGTCATTCCCTGTCCCCAAACCCCATCCATCCCTCACAAATGAAAAAGAAAGAATTGGTTCTTTGTTCATCAGTACACATATGAATATTTATACGAAACTTAAATTACAAAAATAAACTCAATTATTAGATATATGACATGCTTCTTGTAAAGTTACTCTTAGGGTCTATTTGACGCTAATTTTTTTGAGCTGTTTGCATTTCTTTTTCTTTTTTTAAAAAAAAAAAGAAAAAGAAGAAGGTAAAGATTATGGATTACATTCCGGCAACACAAAGTATCAAATAGGACAGAGACTAAAGAAAAAGAACCAAAAGAAAAGGAAACAAAAGGTGCATTTTATTTGTGCTATCAGATCCCTCCAAATACAATATATACAATAGAGAACTAAGAAAAAAGGGTAACTACAGGGAAAAAAGACATGGGTGTTGGAAAACAAAGACAGATACAAATATATAAATCGACAAGAAGAGAAGAAACTTAGAGAAATTGATCAGAAATACAGGCAATCAACGCAGCAAACCGGCGGCAGTGGGAGATGAAGCCGAAAAAATTAGAGGTCCGGTCAGAGATGGTGAATCTTGCGACAGTGAGAGTGTGGGTTATGGAGAGACAGAGAGAGAGTGAGTGAGTGTGAACCGCCAGTGGAGTGCAAATCTGGAGATGGCCGACTTGGTTGTCGCCAGTGAGGCTAAGCTTCGACAGACAAAGATGGTGGCCGATCTGGCGTTGCAGGCACAGAGTGAAAGTGTGTGGGTTACGGAGAGAGAGAGAGAGTGAGAGCGTGAAGCCGCCAGTGGAGGGTGGATCTGGCGGTGCAGACAAAGAGTGAAAGACAGAGTGAGAGTCAGAGAGAGAGAGTGCGCGATCTAGTGGAGGGCGAATCTGGCAGGAGCACTAATTTGTAATCTAAACTGAGGGTTGATATGTAATTTCACTTGGAGTTGTCAACAAAGTCGGACGTCTAGCATGTAAAATAGATTGTTTTCATAATTTCATGAACTCATTGACTGCTTGACCAGCCTTCGAGCCCCGCCGGAGGAATGGAAGCCATGGTAGGTCGAGTCCTTGAAGCAGAGCTGGCATCCATGGAAATCGATCTTCTCACGGGCTGTGATTCCTGCTCCGGCTTTGTTAGACGGCCGGCCAGATCGCTCCGTACCCGGAGCTGACGCTTCGTCTTGCTGGAACGCTGCAAATCTTTCCTTCCTTCTTCAATTTCTCCGACTCGGCGGCCTCGCGTCCCGCCATTGTTCTCTAAGCTCTCCGTTTCCAGTGCTTCTCTCGCCGCCGGACCGTTAGAGGCCGGCTCTGCTGCTTTCAAAGGGGTATTTTCGAGAACAATTGGTGCGCGACACGGGGCAATTGTGATGCGACCTCAGCCAAGTGTCGATGCACGGCCTGTGGAAGGAGTGGCAGCACTTGGGCAAGAGCCGGAGAGCCTCGTCTTCTTCGAATTCTTTCAGGCAAATGGAGCACTCTGCTGCTTCAACCAGTCGATCAGCGGATCTGAACTCGAAAACAGGAATGGAATCGATCACCGACTGTTCGAGGCCAGCAGTGCGGACCTGCTGCCACCCGGAGTTGTCGGGTCCCAAGCCACGAATCTGGCCTCCATAATAATCATCTTCAAATCCGGGAGTGTTTCTCCTCGCCGAATAACTGTTCATGCTCGAATGGCACTTGCTGATGTAAAAGAGAAACCCATGAAGAAAAAGAAGAAGAAAACCCAGAACAGAGAACACGAGAATTGGGACTTCGGGGGTCCCGGCGGGGGGGTTGCCGCCGACGAGCGTGGGAGGTGGAGGGGGAGGTCGAGGGAGAGGGCGAGGTGGAGGGGGAGGTAGAGGAGGATGGGTTTCAGGGAAATCGAAGCATGGAGGGAATAGCTTTCTGTGATGGATTGCCATGGCAGAAACAGGGGAAGATTAAACAGGGCTAAAGAGCTTGAGACACTATCGCCTGAGAAAACAGAGATGGCTCTGCCCATACATTGTGGGTTCAGGTAGTAAGGGTTTGGATCGATTGATGGTTTGATTTGTGGGATCTGTCAATCGATTTGATTCACCATTTGGGGCCTTTTAAGTCTTAAATGGAAGTCATTTGGTGGGTGGTCTTGTTCTTCGTCCTCGTCAACGACTAGTAGACTTGGTTGACACGTTAACGCAACATCATGGCTCTTGACTCTGGAGACTACTGCGAATGGCAATGGGAATTTCCTTTTGAGGACACGCTAAAAAATTGAGAGGCGTTGTTTTCGTGTTTTAATTTTTAATTTTGAATTTTATATTTTGAATATTTATTTTGATATTATTGAAAATATATTCCTTTTATTTATTGTATTTTTTGAGTTTTAGAAATTTTGAACGCGTTTGTAATAAAAATAACTTTTTATTATTTTGAGTTTTTTATAATTTTTTAATATAAAATAAATATATTTTTACTATTTTGAAAAATTAAAAACTAAAAATAATTTGAAAATAATAAAGGAAATATTGAAACTGAAACACATTTTTACTGTTTAGGCTTTAGATTTAAGGGTTTGATTCAGCTATATGATATGTGTTGAAGTATGTCTTGGTTTCTATATATAAGTTATTAGAATTTGATTCAATCTAAATAATTTGAGAGAAACCTTAAATGCGATTTTGTTAAGTAGTTGTGGAGGTAGTGGTCTCATAAATAATTTTTCAAAATATTAGATATTTTAAAAATATTATAATTTTTTAAAATAATAGATAGTGTCAACGGGCGACGAGTGACTCCGACAACCAAATCACCATTAATTGTAACGTTTGAATAATTGTAAATTTATCAATAATTTTTTTTACCTATAACATGAATTTAATATTGAATACAAATTTAAAAAATCAAATATTGTTTTTAATTTTTTGATAATTCACAATAAAATCAAACAACATTTTCAATTTTTGTATTTCTTAGCAGAAATGGAAATTAATGAAGTAGAATGAAAATCTAAGTTACACAGAAACAAAAATAAAAAACAGATATAATATGAAAATGCATTTATAATATTCTCTTAATATTACGAAACAACCCTGAAAGGTTTTCGAAATTACAAAAATGACTTAAAAATGTTTTTTTGGCCTTTTTTGGCATTTCAAAAATGCAGAAACAATGCCGCCAAGACGTTTTCGTTTATCATAGATAAAAATGATAGAATGAAAAGAAATGGCAATTTTTGACAGTATTTTCAAATGACGCATAAAAAGTTGATTTGTCACGTAAAAAAAGAAAAGAAAAAAGAAAATTAGAAGCAGCAAAATATGAAAAAATGACATTATTATCGCTTTTGAAAAATCTAAACTATTTTGGATGAATTTGTTTTATCATAAAATGTTTATATTGAAAAGTAATTTTATTATAAAATTATTTTATAATAAAACAAAAATGGACTAGTGGAAAATCAACATATGGCTTAATTTTGATAATGAAGATTCAAACTCCATCATGTGACAAGATCTTGTGCTTTATTTATGCATATAGCTTTGTTGGTATAGCTCGAAATCTTGACACCATGCCTTAACCATACCCGATGTCCTGCCCCAAGTAAAGCCATCAACAAAATCATGCCTAAACTATCACCAGGGAGGTTATAAATAAAAACCTTAAATTCTTCAACAGTAGGTAAACATTTACACTTTTCTACTCATTAATCTATTTCTGTTTTGTTGTTCTTCTACTATCGAACACTAATTTGACCATTGAATCATACCTCAAGAGATTAAAGACTTGAGCTTATTATTAATGTATCGCAATGGCACCAATACTCAAGAAAAGAGTGAATTGGATTATTTTAAAAATTTGCTTAAAAACTTAAATTTCTTTTTGAAGAATAAGATCTTAGTGCAAGTAAGGGTTGTAGAAATGATTGGAATAATAAATGAAATACAAAACACAAGTAAAAGAAAGAATACAATGATATATAGTGGTTTGGTTTAAACCAACTTTAATTCACTACGTTATCTTCTCACTAAAGATTTTTCAAGCAATTCACTATAATTCTCATATCACTTCGGATAAGCCCTCCAGCAACAAGTTACTAATATACAATCTCTTGTTTACACAAGCAGGCCCTTTAACACAAGTATTTCAACCAATTACTTCAACAAGAAAGTCCTCTAGCACAAGAAGGTAGGAAAAACAAGAATGATACAAAAGAGAGGTTATAAGAGTAGACATTCTTAATTACAATATCTCTCAAAATTAAATACAAGCCTTGAAATCAAATGAAACAAATTAAGTACAAAGGCTTAAAAGAAATTGAAGCACAAACTCTTGTAAGCTCAAGTAAAATGATTTGCAATCTTAGATTAACTCATTCTCATCCATCATCATCTTCAACTTCATTCATGAGTTATTTTTATAGACATCCCAAGAGCTTCAAGAAAAAACTAGTTGTTTATAAACTTTGGAGTTTGAAAAACTAGCCGTTGGAAGTTATCGGTAATGAAATTGGTCGATAGATGAAGAGTATCAATCGACATATGAAAGGCAATCGGTTGACAGATTGAGAGCTGAGCAATGAAACTTGGAAACAATTTTATTATATATAAGTTTGTTCATATAAGTAAACAAATGTGCTTTTAGCTGGAATGGTTTCTTGTGTGCACTTAAGGCTTGGGCTTGCCTAGTGGCGTAGGGAAACTTTGGAGTAGCAAAGTTAGCTTTTATTTTTTATAAACTCTTTTGAAAAGATTTTTGATACAACATTTTTAATCAAATATAAACATGATATTCCAAATGCCATCAAATATTTTTTCACAATATTTTTGGCATTAAATTGTCGAAAATAATTTTCATTCAATATTTTTTAATTAATAAAAAAATAATATTTCAAATACTATGAAAAAATTTATCTCAAGTTATTTTGACATTGAATTTAATTTTCATTCAACAATTTTGATCAAATATTCAATTGTATGATGGAATTAATTTTTATTTTGGTGCTTAATAGAACATATAAAAATAATTTAAAGCACCAAGATAATAAACATTAATAAAATAATTTTATCATAAAAATTCAATTGATTTTCATGATGAAAACCATATCAAAAGTAAAACATCAATCTATCAAGCAAATATATTATAGTTGGTCTTTTGCCTTTGAAAAACTTTAGCTTTATTTTGATCAATATGGTTCAAAACTAATATTTGAAAAATCATTTAGCAGATTTCATCATAATACTTGTTTGTGCAAATCTCCATGTATAAGAATAAAGAAAATTATAATTCATTTGGTTTTCATTGTATAAGAATATAGAAAATTATAATTCATTTAATTTTCATTTTAGCAAAGTATTTGAAATCGATTTTTTTTTATTGAAAATTATATACTTGACTCATAACTTAGGGTTCAAAACCAATTGTTGTTTTTTATCATCAAAACCAATCATAAGAGTAAAACACGATATCTCCCTATTTTTTATGATGACAAAATCCATTTCTATTTGAAAATCAATTTCAACATATATCTCTCCCTTTTTGTCATAAATCAAAAGGGTATGGCTTAAAAATATACTCCCCCTAAAACAAATGTTCTCTTTAATACAATTTCCCCCTTTAGATGACATAACCCAACGTCACTAAGGAGTCAAGATTTATAAGTTATGTAATACGTGCACAATCCATATACATGAGTTATTCATAAGTCATTCACATAAGAGGCCATAATAATCTCCAAATGGTTCAAAATTTTTGATACTATATCCCATACTCATGATCATATAAGAGCCAAAATATATCAATCTAAATAATCACTAATATTATAATTATTTTAAAATGTCAAAACACTAGACCAAATTCATAGCTATTCATCATATAAGAGGCAAATACATTAAATGATCAATATAGGAGTAAAATATTTCATTCCAAGTAAAGAGATTAAGAAAAATACTCCCATTGAAGATGAAAATTTTCCCTTAATATGATATAAAAATTAGTCATTCAGATATGCAAAAAGTCAAACCATAATCTATATATTCTTTCTCTTTACAAGAGATCAAGCCATAAAATAATGTAACTACTCAAAAAGTGAAACCACATGTACTATATCTCAAATTTAGGATTATAATAGAAAATCGTTACATATAGAGGTCTACAAGAAACAAAATGATCCTTTAATTTTTAAATCAAAACATATATTAGAATGATTTCTTACTCAAGCAATATACAAGAGTAAATATGAATTAGCCCAATAAGAACACACATATGCGTAAATCACAAAAAAATTATATATATATATATATCTTAAAGGATATAAGATTTTGCAGATCACACAATTTAAAAATGAATCATTAAGAAACTTGGAAGGATGGATTGAAACTCTACGAACATTTCCTAGATTTTCTACTTTGGAACCTATGATTAAGATAAGGAGTATGCCATATAGAAGACATTGTTCGTTAGTAGTGAATGTTCCAATCATTTCACAAAATTAGTATAATTGTAAACAAGATCGCTTTCGAGTATGCCAAATTGAGTGTGACTATTAAACGAGCTGCCACATACGTTGGTTCTAAATTTGGTTTAGATAGATAACGATTAAAGGCATTAGGGGCATTTCAATATAAAGCTCTAATGGCATCTTCTTAATCTATTATATGGAGTGTAAGAAAATGCTTTCAACCAATATTTTCTATATTAATTATATATGGAAAATCTATAGAGTCAAGAAAATCAAATGTAAGAACCCTTTGTAATAAATGTTTTAACCACAAAGTATATCAAGATGTAATCATCCCTAGTTCACTTATCTTAGGATTAGATTGCAATCTAGCACATAACCAAACACTAAATATGATGTCCGACCTATTAGCTATAAAATATAGCAATGATCTAATCAAACTTCTATATAATTTATAATTTTTAACTTAACTTATCTCATTTTTGTCTAGATATGATGAACTACTCATAGGAGTGACTATAGATTTTCTTTCTTGAATATTGAATTTCTTAAGAAGATATTTTATGTATTTTTGTTGATATATATAAATTTCTTCATCTTCTTGTCTAGTTTGCAATTCTAGAAAAGATTCTAACTCTCCCATTATACTCATTTCAAATTCCATTTGCATTAAATTTATAAATTTATCACATAGGGATTTATCTGTAGATCCAAATATAAATTCATCTACATAAATTTGAATGATTAAAATGTCCTTTCCATGAGTAATGTTGTATTTATTTGTCCTATCTTAAATCATTGTAGAAGAAAGTTGCTAAGACTCTCACACCATGCTCTAGGGGGGCTTGTTTTAAACCATATAGTGCCTTGGTGAATTTGAACACATGATTCTTATATTGAGAATTCTCAAAATTGGGAGGTTGTTCCACATACACTTTCTCGTTTATATAACCTTTTAAAAAGGCACTCTTGACATCCATTTAATATATCTTAAAATTTTTGTGGCATGAAAATGCCAACAACATTCTTATGGCTTCTAGTCTTGCTACGGGAAGCATAGGTTTTATCATGATCTATCTATTTTTCTTGACTTACTCTTGAGATACTAATCTAGTTTTGTTTCTAACAACAATTCAATTTTCATCTATTTTGTTCATAAACAATCATTTGGTTCATATGATTGGATGATCTTTAAGTCTTGGAACTAATTGTCACATTTCATTTCTTTCAAATTGATTTAGCTCTTTTTGCATGGCAATGATCCAATTTTCATCATTTTGGGACTTCCTTAATATTTTTAAGTTCTATTTGAGAAATGAATGCTACATATTGACATTCATTTTTAATAGATGCTCTAGTCCTTATTCTCTTAGAAGGATCTTCTAAGATTTTATATTATTCTACATATTTTCTCTCTTGAAAATGATGATTCTCTTTCTTCATGAACTACATTTTTTTTCTTCAAGCATATTATCATTTGATAGATTTGATTCCTTTTGATCTAATGAGAGTTTTTCAAATTTTTGTCCTAATTCATTGTCACAATCTTCCTTAGGTTTTTGAACTCACATCATCAACTATAACTTGAATTTTATTCTTCTACTACAAGAGTTATTTTGTTAAATACTCTATATACTTTACTTTGAGTAGAATATTTTAAGAAATTCCTTTATCACTTTTAGAATTACATTTTCCCAAAGAGTCTTTACCATTATTAAGGATAAAACATGAAAATATGAAATATTTGGTTTCCTTTCTTTATAGAACTCACATGGGGTTTTCTTTAAGATAGGATTTATGAAATTATTATTCAACATATAGCATGAGGTGTTAATGGCTTAGACCAAAAGATTTTTGTCACATAGCATAATTCTAGCCATTTCTTGTAAAGATCTATTTTTTTGTTCAACTATCCCATTTTGTTAAGGTGTTCTAGCACTAGAAAAATTATGCCATTTTCTTCATAAAAATATTTGAATTGATCATTTTAAATTTTCCACCATGATTGCTTCTAAATTTTTGAAATGCATATACCTTTATCTTTTTGAACTATTTTACAAAAATATTTCCAATGATTTAAATGTTTCACTTTTAGATGCAAGAAAAATTATCCAAGTGAATTTAGAGTAATCATCCACAATAACTAGCACATATTGTTTTCCACCTAAGCTTAGTGTCCTCATAGGATGAAAAATATCTAAATGGGGTGGAGTTAGAGGCCTAGGGGTTGATACTTCATTTTTAGGCTTAAATGATATACTTATTTGTTTGTCTTTCATTCATGCACCACAAGTGTGGTCCCTTTCATATTTGATCTTAGGCAATCTTCTAACAAAATCATGTTTGGATAATTTATTAATGACATTTATGCTAGCATGCCCTAGTTTCTTATGCTTAGCCAAGTATTTTGAGTGATAGTTGATACTAGGTACTTTTCTATGCTAGATGGAGGTAAGTCTAAGTATGTGATATAAACATTTCCTATCATATTATTTATTATTTTTATTTCATTTGTTTTTAGATAAGATACTACACATGAATTAGTACTAAAGCATACTCTATGTCCTTATCACACAGTTGGCTTATGTTAATTAGGTTATGCTTAAGACCATCTATCAAGATAACATTTTCTAACATATATCAACAAATTTTATTCTCTCCCTTACTCAATGCGTATATACAAACACAATAACTCTTCCTTAATTTAGAAATCAATAAAAATTTCCAACAAAATCATAAAGGCACAATTATAACTCAAAATCATCAAAACTTATAAACATGGAGAGTTTAATTAGGAAAAATACCACCAATGATGAAATTTGAATATCTTTTACTCTTGGTTGGTAACATGAGGGATGATATTCTTCTTTACCTTCCTCTTCTTTTCATGTTTGATACATCCATAAAAATTTGACTTTGAAATCTCATTTGGATGTCAACTAGATCTAAAAAAAAAAAAAAAAATCATCCACAAGCTTTTGATTCCCAAACCACTTTGCATTCACCATTATTAGCATAGAGCTCCTCCTTAGAAATCCAAATTTTTTTAAACTTATGTGGATTGTTTCTTACAAAACCTTTATTTATAAAATAATACCAATAGCTAGGATGTGAAGTAAAAGATTTTTGTTTGAAATTTGTTTTCTTTTAATCCTTATGCACATTCCTCTTAAAATGAGTATTCAAAGCATGCTTGGGTCCTTGGGGTTTAGTATGAGAAATATTAATTAGACGCTTTAGTTCCCTTAGAAATCTATTTCATTTTAGGACCATTAGATGATTTCCTTTTAAAATGACAACAAAAAGCAATGTGGCCTATCTTGCAACAATAAAAATATTTAATATCAAAGGTGTGGAAAGATGACTTTTGATATTTGTTCATTGACTACTAAAATTTTGAATACATTTTTTATGATCACACGAATTTAAAATTTTCAATTCCTATTTAAAATAGGTTTCTCATTCAAGACACTGTTAGGAGATTTCAATTTAGATTCTTTTAAATTAATTTCTTTTAAAAATTCTTTATTGAAAACAAGCAAATATTCATTCTTTATTGGGCCTCTTGTTCAAGATTGGATCTACTACCCTTTCAAACACCTAGGCCCAATTTGCTCCAACTTGGACTTAAAAACCTTAGGCTTCTTTAAATTTTCACCTGGGCTCAAAATGGGTCCAAAACAGCCCATTACCCGTTTTAAGTTCAACCTCAACCCAAGCCCAAAACTACAAGCGCTTGAGCCCTGATTTATAATTAACAGACTATTTTAATCAACAATTTCCAGGCATTATTACATTATTCTCAAACATAATAACTGATTTGAACATAGAGGATCCATCAAAGGACTAGGCCTCATCCTCCTTTAACAAGAAAAACCAGTTCAAACCAATTAGGGCTCGACAATTGCTAGGACGACCTCAAAATCAAGAGGAACTAGAAAAGAACCCGACTACTGTATGGATCAGGTGGTAATTGATTCCAAAACTCTCATAAGTTAATGTGGGTTTTTGCTCCTCTATTTAATTTGCTCGCTCTTTCTCTTTTCAAAATTTATACTAAAACAAGTTTTATAGTTCATAATATTTTGAAGTGTCAAAAGTTTTGTATTATAAAATTTTGATATAAATGTTTGTATAGATTTTGGAATTGAGATTTAATTCGATCAAGCTCGAATTTAATTTAGCTGGGATAGTTTGACTTAATTTTGCAATTAAGTTAATTCTAATTCTAGAATTTGATACTCAATAATAATTCATTTAAATTTATATTAATAAAACTCAAACCAACTGTAACATCCGAAATTTTAGAGATAAATAATAATTATTAATTCTGACGTTTTAGAGTGATTGGTGATTTATGAAATATTGGTAACCTAAAAAATATATATATATATTATAACAATTAATATGTTCATCTATAATGTAAAATAATTAAATAATTAAATAAGGGAAGTGTTTGCAATTTGGAGAAGTTGCTGTCCGTGAATTGCTTTCAATAGAAATAAGTGAAATACATATATATATATATATAATATTAACACATACTATATTAATGGAAAAATACTTGATATTGGCATGTTAATATAAAGGCAAGGTGCAGCCACGCGTCCAACTCATTTGAAATTAAGCATGACTAGCCTTGGGATGTGTGAGTGGCTTGGCTGCCAAGTTTTGCTTGCCAATTTAAAGGCCATTTTGGCCAGTGTGTTGGCATGAAGCAGAGAAGAAAATAGAGGAGGAAGGACAGAAAAATTTGGGAGAAGAGGGGAGCTTGGCCAGCAGCGCGCGGGATAGGAAATTTGAAGAAAAAGTCTGGAAAAATCTGATTTAATTCGTGTTTTAAGTATCCAGATAAGTTAAATAAATTATTAAAATATTATACACATAGAAATATTAATTTTATATAGTTGAAATTAATTAATTGGGGATCAAAAACTCATTATCTACTTCAATTGTATTACATCGCAGTGAAAATGCGTAAAAGTCAGGGATATAATGTTTCTAAACAAGCTCTTAACCCTCTCCTCGCGTTATTTATTTCTTGTAAAAGTTTTCGAGGTTTCTTATACTCTAAACCTTCTCTCACCTTGACTCGGTTCCGCGCATCAATAACAATAATCCGCGTGGTAACCACTTAATGACTTTTATTTTATTAATGAGTTTATTGTTAATGGAATGAACTAAACAATGGCATCATGATATCTTTCATTTCAACCGTCACGGAGCTTCGTATCGCTCTGCTTTCCTTGGGAATGATGCCGAATCCGTTGGGGCTAGATTCTTAGAAAATGATATGGTTTAGATTATAGAAATATGATAAGGGTTTGTTTTGCATGTTGAGACGGTTTTATGAAAATTAGAAGAAATGAGATCAGGTATAGTGTATTAATGGTTATGTTACGAGTGCATGAGATGACATGGGAATTGTTTAATAAATGTTAAGTTGAAAGTGTATAAGTTGGATGTTGTCAGTAAGTGTGTCTAAGGGTATGGGTACAAAGCCACTGACTGTTGACTATGGGTCGTGGCAGTTGATGGCTGGATGTATGGGCGTCAGTCATCAGTTGTTATGATAAGCGCTAGACGGGCCAAAAGAGCTGGTACTCCAGATTCCCACCTTCGTTTGTGCATTTCATGATGTGTGTGCTACAAGGGGCTGTGTTGCATTCACGTGAGGACATGCTTTGTGTGTGATGGGATGTATGAGCATTTGCATGACTCGGTTGGTCTAAGAGCCAATTTGGGTATCATAGGTGAGCATATGCATTTAGAGCATGCTGCATGTGTGTATTCCTATGTGAGGCGTAGCAGGGCCTGATGCTTGGTTTATGGGGGCCTTGTCATCACATTTATGCTACAAAGACCATTGCATTTCTTATGTGTTGCATTGCATGGTTTTATTGTTACTGTTATTCTGGATGGGAGTACCATGCTAGGTGTCGGGAGTACCGACTCATGTGAGCTTCGGCTCGGCTTAGATATTAGCTCGGGGTTGGCCCGAGGGAAGACCAAGATCGCAGAAGTACATGATTATGTGAAGTATGGCATGAAAAACACATGGGGGTATGATGGGTATTAAGAAGAACATGTAAACGAGTGTCAGGAAAAGACAAATGTTGAATGTCAGGAAAACCCGACCATGTCAGGAAAAGACTGGTCTAAGAGAATGACAAAATGGTAGTCTATGTTAGGCTGCAACAGGTTTGTATGCGAGACCCAGGTGCCAATGTGTGACTTATGTGGGCCCCTGGTTCCTTATGTGCAGTTAACTTTATGTTATGCATGTAGGAATAAGGTACGTATAGCTCATGACATGGCGTGATTGCATTTGCATGAATTGCATGGGGTGTCATGGGAAGAGTCCTATCTTAAGCCCACAACCTTTCCTTTTAAAGCTTGCTAAGTCTCGCGACTCATGTTTGTTTTACATCATTCCAGGTAAGAGAAAAGCCTGAGATAGCAGGTACGTTCAACGGGGTTTGGGTCCAGGCAGTCGTGCCATGATAGCAAGTGCAAAGTTCTCCCGAAACTAGATCCTGGGTGTCATTGTGCCTATGTTAAGGTTAATGTTTATGTTTTATTGATGTATGTTATGTAAGCCCAGGTGGGCCCAAGTGATGAATGATTTTGTAAAGACGATTATGTGAAATGATATGATAAAAAGATTGTGATTTTAGTAAGAGTGTAGTTATGTTATTGTTCGATATCATTTTAGTAATGACCATTTCACGGATCCTCTATGCTAGCGGAGGAAGCGGGAGGCGGGCCGTTACACCAACTCTACTCCAATCATCTCCTCTACTCAGAAAAAGATTTAATTATACATTTTTGGTCTAAAATCATTGCATGATAATGATATATTCTTCCTATAACAATGGTCAATATGGGTAGAGTAATATAAAATCTAATATCATGGTTTAAAATAGGGTTAATCATGAAAATAATCTATTTTTTGGCCAATTTATAATTTTATTTAATTTTTTTAATTTTGACAATTATATCTAAATTAGCGAAATAGAGTGCAATTTTATCCAATATGTAAAACAGATTTAGATGGAGTATTTTTCATGTTAATTTAACATATTAAATGTCATATAATAATAATATTTATAAAACTCACATGTACACATAAACAGATTATATGTAATAAGTTACATTTTTATTTTACTTATGTTTACATATGGACCTCACAAATATTATTATTATATAACACTTAGCATATACACTCTCTTTAAATTAATTTTACATATTAGATAAAATTATACCGAATTGAACTAATTTAAATTTAATTGTCAAAATTAAAAGAATTAAATAAAATTATAAATTCGCAAAAAAGATTGAATTATTTTTGTAATTAGCTCTTTAAAATATAATTTCTTCCTTTCAAAAGCTCTTAAGTGTTAAGATTTTTCTCAATAGAAATGCAGGCAGAACTCAAATATTAAAGAGTTTTTGGGTACACAAATAAATTAAACTCAATCCTTCATTTCACACAAATAAATTAAAGAGGTTAAGATTAGTGGGTCATTGATCATATATGGAAAGCATTAACTAGTTTCTCGACACCAGATGAATGCTTGCGACACTAACAAGACCTCTGGTCATGATAAAGTTATTAGTTTATTCATCCCTTAAACTTAATTGTTAACAGTGTTGATAAACAAATGAAGACCTAGGGATGTAAATGAGTCCAGGATTAAACCTATTTATGTGTATGTTAATAATTTCAAATAAGCTTTGTACGTATGTATCTTATTTTTACACTTATTTTAACATTAAATTAGATTAATTAAGATCCATTAAGGACACTTTGAATCCCTAATTACACCTCAAATTGATTGATAACCTAGACGGATGGAGACTTTTTTATTTTGGCAGATCTCAAATTAATATATATTTATATTATTATATAAATGATTATATAAACAAACATCCTATTTAAGTGTTATCAACCTTTGTAAGTGTGTATATATGTATATATGTATATATATTTATGGACATACACATACAAGACACACCACTGTTATTAAAGATAATTTATATCTTGTAATAAATAATTAACAAAAAATTATAATTAATCATCCTAATAAAATAAATAATCAATAATATCAATACAATTATAATAATTTTAACTAAAATCATCAATATAGTTAATGGCATGGGATTGATTGCTCAATAGGACATATAGATCTTAACTAATAAAAATCAACAAGAACAAAGCAGTCTAAGAAGTCCAGAATACGCAATCCAGGGAATTGAAAATGGTTTAGAGACAATAATCAATAATATCAATATAATTTTAACTAAAATCATCACAAGACCTGTCAAATGTCCAAATCCAACAATATTAATCATATCTCAATATCAAAGTATTCTTTAGCAATGTTGTTTGACAAACAACATCCAATACAAACACAACATCAGTTAGTCCTCAATTTCAAAGTATCTGTAACAAACACAATTTCAAACTCATAATGGAGATTGCAACCAATCTTCTTCATTATTTTCATCTTCCTCTAATGAAGCACCACCTTTACCATCTTCATTGTCTTCGTCTCAGCTTCTTCATTATTTTCATCATTTTTTGGATGTTCTTTAATCATACTGTAAAACCCCGTTTTGGCATAAAGTCGTCATGTCATTTAAGCAAGGTTTGAATACTGAAAAATAGGCTTGATAGCAAAATAAATTGTTAAATTGGCTAGAGAGAATGCCTCAGAGTGTAATTGGCTATAAAAAATGATATGATCCCGATGAGCGTTCCGAGGAATGATTTATGTAAGTAAAAGAAATTGGAATTAAGATGATTTTCGGTACAGCTAAAATACAGTTGGGATTGAGGCTGAAATACCGAATTATCATAAGGGACTTCCGAGAAGTTAACAGAACCCTAGAGGGGCTTCGATTTTGCATGATGATCACCCCTTTAGTGGTTGTGGGATGAATCAAAGGCCTGGTAAGGACCTGAGGGCGAAATCAGTCTTTATCGAGTAATCGTTAATTATTAATTTTGGATTTCAAGCATCATGATGCAATTTAATTTGAGCGTTATGGGTGTATTTGAAATTAGAGAAATTCCTAAGTGTAATAAGATAGAAATATAGGGATTAAATAAGTATTTTTCATAATTATATTAGTATATAATATATATAAAATACATATTATATATATATATATATATAAATGTGCATGCGTATAGGCGTGGGGGGCATAATTTGCAGCATGTTGGGATGTCCTTCAAGCGTGAGTCTTGGGCTAAGGAAAATGCAGAAGATTTGAGAGATTGGTCGAGAGAAGAAGTGTTAGCCAAGGTTCTAAGGGTGGTGGCTCGACTATATATAGATGGGGGAGGAAACAGAGTGGAGAGAGTGGGAGAAGTGTAATATCCAAAGTTTTATGAATAAATTTAATTAAGTTATGTTTAAATAAGTATGTAATTTGATATGATAGGTAATTAGTATGTAATAAGTTAAAGAAATTAATTTATGTGTATTAATTTGTTAAGTATGTGTATAGGTAATTAATTTATATAAGTATGCATAAGTAAGTATGTAAGTATAAGTACATATGAAAATAAATACGTTATAGCTAGATATGTATGTATGTATGTATGTAATATATATGTATATATATATAAAAAAATTTGAAAAATCCAGATTTTGCAGAGTAGCGTGCGGCCAGAGCATGGCCGCGCCTGCAATCGGTTCTCAGGGTAGGGGGTCATTAAATGGCCGAAGTGACGCCGGAGTGGCCTCTAGGACGCGTGGCCAACGATGATGAAGCAAGGCACGTCGAAATCGAGCTATAAATAGCCACTCCTAGACTGCCCATTTCATCCAAAAATTTTCTTCTTTAAGCAGTCGATTTGGGGTAGTGTTAAGAGGTTTTGGGAGTGGGGTTTTGATCTTCAAGTCGTGGGTAACATTTCTATCAAGTTTGGTGGCCAACGGAGCAGAGGAAGAAGTGAATCGAAGCTTCGCCGGGAAACGCGCGACTCGCAGGAGCTGAGCCTTCAAACGAAAAATCAAGGTAATTTTAATACTTTTTTCCAATGTTTGAGGGTGGATTCGGGTTCAGGAGGTTGAATTTAAGGGGGGAGGAAGCTTCTTTCGAAGCTTCGAGCAGCAGCGGCATCGCCGGCGACGATAGGGCCGCTGGAGAAGACGACAGCGGAGGGGGGTCAGGTGCATGGGCGCACGCGCCCACAGTTGAGGCGAAGGCGCGTGGCCCACACACGCCTGCCAGAAGAAGAAAAAAAAAGAAAAGAAAAGAAAAAAATAAAAAATAAAAAGAGATAAAATTTTGCAAAAAATTTTATTAAATCTGAAATGTTGTTTATGATTTATTTGGTGTAGAATTTTCTGGAAATACTAAATTTATTAATTATTTAAGTAGATTTTTCTATTATGAAAATAAAAAAAAATAAGATTTAATTCAAAAAATTTCAAGAAAATTTTAGAATGTTAGAAGTATTATTTAGGAAATATTAGTGAAAAGAAATTGAATAAAATGAAAGATTAGATAATTATTATGGAATAATTATATATTTAGCTATTAGGAAATAAGGGAAAATAGGAATTTAAGTTGGAAAATTCCATGAAAATTTAAAAATGATAGAAATATTTTATAAGGGATATTAGTAAAGATAAATTAGATTTTATGAAATACTAGGTAATTTTTATGCAATTCTTGAAGAACTAAAATTTAGAAATAAAGAGAAATTATGAAAAAAAATAGTAAAATGATATTCTAAAAATAAGTTTAATGTCTAGGAATCTCTGAAGGCAAGAAGTAGCCGCTCGACACGAATTTCGAGACTGACACGTCTTTCGAGGTGACTTAACTGTAAGTATGCCGCTTGAATTTAATACAATTATAAATATAAATTTCGAGAATGTTTTTATCATATTGGCATGTTATGATATAAAATCATCACATAGACTGCATCAATGACATGATTATGAAATGCATAAATACACATTGATACTGTTGATCACACACATACGAGGCCGTAGGGAGTACGAACTAGCACCACTGCCTTATCAAGGGTGCACCCATACACCCCGACTTCGAAAGAGATGGCTGCTAAATTGATAAGTAGCATGAGGGGTGCAGTTAACACCTACGATGAAAGACATTGCATACACTCATGACATTGCATTTGGTATCCTTACTTAGATGGTTCATCATCTAACATGGGTTGCCCCTAGAACATTCAACATTCTAGCTGGGACTTGCAGAGATGATTCCGAGATTGGTGATGAGTAGTGACATGAGATGTCGAGATGCGAGTAAATGTACCACGTAATGTTGTAATATAGATAAGAATTGTGTACATTGTGTTTATCATCAAACGCTTATATGTTAACTTTGTAATAAATGCCATGTCCAGTTATTATTATATGCATTGCTATGAACAGGTTCAATTTTGCTTCCACTTGTATTTATTTCTGGTGTAGATATCTCGTCTAACACTAGATACAGTCTTAGGAAATTTTGAAAAAAAAAAAAATAGACCAAATTTCCTGAGGCATAACACGCCCCGCTGAGAAGTCGGGCTGTTACAGTTGGTATCAGAGCTCAATCAAGTAAGGTACCTAGGAAGAAAAAATTTAGACTAAGCCTAGCAGGTGAGAAGTACCAACTTGAGGACAGTTAGGGGTACTAACGGAAGTTGTGATGACAGATGGTTGGAAACTTCTCGGAGCAGGTATTGATCGATCATTGGGCCCATCGTATGGAGAACCGGATCTCGGAGCCGAACGAGGGTATCATGGAACACCTCGTCCAAATAGAAGAAATTATTGACGACGTACCCCCAAGCTACCGACTTTGGTTTGATCTCGCTCAGTTTTAGATAAACATGATGGTCGGTATCTTAGAAGGCGACCTACAGGATTTTGCAGATTGGGTCTGGCATCAAGACGAACAGTTCCTCGAATTTCGTCTTCACTGTGCACGGGTTGGCGAGCTACTAGTAGAGATGTACGAGCCAGTACCAGTAGATGAGCCCGACGAAGACATGGAGGACCCGCTCGAGGAGGGAGAGGAAGAAAATATGGAGAACCCGATTAAGCCCGGAGAAGCAGAAGGTATGGGAAATCCAATTAACGCGGAAGAAAAAGAAGAAGAAGACAACATACTCATATTCTAGGCTGAAGACGACTTCGAGGACACGGACTCGGAGGATGAGGAAGAGATTGAGGAAGTAATGGACAACCCCGAGGCACCCCCGTACGAATCTGAAGATGAAAAGAACGTTTGGATCTGGAGTTCATCAGGACTAAAATAGACCCATGTCAAATACGCTCTAACTATTTATGTGACTTGTATAGTGTTGTCTGTAATCTATGTGGCTATGTAGCATGCACCTATAACATTTTGCAGCTGAATGTATAATATTTATAGAATTAATCGGATGGCAAGATCCTATTGTCTAATCCAGAATGCTACTTTCTTTCCAGATGGTGAACACTTAAAGAAAGTTAGCAATTGGGCCTAGGATGCCCAACCCACAAGCTGGCAACACAGAAGGAAACACAAGTGGGCACCTGGAAGGCGACTCCAGCCAAGAGACTAGGAGTAGCAGACTGGATCAAATGGAAAGAATTCTGGGAAATGTGGTGGGATTCATACACGAGACTCACTCCCCAGATGGTCATGTGGCCAACATGCTCGACCTATACCGACGGCAGAACCCTCCCGTCTTTCGGGAGAAACTTGGTGCCAACCCCAATGAAGAGAAATTTTGGATCGAGCAAACAGAGAAGCTGCTAGAACACCTTCACTACGGGGAAGAAGAGAAAGTTAATTGTACCACCTTCATGCTGTAAGGTGAGGCAGATATATGGTGGAGAGGAGTCAAGAGGACAATGACCCCTCGACCTAGGGCATCTTACGTTACTTGGGAACGATTCAAGGAACTCTTCAACGAGAAGTACTTTCCCCTGAATTTAAGAATGAAGAAAGAGAGAGAGTTCATGGAACTGAAACAAACCGGGGATATGTCTGTCGCCCAGTATGAAGACGCTTTCAGCTGATTGTTCTGGTACATGCCTATTTACGAATGGGACGAAAGGATCAAGGCTCAAAAGTTTTTGGGATGGCTGAATCTGAAACTTCAGAGGGCATTGAGTAGTGTAAGTACTCAGTCCTATGCAGAAGCGGTACTGCAAGCCTTTACCACCGAGGCTAACCTGAGCCGGATTGATGCTATCCAAGGAGAGAGTCAGCAAGGGAGTAGTCATAGAGCAGGCAAGAAGCTGGAACTCCAGAAATCGAAGTTCAAGCCTGGTATCCCATGCACAAAATGCTAGAAGCAACGCCCTGGAAGGCCGTGCCAGCTCGGAACAAATGGTTGTTACAATTGTGGAGAAATGGGGCATCTCAACTAGAACTGTCCAAAGAAATGAATCACTTGCTTCAACTACCAGCAGATAGATCATTTCGCAAAGGACTGTCCTAAGCCGCGACTAATAAGTCAACCACAGGGGATGTCCGAAAATGCCAGAGCATAACAAGGAAGGGTGTTTCACCTAACTCGATAGGATACGGCAGAAGATCCAACAGTAATTGAATGTACCATGTTTTTATCTAGTATTCCTATGCATGTTTTAATAGACTCTGGAGCAAGTCATTCGTTCATTTCACATGCATTCATTGAAGTGCCAGGAGAAAAATCAAAAAAATTAAATTGTCATATGATTATGGCAACCCCAACGGCTGGCGGTGCTACGCGCACGAGCGGGCAGCGGTTCGTGGTGGTGGCGTTGGTTCACGTGGCACGCATAGCGAAACCGGAAGCCAAGAAGCTGGCCGCGATGGAGCTGGGCTGGTGAAGCTCTGTTCGTGCATTGCTGGTTCACGCAAAAGCAGGAAGAATAGAAGGAAGATGATGAACAGTAAGAAGAAGAAAAAAAAGAAAAGAAAAGAAAAGAAAAGAAAAAGGAAAAGAAAGAAATAGAAGGAAAATGAAAAAATTATAAGAAAAATCTCGAAAAATCTTGAAAATTGGGAAATAGTGATGTATTAATATTCTGAAGTTTTTGGAAAGAAAAATGGTTCAAGCACACATTTTGAGATGGTGCACGAAAATTGAGGTAATGCACGAAAATTGAGATGTCGCGCAAAAATCGAGGTAAATACATGAGAATCGAGATAGTGTGCAAGAATCGAGGTGGTGTGTGACAATCGAGGTCAGTCACGCATTTTAAGGTCAGGGCACGCATGCCGAGGCAGTCCGAGAGGCTAAATTAAGGTAAGTAGTACTACCTAAATGAATTTGGATTTATTGAAAATGCTTTGTTGTAAGTGGTATTTCTCAACTGAATTTAGTTTTATGAAAAGACTTGATTTGTAAGTTATTTTTCCAAAACCCAATTTTATGTAAACGGTTTATCATGTTGTCATGTCTTGATATAAATATGTCATGTAAATTGCATTTACACGTATTGATGATGAAATGTGCATGTGTTCACGATGAAATTATTGATTATGCATCCGCATAAGGGTTTGAGAGTACGGCCGGGGCCGCTGCTTTTCTAAGGGTGCACCCATACACCTCGGCCTGGGAATGAGGCTATAAAAATGGAGAATAACATAAGGAACGGTCGACTCAAACCGAAATGAAAGGAAAGACATTTTGCATTCATGCACGAAAATGATTTTTATACTCTTACTTAGTTGGTTCATCATCTAATTGGGCTTTTGCCCCTGGAATATTCAAACGTTCCAGATGGAGATTGTAGCAGGAACGAGGATGAATGAGGCATGAAATGACACTTTTCAAGTGCATAATGAAATGAACGATGAGATGAATGTATGTAATGTAGCCCATGTGTTTAAGTTCTGCTACTTTGAAATCTGAACGTTTTGAAAGTCCATGGCGTAAGATATGAGTTATGATTGATTTATGATTAATGTTGAGAAATGATGATGTATACCTTATGGTTAATGACAATGTACAACCCCATTTAGGGTTTATGTTAGTAAGAACTGATTTTGTGATTAATGTTAAAGTAAGATGACAGGTTCGATCTTATCTTCCGCGTTTGATACAATAGATGTATATGATGATTCTCTTTTAGAGATAAAATGATTGGAAATTTTGGAATGGATGCGAGGAATGATGCAATTTAGTATTAGTTGGAAAGAAAAAAATTTATCGTCCTAGAATTGTCCCAAGAATTAACGCACCCAGGAAAGGGGGCGTTACACATACCCTCTAGCTCATCAATGTCAAGTTCGCCTTCTTCTTCTTCTTCTAATATCCAAAACTCAGTTTCGTCAATTGATTCATAATCAACCGGGTCATAAGATCTTTTGTCAACTTTAGACCTATAAAAAATGAAAACAATCACTAAATCAATGTTTGAAAATAAGAACAAATAAAATAAATAAATTCTTGTATAAAATGGTTTCGTACCTATTCTGCAAACGCAAATTGTAATGAACATATACCAAGTCATTGAGCCTTTGATGCTCTAATCTGTTTCTCTTTTTGGTATATATACGTTCAAACACACTCCAATTGCATTCACATCCAGACAAAGAAGATGTTTGACTAAGAATTCTTATTGCCAACTTTTGCAAAGTTGGCACATCATAACCAAAGATCTTCCACCAATCATCTAAATAAACAAACACAAATCAATAGAATGCATTAGATAATAGATATCAAATTACAAGTTTGATAAGTAAATTTTAAATAACAAGTTTAATTTATGCTTACAGGGTCTAATAGTCCTGCAACTTGTAATAGCCAATTCTCATGAAAAACCTTGCTCTTTATCTCGAGAAAATGGAATCTCATCAACTAGTTTTTGCTTCTTGTAAAGTTTCTGCTTGTCAATTACATCCAAAACTGCTCTCATAATTTCTGGCTTTTTGCAAGAATTTTCTTAATCATACTGAAAAACTAGATTGAACCAATATGTTGCAGCATGATGATCATGGCGTAACATTCTATCCCATTGTCTTTTGATCAATGTGGTATAAGGCTTGTACAAAGTCTTCCTTCATTTGAATAAATTTTTTATCCCTTTACGAGCCCTATACATTCCATCATAAACATACCCTAATGATGGTTTTTCATCAGAATCACAAATGCGCAAAAGGCGTATCAAAGGTGTCATTATTCTGACAAAGATCAAGCTATTGTTCCAAAATCTTTCATCTAAAATAATTTTCTTAACTTCTCTACCTTTTGGCATATTAAGAAATTTTTTATAGCCATCACTTACCACCAAAGCTTGTAGAAGCTCTTTGTGATCATGTAAACTCTTCAATGCAATAAATGTTGTGGCAAAACGAGTAGCTCCTGGACGAACTATCTCTTTCCAACCAGGCCTCATCCTCAACCAATTCAAAGTCCATTTGTGATTGTAGATGAAAATAGTGACCTTCTGAAGCTAAAGTAGCAACATTTTTCATATCATTCATCTCTGACATATCTTTCATAATCAAATTGATACAATGAGCAGCACATGGAGACCATCGAATAGTAGGATATCTCTCTAAAAGTTTCCTCCAGCAACTTTATAATTAGCACCATTGTTTGTCACCATATGAACCACATTATTTGGACCAATAAACTCAACAATCTCTGCAAAAAGATTACCTAATGTTTCAGCATCCGTTATGAAATTTGAGGCATCAACAGACTTGATGAATGATAGGCCTTTTGAACAATACACCAAAAAGTTAATCAACGGCCTTTCCCTAGTATCTGTCCATCCATCACCCATAATTGTGCATCCAACTTCAACTCAATGTGATCGAAAAGAATCAATAATTAGCTTGAATTGTGTCTTTGCATCCCTCAATAAATTAACACGCAATGCATGATAATTAGGAGCCTTGTATCCATGACCCATACTAGTTATTTTGTCAACTACTTTATGAAAAAATGGAGAATTCACTGCATTTGTTGGAATACATGCATCATAAAGCCATAAAGCAATTGCCATGTCAGTGTCATGCCATCTTTCTTTACTTTGCACACAAGCCTAAATGAAAGGTTGTTTAGAATCTTGAACTCCATACTTGAAAAATGATGTCATCTCTCCAGCTTTTCTCTTCCCTTTAGAGGATGCAGAACTACCACTTTTACCATTTTTAGTTGTAAAATGTTGGATCTCTTCAATCTCATCATCATCATCAAATTAAGGCTCACTCTTCTTTTCTTTTGCCTTTTGCAAGTTTTCTTGTAATGACCCTTAGATCAAAAACCTCACATCTCCTGGAACTTTTTTACAAGAGTCAACATTTCCCTTCATTCCAGCTGGATGTTGCTTCATTCTATTAATGTCTCCTCCTGCATTATGTTTTTGACAAAAAGTACATATTAAGACCTTAATTTCCTTCATAATTTTTTGCTTCAGTAACATATCTCCATGCAATGTCTTTTTTCTGTCTAACGGTTGCTCCTTGACTAGGAGTATATTGATTTGAGGACTGCTCTTCACTATTTGGAGTTGATCTTGAGTCAACAGTTTCCATTTACTAAAAACAAATAAAAACACAAACAATTACATATATTACAACTAATATTACACAAACAAATTAATTAATGGGGCAAACCGCAATGAAACTAGTAACATAATTCATAATTCATAAACAAAGAAAATAGCTACAACAAATAACAAACTTTAATTACAGTTTAAGAAAATTCCACGCAATTGAAGGATGATTAAAACTTTAATTATAGTTTGAGTAACTTTAATTGTAACGTAAATGTTGCAATGAAATGGAGGATGATTCCATGTAAGAAAATTACCACAAATCCAAGAAAAGCCAACAGAGGTTTTTTTTGAAGAAGGCAGAGGAAAGAAAAAATAAAATATTGCATAAAATCTTAGCCCCAACCACACTTATATTGCATAAAATCTCAGCCCCAAGTAACTGTAAATTTTGAAAAGAAAAAGAAAAATACAAACGAACCAGACTAACTTCTTGAATGAGAAGCACGAACAGTGGCAAGGTATGATGGCTAGAGGAGGAGTGTGGCGGCAAGGTGCAACAGTGAGAGAATGAGTGTAGTGAAGTGTGGCGACGAGGTGTAGATGTGCAGCAACAATGGAACCAAGAAGAAAAATATTCAGAGGAAGAGTTGCGAAAGGTCAAAGCAACAACAAATGAGAAAGGTAAAGTGATTAACCCTAGCTAGCTCAAGTACAATCCAAAATTATTATAAAATTGGGGTCAACCCGATTTGCAGTTCTGACTTGATTCACCAGGTTATCTCGATTTTGACCGGTTTAAACGAAAAACCATATACATATAATCAGACTAGATGGCAGATCGATTTCTAGTTTAACCAGTAGAATCGGCCTGTCCAATCTGATTTTTAAAACATTGCTTCTTACATAATAGAAGAGGAAAGCAACAAACATTGGAGGCCCTAGCCAAGGACCATGATGTATGCGGTGACCATTGCCGACCGAATGGACACTTTGATCATCATCATGGGCCATCCATTTCAAACATTTGTATGTGTATGTGTGTGTGGCTGCTCTTTCTCCCTTAAATATTGAAAGAGATTTAAGGGATCTTGAATAATAATGCATTTATGGCCATACAATGCAGCACCAAACACAAACCATACATTCGGTATATGAATAATAATATTACTAAAAAAAAAAGTAAACATGCACGTTAGGTTTCTTGGCTTCTTGCTGCAAGTGTCTTATCAGGAAAGCTGCCTCAATGTCTAAGTGAGACGTAGAGTAATGGAGAAAAAAAAAAAAAAGAAGCTTGAAATTGCATTTAGATCTCATTGTTATACAGTGCTTAGAAATAGTTATTCTAAATAATTTTGAAGAGATTAGTTTTCCTAAATTGTAAGAAATAATTCATAATCACGAGTTTATATCTTAATTCTATTAGAACATTCAAATCAAAATAGTACTTAATTACTTCAATCATGAGCAAGATTGGTTCGCACTCGGTTATATAAAAAACTCCCTTACTTGAGTCAAGCCAGACCCAAGTAGAATACTAAGGTTGAAGGTGGCATTGATGATGGTCCGCGATCAAGCATGGCTTGGATAATGGACTCAAGTTGTAATGAACTAACCAATAGTCAGATTAATGCTGCTCCACAACTTTGTTTCTTTTGATGACCCGTTCAAAAGAAACAAAAAGTTTCAAAATCAAAGTTTATTTCATAGTAACTGTTTAAATTTTAAGTTTTTTTAGGCAATTTTTCTTAAAAAATTGGGCTTTAAGGTAATGGTAAAATTGATTTGAAAGTCTATTATTATTAAATGTAATCTTAAATGGCGTGTGTCTCTTCTAATAAATTGCCACATGTCACGATTCATCTCTCTCTAAGCAACGATTGTTCGAGAAGCATGGCCATGTATACCACTCAAGGCCATATATAGTGATGACTCAAATCATGAGCTAGGACTTAATATATGAAAAATGAATTAATATTGTTTAATAACATAATTATTTATTACAATTTTATTTCTTATGAATGAAAAACATATACCTATTTTAAAATAATTTCATCTATAAATTTCAAAAATACTAAATAATATGAATTTTTTAAATATTAAATCTAACATTTATTTTCATTCATCAATCCATAATCAAAATTTCAAATATTAGTTCATATATAATATAAATTCTCATAAGTCAGTCATAACCTAATACAAACTAAGAAGAAACAGACAACGAAGAAGAAGGAATAGTTGAAGCTATGAATCTACAAAGAAGCAGACAAGAATAGACGACAAACAAGAATTAGACCAAGAAACAAACAAAAGAATGAACATATGAAACATACCCCTCTTTAAGTGAAATTGACAGCAGTACCGAGCAATTAGAGTTGTGAATAGATTTGTGTTGCAAATGGCAACACCGAGCAATGTAAATGTTGATTTGTGTTTGTGTATCGACAGTGACTCAACTAGCAGTTTGTGCTTGTGAATCGACTACTCAGAGTTGTGAATTGACAACAACATTGAGCATTAACCAATCAAGTCACAAGGGTGAACACAAATAAGGGGACCTAGCTAGGAGAGGTAAAGCTTCACAGAGGGCAGCCTTCAAATCAAAATAATATATGCAAGTTGAACTTGGTAAACTCGGAACGAGTTTACCGACTTGAATCTTGAGTCAACTCTGATTCTATTAAATTCCTATTTTATAAATGAGTTGACTTGTTTGGAGTTATATGACATGTGAACTTCTACGATTTGACTCACGAGTTTGACAACAATGGGTGATATCTCAGCTCCAAGTTCCTTCACTACAAGAAAAATCAGTTTTAGTGACGGGTTTTGTGACGGGGATGCTCCCATCACTAATTTGTGATGGGTTTAGTGATGGAAAACCGTCACTAAAGTGGTTTAGTTACGGTCAAAAATTACCGTCACAATTTTATGACGGGATATCTATTTCCGTCTCAAATCAGTGACGGGATGGTGTATCTCGTCACAAAATAGTGACGAAAAATAATCTCCCGTCGCAAATCAGCGACGGGAGTGAGGTGTCCCGTCACATAACTGCGACGGAACATCAATCCCGTCGCAGAACTGCGACGGGGACACACGACCCGTCGCAGAACTGCGACGGGACGCGTCAGTCCCGTTGTAGTCCCCTCGTCGCAGAACTGCGACGGGACTGTCCCGTCGCAATCTGCGATGAGATGCGTTAGTCCCGTCGCAATCCCACCTTTAAAAATCCCCCCCTCCCTTCCCCTTCCCCACTCTCCACACTTAACGCCCCCCTCCCTTCTCACTGTCTCGCCCCCTTCCCTCCCATTCTCTCACTGTCTCCCCCCCATTCTCTCACTGTCCGATTTTCATCTCCTTCACATTCCTTGGTTCTTCTTCTTCTTCTTCAGTTAATTTCGGTGCTCTCAAGTAAGTATTTTATATTTTTTTATTTTGTTTTAATTTTAATTATATTCTGTTAGTTTAATTATAATTTATTTGTGTTAATTTAGTTGTAATTATTTTATTTTTGTGTTAGTTTAGTAGTTTATTTTTATATTAATTATTTTAGTTTTAGTTTAATTGTTTATATTATTTGTAATGCTTAAAAATTAAAATATAAATAACTATAATTAAATAATTAAACTACAACTAATTAATTATTTAGTTATTTTGATATGTTATTGGACTAGCAAACTCGTGCATGTGTAAATAATGTTTATTTTTTTATTTTTAAGTTTAGATATATTTTTAATGAAAAATATTGTAATTTTAAATAAAATACATAAAAAATTATATACTAAAAATAAATTTACTATTTAAGAAAGCATATATTTTATTGTCATAAAAAAATATTTAAGTGTATACATTAAAAAATTTAAAAAATTCTATTAAAAAAATAAAAGAATTCTATTTAAAATATAAAAATTAATAAATAATAAATAAAATTTTAATTAAAAATTTTAAAACTAACATATGAAATAAATTAGATAATTATTTTTAAAATTAAAAAGGTATAGATTAAGATTATTATTTAAAATAAAACACTAAAATTGAAAAATAATATGAGAAATTAATTAGATAAATATTTAAATTAAAATATATAAGAAATGCAATATTAAAAATAAAATACAATAAAAAAGTAAACACTAAAAATACACTACCAAATATATTTTCATAAAAATTAAGGACTAAAAATACAAAATAAAATTTTACCATGAAAATTTATTAGTTTTTATAACAATAAATTTAACCTTAATATTTTTAATAACTCAACGAAAATAAAATAAAAAATGTATCAAATCAAAATTTGAATAATTGTTTAAGTAGTAAAGGAAATAAAAGTTTAAATTGCGTTAGTTTAATTTAATAGTTAATTTATTTTTGTGTTATAATATGTATGTTGAGTTTAATGATTATTTTATTTAAATTAGTTTAGGTTTTATTTTAATTTTTGATATTATTTGTAATGTTTAGAAATTAAAATGTGAATTTTATTAATTGTTTATAAATTATTTCTGTAGTTATTTTGTTATGTAATTGTATTAATAATATTTATTTTTTTGTTTTTAATTTAAAACAGATTTTTAATTTAAAATATTGTAATTTTAAATTTAATACGTTAAAAATAAAATACTAAAAGTAATACAATATTTATGAAAGCATATATTTTGTTGCCATAAGAATAAGATTAAGTAGACATTAAAAATTATTTTTTTTGTTTAAAATATTAAAAATAATAAATAAAATTAAAATTAGAATATTTAAAATAATGTACGAAATAAATTAGATAATTATTTTAAAAATTAAAATGAATTTTAAAAGGTATAAAATTTAATTTTTTATTTAAATTAAACACTATTAATGAGTAATATTTAAATTGAAATATTTATTTATTACAATATTAAAAATAAAATACTATTAATGAGTAATATAATTTGTTGTTATAAAATAAAATAAGTACACTAATGGATTTTAAATTTCAAAGTGAGACATTTATAGCTAACTTAGAAAATATATTAGATACATTATTTTAACCATATTGTTCTTAATTACTCAAATCAAAATAAAATAAAAAATGAAACAATTAAAAATTATAATAATTGTTTAAGTATTAAAGGAAATACAAATTTAAATAAGTATTTAAAAAATATTCAATTCAAACATGTAGAGTTAAGTAAAAATATTAAAATTTATCTTAATTATTTATTATCTTAATTTATAAAAAAGATGCAAAATTTATCTTAATAAATTATTTATTATTATATTTATTTTTGTTCATATTTATCAATTACTTATGACAGTCTGAAATGATGAAATATAATTTTGTTAGTTTTCAGGATAAAATATCTATTAGGAATCGTGCTTGTTATACAATTTTGAATTGAAAATGGAAGCTCCGTTGCATCGTCGATGGATTGATAATCGGTGTATGCCAAGAAGGGGTGGGATCACTCCTGAATTTTATGCTGGTGTTGATGAGTTTATTCAATTTGCATCTTCTCAAGAAAGTTTCATAAGGCTAGGAGTGTTGAAATGTCCTTGTATGAAATGTGAGTGTTTGAAGTTTAAACCAGTTAATGAGGTGAAAATGGATCTTTGTAAGTATGGGTTTATGAAAGGGTATTATTATTGGACGAACCATGGGGAAGAAATGCCAATAATGCCTCAAAATGTTATTGTAAATGAATATTATAGAGAAGATAATTTTAGAGATCAGTTTAATCCGTATGAGCAAATGGTAATGGATGCAGCAAGACCGTCACATGCGCCTGCTACAATACAAGGAGCGTTTAGCGAAAGTGGTCATGATCAGTCGTACAATATTGAGGAACCACCTAATGAAAATGCAAAAGCATTTTATGAGATGTTATCTGCTGCACAATCCCCGTTATACTCGGGTTGTGATGCAGAGAGTGAACTTTCTGCTGCAGTTAGGATGTTGAGCATTAAATTTGATTACAACATGCCTGAAGATTGTTATAATGAAATCATGCAGTTTATGCAACATACAATGCCAACTGGTAATCGTGTGCCCGATGACTTTTATCATACTAAAAAATTGGTTTCTAAGCTTGGACTTGGTTGTCAGAAGATTGATTGTTGTCCAAATAGTTGTATGTTATATTATAAGGATGATCAATTTGAGAGGAGTTGTAAGTTTTGTAGTCATCCTCGTTTTAAGTCTGCAAGAAGTGACACAGAAAAATTTAAAGAAATTCCTTTTAAGAGAATGTGGTATTTGCCCCTCATACCAAGATTGCAAAGAATCTATGCTTCAACCATTACTGCTTCGAACATGAGGTGGCACTATGAAAATCGGAGAGAGTTTGGGGTATTGTCTCACCCGTCTGACGGTGAAGCATGGAAATATTTTGATCGGACACATCCTGACTTCTCTGCTGATCCTAGAAATATAAGGCTTGGTTTGTGTGCAGATGGGTTCACTCCATATGGTCAATCGGGTCGCCCGTACTCTTGTTGGCCAGTAATTATGACTCCATATAATTTGCCTCCCGGATTATGTTTGAAAAGAGAGTTTATGTTTTTAACGGTTATTATTCCGAGTCCCTCAAATCCCAAGAGTAAGATAGACGTATTTTTACAGCCTTTAATTGATGAATTGAAATTGCTTTGGCACAAAGGAGTGTTGACTTATGACATATCCACAAGGCAAAATTTTATGATGAAAGCAGCTCTGTTGTGGACTGTCAATGATTTTCCTGCATATGGAATGTTATCTGGTTGGATGACATCAGGCAGATTAGCATGCCCGTATTGTATGAAAAACACAAAAGCTTTTAATCTCAAGTACGGTGGGAAAACATCATTTTTTGATTGTCATCGATAATTTTTGCCAATGGATCACCCTTTTCGAAGGAATACAACTGCATTTCAAAAAAATAAAGTTGATAATTTTTGTCCACCTCCTCGTTTAAGTGGAGAAAACGTATTTGGTAGAGTATGTAATGTCCCGTCTATCTTAGAACAACAAAATTGTGTTATGATCGGATATGGTGTGCAACACAATTGGACAAAAAGAAGTATTTTTGGGGATTTGCCATATTGGAAAGATAATCTTATCCGACACAATTTAGATGTCATGCACATCGAGAAGAATATTTTTGATAATCTTTTCAATACAATCATGGATGTGAAAGGTAAAACTAAAGATAATAGCAAAGCTAGAATGGACCTGAAAGAATATTGCAGGCGGAAGAAGTTGGAATTAGTAGAACGTGGTGGGGGTAAATATTGGAAACCTAAAGCTCAATATACTTTCACAAGAGAACAAAAGTTAAGTATTTTGAAATGAATAAAAGAACTTAAACTCCCTGATGGGTATGCATCTAGATTGGGCAGATGTGTTGATATGAAGAATGAAAAATTGTTTGGCTTGAAGAGTCATGATTGTCATGTTCTTATGGAGCGGTTACTTCTAACGGCATTTTTAGGATTACCAGATCGAATTTGGAGACCAATAACTGAATTATGCTAGTTTTTCAAAGAAATATGCTCAACAACGTTAAGAACTGAACATTTGGAAGTTATGGAACAAAATATCCCAATCATTCTATGCAAAATAGAGCGTGTATTTCCGCCTGGATGATTTAACTCAATGGAACATCTCCCGGTACATTTGGTTTACGAAGCAAAGGTCGAAGGGCCAATCTAATACAGATGGATGTATCCATTTGAACGGTAATAAATTTTATATTCATATAATTTATTGATTTTGTCGTATAGTTTATTATGTTCTTTTTCATAAATTAAGATAACTTTAAAATGATTTAGATTTCTCAATACTTTAAAGAATAAAGTTCGAAATAAGGCTCGCATAGAAGGATCTATTTGTGAGGCATATTTAATTGAGAAGACAGCCACATTTGGTTCATATTATTTTGAATCAAATATTCAATTAAGGAGGACGAGAGCCCCTCGAAATAATGATGGGGGAGAATCTTCGCATCCACAAATTTCTATCTTCAATTATCCGGGTCGTGCAGCTGGTCCAATGAAAAAAAGATGGTTGGATGTGAATGAGTTCCAAACAGCAAAGTTATATGTCTTGCTAAATACGCCATAAGTCGAACCTTATATTGAGTAAGAACCCAAACTTAATTATATTAATATATTTATGACTTCATATTAATAATTTTGTTCATATTATGTTGATATATATATTTTAATGTTTCAGCATGTACACAAACATGTTACGTGAATTATCGCCAGTAATTAGTGACGAAGAATTAAACAAACAAATCGAGGAGCATTTTTGTGTTTGGTTCCATAATCATGTAAGTTTGTAAAGTTTAAGATATTTCTTAATTTAATATTAATTATGTATACATAAAGTGATGAAAATATTTGCTTAGATGAATTTGAGTGGCGAAGTTATTGCAGACCCACTAATTCAGAGCATAGGGTGGGGGCCAACTCCCAACGTGAAACATTGGCCAATGTATTTCGTCAATGGATACAAATTTCATACTGTTGAATGGAGTCAGAGTAGGTCGACAGAAAATTATGGTGTTTGCGTGTCTGCGTCAAGAGGTGGAGCTTCACATATGAATTATTATGGAAAACTTATAGACATACTTGAGTTAGAATATGCAGACTTACCAATAAAAAGAGTAATTTTGTTCAAATGTGAATGGTATGATCCAAGTCCACGAGGAACTAAAATTCATGATAAATATGGAATTGTAGACATTCGATCATCAAGAAGATATAGGAAATATGATTCATTCATATTTGCCCAACAAGCTAAACAAGTGTATTACTTACCTTACCCTGATTACTGTCGTGAAAAAAAATGGTTAAATGGTTGTAATTAAAACAAAGGCATGAGGTACAATAAATGCTCCTGAAGCTAACATGGAAGAGCTTTTTCAAGAGGATGAAATATTGCAACGGCCTGTAATTGATGTAAATATTGACCTTGGAGGCACTTTACAAGATGATAATGGGCTAGTAGAGGAAGTTGATGTCTCCAATATTGTTGAGGAAGAAGAAAATGATATGTATGAAGAATCTGTTTCAGAAGAAGACGAGAAAGATATATTATCTGATGACAGAGATAGTGACCAGGAAGATATTGATGAATATATAGAAGAAGATGACTGATAGTTTTATGGTTTTTTTTTTTTTGTGCATGCTAATTAATAACTTTTGTATTTTTAAAATATGAATATTTATAATTTGTGTACTTGTACTTTTAGTATGATGACTTTGATGTTAATGTAATTTTTTTTCATATATATATAATTATCGAAATAGATGTCAGAACATTCAACACCTTCGGGTAGGGGAAGAGGTAGAAGTAAAACATCTTATAGGACCACACCTTCTCCAGATGCCAATTCTGGTTCGCAATATTCTTCTCCTGACTCCACACTTGTTGTTCAATCCACACAATTCAATCTCCAATCACCACCCCCACCACCACCCTCACAACCTTTTGCTCCCATGCCTCATCAATTTTCATATCCTGGAACCACGATGCTGCCATGGGGTTATTATGGTGTTCTACCTACTTTCTACCCACTAGATGTTATACCATCGAGTGGCCAATATGTTGGGGGAACTTCTCATATGCCAGACAGACATTCCCCATACACTTCCATGCCGACACCGCAAGGATTCAATTCATCATCTACTTCTGCACAACACTCTGAGCCCATTCAAACTGACCCGGTTGGCATCAGCCGAGGAGACGATCGAAAACACTTATCTTGCGATGAACAGTGTAATCAGTGAGTATCGTATTTATTATTTTAAACTTATTACTTGCAATTATATTATACATTCAAATGAATATATATATATATATATTTTGTGTTTGATAGTTTTATCCCTGAGAGTGGCCCACCAAGCAGATTGGGAAAGATTTGGAGGGCACGATACACTGAACCGTTGATTCATTGGGATGAAGTGCCAGAAATAATACGAAGGATGTGGCTTGAAGAATTTAACGTAAGTTAATTTATAATTCTTTATTAATATAAGTTTGTATTTAAATTCTTATATATATATATATATATATGTTTCTTAACTTAATGTAAAAGACGTATTTCTGGCCACCCGAGGAGAATGATCGCATATGACTCACATGGAATAAGTCTGGTAGACGAAGTTTTAGGAGCCATTTGCATCGAATTAGAAATGGGGAAGACGAAGCAATGTGGATGGATCCCGATGTGCGTAAGGCACTTGATGCAAAGTGGGCAGAAGAAAGCAACAAAACAATTGCCACACAAAATAAAAAAAATCGTGCTTCCGAGACCGGTGGTTCGCTCCACACTGGCGGGTCCATTCTATTCTCCTTGACTCGAAGAAGGCTGGTAATTACTTATGCTAAGTTATATATATTTTTTAATTTATTTAAATTATAAGTTTACTATATTATTTATTAATTTCTTATACAAGCAACTGAATTGAATCGTGAGCCCAATGAGTTTGAATTCTTCAGGAGAACCCACACCAAGAAAGATAATCAAGGAGAAGAAGTATGGGTCAATGACAGATCTAGGGCTGTCGCTGTAAGTGTGTTTTATAAATTAAATTAAATTTTTTATTTTAAAATAATCTTTTAATTCATTTACATGAATGTTTTAATTTTATAGGAAAAATATGAAAGATTGGCATCTTCATCATTCGCAAGTACCGAAGAGTCCTCATCGCCTACAGTTAATGAACACGACATCTTCTATCAAGCTGTTAGTGGTCAGAATAGAAAGGGTCGAATATACGGGTTGGGCTCCCAAGCTAATTTGTTATATCCATCTACCACTAATCGTTCTAGCCAATCATCTTCACATGTGTCACCAGAGTTTGAACAAATGAGACTTAAAATCACCCAATTAACTGATGAGTTGCTTGAATTCCGGACTGAGAATCGGCAATTACGATAGTGGCAAGAACAAATGACAGCGTGGCAGTCAGAAATGAATATGGTAATAAGTAGATTGACAAAACAATCTACTGCAGATGCTGGACCGTCGATTGTTCCAGGTGGATCTGACCCGGTAGCTGATCAAGATAAGAGTGACAATGGTGAAGATGAAAATGCTAATAATAATGACGATTGATTGTAATGGAATGTTGTAAACATTGAAGTAAACGTGGGTAATCTTAATATTAATATTAAATTTTAATTTTCTTTTTAATGTTAAATTTGTTATATTTTTAATGTGAATGTGGGTAATATTAATTTTATTTAATATTATTTTTAATATTTTATTTAAATTTTTAAAAAAATTGTTGTTATTTTCAATTTTTTTATTCTTATAAAAGAAAATATTAATTTTAATTTTAATTTTAATAAATATAAATTTTAATTTTATAAATTGAAAAATTAAAAATATATTTTTGAAATTAAAAATATATTAATTTCATAAAAATATATTATTGATTTAAAATAATATTAATTTTCTTTTTAATGTTAAATTTCTTTTATTTTTAATGTGAATGTGAGTAATATTAATTTTATTTAATGTTATTTTTAATATTTTATTTAAATTTTTAAAAAATTGTTGTTATTTTAAATTTTTTTATTCTTATAAAAGAAAATATTAATATTAATTTTAATTTTAATTTTAATAAATATAAATTTTAATTTTATAAATTTAAAAATTAAAAATATATTTTTTGAAATTAAAAATATATTATTGATTTAAAATATTAATATTAATTTAATTTTTTTTCAAAATTATTTTTTTTATTTATATTAATTTTATAAAATATTAATTATTTATTTAATATTATTTTTTTTATATTTAAAAATATTTGTGACGGGTACTCCCGTCGCAGATTTGTGACGGGTTACTACCCATCACAGATTGTTCATTTTTATTTTTTTATTTTAAGAATTTTTGTGATGGGTAGAGCCCGTCACAGATCTGTGACAGGCAGTACTTCCCGTCACAGATCTGTGACGGCTTGTCCTGTCCGTCACAGATTTGTGATAGATTGTTTCCCGTCATAGATCTGTGACGGGGCAGTCTCTGTCATAAATCTGTGACGGGAAGAACTTCCTTGTCACAGATCTGTGACGGGACATCCGTCACAAATCTGTGACAAAACTGCTATCCCGTCACAGATCTGCGACGGGTAGCACTAACCCCGTCATAAAAATTCTGTCATGCCCTCTTTAATGACGGATTTTACCCCGTTACAAAACGCGTCACAGAAAAATTTAGTAACAGATTTTATGTTTTTAGTGACGGATTTTTCCGTCACTAAAATTGATTTTTCTTGTAGTGCTTGTTACATCAAATTCAAATCTTGTTAATATAGTTAATTTTTAATTTTTAAACAAAATAAAAAAATATTTTAGAAAAACACTTTATTATAAGAGTATTTAAAAAAATACATTATTAATAAGATCTTGTAACACTAAAACTTGATATTAATAAATTATGATAAATCATAATGAAGTATTAATTAATTATCTATTTATAATATATTAATACAATTTTTATTAGTATTAAAAAAATAGAAAGATCACTCTTATCTTCGATGACTCTTACAAGAAAATAAAAATAATTTTATTTTCTAAAAAAATTATGAAAAAATGAAAATGAGAATGGGATTTCTGAAAAGACTTGTTTAATTGTTATGAAAAAAATGAAATAAGTTATTTTTTCAAAAAAATAAAAAAATCCTGATAAAATATATTGAAAAGTCTTTTCATTTGATGTATCTTGGATCACAGTCCACTTGAAAAAATATAATTAGGCTCAAGAATAAATAAGTTAAAAAGGGAAAAAAAAAAACCATGAAAGGCAAGTAGAAGAGGTCTCTTGTCTAAGTCTCCCAAGACCCCCTTAATAACTCTCATTCAAACGTGAAGAGAAGATTCTCCAGGAGAGTGATAATCTCTTATAAACATTCCAAATGTGGTCTTAGTCAAAGTTTGCTAACTAGTCTTCAAAATAGATGTCCTGAAAAATGAAATAAATGATATCAAAAGATGTAAATACTCTCTTATCTGTCAATTTAAGTCCATATAAATAAGAGGTAATTTTTCACTATTTAGGTATGCAATAACTCTTACACAATCTACTTGAATATATATATTTTTTTTAACTAAGTTTGACTTAAGCATTAAAGGACTCATGCGATCAAGAGACACTTCGCGCCTCTAACTATTTTTTGCCTTGCAGTCTTGCAAAAACTTAAAAACTATTCTTTTATAGTTATAAATTTATTATTATATCACAACAATATTTGATTGGAAAAATAAAGGTCAAAAGTGTAATACCCATGTTTGTATGACGTTGCCACGTAATTTCGATAAGTTTAGAATACCAAAAAATTGGCTTAATAGTAGTTATAAGTACCGAATTGATTGCAGAGAATGCCTCGGAGTGAAATTTTTTAAGGAAAATGATATGGTCTCGATAAACGTTCCAAGATAAGATTTATGGTATCGAAAGAAATCGGATCGATAATAATTTTTGGTATAGCTAAAATACAGTTGCCATTTTGGTTGCAAAATTAAATTCTCATAAAGGACTCTTGGGAAGTCAATGGAAGCTTGAGGGGGATCTAGTTTTTTGTAATGAGCAATCTTTCACTGGTTTCGGGATGAAACGATAGCCCGGTAAGGACACTAGGGCAAAATTAGCATTTTTGAGTAACTTTGAAGTTATTAATTTTACATTTTCGGTATCGTAATGCAAATTAATTCAGTGTTTAAGGGCATAGTTACAATAAGAAAATTACCTAGGTGATATTAGATGAATTATGGGATTAAAAGTGGAATTTTCCTTATATGTTGGCGTTATATAGTAGTTATATATATATATATATACATCTCATGCGTGCGTGAGGCCATCCCTCTGCAACTTACCCATGCCTTGTAACCTTCAAGCCACACCTTGCAAGACTGAAGCCACGTCTCTGCAAGTTTTGGAAGGATTTGCATGCCAAGAAGGATGGGTGATGCAATTGGGGCGGTGAGTTCTCTATAAATAGAGAAATAAATGGGAAGTAAAAGGTAGTGAGCCACGAGAGCTTCTATCGAGAGAGAGGAAGAGAGGGCTTGTGAGATCGAGGGAAAAAAATCGTTAGGGAGAGGTTGGCCTAGGTAGTGGCACGCGATGGTGGCGGAGCAACAGGAGTGGCCAATCATGGCCTGCTGGAGGCGGCCAAGGCAGCAATTGAGCTACCGTTGCAGTGGTTGGGCGACATGATGGCAACACGCAAGAGTTGCAAGCAACGAGCTGGGGGCTAGATGAGGTGGTGGCGAGCTCGATAGAGGTCGGAGTGACGGCCGACAAGGCCGAATGAGGCCAAAGTTGGCCACACAGTTGTAGCCGACCATGGCTGCCAGCTCACCTGGCTGAACGCGAGGCAGGGGAGGCTGCCTGCTGCCCACAGCAGTGGTCACACAGGCGATGGTGCAAGGCGGCATTGGCCGTAGTTATGGTTGGCAAAGCCAGGTGGTAGCGACAGGAGCTATGTGTGCATGGAGTTGGTGAGCGGGAAGGAGTTGCAGGTGCGATACAGAGGAAGGAGAAGAGAAGAAGAAGAAAAAGAAAGGAAAAGAAAAGGGAAAAAAATGGAAAAAATGGTGAAAAATCTTAGAAATTTCTAGAAAAATAGGAAAGGGATATTTATTAATTTTTCAGAGATTTTGAGTGAGAAAATGGTTTGACCACGCGTTTTAAGTATATGACACGCATACCGAGGAAGTCGGAGATACTAAGTTAAGGTAAGTAAAATTTTCTAGAAAATTCTAAAAAATTTAAGAATATTATTTTATGAATTTTCATAGTGAAATATTTGAGAAATATTTTGTTTGGATTTATTAAGGAAAAATAGATAGAAATAGAGAAAAAAATAAAAAAAATGCAAGAAATTATAAAAAAATAAGTTTTAATGTTTATTTAATCAAATATGGTGATTAGGATGCTTGTAGGCTTAAGTTGAAGTGACTTGTGCGAATTTTGAGGTTGGCACACAAATTGAGGCCATGCACGAATTTTGAGGAAAGACTCAAATATCGAGGTAACTCAATACGCTTGAGAAGGTAAGTAATACTTCCCTATTGGATTTAATTTTATGAAAAATATTTGGTTTGTAAGTGATTCTACCCAAAACCTGATTTTAAGTAAATGATTTTATCATGTTGTCATGCCTTGATATGAATACATTATGTAGATTTCATTTACATGTATTGATGATGAGATGTGTGTAATACCCCATGTCCGTATGAAGTTGCCACGTAATTCAGATGAGGTTAGAATACCAAAAAATTAATTTTATAACAATTTCAAGTACCGAATCGACTGCAGGGAATGGCTCGGAGTGAAATTGTCTAAAGAAAATTATATGGTCTCGACGAGCGTTCCGAGATAAGATTTATGGTATCAAAAGAAATCGAATCGGGAACAGTTTTTGGTACAGCTAAAACACAGCTGCTAATTAGGCTGTAAAACCGAATCATTGTAGGAGGCTCCCGAAAAATCAACAGAACCCTAGGAGGGCTCTAGTTTCTCGTAACGAGCAATCCTTCAGTGGTTTCGGGATGAAACAATAGCTCGATAAGGACACTGGGGGCGAAATCGTCTATATCGAGTAAAATTTAAGTTATTAACTATGGATTTTCGGTATTAAAATACAAATTAATTTGAGATTTAAGGGCGTAGTTGCAATTAAGGAATTACACAAGTGTAATAGGGATGAAATTTGGGGTTAATGTATAATTTTTGGATATATTAAATGTAATATACAATATATAGTATATACAGATATAAATGGCTGTGCGTGTGTGCAGGCCATCTTCTTGGGCGAGAGTTTGCTGCAATTAGGAGAGAATGTCAGCGAGATTTGAGGGAAAAATTGTGGAGATTTTCTGATGTGCTTGGTGGCCAAGTTGGCTGGAGTGGTGGCCAAGCTTCCTTAGTTATAAATAGAGAAGAGTTTGAGGGATTTGAGTAGGGCAAGCTACAGAGAGTTGCAGTGAAGGAGAGCTATGACCGAGAGCAATTTGAGAGTGCGAGGGAGAGAGGGGTCGAATGAGAGGGATCAAAGAGGGTGAGATGTGGCTCGCTGGTGCTCGATGAAGCTGCAAGCGGCCATAGCCGCAAGATCCAAGCGGCCATGGCCGAGAGCTCGAGTAGAGCAGAGGAGGCCGACGCGTTAAGGAAGCTGGTGCGGCAGCGATGGTAGGACGGGAAGGGGCCGGTGGCGTCGGAGATGGCTAACAATGGCTGAGAGGTGGTCGGAAGCGGCAACCCGCAGCCATGGTAGCCATGGCAGCGAGCTCACCAAGCTGGGTGCGAGGCAGGGGCGGTCGCGGGCGTGTGCAGCTTGGCGGCAGTGGTCCGATGAGGCCGAGACGGCCAACGGAGGGCCGGGTGGAGGCCGGTGAAGAGCGAGGTGGCGGTGGCCGTAGGCGTTGGGCTCGGGAAGTTGGAGGCCGCGCATAAGAAGAAAGAAGAAGAATGAGGGGAAGAAAAGAAAAGAGAAGAAGAAGAAGAAAAGAAGAAGAAGAAGAAGGAAAAGAGAAGAAAAAGAAGAAAGAAGGAAAAGAAGGAAGAAGAAGAAGAAGAATTTGCAGGTGTAGGAGGCGGGAAGAGGAGGAAGAAGAAGAAGGGAGGAGAAAGAAAAGAAAAAAAGAAAAAGAAAAAGAAAAGAAAAGAAAAGAAAGAAATAAAAGAAAAGAAAATAGGAAAATGATGGGAAAAATTCTAGAAAAATTCTCAAAAAATAGAAAATTATATTTCGGTAATATCCGGAGATTTTGGCAAGAAAAATGACCCGAGCACACGTTTCAAGAATAGGGCACGCATATCGAGGAAATCGGAGATGCTGAGTTAAGGTGAGTAAAATTCCCTAGAAAATTTTAAAAATTCAAGAATATTATTTTATGAATTTTAGTAGTGAAATATTTGAGAAAATATTTTAGAAATATTTAATCTGGATTTATTGAGGAAAAAGGAAGAAATAGAGAGAAAATTATATAAAATGCCAGAAATTATGAAAAAATAGGTTTTAATGTTTATTTAAATAATTATGGAGATTAGGATGCTTTAAGGTTGAATTTGAAGAGACTCGTGCAAATTTTGAGGATGACACGCAAATTAAGGCGATGCAAGAGGCAAGACACGGATATCGAGGTAGCCCGATAAGCTTGAAAAGGTAAGTGATACTTCCTCGAAAATGTTTTCATCATATTGACATGCCTTGATATGTATCCATCACGTAGAATGAATACATGACTATGAAATACATGAATACACGTTGATATCATTGATTACACGTATATGAGGCCGTAAGGAGTACGAACTGACACCGCTGCCTTACCAAGGGTGCACCCATACACCCCGGCTTCGAAAGAGGTGGCCGCTAAAATGATAGGTAGCATGAGAGGTGCGGTTGACACCTACAATGAAAGACATTGCATACACACATGACATATCATTGTGTACTCTTACTTAGATGATTCATCATCTAACTTGGGTTTTGCCCCTGGAATATTCAAACGTTCCAGGTGGAGATTGTAGTAGATACAAGGATAAATGAGGCATGAAATGACACTTAGCAGAGTGCATGAAAAATGAAATGTATGTTATGTGGCCCATGTATTTAAGTTCTGCTACTTTGAATTCTGAATGTTTTGAAGAATGTTGATGTATATCCTTGTGGTTAATGGAGATGTAAGAATTGATTTATGATCAATGTTAAGATATCAGGTTTCGATCTTTGCTTCCGCATTTGATGTGTATAATGATTCTCTTTCGAGAAAAAAAAAATAATTGGAAGTTCTAGAACCGATTCGAGGTATGATGTGGTTTAACTTTAGTGTTTAAAAAAAAAAAATTTATTGTCCCAGAATTGTCCCAATTTATAACGCACCCAGAAAACGAGGCATTACAATGTGCATATGTTCATGATGATATTATTAATCATGTATCGCGTAAGAGTTTGAGATATTGACTGGCATCGCTAGCTATTCTGCCAATGGTGCACTCATACACCTCAGGTTCGAAAGAGATGGTCGTAAAAATGGGGAGCAACAATTGGGTACGGTCGACTCAAACCGAAATGATATGGAAAAAATATTTTACATTTTGCATTTTGCATTCATGCACGAAATATGTTTATTGTACCATTACTTAGATGATTCATCATCTAACTTGGACTTTGCCTCTAGAATATTCAAACGTTTCAAATAGAGATTGTAGCAGATACGAGGATGAATAAGGCATGAAATGACACTTAACAGAGTGTATGATGATTGGCATGCATGTTATGTACCTCATGTATTTAAGTTCTCCTATTTTGAATTCTGGACGTTTTGAGAAATGATGATATATAACCTTATTTAGGAACTTATGCTATGTAATGAGTTATATTGAGAAGCAATGATGTAAGAACTGAATTTCGATTTATGTTAAGGTATCAGATTCGATCATTGCTTTTGCATTTGATATGTTTAATGATTCTCTTTCAAGAAAAATGTATGAAAATTTTGGGATAGATTTGATAAATGATATGATTTAGTTTTGAGTTTGAAAAGAAAAAATTTATTATCTTAGAATTGTCTTAAATTATAATACGCCTGAGAAAGTGAGACGTTACAAAAAGAATGAAAATGAGAATGGAATTCCCACAAAAGAGTGTTTAATTGTTATGAAAAGAGTGTAATCAAAATTTGATTATTTTTGTCATGAAATCATGATAAAGATATATACACCTTTTACTCAAAATCAATCAAAATAAAAACTCAAATATTTTTTCTTTTAATTTTTTTTTGGGATTTAGTTTGAAACTTAAAAGTTCGTGAAAACAAATTTAGTCGCATTCAGTTAAAGATAAATTAATCAAACACCTTTTGAGTTTAGTCGCATTTGGCCGATCACTTAATAATTCAAATTCTTTTGATATAATTTTCTGTCATCTTGGGATTACTGCTTTTGTGTGGTTCTTCGTTGTTCGTGCCCTCAATTTCGACAGAGGAGATAAATCGTAATTAGAGATTTTGTCTCATTACGTAAGATAAAGAATTAAACCTATGATCTACTGGTGCAAATTTTAACTTATCATGGTTTAACCATTTAACCCTTGGATCGTGGAATAATTATTTTTTTTTCTGCCTTCTTTCGGCATAGAAGAGTATCTCTAATTAATATATATATATATATATATATAATATTATCATTTAAAAATGTAGAGTCAGGTGGGCAATAAATTTTCTGTATATGATGGCGGTGTGCTTGCAGTACTCATATCGGCTCTCTCTCTCACTCTGTCTCGCTCTCTGAGCCCAAAGAAATTCAGAGATATATCAGATATAGGCAGCAATATCCTGTCAAAGATGAAGAGCGAGGGCGCCATGGATGAACGCAAAGCGCCCTTGTTAGAGTATTCATCATCCGCCGTCGGATCCAAACATCAAGAAGACGAAGACGAAGATGTCGATCTTACGCGGAGAGTCTTGATTGAATCCAAGAAGCTATGGCACATAGTTGGCCCAGCGATCTTCAGCCGCATCGCCTCCTACTCCATGCTTGTCATCACCCAGGCCTTCGCCGGCCACCTCGGCGACCACGAGTTCGCCGCCATTTCAATCGCCAGCAATGTCGTCGTCGGCTTCAACTTCGGCCTCTTGGTACGTTAAATTCATTGATTTTCAGTCCTGTCTTGTCGAGTCTCTGGTCACTAGTAAGAACACTATTCGGTATCTATCTGTACCCAAAGAGTAGACTGCAAAAGATCTTTGGGGGTGCACGTGGCCCGAATAGGAGACCCTCAAATTCAGTAGCGTACGTGACCATGCACGTATCAGTAGACTATCATTTGATGTGGATGGTGAACCTCCTGTTTGTTGATCTAATATGGTATATATACTAATCAACAGTTGGGGATGGCGAGCGCTTTAGAGACGCTATGCGGGCAAGCTTATGGAGCCAAGAAATACCACATGCTGGGGATATATATGCAGCGTTCTTGGATAGTTCTCTTCATTTGTGGAGTCCTGCTTTTGCCGGTTTACATATTTGCCTCTCCGATACTGAAGCTGCTGGGGCAGCCGCCGACGGTGGCGGAGCTCTCAGGCTCGGCGGCCATATGGATGATTCCGCTGCAGTTCAGCTTCGTTTTCCAGTTCCCGCTGCAGCGGTTCCTGCAGAGCCAGCTGAAGACCGGCGTGATCGCCTGGGTGTCGCTGGTGGCTCTGCTGATCCACGTGTTCGTCAGCTGGCTATTCGTTTACCGCCTCAAGCTTGAAGTCGTCGGCGTGGCCGTGACTTTGAACTTCTCGTGGTGGGTTCTGGTGATTGGGTTAATGGGTTACACCGTGTTTGGAGGGTGCCCTCTCACCTGGTCCGGCTTCTCCATTGAAGCCTTTTCTGGTCTTTGGCAGTTTGTCAAACTCTCTGCAGCTTCTGGCGTCATGCTCTGGTCCTCTCTTGATCTCGATCTCGATCTCGATATCTGCGAGTTCTGATCTCACTGAGTTGTTTGTGTTTAAATTGAATTGAACAGTTTGGAGAATTGGTACTACAAGATACTGATATTGATGACCGGAAACCTGAAGAATGCAGAAATAGCGGTGGATGCTCTATCCATATGGTGAGAAACTTCTTCATTCTTATCTTCTCCTTTTATTATTTTTTTTTTGGTTCATTTTTATTGATTATGTTCGTTTATTTCTTTGATACCCAAAAGATTTATTCTGTTTGATTGTACGTTTTAATGTTCTGAAGCTCCAAAACTTATTAAGATTGATTAGGGGGAAATCTATGTCTGCCTAATGATGAAACCATGCCCAGATGGCAATATCAACTCTATTAGTGTGGACTTGAACAATATGTGTTTTCGTAAGCGGGTAATCCTCAGAAGTTTTGTCTCCATCCGAGTATTTATGAAAAAGGCGAGGTTTGTTCATCTCAAAACTAGATTATTATACTTAAATATTAAGGTCAAAACGTGTCTTAAATTTATATGCATATAATTAATTTTAAAAATGATATCATAACAGTCTTAATAAATAATTTGAGACATTTGTTAAGATTGCATAGGTGCATGCCTTCCCCTTAATTGGTCAACCTCTAATGATTCAAACAATTAACGTCGAAGTGTGGTAGAACATAATTTTTATATTTTTTTTATTGTACAAAAAAAATTAGAGTTTAAAATTTAAAGCAAGTAGAAATATGAATTTGTTTTATATGCTCATTGTGACACAATTAGGAGAATTTGGTTTGGAATGAATAGTCCCTATGCATGCTCTACCACTAATTAAAACACCTTAGAAGCTCATATTTATATCAATAATATAAAGTGTCCCAAAATATTAAAATAAGTGTCCAAGTCACACTTTCAAAGTACGTGTTGTAGTTAGCTTTGTATTATCACATGACTGAACTATATTATATACAATAGACTAAATATTTAAGTTTACGTGAATATTCGGTGGGCTTTCTTTATGCCCACTCACTGATCATTTGTTATTCATTAATTCATTAGATTTGGTCTCTTTTGTTTGTCCTTGAATTCCATGCAGCATGAACATCAACGGGTGGGAATTGATGATTCCTCTGGCCTTCTTTGCAGCCACTGGGTACGTTATATCATATATTTAAGTTTAACATTTGCGATACTAATAGCTTATATTAATAGTTGATATTACGTCTCGTATTAATATAAATTTATAAAATATTAATGTAAAGAGAAATGTTATACTTATAAATAAGTAAGCTTGATAAATAATTTGTATAAATTTATAATAATTATATCCATTATGTGGCGTCTTATTTTAGAGCTAATCATAAAAATAATCCAATTTTTTCCGAAACTTTGTAATGTTAACTAGTCCTTTTAATTTTGACGGTCAAGTTCAAATTAATTCAATTAGATATAATTTTATATAATACGTAAAATCAATTTAAGGAGGGTGTGTTCATATTTACTTGACAAGTCAAATATTATATATAATAATAATAATAATAATATTTAATTGAAAGACCTACATTGAAAGTAGAAAAAAGAAGAAAATAATAAATAAATTATGTGTAACAAGTTTAATTTTTTTTATTTATTTATAAAATGTAATGTGAATTTTATAAATATTATTGTAATATGACACCTGACATGATAAATTAGTAAGAATATATTATCTCTAAATCGATAAATAAAATTATACCTAATTATTAAAATTAAAAATATTAAATAAAATTATAAATTTATAAAAAAAAGAATTAAATCATTTTCATGACTGGCTATTTATTTTATATTTTTCTCCATCTTGTGTCACCCTAATGTCACAGATCTGAGAAGTAATATACAATTTTCTCTAATGTTGGACACCTTCTAGGTTTTATCCTTCTAAGAAATTAGGTATCAATTCATAGCCAGAACATATAATAATTAAATTAAGAGTAATGCTGCACGGTATGACTACTGATGATCATCATCACTCCATGTGGCAAATCCACTCACAAAATCAGAGAATGTCTTCAGCTTTCTCCAACTTTCCCACGCCCGTTTCTTCCTTCAGATCCATCTTTTCTCTCTCCCCTCCCTGACAAAATTTCCTCTCCAACTCCACACACTCTCTCTCCTCTCTGACAAAGTTTCCTCCCCAACCCCAACTCCACTCACGTCATTAGGATTGTTTTCAAATAATCGACAAACACAATTAACTTCATTTTTTTTGTCACTGCAATAAATATATAGTAAAAGGGGTGCGAAGGAAGAATTGGGAAAGTTGGAGAAAGCTGAAAATAGTCTCTGATTTTGTGGGTTTACTTTTTCTCTTTTAGTAATAAATTAAAAGGTTTAATCTACATTGTTCGAAGGACTTATCGAGAGACTTATTAAATGGAGTCAAAAAAATCAAAATACCTAAACTTAAAAATCAAATTTGCAAGGTATGTTACTACCATTGCCTCTCCCCTCTCTCCCTTCTCATGACCGTGATGCAACTGTCTATACTGTTGCTTTTGCCTTATTGTCATCGTCGTCATTGTCTTGCCTTGTCGTGCCTCTTCTCGCCAATTACTTCTTACTCCACTGAAGATGCAACGACGGTCAGTAAGACGAAGCGATGAGATAATGATAATGATGTGACAACAACAAGACGATAATTGCACCAGTAATCATGAAAAAAGAGAGGAAAAAGCAGGATAATAATCCATTTTACAAATTTATAAAATATATGAAGACATTTTAATCTTTTTATCCTATTTGATAACTCTCCCTATTTATCTGTTTGAACGTGTAAAAGAACTCAAATAAAAAAAGTAAGATCCATGGCACATGAACCCATGATCATCATCAATTATGTCATGCAGCATTACTTTTAAACCATGTGCTAACATAAAGACCAAAAGACATGAAAAAGATGGTCGCCTTGTCAATGACTTTATGTAGTATGGTCCTGTACTTTAGCTGTAGGACAGTGAAAGAAAGGACCACTGTTCAAATCCATTGACTAGAAAGATTTTATTTAACCTTAAAAATTAAAAAATAAATGAGAATATTACATTACGCAAACAAAACAATACAACGTTTATTCGATATGAGCAAGATAAGAGGGGGCGTGGCTCCCCCCTCCCCATATGTCCACGTCAAATAAGAGAATAAATTTAAAAAAATTAAATATTAAAAAAAAAATAAAAGACGATAATATAGTTACAAAATAACAGGTACCCTCATATAGAATGTATCTTTATCATTTTTTTTAAAAAAATGAATGCATTTAATCTTGTGATTGTGTATACATGACGATAATAATAGGGTTAGGGTCGCTAACGAGCTAGGAGCAGGCAAAGGTAAAGGTGCCAAATTTGCAACGATAGTGTCGGTGACAACATCGGTAACACTCGGGCTCTTCTTCTGGTTGATGATTCTGATCTTCCACAATGAAATTGCCCTAATGTTCACCTCTAGCAAACCTGTCCTCAAAGAAGTAAGCAAGCTCGCAATGCTCTTAGCCTTCACTGTCCTCCTCAACAGTGTCCAACCAATTCTCTCAGGTAATTTAAACATATGTGTACAGTCAGCCCTCCATTAAAATACATATTTTAATTCTTGTATTTACATATTTATTTATTTAAATATTAAAATATTTTATTATTTTAATTACACTTCTAAACTATATAATTTTGAATCAATTGTATTTTTAAAATTTTTGTTATTTTAATTACACTTCTAAACTATGCTTAATTTATTGTTCTCAGTAAATTTGTCAAGATGTGCGATTAACTCAAAATTGCATAGTTCAAGAGATAATTGAAATAACAAAAAATTCGAGTGTCTAAATAAAAAAAACGTACAAATACAGATTGAGTAATTAGTTCATTAATTAGGATTAATTTACTTTAATTTGTTGGGTGATTGTTGTTGGCTTAGGGGTTGCTGTTGGATCCGGGTGGCAATCCGTTGTTGCATACATCAACTTGGGATGTTACTATCTGATTGGGGTACCCCTTGGACTTGTAATGGGATGGGTCTTCAACTATGGAGTTATGGTATGAACCTCTCAACATCTCTTTTCTCGTCAATTTTCTCAAAAGAAATTGAATAAGATTGGGCTCAATTAACCATTACATAAACATTAAAAAAAATAGGGAACATGCTTTAAAACGTAGGGTACATCCTACAATGTCATGGAGAGCCCGTTTAATTATTGGATTAGAATCATTGTATTTATGGCATTCAATCACTCTCTAACTTTGGATTAATTAAATAATAATAATAATAATAGGGTATATGGGCTGGAATGATTTTTGGAGGGACTGCAGTTCAGACCTTGATATTGACAATAATTACCATACGCTGCGACTGGGACAAAGAGGTAATTAAGCTTCTCTTAATTATATCATTTCATTACACTCTCTTAATATATATCAGCCCTTTTCATTTAATTCTTAGTTTTCTTAATTTTTGAAATCAAAATTAATGAAAAATATTATTTTCCCCTTAAGCATTACTCCCATTTCATATTATTCTCATTTTTTGCTTGAAAATAAAAAATAATTAAAACTATATATGTTTTCTCGACTATTGTTATTGTTACTTCATATAGTTTATGAATTTCTAACGAACAAATGCCTTTTCATTTCTATTTTCAAAAATTGTAATGTTTGAAAAAAAATTCACCATGATATATATATTTTTTTCTGTAAATAAAAATGTTATTAAAAAAAATTATAAAGCGTCAATAGCTAATGTTAGGGCAAACTCCCGATGTTCAAATGTTAGAGCAACTCTCGATTTTCATATACAAATATCAAAGGAAGTCTTCAAATGTCTTCATTTTGAATTCAAATTCTTGATCTTTATTTGTCTTCGCCTGAACTTATTTTTCAAAATTATTAGAAAACAATAGTAGTAGTTATGGTTTATATGTTAAAATTGCAGGCAGAGAAGGCAAGATTGCGCTTGAAGAAGTGGGGAGATAGAATTGATGAGGATGAGGGCAATGCATGATATGTACAAATTTGTATACTTGTGAGACTATTGATGCAAAGTTAGCCCTACCCAATTCAAATGATGTAATGATTTATGAACTAGACTAGACCGGTCAAGTCGAATGGAGTTAATTGACAATTAGTCAATAAATTGATCGATTTTTTTGTGTTATAAAATGTCTAGATATTCAATCGATTATTCATTGTCATCTAGAGATAAGAATTGACGGGATCTATCATCCCTCGAGTGAAAATAAACCTTGTTATAAAGTGATAGCTAGCTTATCAATTTTTATTGTTTTTTTTATAAATAAGAGTATATTAACTAAAAAAATCATAAAGCATTTATAGTTTACGCTGAGTATATCTCGAGAAACCACAAAAAACTAAACAAACTATGGGAGAAACCACAAAAGAACAACTCTAAAAACAAAGCTAACTTGCCAACATATGCATATTAAAATATGCAAAAGGCTAGCACTATTAAACTGGGTGGGTAATCACTAGTCTTAAATCTTTGGAACCTTTATGAGCTTACTCTATTTGAGTCTTCTTCTTTTTCTCTCTTTGTTTAATCGAGACTTAAATTTAACAAGAATATATCTTGAATTATCCTCCTCTACACAACCTCGTCTACCTTTGTTCTCAATATTCATCTTTGATTCATCAACACATCTTCCTTCTAAAGGGAGATTTAAATCCCCAAGAGAGGGGAGCAAAATCTATCCTCCATCAATGAATCAAGTAATTAATGAATCAACCAATTTCATTTCTAAATTTGATTTCAATTGTAGAAGAAATTTGGATTTGGTTCCAATGGGGGTGCCCAACAATAATAGCAATAGACACTATACTACAAAAAAATCAGCATTTAGTGTGGTTATTTTTGCATTTAGCGGCGATTTTCAACAACCGCTGAAGTATCCGCCGCTAATTATATTTTTTGCGACGGTTTAAAAATCGCCGCAAAATAAGTAATTAAAAGCAATTTCGGAAATGCCACAAAAACTTTAAAAAAATTAAATTTTTAATTTTAGTGACGGTTTTAGAACCGCCGCAAAAATTTAAAAATATAAATTTTTAATTGCTAGGTGCGCGACCAAGTGTGGGCGGCCAGGTTGCCCGCTCGTGCCTAGCCCTACTCGAGCATAAGTGTGATTGTCCCCAGTGTGCCACATGGCCGCATGTTCGCGTGCCACATGGCAATGCTAGAAATGAACTTCTCTATCTTCCCCTCCCCCAATTTCGAACTCGGGACCTCCCCTATGTGCACGCGCATGCGTGCGTGAACCATATAATCTATGAAGCCTCGTTGTTATATCTGTACACATAAATTATATACTAATCTAATCACAATTTTCAGAATTATATTCTATATTTTTTAAAAGAATAAAGGAATAAATTAAAAATAAATTAATTGAGTTAAATTAAATAAATTAATTGATTGAAAAATAAAAAGAAGATTTTATATATTTTTTAAAAATTATTAAAATTTTGTTAAATTTATTTTTATTTTTTTAAATTAATTTTTAAGGAATTTTGCGAATAATTTAAATTAAATTTTAAATTTCTTTTTAAGATTTTATATTTCTTTTTATTAATTTAATTTTTAATTATTTTTTTAAGAAAAAATTATTTTTTTAATAAATTTTACGACGGTTTTTAAAAACCGCCACAAATGTTAATTTAATTTTAATTTTGAATTATTTAATTATTTTTTGAATTTATCGATGATTTTTGAAAAATCACTGCTAAATTCAATTTTTTAATAAATTTTGCGACGATTTTTCAAAATCTTTGCAAATGTTATTTTAATTTTAATTATTTAATTATTTTTGAATTTAGCGACTGTTTCTCATAAACTGCCGTAAAATTAAATGTTTTAATAAATTTTGTAATGATTTTGAAATACCACCGTAAAATACCATATTTTGTGATGATTTTAAAAACCGCCGCAAACAAAATTTTTTTTTGGAGTGCTGGTTGGGAAATTCAACAATTTCAGCCTTGGGCCTGGAGAGATCGGAAGTTGCTTGGGTCCAGCCCAACTCCTTCTGGACCTTTTTTGTCATTAGCATCATTAAGAATTTATAAACTATTCAGCAATTCATTTGATGAACTGATAACTTATTTTTTGATAAATTACCTCAAAGTCAATTGATATTGATCAATTAAACCACTATATTTAGCCTCATAATTGAATTATTTATTATCTTTTAAAATTAGTTTCTATATTTTAGAAAGATACAAATTGTAGCAATTTGGAATTTAATTTGGGCATTTGTAACTGTATAGAATTGTTTTGATAGGAGCAAAGCTGACATTATGAATTCAATTAAAATATTATTGGATGATATTAAGGCGAAATCTACCATAATAGCTAATTTGGGCCCAAATATAAAAATATAAGGCATATTTGGTTTTTTTCAATGTCCAAACAGTAATTTAGATCGAAGTCTTAATTTACAATAATTTATACAATAACCAATTTGACTTCAAAAACCAAAGTACAATAACTTGGTCATCACTTCCTAACAAGTTAACAAGTAACAACTCAGATGACTTAGCAGATTTAACCGAGTTGGGTCGCACTTATTCTTCTTACTTTACCCAACTCAAACCCTAGAGTGTCTCTGTCAAAGGCCTCTTTTGCAGTAAACAAAAGCTTGGACCTCTCTTCACAGCCTTCCAGACTTTTCAAAGTAGACATTTTTTTTGTCCCAACTTATTCTCATACTAAGAGGTGCTACACTTAGTCAATGTCACTATATTGAACGAGGCTAGAGCAACCTTTGCCTCACTTGCACACTTGATTTAGAAGAATGCGTGAACAACCAAATCACAATTCTAGAGAAAGAAACTCTCATTTTGGATCTAAAGAATACTTCTTTAATTACTAAGGTTGTGTTCTTTTTGTTTTTCAATTTTCACTTTTGAGTTTTGAATTCATTTTCAATTTTTGTTTTGGTAGTATATTTTTAGAAAATTAAAAACACATTCTCTTTGTTATTTTGAAAAACTATTTCTTAAAACAGAAAATTAGAAAACACGTTCTCTTTGAAATTTTGAAAATAATTTTTTAATAATATTTTATTCAATAAATTTGATTATTTAGTAAATTAGAAATATTTAATGTTAATATATTATTAAAAAATATATACATTTTAAAATTAATGAATTTTGCAATATTTTTTTCCATTACAATAATAAAATATGAATAAATAAATAAATAAATGTGTTTTGAATTTAGAGTTTATTTTGGATGAAAACACTCAAAATAACTTTTTGTTATTTTGAGTTTCTTTAAATTTTTTTTATTTTCAAAAATACATTTTTAAAAACAGTAAAGAGAACGCGTTTTCATTATTTTAAAAAATCAAAAACTAAAAATGATTTGAAAACAGTAAAGAGAATGCAGCCTAAAACTCGCCAAGAAAGACTTAGTTCAACTAGTAAGTAAAAGTGTCTATTAATAAAATTATTTTCGTATTAGTAATTAAAGGTGATTTAGTTTAGTTGATAAAAAGGTATGGTTTAAATGTAAGAGGTTCAACTTTTGTAGGTCACACGAACAAATGATTTTCTCTTGCCAATTTTTGGCCTTGTTCAATGTTGTGGTTGATTAATACAAATGAGAAGGGTGGAGATATATACAACCATCACTTATAGAACGCTCTATCATTAATGACTCTAGCTAGAACATTCTAGTTTTTAGCCAACTGCCACATGACTCTTCTCATTATTAGACTTCTCTATACTAGACTAGAATATATCAGAATAATACAGAATATGCAAGAGCACAAAAGGACTTACTAAGATATTCTAAGATAATATAGAATAGTCCAAAGTCTTCTAGGGACCCCATCTCCCTGGAGACCATCTAGAACCTTCTTAGAAACCTCTAGAGTTTTCTTGCTGTTCGCCTTCATCATGTCAGCATCATCTCCTAGTTGCTCCCAGGCCTTGTTCGTTCCATTTAGCCAATGTGCTCGTTATATGTATCTTGTCTCACTAAAATTGGTTTAGTGATGGATTAAATTTAGCAACAGAATGAGCGACGAAAAAAATTTCGTCATTGAAGCCTGAATTTAGCACATGCCCACAAAATCAAAAAATAACACTAGCCTCCCTGTATGCGCCCACCCTCCCCTCATGTTCGCAACACGTGGCAGCTCTGGGATAATAATCCCAGCAATAATTCCAAGTGTTATACCTTAGAATCGAACCCCCAACCTCCAAGGATCAAACACCTATATGCACACCCACGAGCCAACCTATCTAGAAGCCTCCTTAACTATTAACGTGCATAAAATATATTTATAGTATTTTCTTCCAAACTTTTCAGAATTATATTTACACTCCAAAATTTTCCAAACTCATTTAATGAATATGAATTTTAATATTAATATTTATTAATTTTATTTCATTACCTATTCAAATAGAAGTTTATAAATGATTATATTAGCAGCAAAAAATTCTATTCTTATTTTGATTTTAATTTGTAATTTCATATTTTATTAATTTTGCAACTTATCGACAAAATGTTTCGTCACTAATTTTGGATTTAATTGGAATTTTTATAAATTCTACATTTAACTGTGAAAAATTTTGTTATCAAATCAGATTTTAAATTTAATTTAAATATTTTATGAATTTCACATTAAATTTTTATAAATGTTTTGTTAAAGGTTATTTACAGTAACATTACTAAGTTTTTATGTAAACTACATAATCATGTTTGAAAAAACAAACATTGAATTTGTGTATAGTCTTCAATTTTAACCTATAATATATGCTTTTGGGGTAGTTCAACGAGCTGGTCGCAACTAGCTGCTTTGCTGCTAGTGACTATATTTTTTTCACCATTTGAATTTTCTTTTTATGTTTAAATGTAATTTTTAATTATTTTAGAATCTTTTATTTTGAGTCGGGCCTTTAATGTAAGGGCCCGATTTGTCAATTGAATGTACCCCATTAGGGTTATTATTTAAATACTTTTCTGTCATTGTCGGGTTGTGAATTTTCTTTTGGTTGATTATTGTAACCCGTGGTCCTTCTTGGTTAGATTGGTTAAATTGAGTCAAAAATATAAATTGAGTTGTTAAAATATAAAATTAAAGTATGAATTTCACATTAAATATAAACTCGATTTAATTTATTTTTTAATTTTTTAATTTAAACTTTTGATTTTTAATTTAATTTTTTTATTTTTAGTGACGGATCTATTTTGTTGCTAAAGTTTTAAATTTTTTATTTAAATTTTTTGTTTTTAATTTAATTTTTTTGGTTTTTAACTATGGATTTGTTTCATCGCTAAATATTAAATTTTTAATTTAATTTTTTTAGCTATTGATTTGTGTTGATGCTAAAGTTTTAAATTTTTAATTTAATTTGTTTTGTTTTTTGGCGACAAATTTTGTTTCGTCACTAAGATTTCAAATTTTAATTTTTCTCTTTAGCAAGAATTTGTTTTGTTGCTAAATTTTAAATTTTTAATTTAATTTTTTTCTTTTTTAGCTATGGATTTGTACCATCGCTAAAGTTATAAATTTTTAATTTAATTTTTTTTGTTCTTTAGCTACAAATTTGTTTTGCCACTAAAATTTTAAATTTTTAATTTAAGTTTTTTTGTTTTTAGCAACGAATTTGTTCCATCACTAAATTTTTAATTTTTAATTTAATTTTTTTCTTTTTTAGTTACAAATTTGTGTCGTCACTAAAGTTTTAAATTATTAATTTAATGTTTTTTCTTTTTAGCTACAAATTTGTTCTGCCGTTAAAGCTTTAAACTTTTAATTTAATTTTTTTTCTTTTTATGATGGATATATTTCGTTGCTAAAGTTTGAATTTTTAATTGAATTTTTTTTCTTTATAGTGACTGATTTCTTCTGTCGCTAAATTTTGAATTTTGAATTTAATGTTTTTCTTTTTTAGCAATGGATTTGTGCTGTTGCTAAAGTTTTAAATTTTTAATTTAATTTTTTTTATCAGCAGATTTTGTTTCGTAGCTAAAGTTTGAATTTTTAATTTAATTTTTTTTCCATTTTAGCAACATATTTGTTCCGTCGCTAAATTTTGAATTTTGAATTTTGAATTTAATTTTTTTTCTTTTTTAGCCACAGATTTGTGACGTCGCTAAAGTTTTAAATTTTTAATTTAATTTTTTTTTTGTTTTTTAGCTACAGATTTGTTTCGTTACTAAAGTTTTAAAATTTTAATTTATTTTTTTTGTTTTTTAATTACAAATTTGTTCTATCGCTAAAGTTTTAAATTTTTAATTTAATTTTTTTAATTTTTTATCAAGGGATTTGTTTCGTCACTAAAGTTTAAAATTTTAATTTAATTTTTTCTTTTTTAGTAACGAATTTGTTCCATCGTTAAAGTTTTAAATTTATTAAAAATATTAAAAATTATTTAGTGAAGAGATTTACGTCTCTAATTCTATCACTAAATTTAGTGACAGGTTTCAGTCGCTAAATTAAAAAAATATTTAAGAATATTAGCAACGGAATATCCGTCGCTAATTAGTGACAAAATAATTCCATCACTAAATTTCGTCGCTAAAAATAATTTTTCTTACAATATCTCCTGTGCTTATCCTAAGGGCCAAGCCCTGGGTTTCGGCTCACGACGAACTTGTCTGTACACTTTGGCGAAGTCAAGATAAATATGAGTTTTAATAAAGGTGGAATGATTTAGGCCAAAGGCTAATTGTGATTAGGGCCTCCTTGAATTTCTCTTTTTACAATATATATATATATATTGAAAGTTAATTTTTACTTGCAATAAGTATCATACAAATTAATATTAGTAAAAGCGTAATCATCTTATAAGTGTCTATTATGGAAGCTAGGGATTATAATAGCATTATTAAGATATTGATTACATGGTAAGAGATTTTGACAATTTTTAGAATTTAAAATACAGGGTGTAAAATAGGAACAATGCTACATCAACAACTCGGGTGACAACCTTGTTGACAACCCCAAATTATCACGTGCGGTATTTTGACACCAAAATATCACGATAATTTGAACCCAATAAACAACCCAATTTTTGAATACCCCACCAAAACCTTTTTACTTACTCTCTCTCTCCCTCTCTCCCCTCTTCCCAAAAAAAAAAAAAATCTGAGCTTCTTCCTCACCTTCTCTCTTTCTCTCCCTCCCAACAATGTCTCTTGAGCTTTTTCCTCTCCCAATCCTCTCTCTCTCTCCAAAAATCTAAGCTTTTTCCTTCACCTCACCCACTCGCACGAAAGCAAGAACCCACCCATCTGCCCAAAAATCTGACGCCTCCTCAATCTCTAAGATTTTCTACGTCCGGTCCTACGATAGCGGCGATCCTCCGGTGTACATTGAATATAATTGGATTTCCCATATTAACCACTATATTCCTTTGTTTCTCCTATTGTGAAATTAAGGCAAAAATTTTATTTGTGGGAGGAAGAGATTCCATCAATAACAACTGATCTCTCACTTGAGTAAATAAATCATTTAATCCCATTAAAAATAACATAACATATTCCATTTAGTGATGATTTGTAGGAGACCTAAGACCTCCACAAGTGCAATTGTTACAATTGCAGTTAGGTCTAAAATTCCCCAATTCATCCCAAATAGTCTTTAATTTGATAAATTAAGCACTTACAAACAAAGAACCTTGAGTAAGGCTCATCAATTCTCACCTCAGTTGCAAGATTCTAGGCTCGTTGCTTTGTTAATAATGTTCCTTCAAATTAATCCATATATGTCGCGCCAATTCAAAATAAATGATACTAGTCGAGATTTCCTTAGACACAGCATTAAGAATCCATGAAATAACTATGTTATTATTTCTAATCCAAGCATTTAAAAGGAAATCATCACCTGAAGGTCGCTAGATCGAGCTGTAACAGCCCGCCTTCTAGGGCGTGTTATACCTTAGGAAAATTGAGTCTTATTTTTTTTTTTAAACTACGATGCATCCGAAATTTCCTAAGGTCTATCTAGTGTTTAATTTACACACCAGAGATAAATACAATTTACAAAGCGGAAGCTGAACCGAACCTGCTCATGGCATTACATAAATAACCGAACATAGTGTTTATTACAAAGTTATTACATAAGCTTCTGAAAATAAATGCATGTACATAATTCTTAAACTATTCATATTACAACATAGCCTGACACATTTCCTCGTTTCCTGACGTCTCACGTCACTATACATCTCCAATCTCAGTATCATTGCTGCAAGGCCCGACTGGAACGTTGAATGTTCCAGGGGCAAACCCAAGTTAGATGATGAACCATCTAAGTAAGGGTACATAATGCTATAACATGAGTGTATGCAATGTCTTTCATCGTAGGTGTCAACTGCACTCCTTAAACTATCTACCATTCTTACGGCCCCTCTTTCAGAGCCGGGGTATCTGGGGGTACCCTTGGTAGTGGTGCCAGTTCGTACTTCCTACGGCCTCATATGCATGTGATCAACAATATCAACGTGTATTTATGCATTTCATAATCATGTATGTAATCTATGTGATAGATACATATCAAGACATGTCAATATGATGAAACATTTTTGAGAAACATAAACCACTTGTAAATCAAGCATTTTTCATAAAACTAACTTTAATTGAGGAGTACCACTTACCTTCTCAAGCTTATCGGGCTACCTCGAAATCCGTGTCTTGCCTCGATTTGCATGCCAACCGCAAAATTCGCACCAGACACCTCAACGTTGACCTCAAAGCATCCTAATCACCATAGGTATTTAAATAAATATTAAATCCTATTTTTCCATAATTTTTGGCATTTTCTTTAATTTCTCTCTATTTCTTCCTATTTTTTCTCAATAATTCCAAATTAAATATTTCTAGAAATATTTTCTCAAATATTTCAGTACGAAAATTCATAAATAATATTTTAGAATTTTTAAAATTTTCTAGAGAATTTTACTCACCTTGACTTAGCATCTTCGATTTTCTCACGAAACGCGTGCCATATTCCCAAAATGCGTGCCCGGGCTATTTTTCTCACCAAAATCTCTAGGATATCACCGAAACATAATTTCCTATTTTTTTGGGATTTTTCTAAAATTTTTTCCATTATTTTCCTATTTTTTCCTTCTGTTCTTTTTCTTTTCCTCCTCCTCCTCTTCTTCTCCTTCTTCTTCTTCTTCTTCCTTATTCCAGCGCGTGAACTAGCCTCTACCATCACCGCCCGCGCACCAGCCACACCTCCCACCGTTGTCGCTGCCCACCACCGGCTGCCTTGACCTCGTCGGACCCCGACGCAGCGCATGAAACACCGCAAGCCGCTACCTGCGGCCACTGCTGGCTGCTGTGGATTGCAGCTCGCTGCAGCTGGTCGCGGCCATGGCCGCACCAACTGCCTCCGATCACCTCCTTCGCTGGCCGCTTTCGCCTCCCCTAGCTGCTGCACCACACCTCGCCGCCCTCCGTCGCGGCTATTGCCGCCCTCGCTGCTACTTGCTGTGCGTCGGCCATGGCTGACATGGCCGACTAAACCAGCTACTGCCAAGGTCTTCAGCCACCCACGCCACCTCCAAACACCACTGTGCCACCGCCTGCAACTCCCTTGAGCAGCCCGCGCGCTGCTACTTCTCCAACTTGCGGGTGCTCCTTCGCTCGACTGCCATGGCCGAGCTTGCTGGAAGCTTGGATGCGGCTATGGCAGTCGCCTGCTGCTCTCCGACCAACCTCTCTCCCTCTTGCGATCTCTCTCTTTCGGGCTCTCTCTCTCTCTCTCTCACAAACTCTCGGCCAATTGCTCGTTGCCGCGGCTACCTCTCACTTCCTTCCATCTGATCTCTTTCTCCCTTGATACTTCTCGCACGGCCAATGTATCCCAATTTATAGAACTCCCTGCCTTGGCCGCTACTCCACATTAATTGCTTCATTACTCACTGCATACCTCTGACAAATTCTTTCCTCACTTCACGCTGCCACAATCTTTCATTTTGCAGCCCAAATTTCGGCCATTAAAGCTTCACGGAAGCTTCGCGAAGCCATTACATTTCACAGCACGCACAACACGTTTATATATATATATAATTCTATATTATATTGTAAAATTATTTATTTAAATTCTAAAAATTCATTTTCATTTCACTTAAATAATTATCTAATTGCAACTAAGCCCTTAAATATCGAATTTATTTGCATTACAATACTCTAAACGTAAAATTAATAATCCAATTCTTAGTTGAAAATGACGATTTTGCCCCAGTGTCTTTACCGGGCTCTCGTTTCATCCCAAACTACTGAAGGGTTGTTCGTTACGCAAAATCAGAGCCCCCCTAGGGTTCCGTTGATTTTTTGGGAGTCTCATACGACGATTCGATTTTACAGCCTAAATGGTAGCTGTATTTTAGTTGTACTGAAAACATTCCCGGTCTAATTTTTTTCTATACCATAAATCCTATTTCGATACACTCGTCGAGACCATATAATTTTCTTTAGATAATTTCACTCCGAGGCATTCCCTACAGTTGATTTGGTACTTGAAATTGCTATAAAACCAACTTTTTGGTGTTCTAAACTCATTGAAATTATGTGTCAACCTTCTTTACACATGGGGTATTACACGAGCCGTTAATAAACCCTATCTTAACAGATAGAGCAATCAACATCGAACGACTCCAAGATGCATAATTATCCCCTGTCAAGGGTAGAGAGGCCAAAATAAGCCCTGGACTATTAGAATGATGCAAGAAGAAAGGACTTGAACCATCGCTAATGGTCGAATATAGCCTTGACGAGGGAGAAGACATATTAGGGTTTTCTATTGCCCTAGAACGAACGAAACAGTTTGTGCAAAAGAGATGAAAGTAATAGGAGGACACAAATCTGTCATTGAGTAAAACCTATCAGAAAAATGTCATTGACCAAAATAAAAATGTCAAAACAACTAATGTCAAAACAGTTTATATTGACCAAAACCTATCAACTAATTTACAAAAATGTCATTGAGTAAAACAACAGCAAGTAAAGCAATAAAACTAAAACTAACTAACAAGTCCAATATAGAATACAACACTGTCACAAAATAAAAAATAAACCAAAATACAATATGTATTACCTGAGAATTTGTAAAAGACTCAAGAGTAATTTATTTGGGGTGAAAATGTCACCCCAATTTATTTTATATTATTATATAAACAAACATCCTATTTTAGTGTTATCAACCTTTGTACGTGTATATATACATATATATATATATATGTATATATAAATTTATGGACACATATGGGACAACTTCTTACAGCAGAGAAGAGGAAAGCAACAGTCGTCCTAGATTTGGAGGCCCTAGCTAAGGACCATGATGTATGCGATGACCATTACCGACCGAATGGACACTTGATCATCATCATGGGCCATCCATTTCAAACGTCTGTATGTGTGTGTGTGTGGCTGCTCTTTCTCCCTTAAATACTGAAAGAGATTTATGGCATCTTGAATAATAATGGATTTATGGCCATACAATGTAGCACCAAACACAAACCATACATTAGGTATATGAATAATAATATTATTAAAAAATAGTAAACAAGCATGTTAAGTTTCTTGACTTCTTGCTGCAAGCATATCTTATCAGGATAGCTATCTCGATGTCTAAATCAAACGTAGAGTAATGAAGAGAAAATAAAAAAGCTTAAAATTGCAATTTGATCTTATTGAATAGTTATCTTAAACAATTTTGAAGAGATTAGTTTTCCTAAATTATAAGAAATAATTCATAATCACGAGTTTATGTCTTAATTCTGTAAGAAAATCAAATTAGTACTTACTTCAATCATGAGCAAAATTGGTTCGCACTCAATCTTGTAAAAAACTCCCTTACTCAAGTCAAGCTAGACCCAGGTAGAAAACTGAGGTTGAAGGTGGCGTTGATGATGGCCCGCGATCGAGCATGGCTTGGATAATGGACTCAAGTTGAGTGTGACTTGGATAAAACTTACACATGTTAGATGTGGTAGATCTTTGGTATCATCAATAAGAAATATTTAAATTTTTATGTATTTAAAAATATCCCCATAATGACATTGTTATTAAATTATAAAAATGCTATCTATCTATATAAATATATATATATATATAACAAAACACAGTCAATACTTAACCAGAATAGACAATTAAAGTTAATAATAAGGCATGAGGCATCAGCTGTTAGGATGGACTCATCCTTCTTAGGCTAAGTTCTTTGAATACTGGCAAAGAGAAGATAACTTCTTAAGAACATGATGACTAAACAATGCTTATATGACTAGGTTCCTTGTCTTCTTCATCACAGCCAATGAAGATTGAAGGATTAATTTTAAGTCTCTCTATCAATTATAATGAACTAACCAATAGTCAAATTAATGCTCCTCCACAACTTTGTTTCTTTTGATGACCCATTCAAAAGAAACAAAAAGTTTCAAAATCAAATTTCATTTCATAGTAACTGTTTAAATTTTAAGTTTTTTTAAGGCAATTTTTTTTTTTTAAATTGGGCTTTGATGTAATGATAAAATTGATTTGAAAGTTGATTATTATTAAATGTAGTCTTAAATAACGTGTGTCCTTGCTAATAAATTGTCATGTGTCACGATCCATCTCTCTCTGGGTAATGATGGTTCGAGAAGCGTGTATGACTCAAGGCCATATATACTCATGACTCAATTCATGAGCTAAGACTTAATACATGTAATCTTAATTTTCTTGCTACTCTTCCTTTTCGCTTGCCCTCTAAATTCCAAGTAGTAACTTAATCCTCATAGGTGACCTCAGGGGACAAAAGCCCCTTGCTTGCTAGAGTTTAGTAGATGATATCAAGATTGTTAAACTTGATATTTTTTTAATGGGATAGAATTAGGGTTTGTAAAATTAAATTGTAAATTTAGATCGTAAAATCGTAAGATTTTAGAGATAATTAAAAATATTTTTAATACATATATATATGTTCATAATGATATAATTTTATGAAAAATGAATTAATATTGTTTAATAACATAATTATTTATCACAACCCTATTCCTTTTGAATAAAATACATGTACCTATTTCAAAATAATTTCATCTACCAATTTCAAAAACACTAAATAATATGGAATTTCTAAATATTAAATCTATCATTTATTTTCATTCATCAATCCAAAAAAAATTCTAAATATTAATTCATATATAATATAAATTTTCATAAGTCAATCATAACTTAATACAAACTAAGAAGAAACAGACAATGACGAAGGAGCAAATGAAGTTGTGAATCAACAAAGAATCTGACAAGAATCTACGACGAGCAAGAATCAAACCAAGAAATGGACAAAAGAAGAAACAGATGAAGCATACCTCTTTAAGCGAAATTGATGGTAGTACCGAGCAATCAGAGTTGTGAATCGATTTGTGTTGTAAACGACAACACTGCGCAAGTGAGCAATGAAAATGTCGATTTGTGTTTGTTCATTGATAGTTTGCTCAACTAGCAGTTTGTGCTTGTGAATTGACTGTGGCACTGAGCAATCAAAGTTGTGAATCGACGGTGGCACTAAGCACTGACCAATCAGGCAACAAGGGTGAATATAGATAAGGGGACCTAAGAGAGGTAAAGGTTCACTGAGGGCAATCTATGAATCAGAATAATATATGCAAGCTGAACTCGATAAACTTGAATTTTATACTATAGTCAACTTTGATTCTATTAAATTCTGATTTTATAAATGAGTTGACTCATTTGGAGTTATATGACACGTAAACTCCTACTAGTTGAGTCATGAGTTTGACAACAATGAATGATATCTCAGGTCCTAGTTCCTAGTTACATCAAATTCAAATCTTGTTAATATAGTTCATTTTATTTTTTAAACAAAATAAAAAATATATTTTAGAAAATCACTTTATTATAAGAGTATTTTAAAAAATGCATTATTAATAAGATCTTGTAACCCTAAAACTTGATATTAATAAAATAAGGTAAATCATAATGAAGTATTAATTAATTATCTATTTATAACATATTAATGCAATTTGTATTATTATTAAAAAAATAGAAAGATCACTCTCATCTTTGATGATTCTTACTATTTTCTAAAAAAATTATGAAAAAAATTAAAATGGGAATGGGATTTCTAAAAAGACTGTTTAATTGTTATGAAATAATTTATTTTCTCAAAAAAATAAAAAAAATCATGATCAAACATATTGAAAAGTCTTTTCATTTGATGTATCTTAGATCACACTCTACTTGCAAAAATATTAGGCTCAAGAATAAATAAGGTAAAAAGGGGAAGAAAAAAAAAAAGGAAAACCACAAAAGGTTAGGAGAGAGGGCCTATTGTCTAAGTCTCCCAGACACCCCCTCAGTAACTCTCATTCCAACATGAAAAGAAAACTCTCGAGGAGAGTGATAAGTTTCTTGGAAACATTCCAAATGTGGTCTCAGTTGAAGCATGCTAACCAGCCTCTGAAATAGATATCTTGAAATCAAAACAAACTATCTCAAAAGATGTGGATACTCTCTCATGTGTTAATTTAAGCCTCTATAAATAAGAGGTAATTTTTACTATTTAGGTATGCAATAACTCTTACACAATCTACTTGAATACTTTTTTTTTTCTAGCTAGAATTGACTTAAGTATTAGAAGGCTTATAAGATTGAGAGACAATTCGTGCCTCTAACTATTTTCTATCTTGCATCTGTCTTGCAGTCTCTCAAAAATCTAAAGACTATTGTCTCAAAATTTTAAATTTATTATTGTATTTCGACGACAACAATATTTAATTGAAAAATAAAGGTTAAGAGAATGAAAATGAGAATGAAATTCCTACAAAAGAGTGTTTAATTGTTATGAAAAGAGTGTAATCAAGATTTGATTGTTTTTTTTTCATGAAATCATGATAAAGATATACACCTTTTACTCAAAATCATGATTTCTTAACACCTTTTAAATTAGCGTTGACACCCCAAACTTTGGCCTTACAAGAGATGTAGTGACAAATTTTCAAAAATGTAAAGACCCGTTGAACAAATTTTTAAATTAAAAAATTATTAAAATTAAAAATCCAAAATTTAATAAATATATGAAGAAGTTCTTTTTTTTTTTTCTAAATAAGAATTTCATTAAACAAAAAATACGGTAAAAGAGACTGCAAATTTATGTTAGAATATATTCTGACTATCACAACAAAAACTATAATAGAACAAAAATAAAAAAGTGAACAAAAATTTTCTCTAAACAAAGAAAAAAAAAAAAACTATAGAACTATGTGTATAAATCAAAGGAAGTTTTTGAAAGTCCACATCGAAAAAATTAACTCCAAATCATGATGATCTCTAAACATTAAAAATACTATTTTAACACTTTGTATAATACTCAACATTAATTCTCAAATAATCACTGAATATTATCTACAAATTAACATTAAATGTCACGTAAAATATCAAAATTTAATACAAAAATAGCATTTTTGTGAATTAAAAAAAAATGGACCGGCAATATTAATGTCACCTTCTAAGCCTTATGTTTGACATCTTCCATATCTTTGATTTAAAAATAAATAAATAAATAAAAACATCCTCACAAGTTGCAAAGAAGACTGGCGCTAAAAGACCACCTCACGTGTCAAAACCAATGCACAAACCTCCAAATTTATACTAAATCGTGATTAAAATTCTAACTTTTGTAAATATTCATGAATTTTCTTTCCCCTTTGTTTACTAGAAAAGGGGTTAGTGAGCAAAGGTTACAATGATTAGAGTGAAAACCAATGTAAGTAATAAGACTGCGTTTTTTTTTATTGTTTTTAGGTTATTTTAGTTTTAAATTTTTTAAAATAATAAAAATGCATTTATTTTATCATTTTTAAAAATATATTTTCAAAAATGAGAAAAAAATTTGTAAAGCAAATTCAAAACAACAAAATATTGTTTTGATTGTTTTTAGCCAAAACAATATCTAAGTCCAAAATATGAAAAACACAATCTATTTTAACCCTAAAAAATGAAAGGGAAAAAAAGAAAAGAAGAAGAAAAGAAAAAAATATTCTAAAATTTTAAAAATAAAATTATATATTTATTTAAAATTTTAAAAATATAGTATATATATATTATAATTAAAATATAGGGTAATATATAGTATATTATTAAATATATTATATATACTATAAATAATAATATTTAATATAAATTATATCATTAGGTGTCATCAATTTATTAATTAAATTTATTATTTTATTTTAATATTAAAATTTTATTAAAAAGAGTTAATTTTATCATTCAATAATCAAATTCCTTGAATAAAATATCATAAAATAATTTTTCTCAAAATTCTAAAGTAAATGTGTTTTCTAATTTTCTGTTTTAAGAAATAATTTTTTAAAATGATTAAAAAAAATAAATTTTCATTTTTTTGAAAACAAACTATTAAAACAACAAAGTGAAAATAAATTTAAAACACAAAATTGAAAATTAAAAATGCAAAGAGAATGTAGCCTAATATTTTTATAAATAAAAATTTTATAAAATCAACCAAAAACTATCTACACCTTTACATTAGGATCTTAAATTTCATAATAAAAAACTAAAAAAATCAAAATAGGTCAAGAACAAAAAAATATATAATCTTCTTAATAATAAGAAAGAATAAAATATACAAATATCAGGAGAAAATCTCAATCAATATCACATTCTGAGATCATCCAATGAAAGAACTTTCCCTGAGTTTATAGCTTTTGGTGTCAAAACATACTCATGATTTAAGCCCTCATGAAACAAGAAAGGTGACATAAAATAGAAAAATAAAAAATACACCAATAATAGATCTTTACTTGCAGAGTCCAACTAAGAGGAACTTCTCTAACCTTTAGAGTGGTACTTTGGCATGGGTGTTTATATTTGTGATGTCAACTCTCAATTATTCCCCAAACAAATAATTAGAGTACTAAATTCATACTCATGAGTCAACCATCATTTTACATGAAGATTAATGTATTTATAATATCAACACCCAATTAATAAGCTGCACAACTCAACAGAGTTGAAGAAGAATGATTAACCAAAAATTTATGTAATAATTTTATGACTTAACATTTAAGGATTAATGTTTATTTGATTGTCCTAAAATAAAAGTGAAAGTTAAGGGAAAAAACTTAAGTTGAATAGATGTGTAGGCAAAGTTATATTTGGAAATATTAAGATTAGGCTGATCACTTGATAACTCAAATTTTCTTGATATAATTTTCTATTCTCTTAGAATGATTGTCCTTACCTGGTCTTTTGTGCTTGTGTTCTCAATTACATCAGGTAAGGTAAATCACAAGTTAAATTTTTGGTCTTTGTACAGGTGAAAATTAAACTCGTAACTCATCAGATTGATTTCAATATATTATTTATCCGATCACCAAACTTATATCTGAAAGTAATTTTCTACCTTCTTTCCACATAAAAATGAGTCTCTATAATTAACATAAACATATGTAATATTCTCATTTAAAAATGTACAGTCACGTGGGTAATAAATTTTCTGAATATGATGGCGGTGTGATTGCAATATTGTTCTCCTCTCTCTCTCTCTGAGCCAAAAGAAATTCAGAGATACATCAGATATAGGTAGCAATATCCTGTCAAGTGTCAAAGATGAAGAGCGAAGGCGCCATAGATGAACGCAAAGCGCCCTTGTTAGAGTATTCATCACCCGCCGTCGGATCCAAACATCAAGAAGACGAAGACGAAGATGTCGATCTTACGCGGAGAGTCTTGGTTGAATCCAAGAAGCTATGGCACATCGTTGGCCCAGCGATCATCAGCCGCATCACCTCCTACTCCATGTTTGTCATCACCCAGGCCTTCGCCGGCCACCTCGGCGACCACGAGTTCGCCGCCATCTCAATCGCCAGCAATGTCGTCGTCGGCTTCAACATCGGCCTCTTGGTACGTTAAAATTCGTTGTTTTGAGTCCTGTCTGGTCGAGTCTCTGGGCACTAGTAAGAAACACTATTTGGTATCCATCTGTACCCAAAGACTAGACTGCAAAAGATCTGTTGGGGTGCACGTGACCCGAATACGGACCCTCAAATTCAGTAGCGTACGTGACCACGTATCAGTAGACTATCATTTGATCATGTGGATGGTGAATCTCCTATTTGTTGATTTAATATGGTATATTTACTAATCAACAGTTGGGGATGGCGAGCGCTTTAGAGACGCTATGCGGCCAAGCTTATGGAGCCAAGAAATACCACATGCTGGGGATATATATGCAGCGTTCTTGGATAGTTCTCTTCATTTGGGGAGTCCTGCTTTTGCCGGTATACATATTTGCCTCTCCGATACTGAAGCTTCTGGGGCAGCCGCTGACTGTGGCGGAACTCTCCGGCTCGGCGGCCATATGGATGATTCCGCTGCAGTTCAGCTTCGTTTTCCAGTTCCCGCTGCATCGGTTCCTGCAGAGCCAGCTGAAGACCGGCGTGATCGCCTGGGTGTCGCTGGCGGCTCTCCTGGTCCACGTGTTCGTCAGCTGGCTGTTCGTTTACCGCCTCAAGCTTGAAGTCGTCGGCGTGGCAGTGACTTTGAACTTCTCGTGGTGGGTTCTGGTGATTGGGTTAATGGGTTACACCGTGTTTGGAGGGTGCCCTCTCACCTGGTCCGGCTTCTCCATTGACGCATTTTCTGGTCTTTGGCAGTTTGTCAAACTCTCTGCAGCTTCTGGCGTCATGCTCTCTCTCTCTCTCTCTCTCTCTCTCTCTCTCTCGATCTCGATCTCGATCTCGATATCTGTGAGTTCTGATCTTACTGAGTTGTTTGTGTTTAAATTGATGAATTGAACAGTTTGGAGAATTGGTACTACAAGATACTGATATTGATGACCGGAAACCTGAAGAATGCAGAAATAGCGGTGGATGCTGTTGAATGAATGATTCAAACTTTCAGTTGCTGTTTTTTAGGAGCAGGTGTTTATTTGTTAGTGTCATTAAGTTAGTGGTCAGTTGCATTTGACACTAAATCTGGTCGTGGGTTTGTGATCCTATTTTTCAGCATTTTCTGTTGCTCTGTTAGCATTATTTAAGGCTTGGTGTACTGGACGTAGTTGATTGGATGAACTCTGTTATTGATCTTACCTCTCATATTCAATTGCAATACAGTTCTTTTCTCCATTTTACTAACATTTGTGGTATCAGAGCAACAACCAGGTTTCGATTCTTTTTTTCCCACAAGCAGGGAAAAAGAGCAGGTGAGAGAAACAGAATCAAAGGTGATTTTGATTTGAAGACCAATGGCAGCAAATGGCACAAATGCTTCATCTCAACCTCTTATTCCAATTTTCAAAGGGGTAAATTATCATTTTTGGAGTCTCAAGATGAAGACTCTCTTCAAGTCTCAAGAGATATGGGACTTGGTAGAAAATGGGTTTGAAGACAGGCAACCAGTCGAGCCTGGTCAACAGCCGCCGGAGAATCGTAGGCAACCAGCCGAGCCCGATCAACAGCTGCGGGAGAATCGCAAGAAGGACTCCAAGGCTCTTTTTATGATCCAGCAAGCTCTTGATGATGAAATTTTTCCCAGAATTGCTGCAGCAACTACTTCTCATGAGGCATGGGAGACTCTAAAGCAAGAGTATATGGGAGACAAAAAGGTGATTACTGTAAAGCTACAAACTCTCCGTCGCAATTTTGAAACATTGACAATGCAAGAAAAAGAATCTGTGCAAGAATTTTTGTCTAGGGTGTCTGGTATTGTCAATCATATGAAGAGCTATGGTGAAAAAATCAGTAATGAGACAGTTGTGTGCAAGGTTTTGAGGAGTTTAACCTCAAAATTTAATCATGTCATTGCTGCAATTGAAGAGTCAAAGGATCTGTCCACTTATTCCTTTGATGAATTAATGAGCTCTTTGTTAGCTCATGAAGATAGAATTAACAAATCATCTGAGAAGGTTGAGGAGAAGGCTTTTCAAGTGAAAGGGGAGTCTTCTTTCAAAGGCAAGTCAGAAAATTCAGGAGGCCGAGGCAGAGGCAGAGGTGGATTTCGTGGACGAGGTCATGGCGGCAGAGGTAGAGGTCAATTTGGTGAATCACGTCAATACAAGAGCTCAATCCAATGCAGATATTGCAACAAAATGGGGCACAAAGAAGCAAACTGTTGGACCAAACAGAGGGAAGAACAAAAGCAAGCAAATTTTACAGAGAACGTTGAAGAGGAGAGTAAGTTATTCATGGCCCATTTACCTATTCGAGATTCACTAAATCGCAATACAGTGTGGTTTTTGGACAGTGGGTGTTCCAACCATATGTCAGGAACAAAGTCGTTGTTCAAAGAGCTTGACGAGTCACAGAAAGGTGAAGTTCGACTCGGAGATGACAAGCAGATGCAAGTAGAAGGGAAAGGTACAATTGCCATCAAAACCTTACAAGGTAATGTCAAACTTCTTTATGACGTGTAGTTTGTGCCTTGTTTAGCCCATAACTTGTTAAGTGTTGGACAATTGATGATTAGTTGATATAAGGTTGTGTTTGATGGTGATTGATGTGTTGTTAATGATAAAAAATCTGGTCAGATCATTGCAAATGTCCATATGACACAAAACAAAATGTTTCCTCTTGATGTTTCAAACGTAGTGAGCAAAGCCTTAGTTGTGAAGGGAAATAATGAGGCTAAATTATGGCATTTACGCTTCGGGCATTTGAATGTGAATGGTCTAAGACTTTTAAGACAGAAAGAAATGGTTGCTGGCTTGCCAGAAATTGGTGAACTTGATTTTTGTGAAGGGTGTGTTTATGGGAAACAGAGTAGAAGATCATTTCCTGTTGGAAAATCATGGAGGGCTTCAAATTGTCTTGAACTTGTGCATGCTGATTTATGTGGGCCTATGCAAACTGAGTCGCTTGGAGGCAGTTGTTATTTTTTGCTATTTACGGATGATTATAGCCGTATGAGTTGGGTTTATTTCTTGAAATTCAAGTCAGAAACCTTTGAGAATTTCAAGAAATTCAAGGCATTGGTGGAGAAACAAAGTGGCAAAAGCATAAAAACACTTCGAACCGATCGAGGTGGTGAATTCTTATCTAATGATTTCATTGATTTTTGTGATAAGCATGGCATACGCAGAGAACTTACAGCACCTCACATGCCATAGCAAAATGGCATTGCGGAGCGAAAAAATCGTACGGTGGTGGAAATGGCCAGAAGTATGATGAAGGAAAAGGGGCTTCCAAATCAGTTTTGGGGAGAAGCAGTAGCAGCAGTGTATCTCTTGAATATCTCTCCAACAAGGGTTGTTCTCAATCAAACACCATACGAAGCATGGAGGGGCAAGAAGCCTTGGGTAAGCCACTTAAAAATCTTCGGTTGTGTAGCATATGCTTTGGTTTATTCTCGTTCTAAACTTGATGAAAAATCTGAAAAATGCATTTTCATTGGCTATAGTCCTCAATCCAAAGCATATCGCTTATATAATCCTATAAGTGGCAAAGTGATAATTAGCAGGAATGTTGTGTTTAATGAGGAGGCTTGTTTAAGCTGGAATGTTAAAAAAGAAGGCATCGCCAATCAAGTTCCTGCACATTTTGATGTTGAACAATCAGAATTGCCATCACCTGCAAGTTCATCCCCTGCAAGTTTAACTCCTCCCTCACCTGGTGACAACAACAATATTAGTCCAGCAAGTTCAGATTCTCCATTGTCCAGCTCCTCTAGCGATAGTGAAACGCTACCTAAAAAATTCAGATCTTTAACAGAACTTTATAATTCCTGTGACTTTGCTTTTTTAGTCACTGATCCAACTTCTTTTGAGGAAGCTGCAAAAAAATCAGAGTGGCAGATTGCTATGACAGAAGAGATGCAGGCCATTGAGAAAAATTCAACATGGGAGTTAGTTGATATTCTTGAAGGTAAAAATGTTGTAGGACTCAAATGGGTGTTTCGAACAAAGTATAATGCTGATGGAAGCATCCAAAAACGGAAAGCTCGGCTCGTGGCCAAAGGATACTCACAGTTGCCAGGTATAGATTTTGATGATACTTTCTCTCCCGTTGCTCGATTTGAAACTATGAGAGTCATGTTAGCTTTGGCTGCCCAAATGCAAATTCCTGTGTATCAATTTGATGTGAAATCCGCTTTTTTGAATGGTGACTTGAAAGAGGAGGTTTATGTCTCACAACCTGAGGGCTTTGTTATCAATGGCAGCGAAAACAAAGTTTACAGGTTAAGAAAAGCTCTTTACGGGCTAAAGCAAGCTCCGCGTGAGTGGTATAGCAAAATTGATGCTTTCTTTCAAGATAGCGGATTCACAAGAAGTGAAAATGAACCCACTCTTTACTTGAAGCGACAAAGTAATAGAGATTTTTTGGTGGTCTGTCTTTATGTGGACGATATGATCTACATGGGTTCCTTAGAGTCTTTAATTGTTGATTTTAAGTCTAGCATGATGAGAAAGTTTGAGATGACAGATTTGGGGTTACTCCAATATTTTTTGGGTCTTGAGGTGCAGCAAAGTGAAGAAGGGATTTTTGTGTGTCAAAAGAAATATGCTACAGACTTGTTGAACAGGTTCAATATGAGCAATTGTGAGGTGGCAGCCACACCAATGAACATTAATGAGAAGTTGCAGCGGGAAGATGGGACTGAGAAGACAGATCCAAGATTGTTTAGAAGTTTAGTTGGTGGTTTAAATTATTTGACACACACTAGACCTGACATCGCTTTCTCTGTTAGTGTTGTGTCCAGATTTATGCATAATCCTACGAAGCAACATTTTGGTGCAGCAAAAAGGATCCTTCATTATGTTGCTGGAACAGTTGCTTTTGGTGTTTGGTATTCTAAAGTATCAAATTTCAAGCTGTTTGGTTTCACTGACAGCGATTTTCCAGGATGTTTAGATGATCGAAAGAGTACATCTGGTAACCTTTTCAGCTTTGGTTCTGGAGCAGTGACATGGAGTTCAAAGAAGCAAGAAACAATAGCTCTGTCATCTTCCGAAGCAGAATATACAGCAGCAACTTCAGCAGCTCGGCAAGCTTTATGGCTCATGAAACTTCTTGCAGATTTTAATTATGAACAAAATGAAGCTACAGAGATACAATGTGATAATAGGTCTGCAATTGCAATGGCAAGGAATCCTGTTTTTCATGGAAGAACAAAGCACATCGACGTGCAACATCATTTCATCCGGAAGCTGGTAACTGATGGAAAAATAGTGCTGAAATTTTGTGGTACAAATGAGCAAGCAGCTGATATCTTTACAAAGTCTCTTCCTCAAGCCAAACATCAATTTTTCAGGTCTCAATTAGGAGTATGTAATTTTGAATCAAGGGGGAGTGTTGAATGAATGATTCAAACTTTCAGTTGCTGTTTTTTAGGAGCAGGTGTTTATTTGTTAGTGTCATTAAGTTAGTGGTCAGTTGCATTTGGCACTAAATCTGGTCGTGGGTTTGTGATCCTGTTTTTCAACATTTTCTGTTGCTCTGTTAGCATTATTTAAGGCTTGGTGTACTGGACGTAGTTGATTGGATGAACTCTGTTATTGATCTTACCTCTCATATTCAATTGCAATACAGTTCTTTTCTCCATTTTACTAACAGATGCTCTGTCCATATGGTGAGAAACTTCTTCATTCTTATCTTCTCCTTTTATTTATTTATTTTTTGGTTCATTTTTATTGATTATTTTCCTTTATTTCTATGATACCCAAAAGATTTCTTCTATTTGATCGTACGTTTTAACGTTTTGAAGCTCCAAACTTATTAAGATTGATTAGGGGGACTTGAACAATATGTGTTTTCATAAGCGGGTAATCCTCACAAGTTTTGTCTCAATCCGAGTATTTGTGAAAAAGGTGAGGTTAAAGTTGTTTTGATTTACTTTTGGGAGTTTATGCTTTTGTATAGATGATCGAGATACTCGAAATTATCATCTTTGAGAATCCTAGATTTGATGATTCCAAATTATGAGAAAATCCCTCATACCAAATAGAGATAGAGATGTGATGACTGTGTGAAAAAAATTTTGAGTTTAAGATAAATGAGTGTTCATTCCTTTTTATCCAAAGAAGAGATGAGCCAAGTAAAAATATCACTTGGGAATGTGATGAATTAATGGTTATTTTTTTATAATTAATTTTTCTAAGTCAAAAAAAGCTATACCATTTAATGACATGAACACGTGGCACGATGAGGTTTTAATTTTTAACCTATTTATTATTCCCACATCATATATATAGGTGTTGAAATATCTAAAAATAAGTATCCTCGATTCAATGGTTGATGGACTACATCTTGAAATCAATTGAGTTGTTGGAGTTTGACCAATCCAGCTATATATGAGCTAGATATTTTGTTTCAAGTAGAGTTTGATCGACTAGTTAATTGTTCTCGTCATATTACTAAGATTGTTCAATTTTGTTCATCTCAAAACTAGATTAATATGAAATCATAAACTTAAATATTAAGTTCGAAACACATCTTAAATTTCTATATATGTAATTAATTCTAAAAAATGATGTCATAATGATCTTAACAAATAATTTGAGGCATTTGTTAAGATTAGATACTTGCATGCCCCGCCCTTAATTGGCCAACCTCTAATGATTCAAACAATTAACATCGAAGTGTGATAGAACATAATTCTTATAATTTGCTTATGTAGCGAAAGAGTTTAAAGTGAGTAAAAATATGAGTTTATTTTATATGCTCATTGTGACTTGATTAAATGAATTTGGTTTGGAATGAATAGTCCTCTACCATGCACTAAAACACCCTAGAAGTATCGCTTTGTTATAATAACTACTCTTATCATGTGTCTTGAGAACACAAAATTAAAAAAAAAAAAAAAACCCTTGAAATACTTAAATAGAAGATCTCTAACCATTGCCTCGAGAAGAATGTTTGAGTAGTAATAAATGCATTTTCTTTTTTAGATAATGTATATTTATTATATCTTATGTTTATCTATTAAAAATAATACACAGTAATATTATTTACCTATTAAAAATGATATATTATTATTTTTTAATAATATTTTATATTATATTATATTATGTTTTATATCAATAATATGAAGTGTCACGAAATATTAAAATGAGTGTCCAAAGTCACCCTTTCAAGGAACGTGTCGTAGCTAGCTTCGTATTGTCATGACTAAACTATATTATATACAGTCGACTGAATATTTGTTATTCATTAATTTATTAGATTTGGCCTCTTTTGTTTGTCTTTTAATTCCGTGCAGCATGAACATCAACGGGTGGGAAATGATGATTCCTCTCGCCTTCTTTGCTGCCACTGGGTACGTTATCACATTGAACTTTAACATTTGTGATCGTAATAACATAAATTAGTATAAATTTATAAAATATTAATGTGAAGAGAAATATTATATTTATAAATAAGTTTGATAAATAATTATTTTAGACCTAATCATAAAAATAATTTAATCTTTTTCGTAACTTTGTAATGTTAACTAGTCTTTTTAATTTTGACAATTAGGTTCTAATTCACTCAGTCGAATATAATTTTATCTAACATGTGAAATTAATTTAAGAAAAGTGTGTTCATATTAACTTGATATATAAGATATTATATATATAATAATAATATTTGTAAGAGTCATATTGACACATAAGTAAATAAAAGAAGAAAAAATTAAATGAATTATGTGTAACAAATTCATTTTGTATTTATTTATATGTATATGTGAATTCTATAAATATTATTCTTATATAACACCTAATGTGACAAATCAGCATGAACTCATTTTCTCTAAATTGATGAATAAAATTACACCCAATTAAGATAATTTAGATATAATTGTCAAAATTAAAAATATTAAATAAAGTTACAAATTTATAAAAAAAATATTAAATTATTTTCATGACTGGCTATCTATTTTATATTTCTCTCCATCTTGTGTCACCCTAATGTCACAAATCTGAGAAGTAATATACAATTTTCAAAGGTTGGACCGTACTAGGTTTTATCCTTTCAAGAAAGTAACTATCAATTCATTGCCACAAGACATAATAATAATTAAATTAAGAGTAATAGTGCAGGCATGACTGATGATCATCGTATCAGTCCATGTGGGGGTAAATCACACTAAAGGTCACAAAACTTTGGTGTCTTTTTCAGTTTAGTCACTAAAGTTTAATTCTTTGCAAAGTGATCACAAAACTTTAAAATATTTTGCAATGTGGTCACTAAATGATTTTTTGATTGTTCTTAGTCAAAATTGCTGACGTGGCAATGATGTGACGCTGACGTGGCGATGATGTGGCCATTGCCACGTCAGCAATTTTGACCAGAAATTGTTCAAAAATCACTTTAGTGATCATATTGCAAAATATTTTAAAGTTTTATGATCACTTTGCAAGGAATTGAAGTTTAGTGATCAAATTGAAAAAGAGGCTAAAGTTTTGTGACCTTTAGTGTGAATTACCCGTCCATGTGGCATGGATCCTACTTTTTAATATATTAATAAAAAAAAAAATAAACCCACAAAATGTCTTCAGCTTTTCCCAACTTAAATGAGAATATTACGTTTTCAATATCAAATAATATAATATTTGTTCGACGAAAATAAATTAAAAGAAAGGGGCATGAGCGTCACTCCCTTCCCTCCTTGTATGCCCAGGCAAGAGAACAAATTTAAAATATTAAATATTAAAAAAAAATGACGATACAGATACAAAATAACACATCTTTTTTTTTTAAAAAAATAAGTTTATTTAATCTCATTATGTATATGCATGATGATAACAATAGAGTTAGGGTCGCTAACGAGTTGGGAGCGGGCAACGGTAAAGGTGCCAAATTCGCGACGATAGTGTCGGTGACAACATCGGTAACAATCGGGCTCTTCTTCTGGTTGATGATTCTGATCTTCCACAATGAAATTGCCCTAATATTCACCTCTAGCAAATTTGTCCTCAAAGAAGTAAGTAAGCTCGCAATGCTCTTAGCTTTCACTGTCCTGCTCAACAGTGTTCAACCAGTTCTCTCAGGTAATTTAAACATATATGTGTACAGTTAGCCCTCCGTTAAAATATGTATTTTAATTCTTGTACTTACATGTTTATTTATTTAAATATTTAAATTTTTTATTATTTTAATTATACTCCTAAATTATATAATTTTGAATCAATTATACTCCTAAAATTTTTATTATTTCAATTACACTTCTGAACTATACTTAATTTATTGTTTTCAATAAATTTATCAAGGTGTGCAATTGACTCGAAATTACATAGTTCATGAGATAATTGAAATAATAAAAAATTCAAGTGTCTAAATAAAAAAAAACTGTACAAATACAGATATAAAAATATATATTTAGTCAATGTATAACTTCAACTTAATTGAGTAATTAGTTCATTAATTGGGATTAATTTACTTTAATTTGTTGGGTGATTGTTGTTGGCTTAGGGGTTGCTGTTGGATCCGGGTGGCAATCCGTTGTTGCATACATCAACTTGGGATGTTACTATCTGATTGGGGTACCCCTTGGACTTGTAATGGGATGGGTCTTCAACTATGGAGTTATGGTATGAACGTCTCAACATCTCTTTTCTCGTCAATTTTCTCAAAAGAAATTGAATAAGATTGGGATCAATTAACCATTACATAAACATTAAAAAAAAATAGGGAACATGCTTTAAAACGTAGGGTACATCCTACAATGTCATGGAGAGCCCTTTTAATTATTGGATTAGAATCATTGTATTTATGGCATTCAATCACTCTCTAACTTTGGATTAATTAAATAATAATAATAATAATAATAGGGTATATGGGCTGGAATGATTTTTGGAGGGACTGCAGTTCAGACCTTGATATTGACAATAATTACCATTCGATGCGACTGGGACAAAGAGGTAATTAAGCTTCTCTTAATTATATCATTTCATTACACACTCTTAATATCAGCCCTTTTCTTTTAATTTTTAGTTTCCTTAATTTTTTAAATCAAAATTAATGAAAAATATTATTTTTCCCATTAAGCACTACTCCAATTTCATATTATTCTCATTTTTCGCTTGAAAATAAAAATAATTAAAACTATATATGTTCTCTTGACTGGTGTTATTGTCACTTCGTATAGTTTATGAATTTCCAACAAACAAATGTTGAAATGTTTGAAAAAAAAAATCACGATGATATATATAATTTTTTTTATAAATAAGAATTTTATTAAAAAAATTATAAAGCGTCAATAGTTAAGATTAGGGCAAACTCCGGGCCTTCAAATGTTAGAGGAACTCTTGATTTTGATATACAAGTATGAAAGGAAGTCTTCAAATGTCTTCATTTTGAATTCATATTCCTGATCTTCATTTGTCTTTGTTTGAACTTATTTTTCAAAATTATTAAAAAACAATAGTAGTGCTTATGGTTGATATGTTAAAATTGCAGGCAGAGACAACAAGATTGCGCTTGAAGAAATGGGGAGATAGAGTTGATGAGAGCAATGCATGATATGTACAAATTTGATTACGGGGAATGTGGAACATAATTAAACTTGTGAGACTATTGATCATGCAAAGTTAGCCCTACCCAATTCAAATGATGTAATGATTTATGAACTAGACTAGACCAGTCAAGTTGAATGGAGTTAATTGACAATTAGTCAATAAATTGATCAATTTTTTTGTATTATAAAATGTCTAGATATTCGATCGACTATTCGTTGTCATCCCTCGAGTGACAATAAACCTTGTTATAAAGTGATAGCAATAAAATGTCTAGAGATAAGAATTGATGAGATCTATCATCCCTCGAGTGAAAATAAACCTTGTTATAAAGTGATAGCTGGCTTATCAATTTTTTATTTTTTTTTATAAATTAGAGTATATTAACTAAAAAAATCATAAAGTATTTACAGTTTATGCTGAGTATATCTTGAGCAATCATAAAAAACTAAACAAACTAAGGGAGAAACCACAAAAGAACAACTCTAAAAACAAAGCTAACTTGCCAACATATGCATATTAAAATATGTGAAAGGCTAGCACTATTAAACTAGGTAGGCAATCACCTGATCTTAAACCTTTGGAACTTTTATGAGCTTTCTCTATCTGAGTCTTCTTCTTTTTCTCTCTTCGTTTAATCAGGACTTAGATTTAACAAGAATATATCTTGAATTATATGTTCTATCAAATGAAAAAACTTTCTCCTCTACACGACCTCGTCTACCTTTGCTCTCAATATTCATCTCTGATTCATCAACACATCTTCCTTCTAAAGGAAGATTTAAATCCCTAGGAGAAGGGAGCAAAATCTATCCTTGATCAATGAATCAAGTAATTAATGTATCAACCAATTTCATTTCTAAATTTGATTTCAATTACAGAAGAAATCTGGATTTGGTTCCAATAGTGGTGGGCAACAACAATGGCAATAGACACTACAATGCAAAAAAATCAACATTTAGCGTGTTTTTTTTTGCATTAATTGTCACAAAGAGATTTAGCTGCAGTTTTGAAAACTGCCGCTAAATCATGCGTCGCGGAGCATTTAGCGGCAGTTTTCAGCAACCGCTGGAGTAACCGCTGCAAAATAAGTGATTTAACGGCAGTTTAAAAAACGTAGCAAAAATTTAAAAAATTTGAATTTTTAATTTTAGCAACAGTTTTAGAACTGAAAAAATTAAATTTTTAATTGCCAGGCACACGTGCAAGCATGGGTGGCCAGGCTGCACGCCCAACCACCCGGGCCTAGCCTTGGTTACGCGACTGGCCCTTGCGCGTCACAAGGCAATGTTGGAAATTAACTTCCCAGTCTTCCTCTCCCCTAGTTTCGAACCCGAGACCTCTCCTATGCGCGCGCGAAAACCATCTGATCTGCGAAACCTCGTTGTTATATTTGTGCACATATAAATTATATATTAATCCAACCACAATTTTTTAGAATTATTTTTATATTTTTTAATATAAATTAAAAAACATTAATTAATTGATTATTTTTTAAAAGAATAAAGGAATAAATTAAAAATAAATTAATTGAGTTAAATTAAATAAATTAATTGATTAAAAAATAAAAAGAAGATATATATATTTTTTAAAAATTATTAAAATTTTATATATTAAAATTTTGTTAAATGTATTTTTATTTTTTCAAATTAAATTTTTATTAAATTTTACAAATAATTTAAATTTATTTTTAAGATTTTATATTTATTTTTATTAATTTAATTTTTAATTATTTTCTTAAGTAAAATTTAATTTTTTAATGAATTTTGAGGTGGTTTTTTGCTGTTAATTTAATTTTAATTTTAAATTATTTAATTATTTTTTGAATTTAGCGGCGATTTTTCAGAAACCATCGCTAAATTCAATGTTTTAATGAATTTTGCGACGATTTTTCAAAATCACCACAAATGTCATTTTAATTTTAATTATTTAATTATTTTCAAATTTAGCAACAGTTTCTAAAAAATTGTCATGAAATTTAATTTAATTTTTTAATTATTTAATTATTTTCTTAATTTAGCGACAATTTTTTGAAAACTGTCGCAAAATTAAATATTTTAATAAATTTTATAAGGGTTTTGAAAAATCGCCATAAAATATTAAAAAAATCACTGCAAAAAATTAATTTTGTTTGTAGTGCTGGTTGGGAAATTCAACAATTTCAGCCTTAGGCCTGGAGAGATGGGAAGTTGCTTGGGTCCAACCCAACTCCTTCTGGACCTTTTTTGTCATTAGCATCATTAAGAATTTATAAACTATTTAGCGATTCATTTGATGAACTGATAACTTATTTTTTGATGAATTACCTCAAAGTCAATTGATATTGATCAATTAAACCACTATATTTAGCCTCAAAATTGAATTATTTATTATCTTTTAAAATTAGTTACTATATTGTAGAAAGATACAAATTGTAGCAATTTAGAATTTAATTTGGGCATTTGTAACTGTATAGAACTGTTTTGATAGGAGCAAAGCTGACATTATAAATTGAATTAAAATGTTATTGGATGATATTAAGGTGAAATCTACCATAATAGCTAATTTGGGCCCAAATATAAAAATATAAGGCATATTTGGTTTTTTTAAAAGTCCAAAAAATAATTTATATCGAAGTCTTAATTTACAATAATTTATACAATAACCAATTTGACTTCAAAAACCAAAGTACAATAACTTGGTCATCACTTCCTAACAAGTTAACAAGTAACAACTCAGCTGACCTAGCAGATTTAACCGAGTTGGGTCGCACTTATTCTTCTTACTTTACCCAACTCAAACCCTAGAGTGTCTCTGTCAAAGGCCTCTTTGCTGTAAACAAAAGCTTGGACCTCTCTTCACAGCCTTCCAGCCTTTTCAAAGTAGATATTTTTTTTGTCCCAACTTATTCTCATACTAAGAGGTGCTACACTTAGTCAATGTTACTATATTGAACGAGGCTAGAGCAACCTTTGCCTCACTTGCACACTTGATTTAGAAGAATGCATGAACAACCGAATCACAATTCTAGAGAGAAACTCTCATTTTGGATCTAAAGAATACTTCTTTACTAAGGTTGTGTTCTTTTTGTTTTTTAATTTTTAATTTTGAGTTTTGAATTCATTTTCAATTTTTGTTTTGATAGTCTATTTTTAGAAAATTAAAAACACGTTCTCTCTGTTTTTTTTAAAAACTATTTCTTAAAACAAAAAATTAGAAAACACGTTCTCTTTGAAATTTTGAAAATAATTTTTTAATAATATTTTATTTAATAAATTTGATTATTCAGTAAATTAGAAATATTTAATGTTAATATATTATTAAAAAATATATATTTTTTAAAATTAATGAATTTTGCAATATTTTTTTCCATTACAATAATAAAATATGAATAAATAAACAAATAAATGTATTTTGAATTTAGAGTTTATTTTGGATGAAAACACTCAAAACAACTTTTTGTTGTTTTGAGTTTTCTTTAATTTTTTTTTATTTTCAAAAATACATTTTTAAATACAGTAAAAAGAACGCATTTTCATTATTTTAAAAAATAAAAAACTAAAAATAACTTGAAAATAGTAAAGAAAACACAGTCTAAAACTTCTAAATGCATTACAAGAAAAATGGCTTTTCCTAGCACATCTTTTAGCAACGTTTTTGATAACTTGTACTATTGACAACTTTTCCTATCAATTTTTTAAATCCCCATTAAAAGTACCGATTTGCTAGTAGTGTTCAAAACCACGACAAGAAAGACTTAGTTCAACTAGTAAGTAAAAGTGTCTATTAATAAAATTATTTTCGTATTAGTAATTAAAGGTGATTTAGTTTAGTTGATAAAAAGGTATGGTTTAAATGTCAGAGGCTAAACTTTTGCAGGTCACACGCACAAATGATTTTCTCTTGCCAATGTTTGGCCTTGTTCAATGTTGTTGATTAATACAAATAAGAAGGGTGGAGATACATATAACCATCCACTTATAGAACGCTCTATCATTAATGATTCTAGCTAGAACATTCTAGTTGCTACCCAACTGCTACATGACTCTTCTCATTATTAGACTTCTCTATACTAGACTAGAATATATCAGAATAATACAGAATATGCAAGAACACAAAAGGACTTATTAAGATATTCTAAGACAATATAGAATAGTCCAAAGTCTTCTAGGCACCCCATCTCCCTGTAGACCATCTAGAACCTTCTTAGAAACCTCTAGGGTTTTCTTGCCGTTCGCCTTCATCATGTCAGCATCATCTCCTAGTAGCTCCTCGGCCTTGTTCATTCCATTTAGCCAATGTGCCCGTTATATGTATCTTGGCTCTCTAAAAGTGGTGTCGCTAAATTTTAGTGATAGATTAAATTTAACAACAAAATTAGCGACAAAAAAAATTTAGTGGTTGAAACCTCAATTTAGCGCATGCCCACAAAATCAAAAAATAACACTGGCCTCCCTGGGATAATAATCCCAACAATAATTCCAAATGTTGCACCTTAGAATCAAACCCCCAACCTCCATGGACCAAACACCTATATGTGCGCCCACGGGCCAACCTATCTGGAAGCCTTCTTAACTATTAATGTGCATAAAATATATTTATAGTATTTTCTTCCAAACTTTTCAGAATTATATTTACACTCCAAAATTTCTCAAACTTATTTAATGAATATGAATTTTAATATTAATATTTATTAATTTTATTTCGTTACTAATTTAAATAGAAGTTTATAAATTATTATATTAGTGGCAAAAAATTCTGTTCTTATTTTGATTTTAATTTGTAATTTCATATTTTATTAATTTTGTAACTTATCGACAAAATTTTTCATCACTAATTTTGGATTTAATTGGAATTTTTATAAATTCTACATTTAACTATGAAAAATTTTGTTATCAAATCAGATTTTAAATTTAATTTAAATATTTTATGAATTTCACATTAAATTTTTTATAAATGTTTTGTTAAAGGTTATTTACAGTAACATTACTAAGTTTTTGTGTGAACTCGTGAATCATGTTTGAAAAAACAAACATTGATTTTGTGTATAGCCTTCAATTTTAACCCATAATATATGCTTTTGGAGTAGTTCAATGAGACGGTCGCAACTAGTTGCTTTGCTGCTAGTGACTATATTTTTTCGTCATTTGAATTTTTTTTTTATGTTTAAATGAATTTTTAATTATTTTAGAGTCTTTTATTTTGAGTCGGGCCTTTGATGTAAGGGCCCGATTTGTCAGTTGTATGTACCCCGCTAGGGTTATTATTTAAATACTTTTCTGTCATTGTTGGGTTGTAAATTTTCTTTTGGTTGGTTATTGTAGCCCGTGGGCCTTCTTGGTAAGGTTAGTTAAATTGAGTCAAAAATATAAATTTAGTTGTTAAAATGTAAAATTAAAGTATGAATTTCACAATAAATATAAACTCGATTTAATTTATTATTTTAATTTTTTAAGTATGAAATAATGTTTTTAATTTAAACTTTTGATTTTTAATTTATTTTTTTTTACCAACGGATCTGTTTGGTTGCTAAAGTTTTAACTTTTTTATTTAAATTTTTCTTTCTAATTTAAATTTAAAATTTTAATTTTTAATTTAATTTTTTTTTATTTTTAACTACGGATTTGTTTTGTCGTTGAATATTAAATTTTTAATTTAATTTTTTTAGCTATTGATTTGTGTTGAAGCTAAAGTTTTAAATTTTTAATTTAATTTTTTTGTTTTTTAGCGACAAATGTTATTTTGTCGCAAAGATTTGAATTTTTAATTTTTCTTTTTAGCAAGAATTTGTTTCGTTGCTAAATTTTAAAATTTTAATTTAATTTTTTTTCTTTTTTAACAATGGATTTGTACCGTCGCTAAAGTTTTAAATTTTTAATTTAATTTTTTGTAAGGCCCCCACCCAAGTCCCCAAAGAACCAGAGCGGGTGCCTTACTACAATAGAAGCAACCTGATCTGATAGGACCTGTCATGCATGCTACTAATAAATGTCAAGAGAAAACTGATAAAGGGAACTTGCCATCACGACATGTATATCAAAACCTCAACCTGTTATACAACAACAGATCACTAGGCTTACATAGCCCAAGCACGCATAACATACAACACTGGCTACAAAATAAACACAATCCATACAAACCTGAATAGACTGAAGAAAAATACAGTCCGAAAGCGATAAAATGAACAAAAAGAAACCCCCAGGCTGACATCTACTAGGTCTGCATGGCACTGTACACCATCTAACCTGGAAGTCGGAACCCACTAGACTCGCCCACAACTGGATTCTTGTCTTTACCTGGAATGAAGAGAAAACAAGGTGAGTCCAAATGACTCAGCAAGCTCATAAAAAAAAAAAAAAAAAAGATGGATAGAGTAGGTGCTAAGAGTAACCCTACATCTCAAACGCATAGCAAATCAAAACTTATGCATAACATGCTATGCAATCTCATTAGCTATCACAGGTATAAACGGCATAAGTGACAATACACATATATAGGATCTTGGGGCCCAAATAAAGAATGCACTAGCACCCAAGTGCTTATCACAAACCTGCTACTGCCCTTAGGGCAAACTGTATCTGTACTACGAGTTGAAGCTCGCCTGGGTGGGAGCGACCACACCCTCTGGCCTGCATAAGCGACCAAAATAAAAACTGGGCACGCTAAGGCGTCCCTAAATAACTCGGTTCGGAAAACCCGACACCGTACAGTTGTATCTCAAAAATTGGCGCCAAGACTATGCAAATGCAACAAATAAGGGGTGGCGTAGTAGACCGGATAGGATACAAAGCCCCCATAAGCCAAGCATCCCACCAAACCTTGCCTAGCTAGTAAAACACACGCCAAATGCAAATGCTCGTGTCTACCAACTACAAATAAATATAATATGATCGTGTAACAAGCACTCAAGTGTAAATAAACCACACAAAATGCATAAACTCAACTTGAGTGAACGTTTAGCACTTGGATAAGTTACATGAGTTTAACTGATTAGAGTAAGGAAAACAATGCTATAAATCTATGCCCACTCCCTAAGGCCACTGGCTAGCATCTACCCTGAATATACCTATCTCCATTCCAATTAAGAGAGAGAGAGTAAACAAGCTCTCTAGAAACTCAACCAAAATACACTGAATACACTTACAACAGCCCCTATTATCCTATGATATTATACTTTTATATTACACTAACTCCTTGAGTTAACACTTATAACACATATTTATAAATAACCCATTATTCATAATTAAATATAAATTTAACAAATTAAGATATATAATACCAATATATTATTAACTAGTATTATAACATATAATAATAACTACAAATTAACAAATATATATATAGTTACTAGTATTAATTACTAGAATTGCTTACTTACTTTTATAAAATATTATATGTATATATTTATGGAACCCTTTAAGCATCCAATGAACTAGGTGAAATTGCCTGCCACTTACGTCTTCACACATCCATTACCATAACATGTATAAAATATATATATATCAAGTCCCTTCTCCAACGAGTAGTAATTAACTAGGATTCTAGACTTGAGTAAACTATTATATGCTATTAAAGAACACCAATGGGCATCATTTATATATATATATAAAAGCTGTCCATTTGCAATATACACATAATCATGAGTGTGCAGCACATTTTACAGCATACATATATATGCATAGCCGAGTGTTTATATAATAAAAGTATATTTATACATATATATATATATATCAATCCAATCTCTCCGCTAGTGATCACACCCAGTGAACACACCCATCAATTACCTTAAACATTCCCCAGTGAACTCACACACACGACGAGCTCACAGCAAACTTACCCATGGACTGCACGCACACACACAACGAGCTACACTCTCACGACCACCTACACACACAGCAAACTCACACCACCAACACGTTGCTGCTCCAACACATACATAGTTATATGTATATACTTCATGCTTCCATCTTCTTCTTCCAGAAATTAAACTCACAGCCACTATTTAATTTACCCAGGCCATTAATGAGAGCAGTAAAAAAAGGGAGAAACGACCGAAGAGGGAGAGGAGGAAGTCCAGCACACTCTCAGCTAACCCATCACTCACAGCTATTTATGTATATATACACGGAAGGCTTCTCGAATGCAGAGGGACACCCACACACTACTAGATTAATTATGATAATTCAATAAGAAGAGAAGGGGGAAGGGAGGCTTGCCTGAAAATGACTTCTTCTTCTTCCTCTTCCCTGTTCTTCTATCTTTAGTCTTCGCTGGCTCCTTCTTCTACACAATGGCCAAACTCTAATCTCTCTCTCTCTTTCTCTCCCTTCCACTTAACACTCCCCTAACCATGTGGCTAACCCTCCTTAAACTCAGCCACACCACCGCCTCAATTAAACAACTTAATGGCTTGGGAATCTAAAAGCAACGGAAGTGGGCAACAAAAGCTGTTAGCCCCTGTCAACTAATAATAATAATAATAATAATAATAATAGTAATAAATAAATTTGAGTCATTACAAATCCTCCTCCCTTAAAGAATTTGGTCCTCCAAATTCGTACTTGATTACTTGAATAGGTAAGGGTACTCGCGCCTCATTGCATCTTCTAGTTCCTAAGTTGCTTCCTTGGGCCCGTGCCGATGCCACTGAACTTTGACATATGGAATTGAGCGGTTTCGAAGTATTTTCTCTTTCCTATCTACAATGCAAATTGGCAACTCCACATACGAAGCATCTTCTTTTACTTGGAGGGGATGATAATCTATGACTTGGCTAGGGTCCGCAACACATTTACGTAGCATAGAGACATGAAAAACGTCATGCACTTGGGCCAACTGTGGTGGCAAGGCTAGACAGTATGCCAATGACCCAACACGCTCTAGAATCTCTAATGGCCCTACATAGCGCGGACTGAGCTTGCCTGATACTCCAAAACGTCGAACCCCTTTCATAGGCATGACACGAAGGAACACATGATCTCCCACTGAGAACTCTAAGTCTCGACGTCTCCTGTCTGCATAGCTCTTCTGTCGATCCTGGGCAATCTTCATTCGGGCCTTTATCAGCTTAATCTTGTCTGTAGTCTCTGCCACAATATCTGGCCCCAACATGGAATTGTCACCAACCTCTGTCCAACACAATGGAGATCTTCAGGGTCTGTCATATAACGCCTCAAAAGGTGTCATTTGAATGCTAGATTGGTAGCTGTTATTGTAGGCAAATTCTATCAAAGACAGGTGCTCATCCCAACTACCATGAAAATCTAACACACAAGCCCGGAGCATATCCTCCAAAATCCTGATAATCCGCTCTGTCTTCCCGTCTGTCTGGGGATGAAATGTAGTGCTAAAAGTCAGCCTAGTTCCCATGGCACTCTGCAACGCCTCCCAAAAATGTGAGGTAAATCGTGGATCCCGATCTGACACGATGCTGGCTGGCACTCCATATAGTCTCACTATCTCATCCACATATAATTTGGCTAAACGGTGCATAGGGTAAGTCTTTTTAATTGCTAGAAAATGTGCAGACTTGGTCAACCTATCAACAATTACCCATACTACATCATGACCCCTCCCCCCCCCAAAAAAAAAAAAAATCTGAGCTTCTTCCTCACCTTTTCTCTCTCTCCCTCCTAACAGTGTCTCTTAAGCTTCTTCCTCTCCCAATCCTCTCTCTCTCTCTCTCTCCAAAAATCTAAGCTTTTTCCTTCACCTCACCCACTCGCACTAAAGCAAGAACCCACCCATCTACCCAAAAATCTGACGCCTCCTCGATCTCTAAGATTTTTGACGTCCCCTCTTACGGCAACGACAATCCTCTGGTGTACATTGAACATAATTGGATCTTCCATATTAACCACTACATTCCTTTGTTTCTCCTATTGTGAAATTAAGGCAAAGACTTTATTTGTGGAAGGAAGAGGTTCCATCAATAACAACTGATCTCTCACTTGAGCAAATGAATCATTTAATCCCATTAAAAATGACATAACATATTCCATTTAGTGATAATTTATAAGAGACCTAATACCTCCACAAGTACAATTGTTACAATTACAGTTAGGTCTAAAATTCCCCAATTTATCCCAAATAGTCTTTAATTTGGTAAAACAAGCACTTACAAACAAAGAACCTTGAGTAAGGTTCATCAATTCTCACCTCAGTTGCAAGATTCTAGGCTCGTTGCTTTGCTAATAACGTTCCTTCAAATCAGTCCATATATCTCGTGCCAATTCAAAATAATTGATACAGGCCAAGATTTCCTTAGACACAACATTAAGAATCCCCGAAATAACTATGTTATTATTTCTAATCCAAGCATTTAAAAGGAAATTATCACCTGAAGGGCACTGGATCGAGCCGTCAATAAACCCTATCTTAACAAATAAAGCAATTAACATCTAACAGCTCCAAGATGCGTAATTATCCCCTGTCAAGGGCTGAGAAGCCAAAATAAGCCCTAGACTATCAGAATAATGCAAGAATAAACACTACAAGAAAAATCAGTTTTAGTGACGGGGATGCTCCCATCACTAATTTGTGACGGGTTTAGTGATGGAAAGCCGTCACTAAAGTGGTTTAGTGACGGTTTGAAATTACCGTCACAAAATTGCGATGGGATAGTTATTTCCGTCTCAAATCAGTGACGAGATAGCGCATCCTGTCGCAAAATAGTGACGGGATAAAGCTCTCGTTGCAAAACAGCAACGGGATGTTCATCCCGTTGCATTTCTGCGATGGGACCGAGCTGCCCCGTCGCAGTTCTATGACGGGACTAATGCCCCATCGCAAATTGGCCTTTAAAATATTGACCCCCCTTCTCTTCCCCACTCTGAACGAGCCCTCCACACCATTTCACCCCCATTCTCTCACTCTCTCAGTTTTCTCTCCTTTGTTCTTCTTATATGCGGTTATCTTCGGTGCTCATCAATTAACGTAATTATTTTGTGTTTTTTAGTTTGTTTTAGTTTTAATTATTTTATGTTAGTTTAGTTGTAGTTATTTTGTGTTAGTTTAATTTAATAGTATAATTTATTTGTGTTAGTTTAGTTGTAGTTATTTTATTTTTGTGTTAGTTTAGTAGTTTATTTTATATTAGTTGTTGAGTTTAATGATTATTTTATATTAATTAGTTTAGTTTTAGTTTAATTGTTTATATTATTTGTAATGCTTAGAAATTAAAATGTAAAGTTTATTAATTGTTTATAAATTAATTCTGTAATTATTTTGATATGTAATTGGACTAGGGAACCGTGCAACTCTAAGCATACACATATAAATAACGTTTTTTTTTATTTTTAATTTTATATATATTTTAAAAGAAAAATACTGTAATTTTAAATAAAATATGTAAAAAATTATATACTAAAAATAAACTTACTATTTAAGAAAGCATATATTTTATCGTCATAAGAAAATATTTAAGTGTATCAATTAAAAAATTAAAAAAATTATATTAAAATATAAAAAAATTATATTTAAAATATAAAAAATAATAAATAATAAATAAAATTTTAATTAAAAATTTTAAAACTAACATATGAAATAAATTAGATAATTATTTTAAAAATTAAAATTAAAATTTAAAAGGTATAGATTAATATTATTATTTAAAATAAAACACTAATAATTAAAAATAACATGAGAAATTAATTAGATAAATATTTAAATTAAAATATAATAAAAAAAGTATAATTTATTGTTATAAAATGAAATAAGTACACTAACGAATTTTAATATTTTTATTTAAAATTAAACACTAAAAATACAAAATAAAATTTTACCGTGAAAAATGTATTAGTTTTTATAACAATAAATTTAACTATAATATTTTTAATAACTCAATGAAAGTAAAATAAAAAATGTAACAAATCAAAATTTTAATAATTGTTTAAGTAGTAAAGGAAATAAAAGTTTAAATTGCGTAGTTTAGTTTAATAGTTAATTTATTTTTGTGTTTAGTATGTATGTTGAGTTTAATGATTATTTTATTTTAATTAGTTTAGTTCTATTAATTGTTTATATTATTTTTAATGTTTAGAAATTAAAATGTGAACTTTATTAATTGTTTATAAATTATTTCTTTAGTTATTTTGTTATGTAATTGTATTAATAATGTTTATTTTTTTGTTTTTAATTTAAAACAGATTTTTAATTTAAAATACTATAATTTTAATAAAATACGTAAAAAATAAAATACTAAAAGTAAATACAATATTTATGAAAACATATATTTTGTTGCCATAAGATTAAATATAGACATTAAAAATTAAAAAATTTCTGTTTAAAACATTAAAAATAATAAATAAAAGTAAAATTAAAATATTTAAAATAATGTACGAAATAAATTAGATAATTATTTTAAAAATTAAAATAGAATTTAAAAAGGTATAAATTTTAAGTCTTTTATTTAAAATAAAACACTAAAAATTACATGAGAAATAAATTAGATAAATATTTAAATTCAAATATATAAGAAATACAATATTAAAAATAAAATACTATTAATGAGTAATATAATTTATTGTTATAAAATAAAATAAGTACACTAATGCATTTTAATATTTTTACTTAAAATTTCAACGTGAGACATTTATAACTAACTTAGAAAATATATTAGATACATTATTTTAACCATATTGTTCTTAATTACTCAATCAAAAGAAAATAAAAAATGTAACAAATAAAAATTTTAATAATTGTTTAAGTATTAAAGGAAATACAAATTTAAATAAGTATTTAAGAAAAATTCAATTCAAACATATAGAGTTAAGTAAAGATATTAAAATTTATCTTAATTATTTATTATCTCAATTTATTAAAAAGATACAAAGTTTATCTCAATAAATTATCTACTGTAGATGCTGGACCGTCGACTGTTTTAGGTGGATCTGACCCGGTAGTTGATCAAGACGAGGGTGACAATGATGAAAATGAAAATGATAATAATAATAACGATTGATTGCAGTTGAATGTTGTAAACATTGATGATGTAAACGTGGGAAATGTTAATATTAATATTAAATTTTAATTTTCTTTTTAATGTTAAATCAAACGTGGATAATATTAATATTAATATTAAATTTTAATTTTTTTTAATGTTAAATTTGTTTTATTTTTAATGTGAATGTGGGTAATATTAATATTTTTTAATGTTATTTTTAATATTTTATTTAAATTTTTAAAAAAAATTCTTGTTACTTTAAATTTTTTTATTCTTATAAAAGAAAATTTTAATTTTAATTTTAATTTTAATAAATATTAATTTTTAAAAATATTTTAATATAAATTTTAATTTTATAAATTTAAAAATTAGAAATATTTTTTTTGAAATTAAAAATATATTAATTTCATAAAAATATATTATTGATTTAAAATATTAATATTAATTTTAATTTTTTTTTCAAAATTATTTTTTATTTAAAAATATTTGCTACGGGTTGTCCCGTAGCAGATTGGTCGTATTAATTTTATTATTTTTAAATAAAATTATTTATTTAATATTATTTTTTTATTTAAAAATATTTGTTTTAAGAATATTTGTGACAGGGGTACTGCTCGTCATAGATCTGTGACAGGTGTCCCGTCATAACTCTGTGACGGAATTGCTTTCCCATCACAAATCTACGATGGGTTACCTTCACCCCGTCACTAAAATTCTGTCACGCCCCCTTTTATGACGGTTCATTACCCTATCACTAAACCCGTCACAGAAAAATTTAGTGATGGACTTTTCCATCACTAAAACTGATTTTTCTTGTAGTGAAAGGACTTGAACCACCGCTAATGGTCGAATATAGCCTTGATGAGGGAGAAGACATATTAGGGTTTTCCATTGCCCCAGAATGAACGAAACAGTTTGTGCAAAAGAGATTAAAATAATAGGACACAAATCTAATGAGATTGTAAGATTTCAATCACTAGAAAACACAAAATATTGCGGATCTCTAATCAAAGGAGATTTGCAAACAAATAAAAAAAAAAAAATAGATCTCTCCGAACAATGAAGATCTAGACCAATCGATTGAATCAACGTCTTAAGGTCAGAATCAACAAGAAAAAACAAGCGAAAGAAGAAAACCTAGGGCCAGGGCACGACATCGAAGAAGATAGTCAAAGAAGAACCCTAGGGCTTCGCAAGTGCTCTGATACCATATTAACTAGGAAACAAGAACTAGAGAGTAAAGAAATGCCTCATTGATCTCTTTATTTATTTAGATCTCAGCCTTATATATTGACCAAAACCTATCAACTAATTTATAGAAATGCCATTGAGTAAAACAACAGCAAGTAAAGCAATAAAACTAAAACTAACTAACAAGTCCAATAATATAGAATACAACACTGTCACAAAATAAAAAATAAACCAAAATACAATATGTAAAACCTACGAATTTGTAAAGGGCTCAAGAGTAATTTATCTTGGGGTAAAAATGTCACCCCAAGTTATTTTATATTATTATATAAATTATTATATAAACAAACATCCTATTTTAGTGTTATCAACCTTTGTACGTGTATATATACATATATATATATATGGACACATATGGGACAACTTCTTACAGAAGAGAAGAGGAAAGCAACAGTCGTCCTAGATTTGGAGGCCCTAGCCAAGGACCATGATGTATGCGGTGACCATTACCGACCGAATGGACATTTGATCATCATCACGGGCCATCCATTTCAAACGTCTGTATGTGTGTGTGTGTGGCTGCTCTTTCTCCCTTAAATATTGAAAGAGATTTAAGGGATCTTGAATAATAATGGATTTATGGCCATACAATGCAGCGCCAAACACGAACCATACATTCGGTATATGAATAATAATATTACTAAAAAAAAGTAAACATGCATGTTAGGTTTCTTGGCTTCTTGCTGCAAGTGTGTCTTATCAGGAGAGGTACCTCACTGTCTAAGTGAGACGTAGAGTAATGGAGAAAAAACAAAAAAAAGCTTAAAATTGCAATTAGATCTTATTGAATAGTTATCCTAAACAATTTTGAAGAGATTAGTTTTCCTAAATTATAAGAAATAATTCATAATCACGAGTTTATGTCTTAATTATGTAAGAACATCCAAATCAAATTAGTACTTACTTCAATTATGAGCAAGATTGGTTCGCACTCAATCTTGTAAAAAACTCCCTTACTCAAGTCAAGCTAGACCCAGGTAGAAAACTGAGGTTGAAGGTGGCATATGGTCCGCGATCGAGCATGGCTTGGATAATGGACTCAAGTTGAGTGTGACTTGGATAAAACTTACACATGTTAGATGTGGTAGATCTTTGGTATCATCAATAAGAAATATTTAAATTTTTATGTATTTAAAAAAATCCCAAAAAATACCATTGTTTTTAAATTATAAAAATGCTATATATATATATATATATAACAAAGCACAGTCAAGACTCAACCAGAATAGACAATTAAAGTTAATAATAAGGCATGAGGCATCAGCTGTTAGGATGGACTCATCCTTCTTAGGCTAAGTTCTTTGAATACTGGCAAAGAGGAGATAACTTCCTAAGAACATGATGACTAAACAATGCTTATATGACTAGGTTCCTTGTCTTCTTCATCACAGCCAATGAAGATTGAAGAATTAATTTAAGTCTCTCTATCAGTTGTAATGAACTAACCAATAGTCAAATTAATGCTGTTCCACAACTTTGTTTCTTTTGATGACCCATTCAAAAGAAACAAAAAGTTTTGAAATCAAAGTTCATTTCACAGTAACTGTTTAAATTTTAAGTTTTTTCTAGGCAAATTTTTTTAAAATTGGGCTTTGATGTAATGATAAAATTGATTTGAAAGTCGATTATTATTAAATGTAGCCTTAAATGACGTGTGTTCTTTCTAATAAATTGTCATGTGTCATGATCCACCTCTCTCAGGGTAACGATAGTTCGAGAAGGCCATGTACCACTCAAGGCCATATATAGTCATGACTCAAATCATGAGCCAGGACTTAATACATGTAATCTTTATTTTCTTGTTACTCACCCTTTTTGCTTGTTCTCTAAATCCGTAGTAACTTAATCGTCGGAGGTGACCTCGGGGGACAAAAGCCCCTTGCTTGCTGAAGTTTAGCAGATGATATCAAGATTGTTAAACTCTAAGATTTTTCAATGGGATAGAATAAGGGTCTATAAAATCGAATCGTAAAATCATAAGATTTTAGAGACAATTAACAATACTCTTTAATACATATAAATATATGTTCATAATAACATAATTTTATGAAAAATAAATTAATATTATTTAATAACATAATTATTTATTACAACCTTATTCCTTATGAATAAAATACATGTACCTATTTCAAAATAATTTCACCTACCAATTTCAAAAACACTAAATAATAAGAAAATTCTAAATATTAAATCTATCATTTATTTTCATTCATCAATCCATAAAAAAATTCAAAATATTAATTCATATATAATGTAAATTTTCATAAGTCAGTCATAACCTAATACAAACTAAGAAGAAACAGACAATGATGAAGAAAGAGCATATGAAGTTGTGAATCGACAAAGAAGCTGACAAGAATCTACGACGAACGAGAATTAGACCAAGAAATGGACAAAAGAAGAAATAGATGAAGCATACCTCTTTAAGCAGAATTGATGGCAGTACCAAGCAATCAGAGTTGTGAATTAATTTGTGTTGTAAACGATAACACCTAACAGGCGAGCAATGGAAATGTCGATTTGTGTTTGTGCATTGCTGGCTGCGCTCAACTAGAAGTTTGTGCTTGTGAATCAATGGCGGCACCGAGCAATCGGAGTTGTAAATCAACGACGGCACTGAGCACTGACAAATCGGGCAACAAAGGGGAACACATATAAGGGGACCTAAGAGAGGTAAAGATTCATAGAGGGCAACCTTCGAATTAGAATAATATATGCAAGCTAAACTTGGTAAACTCAAATTTTATAGTATAGTCAACTTTGATTCTATTAAATTCCGATGTTATAAACGAGTTGACTCATTTGGAGTTATATGACACATAAACTCTTACGAGTTGAGTCACGATTTTAACAATAATGAGTGATATCTTAGGTCCGTTCGTAGTTACATCAAATTCAAATCTTGTTAATATAGTTAATTTTTATTTTTTAAACAAAATAAAAAATTAGAAAAAACACTTTATTATAAGAGTATTTTAAAAATGCATTATTAATAAGATCTTGTAACACTAAAACTTGATATTAATAAAATAAGGTAAATCATAATGAAGTATTAATTAATTATCTATTTATAACAGATTAATGCAATTTGTATTATTATTAAAAAAAATAGAAAGATCACTCTCATCTTCAATGATTCTTACAAGAAAATAAAAATAATTTTATTTTCTTAAAAAATTATGAAAAAATGAAAATAGGAATGGGATTTCTAAAAGACTATTTAATTGTTATGAAAAAATGAAATAATTTATTTTCTCAAAAAAATAAAAAAAAATCATGATCAAACATATTGAAAAGTCTTTTTGTTTGATATTGTATCTTATATCACAGTCCACTTGCAAAAATATTAGACTCAAGAATAAATAAGCTAAAAAGGGGGAAAAAATCACAAAAAGTGAGAAGGGAGGGTCTATTATCTAAGTCTCCCAGAGACCCCCTCAGTAACTCTCACTCCGACATGAAAAGAAAACTCTCAAAAGAGTGATAAGTCTATTGGAAACATTCCAAATGTGGTCTCTATCTAAGCATGATAACTAGCCTATGAAACAAATGTCTTGAAAATTAGAACAAACGATCTCGAAAGATGTGGATATTCTCTCATCTGTCAATTTAAGTCTTTATAAATAAGAGGTAATTTTTCACTCTTTAGGTATACAATAACTCCTACACAATCTATGTAATACCCCATGTTCGTATGATCGTATGAGGTTGTCACGTAATTTTGATAAGTTTAGAATACCAAAATTTGGTTTGATAGCATTTATAATTACCGAATTGACTGTAGGGAATGTCTCGGAGTGAAATTGTCTAAAGAGAGTATTATGGTTTTAATGAGCGTTCCAATATATGATTTATGGTATCAAAAGAAATCGGATCAGATACAGTTTTCGGTACATCTAAAATGCAGTTGCCATTTAGGCTGCAAAACCGAATCATTGTAGGAGGCTCCCAAAAAATCAACAAAATCCTAGGGGGGGCTCCGGTTTTGCATAAGAATCAACCCTTCAGTGGTTTCAAGATGAAACGATGGCCCGGTGAGGACACTGGGGCAAAATCGTCCTTTTTAACTAAGCTTCAAATTATTAATTTTATGTTTTCAGTATTATAATGCAAATTAATTCAATGTTTAAGAGCATGGTTGCAATAAGAGAATTGCCAAGTGTAATAGAGATAAAAATTAGAGTTTCAATGTGTAATTTTTCTATTATTAATGTAATATATAATGTTATATATATGTATATATATATGGTTGTGCGCGTGTGCGTGCGAGGCTTCTTGGCCGAGATTTTGCTGCAAATTGGAAGTGAGTGGCAGTGAGATTTAAGGGAATAGCAATGAGATTTGTGGGGATTTCTTGATGTTCGTGGTGGGCAAGCATGCAACAGTGCTCTATATATATATATATATATAAATGTATACAGATGGAGTGGTGGCCAAGGCGCTGAGGCTATAAATTGGCAATGGCTTTGGCCTATTGAGAGGCAGCAAATCAAATTGAGGGAAGAGAGATTGAGAGAGAGAGCTTGGGCTGAGCATCGCCGATAGAAAGAAGAAGATTGAGATGAAGAGTTGGGGCAGCCATGGCAGCTCGAGCGCAAGCTTCCAACAAGCTCGAGCTGGTTTGGGCGGCCAGCAGTAGCCAAGTCTGTAACACCCCGTCCCATCGGAGGGCGTCTCACTATGCTGGGGCCCATCACATACATACATATTCCCTTTCCTTTATACATCAAATGTCGTATTTCAAAGGGAAACCCCAACAAATCATTAACAATGCGGAAGCGATAATCGAAACCTGATACGGTACATACCTGAATTCAACTTATATATATCATAAAGAATTCGTACCATATATTACCATCATATCCTCAAATACATAAATACAATGAGACACGTCTCCCGAGATAACATCTAACACCCTAGGTGCAATCTTATGAAACCTCGAATACATACATCATCATTTCTCAATAAATAAAATATTGAAATCTCCTACTGCATCCATCGGCCACGCCATCACGTGCCGTCATATCTCAACCTGCTCCTTGCCCTAACTGCAAGTCTCAACTGGAACATTGAATGTTCCAGGGGCATAATCCATTAGAAGATGAAACTTCTAGTGAGGGTCCAAAAACATATATATGATGCATGATGCAATAACATGAATAAACATATACCCATAATGTAACTTTCCAAGCATCCCCAGCCCGGCTAGGAATCCTAGGCAAATCCCGTACGTCTGCGGGATAGGCCTAACGTTATTCCCTCAATGCCCTAGGGGAATTACGGCTACACTCTGAGGGTATCATCTCATCCCCATGCATAAGTTTCAATATGACAATAATATCGTGCAATGTAAATATCACGACTTTCAATGCAATATGACAAATGAATATTGCAATTCATATATAGCATGCATATATAACAATTATATCATGAATATAAGTTCTTGTGAGAATACCACTCACCTTTGCCCAAAGATCAAGACACCTCAAAAAGCGTGCATTGCCTCGATATGCGTGTCTTGCCTCGATTCTCGTGCTAACTCTCAAAAATTGCACCAATCTTATCATCTCGATCTCCTCAATCATAAAATAATATTTAATTACTAAATATCCTCAAAATTCTATTTATTTCCTATTTCCTTTCATTTTCCTTCATTTTTCCTTCTAAAAAATCCCAATAATTATATCAAGACTATTTTCTCAAATCTAACTTCACAAAAATTCATTATAAGCTATGAACTTTCAAGAAAAAATACTGAACTTACCCAAATATTGCATTTTCACGCAAAACGAGGCACTTTGATGCTAGAAACGAGAACTCCAAATTCAATTATTTTTTACAGCACCTAGATCTCGATTTTAGAGGAATTTAGAAATTTATTTCAGAATTTTCTAAGCCCAGACGCGCCCACACTCGCCCTCACAAGATTCTCCACGCGCCCCCACTCGCGGGGCCTAGCTGGCGCGTGCAGCCCACGCGCCGGTCATCTTCAACCTTCAGCTCGCCGGACTGGTTGCGCTGCCTTCCGTTTAATCGCCATAACTTCTTCATCCGACCTCCGTTTTGCTCCCCGTTTGTTCCTACACCTTCTTCTCTTTTCCCTCTACAAGATGGTACCAAAACATCCCTCAAACCGAGCCATTTTCAGACTACTCCAAACGGCGAAGCTCGTTTTTCCGTCGAAGCTTCATAACTCCCTCATCTTTCAACGAAAATTCCTAAAAGTTCACAGGAATGATCCTCTGGACATGGGCAACAAAAGCCCCTTATCCATTGCTCTCAATTTTTTCACGAATTTGCAGATCTAAGAAATTAAATTTCAAAGGCATTCGGCCACTTCTATTTATAGGCTTTCCCGAGCTTCCAAACGTTCAAGGCTTGCACAAGCGACCCCTCTGAGGCTTCTACTGCCCCTGGATCGACCTATTTGCTGCAAAATCTGACCGAAATGATGACTTTTGAAGCTCCCCAAAATTCGGCCAAGAACTTGGTCGGAAAGCTTCAAAATCCGGCCAACCCAAGCCCCCTTGTCGGCCCAGACCCGACCCTCATGCATCCCCGACCCATTTGGCACGAATCCCCATGGTCGGTAGGCGCTGGTCGGCGACCAGAAGCTTCTGGTCGGCCATGGCTGGAAGCTTCCAGCTTCAACTTTCCAAAATTACACTTTTACCCCTATATTTTCTCATTTTGCATTTTGGCCTTTTCTATCAAGCCCCTAAACTTTTTGACACTTCCACTAGGACCCTTAAGTCCTAAAATCATTCTTTTCTTCTTTGAAGATTCCGAAAAACTACCATTTCGACCTCCCTCCGGCCGATTCGGTAAATTCTTAAGAAATTACGCTTAGGCCCTTAAACTTTTGGGCTATCTCATTTCGCCCCTTTTGACTTAGCCTCTTAACTTTCCATTATTGCAATTAACACCCTCAAGTCTTAAAACATCATTTTAACCCTTGAGAATTCCGAAACAACTTTGTTTCGGCCTCCCTCTAGCAATTTCTAAAAACTGCAGTTAGGCTCGAATCTTCGTTTTGGCCCTAAACCCATTCGTTTCTTCCTGAAACCTCTGAAGGGTTGTTCATCATGAAAAACCGAAACTCCCTCAAGCTTCCGTTGACTTCCGAAAATTCATCTATGAAAATTCGGTATTGCACCCTAATTGGCAGCTGCCTTTTTAGCTGTACCGAAAACTGTTCTCGATCTGATTTCTTTCGGCACCATAAATTCTATCTCGGGGTGCTCATTAATGCCACATTAATTTCCTTTGGCATCTCGACTCCAGGGTACTCCCGGCAGTCGATTCAATCATCTATACGGTAATAAATTACCGTTATACCCTCAATAAATCCTTAAATTCCATTTTTACCCCAAGATAAATTACCCTTGAGTCCTTTAGAATTTCTCGGGTATTATATTCACCCCTCCTTAAAGAAATTTCGGCCTCGAAATTTTCATCTGACAGTCAAGTAACTAAGACATAACATAGCTCATTACCTGAACACCTCAAATCAAACATCTATTTGATCCTTTGGCAAACACCTCTCGGTTTGCATTCCTTACACGAGCAATGCTTACAAGCATACTGTGCTATTCACATAACATTTCCTGTTGTGGCTCTTATCCGATGACCACACGTCTTTCATCATTCTAGGCACGCACATCCTACCCTAAAACTTTGAGAATGCCCTCTTGCATTTCAAAAATCATTACTCTTGGATTGGCCATAATCATCAATCATAGACAAGTACACTTGCAAAGCACCCTTGCCTTCGTATCTCGTTCACCAGATCCAGCTAAACAACCAGGCTAGCCATAAAAATAGACGATCCCTTTTGCACTACCATCATAGTCGGCAGGCTAACAAGCCTCCAACTTCATCTGACACTCACAGCTATCCACTAGGTCCTGCGTTGGGCACATCTCTACCACGCGCCTGGTGATACGAAGTAGTGCAGTCATAGCCCTTAAGGAACTCCATCAACGTTGCTACCTCTCGTTCAGCTCCTTCTGCGAGAACTCATACTTCAGGCTCCTCGTGGTTCGTGAGCACATCAATGCCCTATCATTTTGGTAGTGTCTCCATAACCTTGAGAACACATACCACATTTGTCAGTTCCAAGTCATACATCGGGTAGTCCCTTCTGTGCCTTGGCATGATCCACATGCCATCATTCAGTTCTGTTGCACTATCATGCAACCTGATCCTTTGAGTTATCACAAGCTCTTACTGCACCCGGCAGTTCATTCTCATTTGACTCTTTTCTCGAGTCCTTTTATGGACACAGCTATTTCAGAGAGTTCCCTCTCGAACCCCGATAACAGTTTATCAACCTCAAAGAAACTTTCCATCATTTCATAGACAGGTAGGGATCTTATCACAACGCTCCGGTCCATTGGAACTTAGATCCTAGTCAAACCATAACAGTCACGGTGGTACCTAAACTTTGGAATCTGACCGTCTCCTTGGTAGTACGCTAAGCAACTTAGACCCTGAGTCCCTGACTCATACCGCGAGACAGCTACCTAGCTTCCCCGGTACGTTGATCATAAGCTCTTTACTAGCCTTCATACCTTGGTCCTTGGGCTCAGATCCGCTGTTACAGGCCACACACCCATGGTGCTATCGTCATTCTAGAGCCTCCTTGTCCCGTCTCCGAGAGTTGTAATTGACCCGACTCCCATCACTTCTGATACTTTTCAATACCAGTCTAAATCTCCAAATCTTACGGATCCTCGATCCTATTCAGAGTTACATTCTCTAGGTTTCCAACATTTCCTCGAACCATCATCTATTCGAAACTTTTGGCTCGTCTCCCGAAATCTATCAGGACATCTTACCTTTCAGAAACTTCTGATCCTCATGGTGCTTTATGATAATCAATTCTGATTTCACGTTCACCAACATAGAGCCTCATGCTCTCATCAATTCTTTCACAGTTTGCTTACTATCTAGCAAGCCCATTCATAACATCTATCGTGATGTTTCTTAACATTATCCTCAATGTTCCTCATGTGTCTCCCTATCCGAGGAGTACATCATCATACCATTAACTCTATGATCCTCAATGTTCCTCACGTGTCTCCCTATCCGAGGAGTACATCATCATATCATTAACTCTATGATCCTCAATGTTCCTTATGTGTCTCCTTAACCGAGGAGTACACCAATATATCATCAATAGACACAACTACCAACGCGACTTCAATGCGAATGGTACATTAGTCAAATCATCAATTCCGAGATCATCATCTCATTATCCTTATCATCAAAACATCGATTTCAGAATACCTTATTTCTTTATCTTAACCTTGATCATTCATCAATCATAAAAATCCCAGCCTCTTGCGGCTGTTTCATTATTTATCAAATTCGAGGTAAAAGATATCAATTCTATTTTATCACCTCTTTCAAAGCCTAATAATTTACATCCTCAATCAAGCCAGACACGGCTAATCATCCTATAACCTCAAGTTATCATTGGTAACCATCATTTAGAAATAATCCCGATAAATCTTCCGAGAATATATCCTATCATCTTCCAATTCTTCTTACGGCTTTTCACTAACCGCAAGTGCCCGTACCATATCTCGACAGGCTCCTTATTTCCATAACTTGCTGACATCACTCAGCGATACATTTCCCAATCTGCCATTAAGGCTACCTAGACTAACTGTCTAGCCATACGAGAGTTCCAATCTCTCAAATCGAAAATCTCAGATCCTCAATCAATTTGGGTCTACAGCTTCCCTTACTATGACCTATCATCTTGGCACATCTGCCATCACTTGATCCTTTCAATCACGTCTAAGATTTGCACAATCTTCAAGATGACAATCATAACCTTACTACCAGCTAGAGCAGGCAGGTACTTATGTTACCTACGGTACTCTCATCCTTGCTGGATTTCTTTCCGAGAACTTCAAAGTCACATTACGAACCCTAGATCCTCAATCAATTCTTTCAAGAAATTCCTCAAAAATCTCTTATCAATCAATCCTCAAAGATCTTAAATCAGATTACGATATCTGGTTCCATTTATCTTCCAAGAACTCGATTCCTTTGCCATCATGGCTCACTATTCATCATGGTGCTTTAAAGCTCTCTTTGCCGGGTTGACCCCGACAACTTTACCTGATTCTGTAGGTTCATTTTGCACACTGAACCGTAGTCACAACCTCTGTTGACTAGGTTTTCTTATCATTCCTTTAGGGTCGTTACAACCCATCAAGCACTTTTTCCTTTTCAGTACCCGAACTCTACCTTGAGTCGAGACTACCATTTCATTATTCATCGGTCAAACCTTTGAACCGGTCATGCTCCACTACCTGGTATCTCATTTACCGAGAATCCACTAACTCTCGCCTTTCATTCTTCAGATCCAGTTGACTATCGGCACCCGACCATTAAATTAGTTCTTCCTAGGCACTACTCTTTTCGTCAGCCAGCACACAGCTGTCATTATCACCCCCATCATATGGTAGGCTTACTCCTACATCATACGTCGACCCTCACTCGGGCACGTTCTTGGTGAAAACTGCACGGTCTCGTCGTAACCTTCTAAGAACTATCATTCGTCGTCGTTGCCCTGAGTCTAACTCCTTCTGTAAGAACCTTCATTCTAGGCCCTCATCATGGCCTGGTGATTCCCTCACCTCATAGGTAGCGCCTACACGGCTCATGAGCATGCATCTTTCCTTTCCATTTCATACGTTAGGTAGCTTTCCTTTGAGCCACCCAACTTGACCATCTCATGATCTCATTGCAATTTTTAAATAGGACACACAGTCCATATTTAATCTATCTCTTTTAGATTCCTGAGGCTTCCGACCTCGATCAATCATAACTAGTGGCACACCTCGCACCCATTGGGACTTGGATCTCCCCTACAAGGTACAGACCCTACTGTGTTGTCCCAGATATTCAGCATCTGATCGTCTCCTCGGCAGTACACTAAGCAACTTAGACCCTGGGTCACCTGACCCATACCGCGAGACAGCTACCTAGCTTCCCCGGTACGTTGATCGTAAGCTCATAACAAGCCTTCTGCTAGGTCCCTAGATCCAGATCTGTCACTACGAACACTGACTAGTAGTCTTGTCACACTGTTAGGGTTCCCTATCCCATTTCTGCGAGTCTCATCGGTTGCACCATTTTCGCCTCATCAATTGACGCACTCACGCGCCATCATTTGGCCATCTTTGGCCTCTCGTTTGTCCCAATCCATGGGATCCCATATCTTCTTTCCGAGATACTAAATGATCCTCAAAAATCCTTATCCTTTGATCCTAACTCATCAGCTAGGTCTGACACATCAGACTAATCATTCCTGATCCGATCATCCTCGATAACTACCTGTTATCCAATCTTTCCTTACAATGATTTTGACTAATGTCTTCAAATCAATAGTCTCCAAAATCTCTCGGATCCATAATCATGGTTACCGAGTCATCCTTTACATTCGAATCATATCATCGGATCCTTATTCCAATAGCTAGATCATTCTTCAAGTACTAGCTTCTATCAGGCATTCTACTATTCATCGAGAATAGTAGTCGTCTACTGAAATAATGTCTGTCGTGAAGAGTACACCAGGTAAGTTCCCAGGAAAGAGTGGTGGGTCACAAAGGACTCACTTAAGTACCAGTCTTTCCTTAGCCAGAACTAGCCTAGACATGTACTTCCACTACAACGCACTTATCCAGTAACCGTCAATACCCAAAACTTACGGTGGCTTTACTTATCTAGCCACACGCGACCTTTTCCTTAGGTTCGCTCTAATATCAACTATACTAGGGTCAGACATTTCCTATGTCCTCAACATTTCCGCTCTGATGCCAACTGTAACACCCCGTCCCATCGGAGGGCGTGTCACTATGCTGGGGCCCATCACATACATACATATTCCCTTTCCTTTATACATCAAATGTCGTATTTCAAAGGGAAACCCCAGCAAATCATTAACAATGCGGAAGCGATAATCGAAACCTGATACGGTACATACCTGAATTCAACTTATATATATCATAAAGAATTCGTACCATATATTACCATCATATCCTCAAATACATAAATACAATGAGACACGTCTCCCGAGATAACATCTAACACCCTAGGTGCAATCATATGAAACCTCGAATACATACATCATCATTTCTCAATAAATAAAATATTGAAATCTCCTGCTGCATCCATTGGCCACGCCATCACGTGCCGTCATATCTCAACCTGCTCCTTGCCTTAACTGCAAGTCTCAACTGGAACGTTGAATGTTCCAGGGGCATAACCCATTAGAAGATGAAACTTCTAGTGAGGGTCCAAAAACATATATATGATGCATGATGCAATAACATGAATAAACATATACCCATAATGTAACTTTCCAGGCATCCCCAGCCCGACTAGGAATCCGAGGCAAATCCCGTACGTCTGCGGGATAGGCCTAACGTTATTCCCTCAATGCCCTAGGGGAATTACGGCTACACTCTGAGGGTATCATCCCATCCCCATGCATAAGTTTCAATATGACAATAATATCGTGCAATGTAAATATCACGACTTTCAATGCAATATGACAAATGAATATTGCAATTCATATATAGCATGCATATATAACAATTATATCATGAATATAAGTTCTTATGAGAATACCACTCACCTTTGCCCAAAGATCAAGACACCTCGAAAAGCGTGCATCGCCTCGATATGCGTGTCTTACCTCGATTCTCGTGCTAACTCTCAAAAATTGCACCAATCTTATCATCTCGATCTCCTCAATCATAAAATAATATTTAATTACTAAATATCCTCGAAATTCCATTTATTTCCTATTTCCTTTCATTTTCCTTTATTTTTCCTTCTAAAAAAACTCAATAATTATATCAAGACTATTTCCTCAAATCTAACTTCACAAAAATTCATTATAAGCTATGAACTTTCAAGGAAAAATACTGAACTTACCCAGATATTGCGTTTTCAAGCAAAACGAGACACTTTGATGCTAGAAACGAGACCTAGAGAACTCCAAATCCAATTATTTTTTACAGCACCTAGATCTCGATTTTAGAGGAATTTAGAAATTTATTTCAGAATTTTCTGAGCCCGGACGCGCCCACACTCGCCCTCACAAGATTCTCCACGCGCCCCCACTCGCGGGGCCTAGCTGGCGCGTGTGGCCCACGCGCCGGTCGTCTTCAACCTTCAGCTCGCCGGACTGGTTGCGCTACCTTCCGTTTAATCGCCATAACTTCTTCATCCGACCTCCGTTTTGCTCCCCGTTTGTTCCTACACCTTTCTCTCTTCGCCCTCTACAAGATGGTAACAAAACATCCCTCAAACCGAGCCATTTTTAGACTGCTCCAAGCGATTTTCCAGCGAAGCTCATTTTTCCGTCGAAGCTTCATAACTCCCTCATCTTTCAACGAAAATTCCTAAAATTTCACAGGAATGATCCTCTGGACATGGGAAACAAAAGCCCCTTATCCATTGCTCTCAATTTATTCACGAATTTGTAGATCTAAGAAATTAAATTTCAAAGGCATTCGGCCACTTCTATTTATAGGCTTTCCCGAGCTTCCAAACGCTCAAGGCTTGCACAAGCGACCCCTCTGAGGCTTCTACCGCCCCTGGATCGACCTATTTGCTACAAAATCCGACCAAAATGATGACTTTTGAAGCTCCCCAAAATTTGGCCAAGAACTTGGTCGGAAAGCTTCAAAATTCGGCCAACCCAAGCCCCCTTGTCGGCCCAGACCCGACCCTCATGCATCTCCGACCCATTTGGCACGAATCCCCATGGTCGGTAGGCGCTGGTCGGCGACCAGAAGCTGCTGGTCGGCCATGGCTGGAAGCTTCCAGCTTCAACTTTCCAAAATTACACTTTTACCCCCATATTTTCTCATTTTGCATTTTGGTCTTTTCTATCAAGCCCCTGAACTTTTTGACACTTCCACTAGGACCCTTAAGTCCTAAAATCATTCTTTTCTTCTTTGAAGATTCCAAAAAACTACCATTTCGACCTCCCTCCGGCCGATTCGGTAAATTCTTAAGAAATTGCACTTAGGCCCTTAAACTTTTGGGCTATCTCATTTCGCCCCTTTCGACTTAGCCTCTTAACTTTCCATTATTTCAATTAACACCCTCAAGTCTTGAAACATCATTTTGACCCTTGAGAATTCCGAAACAACTTTGTTTCGGCCTCCCTCTAGCAATTTCTAAAAACTGCACTTAGGCCCGAATCTTCGTTTTGGCCCTAAACCCATTCGTTTCTTCCTGAAACCTCTGAAGGGTTGTTCATCATGAAAAATCGAAACTCCATCAAGCTTCCGTTGACTTTCGAAAATTCATCTATGAAAATTCGGTATTGCACCCTAATTGGCAGCTGCCTTTTTAGCTGTACCGAAAACTGTTCCCGATCCGATTTCTTTTGGCACCATAAATCCTATCTCAGGGTGCTCATTAATGCCACATTAATTTCCTTTGGCATCTCGGCTCCAGGGTACTCCCGACAGTCGATTCAATCATCTATACGGTAATAAATTACCGTTATACCCTCAATAAATCCTTAAATTCCATTTTTACCCCAAGATAAATTACCCTTGAGTCCTTTAGAATTTCTCGGGTATTATAAAGTTGATGGCCCAACAAGGTGTAGCGGTGACTCTCGTGCTCGGTGAAGGCTCAGGAAGCAACTAAAAGCGACGAAGCTGCGGCCATGCCAGCCATGGCCGCAAGCTCTAGCTGTAGTAAGGCCTCACCAGCCGCAGCTAAAGGCAGCTGCAAGCAGCTCCAGCGGCGGCATGGCGGTCGGGGAGGTCGGCGGAAGGTGGCGAGAAAGGTGGTAGGTGGCGTCGGCTAAGGCACTGGTGCGCGGGCATGGCAGTCATGAAGAAGAAGAAGTAGGGGAGTGTAGGTGCAGGAGAAAGAAGGGAGGAAGAAGAAGAGTGAAAAGAAAGGAAAAGAAACAAATAGAAAAAAATGCCAAAAATCTCGAAAAATGTCAAAAAAATAAGAAATGGTGGTTTATTAATATTTCAGAGTTTTTGGCGAAAAAAATGGTTCAAGCACTCATTTCAAGGTCGAAACACGCATACCGAGAAAGTCGGAGAGGCTAAGTCAAGGTAAGTAAAATTTCTTAGAAAAATTTAATAATATTATTTTATGAATTATCGTAGTGAAATATATGAGAAAATATTTTAGAAATATTTAGTTTGGATTTATTGAGAAAAAATAGGAAAAAATAGATAGAAAAATAAAGAAAATGCAAGAAATTTTAGAAAATAGGTTTTGGATGCTTATTTAAATAATTATGGTGATTAGGATGCTTTGAGGCTTAAGTGGAAGTAGCTGGTGCAAATTTTGAGGTTAGCACGCAAATCGAGGTGATTGACTTATTTCGAGACAAGGCACAAATATCGAAATAAGCTTGAAAAGGTAAGTGGTACACCCCAATTAAAGTTAGTTTTATGTAAAATATTTGGTTTGTAAGTAATTTATGTTTCTCGAAAATGTTTTCATCATATTGAGATACTCTGATATGTATTTATCACGTAAGACTGCATACTTGACATGACTATAAAATGCATAAATATACATTGATAACATTAATCACGCGCATTGAAGCCATAGAGAGTACAAACTGGCACTACTACTTTACCAAATGATGCCCCCAGACACCTCGGCTTCAAAAGAGGTGGTCGTAAGAACGATAGGTAGGGTGCAGTTGACACCTACGATGAAAGACATTGCATTCATGCACGAAATATATATGTTTTCTGTACCCTTACTTAGATGGTTCATCATCTAACTTGGGCTTTACCCCTGGAATATTCAACGTTCCAGGTGGAGATTGTAGCAGACATGAGGATAAACGAGGCATGAAATGGCACTTAGCAGAGTGCATGAGGAATGAAATGTATGTTATGTAGCCCATGTATTTAAGTTCTGCTACTTTATATTCTGAACGTTTTGAGAAATATTAAAGATGTAAGAATTTATTTATGATTAATGTTAAGATATCAGGTTTTGATCATTGTTTCCGCATTTGATGTGAATAATCATTCTCTTTCGAGATTAATATATGGGAATTCTAGGACAAATTCAAGGAATGTCGTGGTTTAGCTTAATTTAGTGTTTGAAAGAAAAAATTTATTATCCCGAAATTGTCCCAATTTATAACGCACAAAATTGTCTCAAATTTATAACGCGCCCGGGAAAGTGGGGCGTTGCAATCTATTTGAATTTTTTTTTTAAAATTTTTTAACTAAGATTGATCTAAGTATTAGAGAGCTCACACGATCGAGAGACAATTCACGCCTTTAACTGTTTTATGTCTTGCATCTATCTTGCAATCTCTCAAAAATTTAAAGACTATTATCTCATAATTATAAATTTATTATTATATTTCGACGACGACAATATTTAATTGAAAAAATAAAAGTTAAGAGAATGAAAATGAGAACAAATTCCTACAAAAGAGTGTTTAATTGTTATGAAAAGAGTGTAATCAAAATTTGATTGTTTTTTTTCATGAAATCATGATAAAGATATACACCTTTTACTCAAAATCAATCAAAATAAAAACTCAATCTTTCTTTTTATTTTTTATTTTTTTTGGGATTTAGTTTGAAACTTAAAAGTTTGTGGAAACAAATTTAGTCGGATTTAGTTAAAGATAAATTAATCAACACCTTTGGAATTTTAGTTCTTTAGTTTAAATTATTTCTAAATTTTAAAATTTGTTCGCTTATTTTTTAAACTTTTTAAAATTAATCATAACACCTTTTAAATTAGCGTTGACACCCAACTTTGGCCTTACAAGAGATATAGTGACCAATTTTCAAAAATCTAGAGACCCGTTGAACAAATTTTTAAATTAAAAAATTATTAGAATTAAAAATCAAAAATTTAATAAATATATGAAGAAGTTTTTTTTTTTTCTAAATAAGAATTTCATTAAATGAAAAATACCATAAATTAAAGCGACTACAAATTTATGTTAGAACATATTTTAAGTATCACAACAAAAATTATAATAGAACAAAAATAAACAAGCAAACAAAAATTTCCTCTAAACAAAGAAACAAGAAAAAAAAAAAACTATACAATTATGTATAAAAAAAATCAGAGGAAGTTTTGATAGTCTGCATCGAAAAAATTAACTCCAAATCATGATCATCTCTAAACATTAAAAATACTATTTTAACACTAAATTTTAACACTTTGTATACTACTCAACATCAATTCTCAAATAATCACCAATAATTATCTATAAATTAACATTAAATGTCACATAAAATATCAAAATTTAATACAAAGATAACATTTTTGTCAATTAAAAAAAATAGACCGGCAATATTAATGTCACCTTTCTAAGCCTTATGTTTGACATCTTTCATATGTTTGATTTAAAAATAAATAAATAAATAAAAACATCCTCGCAAGCTGCAAAGATGACTGGCAAAAGACCACCTCACGTGTCAAAACCAATGCACAAACCTCCAAATTTATACTAAATAGAGATTAAAATTCTAACTTTTGTAAATATTTATGAATTTTCTTTCCCCTTAATTTGTTTACTAGGAAGGGGGTTAGTGAGCAAAGGTTACAATTATTAGAGTGAAAACCAATGTACTTAAAGTAATAATGTTTTTATAAATAAAAATTTTATAATATCAACCAAAAACGATCTACACCTTTAAATTACGATTTTACATTTCATAATAAAAAACTAAAAAATAAAAAATAGGTGTTGTTGCCAAAATACAACAATATATATATTTTTTTTTATTGTGGACAGACGCAAGAGTCTTAGAAGTCGTGTCTTCTCCGAGGGAAATCTGGACGAGGAATTGGATCTGATGGAGTCTCAGGTCTGACAAACCAACAGAGCTGATGGTCTGATGAGCTGATGATCTTGTGGGTTGATGATCTGGCGGCCTCGAAATGATCTGGTGGCCTCAAGGTGATGAGAGGTCTCGGAGCGATCGGGTGGCCTCAAGGTGACGAGAGGCCTCGGAGCGATCTGGTGGCCTCAAGGTGACGAGAGGTCTCGGAGCGATCGGGTGACCTCAAGGTGACGGGAGGCCTCGGAGCGATCTGGTGGCCTCAAGGTGACGAGAGGCCTCGGAGCGATCTGGTGGCCTCAAGGTGACGAGAGGTCTCGGAGCGATCGGGTGGCCTCAAGGTGACGAGAGGCCTCGGAGCGATCTGGTGGCCTCAAGGTGACGAGAGGTCTCGGAGCGATCGGGTGGCCTCAAGGTGACGAGAGGCCTCGGAGCGATCTGGTGGCCTCAAGGTGACGAGAGGTCTCGGAGCGATCGGGTGGCCTCAAGGTGACGAGAGGCCTCGGAGCGATCTGGTGGCCTCAAGGTGACGAGAGGTCTCGGAGCGATCGGGTGGCCTCAAGGTGACCGAGTGGCCAAAAGGTGACCGAGTGGCCTTGTGACCGAGTGGCCTAGTGACCGAGTGGCCTTGTGACCGAGTGGCCCAAGTGACCGAGTGGCCTACAAAACGAGAGCACCGTTAGGGCGCGGGTGGGGGTCCCCGCGCAAACCCTCCGATGCTTAAGTTAGATCTCGAGAGAAAATGCAAAAATGTACTTCAATTGCTCAAAATAGCGTACCTTTAGTCGAAAATCAAGCCTTGTATTTATAGTGGAGGGGAGAGAGTGTTCTCGCGATATTTGCGGCGGAAATCTCGGGGCCCATTTCAGAATTCTCGGGGCCCATGGGCTGGACTACGAAGGGTCTCGAAGGCTGTCGAGTGGTCGGGTGGCCATGGCCACTCGGTCATGCCGAGTGGCCTTGGCCACTCGGTCAGCTCGAGTGGCCGGGTGACCATGGCCACCCGGTCATGCCGAGTGGCCGGGTGGCCATGGCCACTCGGTCAGCCGATCATGCATTCTTCTCCCCTTTCCCTTGGCTCGGTTTTGAGTGGTTCCCATACCTCAACTTCATGCTCGATTTTCATGATTATTTAATGCGAATATGTCAAAACTCAAAACATAAAAGTTGTAGATAATTCTCTTATCTTTCCATAGAACTTTGAATCAGGTCAATCGGAGCTCGTATGAGAAAGTTATGGCCGAAAAACTGAAGTGATGTCATACCCACTCGGCATGACCGAGTAGGTCATGGCCGAGTGGGGGCCACTCGGTCATGCCCCCACTCGGCCATGACCGAGTGGGGGCCACTCGGTCATGCCCCCACTCGGCCATGACCGAGTGGGGGCCACTCGGTCATGCTCCTTTTTTGCCCAACCGAGTGGGGGGCCACTCGGTCATGCCTTCTTTTGCCCATTTGACTTGGTTCGAGTCCATCTTCCTTCAATACTTGACTCCGAGCCTTCATAGTGTAGGTACATCAACTTTATACTCAATTTACCCCTTGATTAAGCCTGAATCTATCAAAACTCAAAACATGAAAGTTGTAGATAATTCTCTTAGCTTTCCATAGAACTTTGAATGAGCCCAATCGGAGCTCGTATGAGAAAGTTATGGCTGAAAAACTAAAGCAGTGTCATACCCACTCGGTATAACCGAGTGGGCCCTCCCCACTTGGTCTCGGCTCGACCTCTTGCTCCTTCGGCTTATTTCCTCGATCTCCTACAACCCGTTGAGCCTTTGGGCTTCATGTCCACATCTCACAACCTTTTTAGGTCTTGTAATTCTCTAAGTTTACAGGGCATATCAATTGCTCCCTACTCTTTTAACCGGAAGGTTCGGGTGAAAGAGTATCTTGTCCTGTAAACTTTTTGAACAGTACTTCTCTTTTAGTTGCTTCATCTTATACACATCCTCTTGAGCTTGTTTGCACACCATGCTTTCCAATTTCTGGGCTCTAGTGATTTTCATTTCATTTGCAGAAGTATGAGGTAGATATACTAGTAAGTTTGCTTTCCATAGATGTCGAACCATGCATCGAACAATAAGTTTGATTTTGCTCCCAGTTATTGAGTTATGCGCGAGACAATAGGCTCGCATTTAATTTTCCTTTATTGTTGGGCTTTAAGAACGACCATGAGCTTGCGTTTGTTTTTCCTCCCTGTTGTCGGGCTATAAGCGGGACAAGGGGCTTGAATGTACTTTTACCTCGTTGTCGCGCTATGAGCGGGGTAACAGTTTTGAATGTACTTTTACCTCGTTGCCGGGCCATAGGCGGGACAACGGGCTTGAGTTTATTTTTCTCTCGTTGCCGGATCGTGAGCGGGACAACGGGCTTGAATGTAATTTTACCCCGTTGCCGGGCTATAAGCGGGATAACGGGCTCGATCGCGTTTTACCTCGTTACCGGGCTATAGGCGGGACAACGGGCTGGATCGAATGTTACCTCGTTGTCGGGCCATAGGCGGGACAACGGGCTCGATCGCGTTTTACCTCGTTGCTGGGCCATAGGCGGGACAACGGGCTGGATCGAATGTTACCTCGTTGCCGGGCCATAGGCGGGACAACGGGCTCGATCGCGTTTTACCTCGTTGCCGGGCCATAGGCGGGACAACGGGCTTGATCGAATGTTACCTCGTTGCCGGGCCATAGGCGGGACAACGGGCTCGATCGCGTTTTACCTCGTTGCCGGGCCATAGGCGAGACAACGGGCTGGATCGAATGTTACCTCGTTGCCGGGCCATAGGCGGGACAACGGGCTCGATCGCGTTTTACCTCGTTGCCGGGCCATAGGCGGGACAACGGGCTGGATCGAATGTTACCTCATTGCCGGGCCATAGGCGGGACAACGGGCTCGATCGCGTTTTACCTCGTTACCGGGCCATAGGCGGGACAACGGGCTTGATCGAATGTTACCTCGTTGCCGGGCCATAGGCGGGACAACGGGCTCGATCGCATTTTACCTCGTTGTCGGGCCATAGGCGGGACAACGGGCTGGATCGAATGTTACCTCGTTGCCGGGCCATAGACGGGACAACGGGCTCGATCGCGTTTTACCTCGTTGCCGGGCCATAGGCGGGACAACGGGCTTGATCGAATGTTACCTCGTTGCCGGGCCATAGGCGGGACAACGGGCTTGATCGCGTTTTACCTCGTTGCCGGGCCATAGGCGGGACAACGGGCTGGATCGAATGTTACCTCGTTGCCGGGCCATAGGCGGGACAACGGGCTCGATCGCGTTTTACCTCGTTGCCGGGCCATAGGCGGGACAACGAGCTTGATTGAATGTTACCTCGTTGCCGGGCCGTGAGCGAGGCAACGGGCTTGAGTTTATTTTTCCTGTAAGCAGAGCATAGCAAACAAACTTTCACAAAGCAATGTGTAATGGAAATGCTTACATTTTTTGAAATAAGTGAGTACATCCACTGTTTCGTTTTGGGTCTTATTGTTGCCTCCAAGCACGAAATGTTTAGTTTCTCGATCTTTAACATAGGCTCTCTTCAATGTGTCTGAATTTTGCTCCCTGTTTTCTCTTTGAGGGCATTAATGGTGGCTAACTGCCTTCTTCTAAGGGCCTATCCTTTCGTGGCTTGTCTAGATAGAATAGGAGGAGTCCCTTACCATAGTTTCACTGCCCGAGATGACATGCATGGGCTCATGAACTGGTTCATTGTCTAGAGGTGGATTCTCTCCGTAACCCTTTCCTCTCTCTTGACATCTCTGATTTGATCTCCTCCGCTCTTCCTATCTATCTTCTCCTCTTTGTGGATCACCATCTTTGACCTGTACGTACCTTTGAAGATGTCCTTCACGAACTAGGATCTCAATCTGATCTCTTAACTCCCGGCACTGGTCAGTGCAATGACCACAAGTTCTGTGATATCTACAATATTCTTCTCTATTCTTCCCCATTGGATGGTCAACCTTTTTCGGGAGTCTAATGAGACCTAACCCTTCGATGGCTGCAAGTATGGTTGACCGAGGATGGAGGAGTTTGGTATAATGGTGGAACTGGGGCAGAGGTATATCTGATCTTCTAACCCTTTCCTGTCGTCGAATAGACTCTTCTTCCCCTTCTCGCTCCTTTCTCTTCCTTTCTTTGTCCTCATTCCCTGCCATATTTCTCATAATTTCAGTGTGAAGGATATACCTGTTTGCTCTAACAAATAGATCGGCTAGGGACGTTGGGGGGTCTAAAGAAAGTGACTCTTGGAGAGAGGCAAGGCGCGTCCCTTGGAGCATAGCAGACACTGCGACTTGGGCCGGCAAGTCGGGGACTTCCAGGGTGGCATTACGAAATCTATCCACAAATTGACGTAAAGATTCCTTATTCCCTTGTCGTATGCTAAGCAAATATGTGGCATCCTGTTTCCTTCGACTGTTAATCACAAAAGCTTTAGTAAATTCTGTCCTAAGATGCCCAAATGAGGAAATGGAGGCTTCTGGAAGGCTGTTAAACCATGTTCGAGCATGTCCTGACAGTGTTAAGGAAAATGCTCGACACATTATATCGTCGTCCCATCCATGCAATATCATCAGTGACTCATAATTCTGAACATGATCATATGGGTCGTCTTTCCCTGAGTAGAATGTGATTTGTGGCATTTTGAATTTTCGAGGCAGTGGTCTTTCCAATATATCGGTTGTAAAAGGACATTTTCTTCGTTGGTGCTCATCGGTTGCAGGGATTAACTTTTTTCGTTTAAGCACTTCTTCTACTACTCTTCTCATATCATCCTTCGTAGTGGTTATTGTTTGATTGTCATGTCTTGTTGGCGTACTGGCCACTGTTTCATGATACCTCCGTCTTTGAGGGCTTCTGGTTTTGTTTTCCCATCTTGGGTTTTCATTGCTTCGGGGTACAGAATGAGGGTTCTTTCTTTGTGGTGGCGATCTAGGCCTACCCTCCCGTCGAGGTGTAAGTCGAGAATGAAAATCGGGAGTAGCTTCTTGGTAGGAATTGGCCCCTACCTCGGGCTGAGGTTTTGGGGGTGGCATAAACTTCTTCAGAGTATCAGGTAATGTCCCTATAGGCATCATACCTTGAAGGATACCAGCCATGTCTCGAAGTGCTTGCATGCCCTCAACGTGTTGTTGTCTCAATGCTTCATACTCCTCCCACGGGACTGTGCGTGGTGGTTGTCGCGAAGTCCCGGGTTGGTCGGTAGGCGGCGGCCTTGAGCCGGTAAGTAGTGATGGTGGGACTGTTTGGTTGCCCACTTGCGGGATAGGGGAAATGGAGCGGTTGTCTCCTTCAGGTTGAGCATTATGTGGGGAAGGCGGTGCTCCCTGTTGCTGAGTGTTTCGTGGTGGTAGGCGTGTTTCTACGCCTTGAGAGAGAGTTCGTCGGTGTCCACGAGTGTTTGCCATTCTTAAGTTGACCTTTTGTCTTGCGTTTCCCACAGACGGCGCCAATTGTTGTTGCCAAAATACAACAATATATATTTTTTTTTTATTGTGGACAGACGCAAGAGTCTCAGAAGTCGTGTCTTCTCCGAGGGAAATCTGGACGAGGAATTGGATCTGATGGAGTCTCAGGTCTGACAAACCAACAGAGCTGATGGTCTGATGAGCTGATGATCTTGTGGGTTGATGATCTGGCGGCCTCGAAATGATCTGGTGGCCTCAAGGTGATGAGAGGTCTCGGAGCGATCGGGTGGCCTCAAGGTGACGAGAGGCCTCGGAGCGATCTGGTGGCCTCAAGGTGACGAGAGGTCTCGGAGCGATCGGGTGACCTCAAGGTGACGGGAGGCCTCGGAGCGATCTGGTGGCCTCAAGGTGACGAGAGGCCTCGGAGCGATCTGGTGGCCTCAAGGTGACGAGAGGTCTCGGAGCGATCGGGTGGCCTCAAGGTGACGAGAGGCCTCGGAGCGATCTGGTGGCCTCAAGGTGACGAGAGGTCTCGGAGCGATCGGGTGGCCTCAAGGTGACGAGAGGCCTCGGAGCGATCTGGTGGCCTCAAGGTGACGAGAGGTCTCGGAGCGATCGGGTGGCCTCAAGGTGACGAGAGGCCTCGGAGCGATCTGGTGGCCTCAAGGTGACGAGAGGTCTCGGAGCGATCGGGTGGCCTCAAGGTGACCGAGTGGCCAAAAGGTGACCGAGTGGCCTTGTGACCGAGTGGCCTAGTGACCGAGTGGCCTTGTGACCGAGTGGCCCAAGTGACCGAGTGGCCTACAAAACGAGAGCACCGTTAGGGCGCGGGTGGGGGTCCCCGCGCAAACCCTCCGATGCTTAAGTTAGATCTCGAGAGAAAATGCAAAAATGTACTTCAATTGCTCAAAATAGCGTACCTTTAGTCGAAAATCAAGCCTTGTATTTATAGTGGAGGGGAGAGAGTGTTCTCGCGATATTTGCGGCAGAAATCTCGGGGCCCATTTCAGAATTCTCGGGGCCCATGGGCTGGACTACGAAGGGTCTCGGAGGCTGTCGAGTGGTCGGGTGGCCATGGCCACTCGGTCATGCCGAGTGGCCTTGGCCACTCGGTCAGCTCGAGTGGCCGGGTGACCATGGCCACCCGGTCATGCCGAGTGGCCGGGTGGCCATGGCCACTCGGTCAGCCGATCATGCATTCTTCTCCCCTTTCCCTTGGCTCGGTTTTGAGTGGTTCCCATATCTCAACTTCATGCTCGATTTTCATGATTATTTAATGCGAATATGTCAAAACTCAAAACATAAAAGTTGTAGATAATTCTCTTATCTTTCCATAGAACTTTGAATCAGGTCAATCGGAGCTCGTATGAGAAAGTTATGGCTGAAAAACTGAAGTGATGTCATACCCACTCGGCATGACCAAGTAGGTCATGGCCGAGTGGGGGCCACTCGGTCATGCCCCCACTCGGCCATGACCGAGTGGGGGCCACTCGGTCATGCTCCTTTTTTGCCCAACCGAGTGGGGGGCCACTCGGTCATGCCTTCTTTTGCCCATTTGACTTGGTTCGAGTCCATCTTCCTTCAATACTTGACTCCGAGCCTTCATAGTGTAGGTACATCAACTTCATACTCAATTTACCCCTTGATTAAGCCTGAATCTATCAAAACTCAAAACATGAAAGTTGTAGATAATTCTCTTAGCTTTCCATAGAACTTTGAATGAGCCCAATCGGAGCTCGTATGAGAAAGTTATGGCTGAAAAACTGAAGCAGTGTCATACCCACTCGGTATAACCGAGTGGGCTCTCCCCACTTGGTCTCGGCTCGACCTCTTGCTCCTTCGGCTTATTTCCTCGATCTCCTACAACCCGTTGAGCCTTTGGGCTTCATGTCCACATCTCACAACCTTTTTAGGTCTTGTAATTCTCTAAGTTTACAGGGTATATCAATAGGTAAAGAACAAAAAAATATATAGTATTCTTAATAATAAGAAAGAATAAAATATACAAATATCAAGAGAAAATCTCCATCAATATCACATTTTGAGATCATCCAACGAAAGCAGTTTCCTTAAGTATTATAGCTTAGGGTGTCAAAATAAACTCATGATTTAATTTCTCATGAAACATAAAAGGTGACTCAAAACAGAAGAATGAAAAATACACCAATAAGAGATCTTTACTTGCAGAGTCTAACCAGGAGGAAGTTTCCTAATTATTAGAGTGGTACTTTGGCGTGGGTGTTTATATATGTGATGTCAACCCTAGACTATTTCCCAAACAAAGAATTAGAGTACTAAAGGCATATTTATGAGTCAACCATCATTTTACATGAAGATTAATGTATTTATAATCTCAACACCCAATTAATAAGTTGTACAACTCAACAGAGTTGAAGAAGAATAATGATCAGCCAGAAACGGCCAAAAACTTATGCAATAATTTTATGACTTAATATTTAAATATTAAAGTTTATTTGATTATCCTAAAATAAAAGTGAAAGTTAATAGAAAAACTTAAGTGGAATAGATGTAACTCAAATTATATTAAACTTAAGTGGAATATTTAAATATTAAACTTAAGTTATATTGAAAATATTAAGATTTGGCCAATCACTTAATAACTCAAATTCTCTTGATATAATTTTCTGTCTTCTTTCGGCATAGAAATATTTTATATGCCGAAATCATTTAAACATGTAGAGTCATTTTTAAATATTTTATATGTTTAAGTGGAATATAAACATATAAAATATTATCATTTAAAAATGTAGAGTCAGGTGGGTAATAAATTTTCTGAATATGATGGCGGTGTGATTGCAATATTCATATCCTCTTTCTCTCTCTCTCTCTCTGAGCCCAAAGAAATTCAGAGATACATCAGATATAGGTAGCAATATCCTGTCAAGTGTCCAAGATGAAGAGCGAGGGCGCCAAAGACGAACGCAAAGCGCCCTTGTTAGAGTATTCATCACCCGCCGTCGGATCCAAACATCAAGAAGACGAAGATGTCGATCTTACGCGGAGAGTCTGGGTTGAATCCAAGAAGCTATGGCACATCGTTGGCCCAGCGATCATCAGCCGCATCACCTCCTACTCCATGTTTGTCATCACCCAGGCCTTCGCCGGCCACCTCGGCGACCACGAGTTCGCCGCCATCTCAATCGCCAGCAATGTCGTCGTCGGCTTCAACATCGGCCTCCTGGTACGTTAAAATTCATTGTTTTGAGTCCTGTCTGGTCGAGTCTCTGGCCACTAGTAAGAACACTATTTGGTATCCATCTGTACCCAAAGACTAGACTGCAAAAGATCTGTGGGGGTGCAAGTGACCCGAATACGAGACCCTCAAATAATTCAGTAGCGTACGTGACCACGTATCAGTAGACTATCATTTGATGTGGATGGTGAATCTCCTGTTTGTTGATCTAATATGGTATATATACTAATCAACAGTTGGGGATGGCGAGCGCTTTAGAGACGCTATGCGGGCAAGCTTATGGAGCCAAGAAATACCACATGCTGGGGATATATATGCAGCGTTCTTGGATAGTTCTCTTCATTTGTGGAATCCTGCTTTTGCCGGTATACATATTTGCCTCTCCGATACTGAAGCTGCTGGGGCAGCCGCCGACGGTGGCCGAACTCTCCGGGTCGGTGGCCATATGGATGATTCCGCTGCAGTTCAGCTTCGTTTTGCTGTTCCCGCTGCAGCGGTTCCTGCAGAGCCAGCTGAAGACCGGCGTGATCGCCTGGGTGTCGCTGGCGGCTCTCCTGGTCCACGTGTTCGTCAGCTGGCTGTTCGTTTACCGCCTCAAGCTTGAAGTCGTCGGCGTGGCCGTGACTTTGAACTTCTCGTGGTGGGTTCTGGTGATCGGGTTAATGGGTTACACCGTGTTTGGGGGGTGCCCTCTGACCTGGTCCGGCTTCTCCATTGACGCCTTTTCTGGTCTTTGGCAGTTTGTCAAACTCTCTGCAGCTTCTGGCGTCATGCTCTGGTCCTCTCTCGACGTCGATCTCGATATCTGTGAGTTCTGATCTCACTGAGTTGTTTGTGTTTAAATTGAATTGAACAGTTTGGAGTATTGGTACTACAAGATACTGATATTGATGACCGGAAACCTGAAGAATGCAGAAATAGCAGTGGATGCTTTGTCCATATGGTGAGAAACTTCTTCATTAATTCTTATATTCTCCTTTTATTTATTTATTTATCCATATGGTGATGAATTATTGGTTATTTTTTGATAGTTAATTCTTCTAACTAAGTCAGAGAGAGTTGTATCATCTCCTTGTCATTTAATTTTTAACCTATTTATTATTCCCACATCATATATATAGGTGTTGAAATATCTAAAAATAAGTATCCACGATTCAATGGTTGATGGGCTACACCTTGAAGTCAATTGAGTTGTTGGAGTTTGACCAATTCAGCTCTATATGTCTAGATATTTTGTTTCAAGTATTTTAAACAATGTTATGAGAGTTTGATCAACTAGTTATTTAAACTCGTGATATCACTAAGGTTGTTTAATTTTGTTCATCTCAAAACTAGATTATTATGAAATCATAAACTTAAATATTAAGGTCGAAACACATCTTAAATTTCTATACATGTAATTAATTCTAAAAAAAGATGTCATAATGATCTTAACAAATAATTTGAGACATTTGTTAAGATTAGATACGTGCATACCTCGCCCTTAATTGGCCAACCAACCTCTAATGATTCAAACAATTAACATCGAAGTTTGATAGAACATAATTCTTATAATTTGTTTATGTAGCGAAAGAGTTTAGAATTTAGAATTTAGAGTTTAAAGTAGGTAAAAATATGAGTTTATTTTTTATGCTCATTGTGACTTGATTAAATGAATTTGTTTTGGAATGAATAGTCCTCTACCATGCACTAAAACACCCTAGAAGTATCGCTTTGTTATAATAACTATTCTTACCAATGTGTATTGAGAACACAAAATTAAAAAAAAAAAAAAAAAAACCCTAGAAATACTTAAATAGAAGATCTCTAACCATTGTCTTGATAAGAATGTTTGAGTAGTATTAAATGCACTTTCTTTTTAGATAATGTGTATTTAATATATCTTATGTTTACCTATTAAAAATAATATAGAGTAATATTATTTACCTATTAAAAATGATATATTATTATTCTTTTAATAATATTTTATATTATATTATATTATGTATCATATCAATCATATAAAGTGTCCCGAAATATTAAAATGAGTGTCCAAAGTCACGCTTTCAAGGAACGTGTCGTAGCTAGCTTTGTATCGTCATGACTGAACTATATTATATACAGTTGACTGAATATGTGTTATTCATTAATTCATTAGATTTGGCCTCTTTTGTTTGTCTTTTAATTCCGTGCAGCATGAACATCAATGGGTGGGAAATGACGATTCCTCTGGCCTTCTTTGCTGCCACTGGGTACGTTATCATATATTTAAGTTTAACATTTGTGATCGTAATAACATAAATTAATAATTGTCGTGATTTATAAACACTACAACAAAAACAGGCATTAACGACCAAAAATTAGCGACGACATTAGTTTTGGTCGTTAATGTAGTACTATTAACGACTAAACATAAATCCCGTCGTTATAAGATAACTTTTAACGACAGGCAAAATAAGTCGTCGTTAATATACCATTTTCCCGTCGTTAATAACTAAAATTTTTAATTCAAACCATAAAATAATAAAAAAAAACTATTAAAATTTAACTAACACTTATATAAGTAATTTTTAATATAATTATATTTTTCTATAAATGCACAAATATAATTATTAAACTATGATAAATGAGCATTAGTTATTTATTGATCATATAATATGTTAAAAAAACATAAACATATTAAAAAGAATACATGAACAAATTAAAAAGAACATATAACATATTATTTTTTATTAAATTATTAAATATTAAAAAAAAACAAATAAATTAACGAGGCGGGAATCCCCCGCCTCTTCCTAGCCAAAACCCCCCTCTCCCAAAAATCCCCAATCCCCAATTGCCCAATCCGCCCCCAAATCCCTAAGTAATTAAAGAGGCGGGAATCCCTCGCCTCTTCCTGGCCAAAATCCCCCTCCCCCAAAAATCCCCAATCCCTAATTGCCTAATCCGCCCCCAAATCCCTAAGTCCCCCTCTCTGGCTCTCACCTCGCCCTCGCCTCTCGCCTTCTCTGGCTCTCACCTCGCCCTGGCTCTCTCGCCCTCGCCTTTCGCCCTCGCCCTCGCGTCTCACTCGTTGCCTCACCCTCGCCCTCGTTGTCTCTTTTCACTTGCGGCCTCGCCCTCGCTCTCACTTGCTGCCTCGCCCTCGCTGTCTGGCTCTCATTCACTGTTCGCCCTCGCTCTCTCGCTCGCACTCGTGGCTTGCCCTCGCCTCTCGCTTGCTGCCTCGCTCTAGCCCTAGCCCTCGCCTCTCGGTTGCTCACGGCTCGCCCTCACTGGCTGCCTCGCTCTAGCCCTAGCCCTCGCCTCTCGGTTGCTCACGGCTCGCCCTCACTGGCTGCCTCGGCCTCGCTCGCCTCTTAGTTATTTTTTATTTTTTAGATATTTGCTTTACTTTTTAATTATTTTTAAAATTTGTTTGCTGCTCATATATGTTAAATTTGGTAAATTTGTAGTGTTTTTAGTATTCATTCATTTTGTTTTTGTTTAATTCTTTTATGTTCCTTTCTTTATTTTTTGCATTGTTTTGTTTGTTTAATTCGAGCTTATGAGTCTTGTCTTATGCCTGTTTGAAGATAAAAGGAAATCTAAATCAAATGGAAGTGATTTCAACAATGAAAATCTGTCCAAAAAAGATCTTGCCCTACAACAAGCATTGCATCAAATTACTACTTCATTTAGAAAGGGATCTATCATGTGGTTGGGTTGGTTTATCTCTCATAAACAAGTTCCAGTGGTGTCTACAGGATCATTTGCTTAGGATATAGTTCCAAAGAAACATTAATTCTTTGTTAATATTTCCATCAAACACCCATAGTATGCTCTCAGCTTTCTTATGGGCTTTAGGTTAACAACTTAGTATTGATCATACCAAGTTAGGTATGGATTAAGTAATCAAGTTAGTATTGATCATACCAAGTTTGTATAACCGTTGAGTCATGCCATGCGTGTGCCAAAAGTTTTAACTTTTTTGAATTATTAATATATATGTAAAGAATACTAATATAAGAGCTTTGTTTTTTTTAGGTTGGTAGATATATATATATATATGTGTGTGTGTATGTATATATATATGTACATGAATACTGGTAGTGTTTTTATCCCATATTCTCGTGCTCTGTAATTTAATCTATCTCTAATACTATCAATTTTTGTTGTATCTAGTACGATGGATAGGAATTGGATGCGATTGGATGATAGACTTTCTGACCAGTATGTTAATGGAGTTGATAATTATTTGTGATACCAACATTGTTCGAGGTATGTATCTCGTGAGTGATAGGATTTAATCACTCCCTCCGGGTGGTGGGTGATCACCCCTTTTTTTAAATTTTGAATGCTTAGTACTATATGCATCCTGTGAGTGATAGGATTTAATCACTCCCTCCGGGTGGTGGGTGATCACCCATTTTTTTAAATTTTGAAAGCTTAGTATTATATGTATCCTGTGAGTGATAGGATTTAATCACTCCCTCCGGGTGGTAGGTGATCACCCATTATTTTTTTTATTATTAATGCTTAGTGTTTTATGTATCCTGTGAGTGATAGGATTTAATCACTCCCTCCGGGTGGTGGGTGATCACCCATTTTTAAAAATTTTTATGTATCCTGTGAGTGATAAGATTTAATATGTAACGACTCGTCTAGTGAGCCTTAGATGTTAATTATATTTTTATATAGTGTGTTGTATGTGGGCTTGTTAGATGCCAAAAGTAAGTTATGGGTGAATAAGAGATTAAATGACACAAAATACTATGATGTGTACACCACAGATGAGGAGAGAAATCAAGTGGGTCTAGTAGACATTGAGAGAGAGCAATGGAGAGATTTTGTGCATTGGTTGAGCTCACCCGAGTTTCAGGTATACTATACTTGAAGGGTGTTTGCTTTATTATATTTGTATTTATAATATAATCCACTTATAATTGATGTAATCCACTTATTATTGAAAAAAGTTTCAAATTCTTCTTCATAAATCCTAACACAAATTGTTGTCCAATGATTAATTATATTACATAGGGTATGTCTTTAATAAACAACTCATGCTCTATTCTTTTCTAAAATTTTGAGTCTTCGTAGAGATAGAATTAATGTATCAATCATGTTTCATACATATATATCTATATAAAACCTAAACAGCCTTTAAAACTTTAATATAGGATTTGATTTAGTGATTTCTAATGCTGTAAAAAAAAAGAAGAGAATTTTGAAATATAGGATCTAAATCCTTCCAATATGGATTCATGGATTGTCGGAAGGAGATTTTATGTTTGAAAGTTGTTGCATGAAGAGAAAGTGGCTTTTTGATTTGTGAGATTAGTCACGAATGCAAAAAATGATATACTTGCCATCTTCCAAATATTTTATGTTGGGTCGTAGGACTAATGATCTTACAAAAGATATGGTCATGGATAAAGATAATTCACAAATTAAAATTCATTTAGGTGGCCCCATTCCATAGAACTAAGGCTTGGTGTCTTTGTTAATTTACATCTCAATCTACTCTATATTTAAGGGTTTCTATGTTTTGGTACATTTTAGTGATTGTATGTTATGTAGTTCGTGATGGAGATGTTTTGGGCTTTGTTAATTCGATTTCTAACATTTTATAAAGAAAACATGAACACTTCTTTGACTCTAATTTCATATTTTATTTTTTTTTATAGGTTAATGAGACAACAAGACTCTAAAGGAAGCAATTGTTGTCTTGGAGTACATGAACAATTTTATGACTATATATAGTGCTTTGTTGTACATTAGTTTTGAATAGTATATATGATTGTTAAAGTGTTACTTTTAGGTGAATATCTTTTTTGGTGTATATTTTTTAATAGTATATACAATTGTCAAAGTGTTATTTTTAGTTGAACATATTTTTTGGTGTAATTTGTTGGCAATTAACATTTATATATATATACTACTTTTGGTGTATAAATGCTAATAGATAATAATTACTTTGGTGTTATTTGAATGACACGTTTAATTTTATAAGTGTTATTCCAATTTGATATAGATAATGATATATAAGTTTGGTGGTTTATATCAAAACAAGATGTTTTTGTCATTGATGACTAGCAATTATTTTCATACTATTAAAAAAAATAAAAAAAATAAAAAAAATAAAAAAATATATTTTTAACGATAGGAATCATACCGTCGCTAATTGTTTACATTATTAACGAGAGAAAATATGGTCGTTATTGGTTTGTGTTTTGATAACTAAAAAGTTATTTTTAACGATAGGAATCATACGGTCGCTAATTGTTTAGACTATTAACGACGGGAAATATTGTCGTTATTGGATTATAATTTGGTAGTTAATAATTATTTTTAACGACGGGAATCATACGGTCGCTAATACAATTAACGACGGGTTTATCATTCCCGTCGTTAAAGACTTTTATCCTCGGAGGCAATAACGACGACCGACGACAGGAAAATTCCGGTCGTTATAACTTTTTAACGACCGGAAATCAACTTTTAACGACTGATTTTCCCGTCGTTAAAACCCGTTTTTCTTGTAGTGAAAATATTAATGTGAAGAGAAATATTATGCTTTATAAATAAATTTGATAAATAATTTTTACAAATTTATAGTAATTATAGCTAATCATAAAAATAATTCAATCTTTTTCGTAACTTTGTAATGTTAACTAGTTCTTTTAATTTTAACAATTAGGTCTAAATTTACTCAATCAGATATAATTTTATCTAACTACATAATTATTAATTAAGGAGAGTGTGTTCATATTGACTTGACACACAAGATATTATATATATAATAATAATATTTGTAAGACTCACATTGATACATAAGTAAAAAAAAGAAAAAATTAAATGTATCATGTGTAATAATTTTTTTTTATTTACTTATATGTATATGAGAATTCTACAAATATTATTGTTATATGACACCTAACTTAACAAATTAGTATGAACAAATTTTCTCTAAATCGATGAATAAAAGTATACCTAATTAAGATAATTTAGATCAGATTGTTAAAATTAAAAATATTAAATAAAATTATAAATTTATAAAAATACTAAATTATTTCATGACTGGCTATTTATTTTATATTTTTCTCCATCTTGTCACCCTAATGTCACAAATCTGAGAAGTAATATACAATTTTCTAAGGTTGGATCCTACTAGGTTTTATCCTTTCAGGAAAGTATCAATTCATAGTCACAAGACATAATAATTAAATTAAGAGTAATGCTGCACCAGTACATGTGGCATGGATCCCACTTTTTAATTTATTATTAAAAAAAAATAAACCCACAAAATGTCTTAAGCTTTTCCCAACTTAAATGAGAATGTTGACATGAGGGGGGGGGGGGGGGGTTCACCCCCTCTGCCCCCTTTGTATGCCCCTATGGGTTAAAAAATTAAATATTAAAAAAAAAATAAAAATAAAAAATGACGATACTAATATGAAATACCAGGCACCCTCGTATGGAATGTATATTTATCGTTCCTTTTAAAAAAATGAATGCATTTAATCTCGTAATTGTATATGTATAACGATAACAATAAGGGTTAGGGTCGCTAACGAGCTAGGAGCAGGCAGTGGTAAAGGCGCCAAATTCGCGACAATAGTGTCGGTGACAACTTCGGTAACAATCGGGCTCTTCTTTTGGTTGATGATTCTGATCTTCCACAATGAAATTGCCCTAATATTCACCTCTAGCAAACCTGTCCTCAAAGAAGTAAGCAAGCTCGCAATGCTCTTAGCCTTCACTGTTCTCCTCAACAGTGTCCAACCAGTTCTCTCAGGTAATTTAAACATATATGTGGACAGTTACCCCTCGGTTAAACTACGTATTTTAATTTTTGTATTTACATATTTTTTTAATTAGGATTAATTTACTTTAATTTGTTGGGTGATTGTTGTTGGCTTAGGGGTTGCTGTTGGATCCGGGTGGCAATCCGTTGTTGCATACATCAACTTGGGATGCTACTATCTGATTGGGGTACCCCTTGGATTTGTAATTGGATGGGTCTTCAACTATGGAGTTAATTTTCTCATAAATTTTTAAATAAGATTAGGCTCAACTGGGGGTGTTCGAATTCCAGTCGGGTCTTCAATTCATATTTTTACTTCAATCGATCTTTTAGTTTTTTGGGTCAGTCGGATCTAGGATAGTCCAAGACCAAAAAAAAAATAGATTTAAAATAAATAATGTTATTTATTGATAATAATAATAATAATACAATATACATATATAATATATTATTAACGTATAAACTAGTTAATTTTTGTTAAAATGATACATATTGATGTGTATGCATATTTTTTAAAATTTTATATTGAAAAACAAGAAAAAAAATATTTAGGACCTAATCAATCTGATCCAATCTGGACCTTAATCGGTTTGATTTTCAATATGAGAATTTTAGAATTCTTTGTCCCAATTCGAGTTGAACACTCCACACTCAACCCCATGATTAATAATCAAGGGCCCAATAATCTGCACTGACAAACAATTTATACATACTTTTTTAATGGTTAAGCAATAATATTAAATGTACTTTTTTTATATAAGTTACATTTATTGCATCTTATTTAACATTCAAACAATTTTATTGGTTGATTAAAGTAAAATATATTTATTACTCAACTAATAAAATTATTTGATTGTTAAAAGTAAAATAAAAAAATACATATTATGCAAGAATAAAATGTATTTATTATTATTTAACCATTACATAAACATTAAAAAAAAAATAGGGAACATGCTTTAAAACGTAGGGTATATCCTACAATGTCATGGAGAACCCTTTTAATTATTGGATTAGAATCATTGTATTTATGGCAATCAATCACTCTCTAACTTTGGATTAATTAAATAATAATAATAATAATAGGGTATATGGGCTGGAATGATTTTTGGAGGGACTGCAGTTCAGACCTTGATATTGACAATAATTACCATTCGATGCGACTGGGACAAAGAGGTAATTAAGCTTCTCTTAATTATATCATTTCATTACACTCTCTTAATATCAGCCCTTTTCATTTAATTCTTAGTTTCCTTATTTTTTGAAATCAAAATTAATGAAAAATATTATTTTCCCCCTTAAGCATTACTCCCATTTCATATTATTCTCATTTTTCGCTTGAAAATAAAAATAATTAAAACTATATATATTCTCTTTACTAGTGTTATTGTTACTTCATATAGTTTATGAATTTTCAACGAGCAAATGTCTTTTCATTTTAATTTTCAAAAATTGAAATGTTTGGAAAAATATTTCATGATGATATATATATATATATATTTATAAATAAGAATTTTATTGAAAAAAATTATAAAGTATCAATAGTTAATGTTAGGGCAAACTCCCTATCTTCAAATGTTAAGAGGAATTCCTGATTTTCATATACAAATCAAAGGTAGTCTTCAAATGTCTTCATTTTGAATTCGAATTCCCAATCTTCATTTGTCTTCACCTGAACTTATTCTTCAAAATTATTAGAAAACAACAGTAGTACCTATGGTTTATATGTTAAAATTGCAGGCAGAGATGGCAAGATTGCGCATGAAGAAGTGGGGAGATAGAGTTGATGAGAGCAATGCATGATCTGTACAAATTTGATTATGGGGAATGTGGTACATGATTATACTTGTGAGACTATTGATGCAAAGTTAGCCCTACCCAATTCAAATGATGTAATGATTTATGAATTAGACTAGATTGGTCAAGCCGGATCAACTCAATTGACAAAATAAGTCAATAAATAGATCGATTTGTTTTACATGTTATAAAATGTTTAGATATTCAGTCAACTATTCGTTGTCCTCTAGAAATAAGAATTGATAGAATCTATATCTCTTGAGTGAAAATAAACCTTGTTATAAAGTGATAGTTAACTTATCAAAAAAAAAAAAAAATTTAAGTGTTTATGGACTAAAAAAACCACAAAGTGTTTATAGTTTACGTAGACTATATCTTGAACAACCACAAAAAACTAAACAAACTAGGGAGAAACAAAGCTAACTTGCCAATATATGCATATTAAAATATGTAAAGAGTTAGCACTATCAAATTAGTTAATGTAACATCCTGCATCGAGTGATAGGAAGGATCAGAACAACTTACCCTGATGGGTCTATGCAAACTTCCCAAGAGGTCACCCATCCTTGAGTTTTCGCAGCTCAAGCACACTTAATCTAAGAGTTCATTGCCTACATTCAGTCCAAAAGGTATTCAATTGGTGTTGTTTTCTTCCTTACTTATCCTCGATATATACTACCCTTCTCTCGGCTCTCGGAGTATTACATTTTCTCCTCCTTGAGCACATGACGTCCTCGTTATGCGACTTACAACCGGTCCCAGATCTCCCCCCCTTTGCATGGACGATGTGGGATTCGCCTAAGGTGCCTACACGCACCCCTCCTTAGGGACTCAGCGTCCTCGCTGAGGTTTTCCCTACCACAGCGCTCAGAGGCTCGGGGGTTGGCTCTGATACCACCTGTAACATCCCGCATCGAGTGATAGGAAAGATTAGAACAACTTACCCTATTGGGCCTACGTGAACTTCTCAGGGGGTCACCCATCCTTGAGCTTCTCTAGCTCAAGCACGCTTAACCTCGGAGTTCTTTACCTACATTCAGCCCAAAAGGTATCCAGCTTGTATTATTTCATTCCTTACTTATTCTCCATATATACTACCCTTCTCTAGACTCTTGGGGTATTATATTCTCTCCCCCTTGAGCACATGACATCCTCGTTATGCGACCTTACAACCAATCCCAAATCTCCCCCCTTTGCATGGTCGATGTGGGATTCGCCTAAGGTGCCTACACGCACCCCTCCTTAGGGACTCAGCGTCCTCGCTGAGGTTTGCCCCACCACAGCGCTCAAAGGCTTGGGGGTTGGTTCTGATACAATCTGTAACATCCTGCATAGAGTGATAGGAAGGATCGGAACAACTAACCCTGATGGGCCTACGCAAACTGCCCCAGGGGTCGCCCATCCTTGAGCTTCTCCAGCTCAAGCACGCTTAACTTCGAAGTTTCTTGCCAACATTCAACCCAAAAGGTATCCAGCTGGTGTTGTTTCCTTCCTTACTTATTCTCGATATATACTATGTAACACCCCGTTTTCTCGGGCACGTTATAACTTGGGACAATTCTAGGACGACAATTTTTTTTTCTTTCAACTCATACTAAGTCGCATCATTTCCCGCATCCGTCCCAAAAATTTCCTACATTACTTTATCTCGAAAAAAAGAGAATCGTTATATACATACCTCAAACGCGGAAGCTAGAATCGAACCTGACATCTTACCTTAACATTAAATCATAAATCAATTCTTTACATCACCGTTTCTCGAACTTAATCCTCAATACAAGACTATTCATCAATGCCTTAAGACATAACATAAGTTCTCAACATAACTTTAATACATAACACACGTCCTCAACTAGCATTAACACATAACATGCATCCTCAATTGACATTATCCTTAAATGAGGTTATACATCATCATTCATCAAACATCAATCATAACTCATGTCTTACACCATGGACTTTCAAAACGTTCAAATTTTAAAGTAGCAGAATTTAAACACATGGGCAACATTACATACATTCATCTCATCATTCATTTCATCATGCACTTGGAAAGTGCCATTTCATGTCTCGTTCCTCGTTCCTGCTACAATCTCCATCTGGAATGTTTGAATATTCTAGAGGTAAAAGCCCAATTAGATGATAAACCATCTAAGTAAGAGTACAAAAATCATTTTCGTGCATGAATGTAAAATGTCTTTTCCTTTTATTTCGGTTTGAGCCGACCGTTCCTTATGCTACTCTCCATTTTTACAGCCTCCTTCCCAGGTCGAGGTGTATGGGTGCACCCTTGGAAAAGCAGCGGCCCCGGCTCGTACTCTCAAACCCTTATGCGGATGCATAATCAATAATTTCATCGTGAACACATGCATATTTCATCATCAATACATGTAAATGCAATCTACATTACGTATTCATATCAATACATGACAACATGATAAAACTGTTTACATAGAATTGGGTTTTGGAAAAATAACTTACAAATCAAGCATCTTTTCGTAAGGCTAAATCCATTTCGGGGAGTACTACTTACCTCGTACGCATCTCATAACATCTCGATCCTCGTGTCAGGCGACTAACGTGCTAAATTCAAATCCTCAACATACCCTGACCATCATATTCATTCAATAAATCAATATTCTATTTTTCTTAATTTGCTCATATCTTTCTTTTATTTCTTCTTATTTTTCTCAAAATTCCTTAAACATTTCCCTCAATAAATAATAATTTCTAAATAAATAATCCTAAGTAGAAAATTTCTAAATAATCTAAACTAAGGATTACTCAATTATTTTCTCAAATATTTATCTTTAATCATTCATAAAATAATATTCTTAATTTACTAGAATTTTCTAGGATATTTTTACTTACCTTAACTCAGCCTTTCGGGCTGCCTCGGTATGCGTGTCATGACCTCGAAAGGTGTGTCCAACCTTAATTGCCACGCAAATCCGTGATTCCCGCACACCACCTCAATTCTTGCACGTTACCTCGCTTCTCGTGCATTTACCTCAATTATTGTGCGATATCTCAATTTTTCGCGCATCGTCTCAATTTTCGTGCACCGTCTCAAAACGTGTGCCCGAACTATTTTTCTTGCCAAAATCTCTGGAATATCATTACATCTTCATTTCCTATTTGCTAGGATTTTTTCGAGAGCCTCTAGGATTTATTTCTATTTTTTTTTCCTCTTCCTTTCTTTTTTCTTTCTTTTCTTTTCTTTTCTTATTTTTCTTTTCCTCTCCTACTATTCATCTTCTTCCCCAAGGCTGCAACGCACCAGCCTCTGCAACTCATTCTTCTTCACGCAAACCAGCCATGCGCGCGCCTCTCCGCCTTAACGAACGACCCCCGCCAACCTCGCCGTGAGTCGCGGCCTTCCCCGCGCTTTGCTGTTCACTGCGCACTGCAGCCGCCATAGCCAGCCCCTGCCTTGCGTCAACTTGCTGCCCGCAGCCCTGCTCGCGCCTCCAGCGGTTGCCACCTCCAAGACCTTCCCGAGCTTCCTCCGAACCGGCTGCTACAGCCTCGCGCGAGCTTGCTGCTCGCCCAGCCTTCATCGCAGCTTGCGGCTTCGTTTGGCTGCCATTGCAACAGCAGCTTGAAGCTGCTACGGATATGGCCGAATCGACCATCCCATTCTCTCTCTCATCTCCTTTTGCTTCCACCTGTAAATAGAAAACGAAGCTTGGGCATCACTCTTCTCTCCCGACAACTCTCTGCATTTCTCTTATCCAGATTCCAACATGCTCCATGCTTGCCCTATCACGCGAACAGACAGAATTTTTTTGGAGCTTCTGAATGCTCCCCACGCATGCGCACAGACAGTAGCCTCGAAGCCCTCCACGCGAATTCAACAAACCAATTCCAAGATGCCCTTCATGCGCGCGCAGACCAAAGTCTGTAAGCTCTCCCTGCTCCCCACGCGCATACATATATAATGCACATATACATATTTTATATATAATTTATACTAATATAAATATAGAAAATACATTTTTTTAATCCCTATTATTCACCTTAATTACACTTGGGAATTTGACTAATTGCAAACACCCTTGAACGCCCAATTAATTTACATTGCGATGCCTTAAATCCAAAATTAATAACTTCAACGATACTTGATAAAATCGATTTCGTCCCCAGGTCCTCACCGGGCCCTTGATTCATCTTAGAACCACTAAAGGGTTGATCGTCATGTAAAACCAGAGCCCCCCTAGGGTTCTGTTGATTTCTCAAAAGTTTCTTACAATAATTCGGTATTTCAGCATCAATCACAGCTGCATTTTAGCTGTACCGAAAACCATCTTAATTTCAATTTCTTTTGATTCTTTAAATCCTATCTCAGAATGGTCATTGAGATTATACCATTTTCCATCGCCAATTACACTTCGGGGCATTCCCTCCAGTCGACTCGACAATTTATTTTGCTATCCGATTAATTTTTGGTATTAAAATCTTGCTTAATGACGTGGCAACCTTATGCCGAAACGGGGTTTTACATACTATGCTTCTTTGGGCTCTCGGGGTATTACAGTTAATAATCACTGGTCTTTCATCTTTGGAACCTTTTTGAGCTCTCTCTATTGTTCTTCTTCTATTTTTTTTTTCTTTAACTGAGATTTGGATTTAACAAGAACATACCTTGAGTTATATGTTCTGTCAAATGCACAAACCTCCTCCTCCACATGACCTCGTCTACCTTTATTCTCAATATCCATTTCTGACTCATCAACATATCTTCTTTCTAAAGAAAGATTCAAATTCCCAGAGGAAGGAGCAAAATTTATCCTCCATCAATGAATCAAGTAATTAATGAGTCAACCAATTTCGTTTCTAAATTTGATTTCAATTACAGAAGAAATCTAGATTTGGTTCCTATGGTGGTGGGCAACAACAATGGCAATTGACACTCGTTGGGAAATTCAACAATTTCATCCTTGGGCCTGGAGAGATGGGAAGTTGCTTGGGTCCAACCCAACTCCTTCTGGACCTTTTTTTGTCATTAGCATCATTAAGAATTTATAAACTATTTAGCAATTCAATTGCTGAACTGATAACTTATTTTTTTATAAATTATCTCAAAGTCAATTGATATTGATCAATTAAACCACTATATTTAGTCTCAAAATTGAATTATTTATTATGTTTTAAAATTAGTTACTATATTTTAGAAAGATACAAATCGTAGCAATGTGAAATTTCATTTGGGCATTTGTAGCCGTATAGAATTTTTTTGATAGGGGCAAAGCTGACGTTTTAAATTGAATTAAAATGTTATTGGATGATAATAAGGTGAAATCTACCATAATAGCTAATTTGGGCTCGAATATAAAAATATAAGGCATATTTGGTTCTTTTTAAAGTCCAAACGCTAATTTGGATCGAAGTTTTAATTTACAATAATCAATTTGACTTCAAAACCAAAGTACAGTAACTTGGTCATCACTTCCTGACAAGTTAACAAGTAACAACTCAACCGACTTAACAGATTTAACCGAGTTGACTTGCACTTATTCTTCTCACTTTACCCAACTCAAACCCTAGAGTGTCTCTGTCAAAGGCCTCTTTGCAGTAAACAAAAGCTTGGAACCCCTAATAAATGTAATTTATGACCCAACATCATAATGCGAAGCAAATAAAGTAACACAATGGAAGGCACGCAGCCACAAGTAATGTTATAACAAGTGACTTTCATACACTCAATTTTTGCCCATTAAGATTTTTGGCTATTTCACACAATGCAACATTTAAATAGTTTTCACCACATCAATTAAGTGCAATTATTCGATAATATTGATAACCGAGTCAAGGTGGAAACATTTGATTTCAAAATTTAATATTGAACAAATTTTAAGGAAGCAAAAAGTTACAAATCAAGCATACATTTCAAAGGAAACCCACATGCTCAATAGTTGCCCAAATGACTCAAATCCTATACCAAATCGAAACTTGTTGAGTTAGGGTCGTAACCAAAAAAAAAAAAAAAAAAGGATCTTGATTCCGATATTGATACAAAAAGTTATGATATAAAAAGTACAAGGTACACAGTCTAAAAAAAGGGATTAGTCGACTAAGGAAATTCTTAGTCGATTAAAGCTTAGTTGACTGGGCCAAGGGCTGGCACGAAAATCTAAGAAGACTGGCCTCTACTGAGTCGACTAAACCCCAAGATTAGTCGACTCGACGCACACAAAAAGCATGAAATGCACCTGAAACACTCCAAAACGACCACCACTAGCTTCCCAACCCACAAATGTCATTCCTTAAATGAAAAATAGGATCAACAAGCCCCAAATAAACACCCACAAGATCCAACATCAAGCCTACAAGAAGACCCACTAAGATACGAAAATGGAAACAACCGAACATTTTCATGAAAAAGATTACAATATTTATAATGGAAGCCTTTTTGTAATGAGATGGAGAAGAAATGAAGGAAATATTTGCACAACTACCCATGAGAAGAAAGTGTAAGCGAACTTGCCTTAAATGGTGCAACTCCAAAGAGATGAAGAAAACCCCCAAAATTTGCAAATCTCTACTTAAAGATCCAGCCAAGAGCAGAAAATGAAGAAGATAGAAAAAAGAAATGGAGAGGAAGAAGAAATGAACAAGAGTGGGAACAAGAAAGAATTGGGAGAAAGAAGAAGAAAGATTGTAGAGGAAGCAAGAGAGGGGGAGGGAGTGGGTTGTCGTCCAACTCCAAACACCCCTTCTTTTTCTTCTTCCCAATTTGCCCTCATCTACACACACACACACCCCACTTGAAATATCCATGCCTTTTATGGACATTTCTCATCTCTTTTCATTTCTTTTCCCTTTATTTAATTTAATATAACATTTATATACATGGGCCTAAGCCCAACTCAGTACTTCAATTCATTTAGGCCCAACTAAAATAGGACCCAATGGACTTACTTGCCACTTGCCCTAACCCACTTTAATTCTTATAAAAATAAACCCACCATCTCTCAGATGGCCAAAAATCATAGCTCAATCTATTAATATTTATTTATCCACTCTAACTTACACCTATATATATATATGCTTTAAAATTCCAACCTTAATTCTAAACAATAGCCAGACATACTGTGCTCCAAAATAACATAGAATAAATTAAAATAAAAATATAGATGATACCATAGACCCAATAATGAGTCGTCACACCATATATACTCATGAATCAAATCATGAGCTAGGACTTAATACATGTAGTCTTAATTTTCTTGTTACTCTCCCTTTTTGCTTGTTCTCCAAATTCCAAGTAGTAACTTAATTGTCGGAGGTGACCTAAAGGGACAAAATTCCCTTGCTTGCTAGAGTTTAGCAGAAGATATCAAGATTGTTAATGTAACGACCCAAATCTAATTATGCAATGTTTAATATGCGTTGAGGTTGAATAAGTTAGCCTAAATGTGTAGTGGGTAGTTTTCGTAATTATTTTCTAAGTATTTGGATGTTTGGGTGTGGTGTATGTGTATATATTTAAAAATTTATTGAAATATTCAGTTGGGGCATGAGGCTATTCAGATAGGAAAAGATGCATCCGAATAGGGTGGTGAGATATCCAGATGAGGTATTTATATTCAGATGGGTAGTCATGGATATTTGGATATGGTGTGAAGTATTTAGATGACTTCTTCAAGTTATATGAGTGATATCCGGATGATTGGAGGTATATCCGGATGTCTCTTTGAGTTTTTGTGAGTAACATCCAGATATGGGACTGTAGCAATCGGATATAATTTGGTAATATTCGGATATGAGCTTTTGCATTCGGATGGCCATGTTTCAGCAATGCAGTTTCCACATTGTATCCTGATTTTGACCTCAATTTAGTCTGAATCTCAAAAAACTCAAAACATGAAAGTTGTAGATCTCTCTCTTTTATTTCCATTTATCTTCAATCACCTCAATTAGAGCTCGGACGAGAGTTATGCCCAAAATACATAGGTGTGCCAAATCTATTAAGAACCTCCATTTTTTCATTAATGCCTCTCATATCCGGATGACCCCTCCCTACATCCGAATACTACACACATAAGCCTTCCCAGCCTTGTCTCTTATATCTGGATGACCTCTCTCACATTCGGATATCCTCCACTTCCAACGAGTTCCTAGGTTATTTTTTCTCGATCCAGAAGTTGCTTTTCAAGGAATATGTTGGGAGCTTTGTTCTTCATTCCTGCCACGTGTTTTCCTCCACTTCCCCTTATTCCTTATATATATACATATCGAGTGTTTGAAGAGAAGAGAATTTATAGAAAGTGCTCGAGTGTGAACAGTGATGAAGAAGAAGAAGAAGAAGAAGTTCAGCCAGATAGCTTCTAGGGTGTTTTCTTCGCATATAAGGTAAGCATTCTACCCTCTTCTTACTTTTCTTCTCCATTGCAAGCATCTTAACCCTCTTGCAATTATCTTTCCTTTCCATTTACAAGCCTTTTCTCCTTACCTTTATAACTTCCATATTCAGCCCATGAGAGTTTATGCTTACTCGTTGGTTTATTTTCTCACTATTGTGTTGATTTACTAGAAATTACAGATGGTTTTATTTAAGGATTTAGTTTATTTCCCTCTTGTGATGTTGAGTTATTGGAGGCTTCATTTGGTTATTTCCTTACTATTATTTCCTTTCTATTGAGCTACAGACAGTATATTTTGAGGATTTAATTGATGACTTATTGAAGATCTCATCACTGTAAGCTTGTTGTTAGAGGATTATAGGCTTAGTTTATTTCTTTATCGCTTTGGTTTATTTTCATTCTATGATGTTAATTTTTAGATTGATATCCAGATGAGAGGAGATGCATCTATATATGTGGGTTTGTGGCATGCAGGTATCCGGATGTGGCATGGGAGTATTCGGATATGGGGTTGCTAATTGTGTGTGGTATCCAAATATGTAGTGAGGCATTCAAATACCCCCTTTGTTATTTTCTATCTCATATTCAAATATAGGCTAAGCTATTCGGATACCCTTGCAACTTGGTGAGATGTATTCGGATACCTCTCCTAAGCATTCGAATATATTGATATACTTAGAGTTTTGATAAGCTTGTTATTTGAGAATTATAGGCTTGTTATTTGAGGTTTATAGGTTTGTTATTTGAGGATTATAGACTTGTTAATTAAGGATTATAGGCTTATCATTTGCTGGTTTTCTCCTTGTCGATTCGATCCTTGTTCAAGTGACTTTGGGAGATTTCCTTTTAGATGACTTTTATGTCTTTCTAGGATTAATCTAGATGATACATTAAGTCTTTGAAATGGCTCAGGAGAGTTTGTTCACTCTCCATTTCCTTCATGGAATGAAGCTACGTTTATTATGGAATAGATTTCAGCTTGGACAGTGCAGGGTTGTGATAAGTAGTCGAGAGTCTATGGCATGTGTTCTTTTTATTTTATTTCCAGTATTTTGTCATGACGAATGGATGCAGGGGTTTGGGATATGCATTTGGGGGTTTCATGCGACTGGTGTGCTTAGCCATGGGCATATTGCATTAGATATGTCTTCCTAGTGGGGCAAGTAGGGCTTGATGCATGGTTTTATAGGGGCTATGTATCATTGTTTGTGCTCATTTTTCCTCTGCATCATACTTAGACACGAGCACTGCATCGTATGTGATTTCCTATATAGGCGAGCAAGGCTTGATGCATGGTTTACGGGGGCTATGTATCATCATTTATGCTCATTATGTCACTGCATTATATTTGTGCATTGCATGGTTACTGTTGCCGTATGGGTTAGTTGTGATGGGTTTATGGACGCAGCTAGCGTGCCAGATAGATGAGTTTGCAGTTGTAGCTGGAATGCCTGATTTACAGATGCAGCTTACTTGCCAAATTTTTGCATGCCGCTCCGAGTCCCGGTCTCGCCAGCCCGAGAGAGTTTTGGCTCAGTGAGTTATTTATTCTGTCTTTCAAGGCAGTGACAAATTTGTAATAGAGACTTGGGTGTCGTGTGTCTTATGTGGGCCCCAAGGACCAGTATGTGCATATTTTATTATGCGGCGTATTTATATATCTGTCATGAGATTCATGGACATGTGATGTATGGTTGGTTGTCATGCTTATCATGGTTTCGCACTTAGGCGCGAGTTATCTTTAGCTTCCATACTCTTGTCAGCCTTTTCTTTCTTATATGCTTGCTGAGTCTTGTGACTCACTCTTGCTTCTCTTCATTCCAGGTAAGGGCAAGGCTGAGTGTAAGGGTGAGGCTAGCAGTCTTTGAGCTATCCCGATAGGTGGTGTACAGGGCAGTCCCAGTAGATTCTGGTTTGGTGTATATCTTGTGATTTTGTGCCATGGATGTTTAGTTTTTGAGTAATTGGCACGGTTTTGTATGTGTATATGTATATACCATGTAACCCTAGGACCGATTATCTTTCATATGCATGTCTAAGATGTGAGTTATCCTTCCGCTGTTATTTCTTCAGCATGAGTTCAAGTGATCTTAGTTGAGCATGCATGGCAGGTCAGGATAGTTTCTTTTCTATTTTGTCTACCCTTTGTGGGCTCTCACTTAGGTTCTTCGACTTGGTTGGTGGTATCCGGGTGAGGGTCTCACAATTAAACTCAAAATTTTTCAATGTGATAGAAAAAGAGCGTCTATAAAATCGAATCGTAAACTTAGATCGTAAAATCGTAAGATTTTAGAGATAATTAAAAATATTTTTTAATACATATAAATACATGTTCATAATGACATAATTTTATGAAAAATGAATTAATATTGTTTAATAACATAATTATTTATTACAACTTTATTCCTTATGAATAAAATAAATGTACCTATTTCAAAATAATTTCATCTACCAATTTCAAAAATACTAAATAATATGAAATTTCTAAATATTAAATCTATCATTTATTTTCATTCATTAATCCATAAAAAAATTCTAAATATTAATTCATACATAATGTAAATTTTCATAAGTCAGTCATAACCTAATACAAACTAAGAAGAAACAGACAATGAAGAAGGAGCAGATGAAGTTTTGAATCGACAAAGAAGCTAACAAGAATCTACGACGAACAAGCACTACAAGAAATATTAGTTTTTGCTACGAAAATTTTCGTAGCCAAAAGTTCAAGAAACATCACTAAAAGAGAAAATTACAGCCAAAATTGGCTAAAATGTTTTAGTTATATTTTCAAAATCATCATGAAAAATATGTTTAACTACATTCCAGTAAAAAACATAGCAAATGTTGCTAATAAATTTTTTTGCTATGTTTCCCTTTTTTGTGGCATGAAAGACCTTTTAGTTATATTGCTAATCGAATGAAAGACCTATTTTGCAATGATTTTGTTTTTTCGTCATTATATTTAACCTGTATTAATATAAACATGAATTCCATTGAAATTTAAACAAAAAGGCACAAAATAAGAATAATATAAAACATTAATATTTACAAATGTTCAAGTCATGATTAAAACACGCCAATGGCCATTTCAACATCTCAATGTTCAAGTTGTCAACACAGATGCATAACATCATTTGCCAAAAGTATACCCCCTTGATGCACGAATTCCATTACACTTAATCTTGTGAGTACTTGCATCTTCATCAACCCTATGCAAAAAAAGGGGTAAAAATTGTTCAAAATAAGTTACTTTAAATTTCTAAATGGGCAAACACAACACATAAACTTTAAGAATCCTACCCTTCATCCTCAACAAAGTCATCATACTTGTCTCCAAGCAGTTTTCTGGACAATAAACCATGTTTTGCTAATTATGCACATGTTTTTTCACTTTTGGCAATTTCAACTTCTAATGTAGTCTTTAAATTGTTATTCTTCTCTTGCAGTCTTCTAACAATTGTTTGGTTTGTGGATGTAGATGCCCTTCGCTTGGGACCATAGCCTAGTCCATTAAAATAACCCGATCGAGTGCCAAGAACTTGATCACATACCTCATCCCACTAAGCTCTTTACCTTCTTCTTTTGATTTCTCCATTATCGCTTGCATATTATTTTTGTACAATTGTAAGCACAAATAATAAATGAATTTATCTAGCAAAAATCTCAAAATATAAGAAAATAAGTAAGACTTCTCAACTTACATAATTTTTTTCTGCTTCTTGAGAAGACCATCCCTTACCCACCTTCAAATGAGTGATTTTATATAGCATGATCCTATCACACTGTTCCCCATTTAATTCCTTTTTACCCTGTTGATTAAAAAAATTTTGAAGTTATAATGAAAAGGTAATATGGTTCAATATTAATAAAATAGATTAGATAACACTAATAAATCTTACATATTCATTTCGAACGACAACAAATGATTTTGAACCTTGGAAATGTAGTGTTTTCATATATGATCTACTTTGTTTTGCCTTTTCACACCATTCCTAAATTAAGAAAGAAACAAATAAAATTGGTTAGTTGAATACTTGTCACCAAATAACACTTGTTTATTCATATAACTTTAAGCATTTAATCTCAAAATATTCAAACCTGCACTTCTGGTCTAGACCAATAATCACACAAAATTTTCCAATTATCATCAATCGATGTTAATGGCTTGTATTTTCTTGCTTCCTCATCAAAAGAAAAAGATTTGTAGTACTTGTGCAACTTGTAACGTTGATCTCTTGTCCTCATTTTCAATAATGAAGTAAAATGTTTGGATCAACTTTGAGATCCACAACATTGAGTTTCATCTATAACAAAGAAAATATGTTTACTTATGCACAACTAATTGAAAAGAAAAAGAAAATAATTCTTAAGAATAGTAAAACTTACATCAAGTTTATCAAATGCAGGATCCAATTGATTATCTTTCTTGAATTCCTTTACATGGATAGGACATGGCAAATCATTTTGAAAAATAATTCCTAATTCATTTGATAGCTTTGCAGATTGGACTTTGTCTAATGGAGGACCTTGATCTAGATCAATATGTATATCTAACTTTCAATTCATTGTTGCATTCATTCTTTGTAAATCATGACCTCATGTCTTACCTCTACTTTGTTTGTTAGTAATATCAGATGCTTGATTTAAAATAAAAAAAAAGGATATATATTGGATGAAAGATAAAAATTAATAATACTTATTTACAAGTAAAAAAAAGAAAGAACTATTGATTAGTAAAAACTTAAAAGCCAAATATTGCTAACCTTCATTGCTTGCTTCAATGGATTGTTCTTGCTGCAACTATGTTGATGTCCCCACATGTCTAGTTAGTTCAATATTTTCAAGTGGCGGATTGTTTGGTTGTTTAACCTCAACTTGAGCCTTACTCCTACTGGTTCGTCCTAGAGCCATTGAATTTCATGTACCTATCACAATAAATCAAGAATAGATTAGTACACGGATATATTGTAAAATAACTTACATGTGATTGCAAATGAAGTGTATTTTAATTAGAAATTATCTCATAAAAAAAATTCATTGACAAAAAATATGAGTACAAAAGACTATTAAAAACCTTTAGATATGTAGTCCTTTAAACATTTAATCATTATCATCATCATCAAGGGCAATATAGTTGTCCTATTCATCACTACAATATTCAGCTAATGTTGTCTTTTTCACTAAGTTCATATTCAAAATAGTCTTCCTTTTCTTTATCTTTCTCAATGTTGCATTGCATTTCATTTTCTTCCACTATGTCAGGAACAATATCATGTCTATGCAAGGATGATATATCTTCAATCTCCATGGAAACTTCATTTCCATTTGATTCATTCTCTTGAGATACTACATTATTGACATTTGACCATTCATCAACATTTGTTATATCATCTTCATCATCTTGGGTGTCAAATAGGTGTCGATGTTGAAACTTTTGCACCAGTTGCCAATTTTTTTATCAAAGTGGTTTCATTGAGATAGAATACTTGTTTTGCTTGATTTGGTAGCACGAATGGGTCATTTCATACCAAGTGCCACTAACATTAATACTTGTGATCTTTCCATCAACCTTTATACCTGTTCGTTTATCACCGAGATTAAACCATTTACACTTAAATAGAATAGACTTTCTTTCCTTGATGTAATCTAACTCAATAATTTTAGAAACTATGCCAGAAAAGTCAATGAAGTCATCCTTATGATTTCCTTCAACAACGAAGCCACTATTTTGACTTCTAAGGTAGTTGTCTTTGTCTTTTGTATGAAATCTAACTCCATTAACAATGCATAATGTATACTTTTTGCCAAAAATGTAAGGCCCACATGCTAAGGAATACAATGCTTCAATTGCTTCAAGGGATTTATGATTGTACAATTGTACTATTTGCAACATAAAAAATGCAAAAAAGAAAACCAATCAACCACGAACTTAAAAGAAAAAAAATTCTTCAGACATTCTTATAACATTGAGAGTGTGAGTCACTTACTCATCTTTTAAACCATAGAGGAAAAGTTTCCTTATGCCTTTGTTCTAAGTTTGTTACACCTTTTTTAAGTTCCTCTTTGTGCTCCCTAAATAAGAAAAACATGATTATTGTTGACCACTAGTTGGAGACTGAAGGAAACTAGAACATATGGATATACACTTATTCAATATATGGGTCTACTTCCTCGCAATTGTTCAAAAATGTACCAATGACCCATCTCATGCTCCTCATAAGTTAACTCCACATATTTGCTTGCTCCAAGTGGTCTAAATTTTTGTGAAAATACTAACAATCCACCATTTTGCTCAATATCAAAGTTATGCTCTTCTCTATTAAATTGTGTTTCGATTCCACGTAAATACATTGAACAAAATGTCAAACATTCACTTGACAAATATGCTTCTGCAATCGAACCTTCAAGCCGAGCTTTATTGCGCACATAACTCTTTAAAGTACCCAAAAAACTACAAAAGGATATACATAAATCAAAAGTTAAGTTTATATATTAGTTACTAGTAAATGTTATATTAAAAAATGATTACCTTTCAATTTGATACATCCATCAAAATTGAGTTGGACCACAAAGTTGAGCTTCATATGGCAAGTGAATTGATAAATGCACCATCACATCAAAAAAAGATGGAGGGAATATTATTTCAAACTTGCAAAGTATGAAAGCAATGTCATTTTCCATTTGTTGCAGTTCATCTAATTTCAATTTTTGCAACATAATTGTTGAAAAAAATACCCCAATTCAGCTAAGGCTGTTGAGACATCCTTGCGCAAATAGCCACGAATTCCAATTGGAAGCAATCGTTGTAAAAGAACATGCCAGTCATGGCTCTTCAAACCTGATATTTTCCCATCACTTATATTCACACAACGAGCAATATTACATGCATATCCATCAGGGAACTTAACTGATTTTAGGAACTCACAAAAATCTTGCTTGTTCTTCTTTGACATAGTGTAACATGCTAGAGGAACCAAATATGGCCCATCACCCATTCTTTACAAATGTAAGTCCTTTCGTATATTCATGTCTTCCAAGTCTAATCTTGCCTTAATTGTGTCTTTTGACTTTCCATCAATGCCTAATATTGTTCCCAAGATATTTTCACAAATGTTCTTTTCAACATGAATGACGTCAAGATTATGCCTCAATAACAAATACTTCCAATATGGCAATTCAAAAAATATACATTTTTTAGTCCAATTTAACTCAACAGAAGTTCGCTTCCTTTTTCTATTATTCATGTTGCCAAGTACAATATCTTGTAGTTAATCAAATTGTTTCAATATGTCATGCCCAGACAACTGGGAATGAGCTAATTTATGTTCTGATTTTCCATCAAACGATTTACTTTTCCTCCAATTATGACCACGTGGCAAGTAACAGTGATGTCCCATATAGCATATTTTTTTATGCAACTTCACAGAATGTATTTGGTGATTGCAAACAGGGCGTGCCATGTATCCTTTGGTACTCCATCCAGACAAGTTTCCATAGGCTGGAAAGTCATTTATACTCCAAAGGATTGTAGCATGCATGTTAAATCGCTCTCCTGAGGCAACATCATAAGTACTTAGTCCAACATCCCATAAATCTTTCAAATCATCAATTTATGGTTGCATGTATATGTTAATGTCCTTCCCTAGAGCTTTAAGCCCTTTGTAACGACCCGTTAGTGGGTCTAGGTGTTACGGGTATTTTAGTTGCACATTAGAGTTGTTGCCTTTATTAATTAATTGTTAAAAATATTATATGAGTTGGTAATGGGGTAGATTAATGAAAATAATATTTGGTGTGAAAAAGTCTCAAAGTTGTGGGCTAAATGGGTTTGGGCCTTATTTGAATTAGACCATTGATAAATAATTAAATCTTAAGTGTAAATGAATTGGGTTGAACCCAAATCTCAAGAAAAGTCCATTGGGCCTTAGTTGGATTGGGCCATATATTTTGACTTGGGCTTGGGCCAAGAACATAGAGAATGGTATCTTAAATAAAAAATATATATATTGAGAAATGGCAAAATGACCAAAAGAGGTAAAAGATATTTGAATTTTGTGTGTTATTATGAGGGGCAAATTAGGGAAACCAAAAGGGAGATGGATTGTAGAGAAAGTTGGGAGACAAGTCTTCCCCATTTTCCCTCCTTTTCTTTCTTCTTGCTTTCTTGTTCCCTTCTTCTTCTCCCTCTCCCGATTGTCTTCTTCTTCTCCTTCCTCCATTGTTCTTCTTCTTTAGAGGTTCAAGTGGAGAATTTCCAATTTGAAGGGTGACTTCATCTCTTTGGAATTTCAACCATCTAAGGCAAGTTCCCTTCCTTCTTGTTTCATACACAAGATCATCATCTTCTTCTTCTCCTTAGGATTGTGTAAGTTCTTTTTCTCTTGTTTATCTTTTAATGCAAGCTCTTCTACCTTGTTTCCATCTTAGAAGGCTTGTTTCCTTCATTTTTAAGTTGTTGCTTTTAAATTCTTATTTTCGGATTCACTGACCATATTATGTTCTTTGGTCTATAACTCCTTGTGTTTATATCCAAATTGAGATCCGTTTGTTGGGTTGTAAACTAGACATCTTAAGCTTCAGTTTAGACACAAGAATCGAATTTTTTGACTAAGATTTGATCATGTTATAGCCTTGTAAATCCCTGCTAAGATCTGGAAATTTTACTGCTTTCGAGTAAACTGACCTTGTTGTACTCTTTAGGGTATAACTCTCTGTGGTTATATCGTATTCAAGATCCGTTTGTTTCTGTGTAAACTAGACTTGATAATATTAATTTGGTAAATTTTTTAGAATTTTTGGCTTCGTTTTGAGCCTACAGTATCCTTGTAAATTCTTGCCCAGAATCTGGAAATTTTCTGCTCTGTTTTTGAATAATCTGTTCTTGATTCGGTTTTTGGGGTATAATGCTCTGTGGTTATATCCAAATTGTGATCCATTTATTTTTCTATAAAATAGACATCATAGGCTTCAATTCGGTATAAGATTTGAAATTTTTGGTTATGATTTGTACCCATAACAACCTTGTTGAATTCTATGTAGAATTCTGTAAATTACTGTTACAAATTCTGCCTTGTTTCGGTTTTTTTGGAATATCTCCTTGTGGTTATTTCCGATTTCAAATCCAGTTGATGTTCCAGAAACTAGACTCATTAAGCTTTGATTTGGTATATCGTTTGTGGTATTTGACCAAATATTGAGCCCGGATTGGATTTTCGAAAATATGCTTGAAATCTGGAAATTTCTGAAATATGTTGATATTCAACTCTTCCTATGTAGTCTATCCCTCCTATGTTTAGAATTATGATTTTTGTATAGTTCTTCCATTTTTTGAAATTATTCTTGATAACCCTCATTTTTGGATAAAAGGGTTTTATTCTCATTATTTCGATAAATCTTGCAATATCAATTCGTTTTCTTGACGAACATTGCTAAAATCTAAATAGGGTTTTGTGTCACCCTATATTTCTTAAGGAATGACATTTATTCATTAGGGTCTAGTGTCATGCAAGATTTGGTGTTTCTTGCATGTATAAATTTTGATTCCTTGCGATTATTATTGGGGTAAAAATATACCGTAAATATTGGTTAGGCATTTCTATAAGTATGAGTAAATAAATGTATTAAAATTCACCATGTGATCATAAGATAGTGCACACTTTAATTTATGTAATTGTGCATGTTAAGCATGATTTGAGATTTTTCTTAATCATTGAGGATTGACATGAAATTGGTATATGCACATGTGATGCATGATTATACTGATTAGCGCACCTATTATTTTGCGCGACGGCTAAGTCCGTGGGTGAGAAAGGATATCCTATGAGCGCTTGACGCGGGTGAGGTGGCCATCAACCTAGAAGGCGTGGCTCAAATGGTTATTAATTGTTGATGAATTTTCATGATGCATATATATTCATATATGGATACATATATTGGCCATGAGAGCCTTGAGAATTATGCGAAAAATTCCTTATTATTGGTGCATATGCATGAGCATGGAAACGAGTACATAGTATATATAATAATCACGGCATGGGAAATTAATGTAAGTGAAAAACTTATGAGTCACGTTATATTAATATCTTCTCATAGAGTTGTTTATTCTATCTTGATTATCCCTGCCTTTGGTTCTATGTCTCCATGCTTTATAAATACACTTGCTGAGCCTTGTGGCTCACCTTGTTTACTCTCATGTCATTCCAGGTACAAGTAGAGCAGTGGTTGAGGGCGAGTCCAGTAGGGCTAAAGCCTAGGGTTAGAGGTGTACAGAGACCTTCCAAAACTAGATGGTCCATGTTAGCATTTATAATAAGGGCAAGTGTGAGGAAATTTTATGTTGTAAAATTTGTTAGTGCCCTTGTATTTCTTTTTGTTTAGACTATGGTCTAAGATGTTGTAAACCTTTATGTTAGCTTCCGCTGAATTTATCTAAGGATAGCATTATGGTGTTGTATGTTATTGTTCTATATCACACTTGTGATGACCTCCTTTCGGATATCCTATGCTAGTGGGACTATCCGGTAGTGGGCCACTACACCCTTGGATAAGCAAAGATAACATGAAAAATTGCTCTTTCATACACTTCCATGATGGTAAATTATATGGCATAAGAATTACAAGCCACATGTTATAAGTACCACTACAAGAAAACCACATGCTATAAGTACCACTACAAGAAAATTAGTGTTTAGTGACAGAACTATTTCGTTGCTAATAGCGACGGAATTTTCGTCGCTAATTTTTTTAAATATTTTTTTAATTTGGCGACAGAATTAGCGATGGAATGCCCGTCACTAAATTTAGCGACGGAATTAGCGACGGACAAGCCGTAGCTAAACAATAAAAGAAATAAAAAAAATTAAATTTAGAACCAGGGGATAAACCTGTCATAAAAAAAATGAAAGAAATTAAAAAAATAAATTAAATTTAGCGACAGGGTAAGCCCGTCACTAAAAACTAAAAGAAATTAAATTTAGCGACGAGGGATAAACCCGTCGCTAAAAAAATAAAAGAAATTAAATTTAGCAACGGGGGATAAACCCATCACTAAAAAATAAAAGAAATTCAAAAAAGAAATTAACTTTAGCGACGAGGGACAAACCCATTGCTAAAAAATAAAAGAAATTAAAAAAAATAAGAAAAATTAAAATTTAGCAATGGGGGATAAACCCGTCGCTAAAAAATAAAAGAAATTAAAAAAATTAAAATTTAGTGACAGGGAAAATCCCGTCACTAAAAAATAAAGAAACTAAAAAAATAAATTAAAATTAAAATTTAGCGACGGGGATAAACCCGTCGCTAAAAATAAAAGAAATAAAAAAAATTTAAATTTAGCGATCAGGTAAGCCCATCGCTAACAAATAAAAGAAATTAAAAAAATAAATAAATTTAGCTACAGCTAAGCTCGTCGCTAAAAAAATAAAAGAAATTAAAAAAAATCAAATTAAAATTAAAATTTAGGAACAGGGGATGAACTAGTTGCTAAAAAATAAAAGAAATTAAAAAAATCAAATTAAAATTAAAATTTAGCAACAGGGGATGAACCCGTCGCTAAAAAATAAAAGAAATTAAAAAAATTTAAATTAAAATTAAATTTTAGCAACAGGGCTAAACCCGTCGCTAAAAAATAAAAGAAATTAAAAAAATTTTAAATTTAGAGTGAAAATATAAAAAAATTATAAAAAAATCAAATTAAATTTAAAATTTAGCGATTAGTTAACCCCATCTCTAAAAAATAAAAAAAGTTAAAAATTTAATTAAAAATTTTACATTTAAACATAACATAATTCTTTAATGCTAATATAATAATTAATAAAGTTTTATTTGAATTAATAATTAAATAAAATTAAAATTAATATTCTTTTCCCTTTACTAACATTAATATTAAAATTAAAATCATTAAATAAGTTTGTGAAATTTTGTTGTATAAATATAATTCTGAAAATATATGAAAGAGAAAACTATAAATATATTTTATATACATCAATAAACAAGAAGTGTTCCAGATTGATAGCTTGTGCACGAAACTTGATCATGAGAGGTTGGGGGTTCGAATCCAATAAAAAGTTTGAGATAATAGCTAGGAGTAATATTGCATCGCTATCATGTGATGAGTAAATCTGTTAAAAAAGAACTAAAAATATAAATTAAAAATTAAAAAATAGCAATAAGAATGCATCCGTCTCAAAAAAAAAGAAAATAATATAAATTTAAAATACTAAACTTTAGTGATGGGAACGCATCTATCGTAAAACTTTGGTAGTTCGATTTCAAGGTGCAACACTTTTAATTATTGCTGGGATTAATATCCCAGCGCTGCAATGCGACGCGCTCATGAGGGGAGGGTAGGACCTAGCGCGTGTTCAATTTTGGGGCATCCACTAAATTTAGAGAATGAATTCATCACTAAAAAAATAATAACAAACTTTAGCAATGGAATAAATATCGCAAGAAAAAAAGAAAATAAAATAAAAAACTTGTAATTTCAAAACATAATTTTTACACTTAACAAAATGTGTAAAAATTTGAAAAAAATTTATGAAATATGAAATTCAACTTTAATTTCACATTTTAGTAATTAAATTTATATTGTTGACACAATTTATTTAAATATACATTTTTAATTTTGATAACTGATATATTACGTTATTTTGATTATATCTATTTACTTGTATTTATCTTCTTCTTTTTTTACACATTAAAGTAAAGTGGTTGAATTAAATTAAAAATACATATATAAAAATAAATTTAACTTAAAAATATAAATAAATAAGTAATTAAAAAACAAAAAATTAAAATGATCGTACAAAAAAATGTAATAGTATATAAATTAAAATCTAAATGTGCCCTATATACACATACATTTTTTAAAGATATTGATCTTCATTATTGAGTAATATGTTATCCTTTAGCGAATACCTATTTTTTTAAATGAATAATATACAGATAAAATAAAAATAATAACCACAATATTTAGATAATACGTACGTTTCACTTGTTTTAAATTTCATTATTAACTATATGATGTCATGCTATATAATTCAGCAATTTAGTAATGTTGTTGAAATTAACGTTTAACAAAATATTAATAAAAATTTCATGTGAAATTTATAAAATATTTAAATTAAATTTAAAATTTGTTTTAAAAATACATTATTTCTCAATTGAGATCATTAATATGAGAATTAAACTTCTCATTGACAATATTTCTCAATTGATTGAAGGCTTACAAAATAAACATATAATAATGAATGCAACAATAGTAATTGAAAAATTGTGTCAATTTAAAGCATTAGAGATAAAATATAGGAACTCATAAGTTAGAACACTTGAACACTTGTAATGAATATTCTCTAACTCCATAATTAATTAATGTTGCAACATCTAAGTATTTATAGTTGACAGTTGAACTACTGAAGACAGTTGAGCTGCATTAAATACACTTGGAATAAATAATTACTCTTTAGTATTTTATTTCTATTATTTTTTTTCCTTAGTTCTTTATCTTTTATACTTATTTTTTTAATTAATGAGAAGTCGTAAAATCAAATATCTATAAAAAAAAACTATATTAATTTTATTATTTAAAAAAATAAATTAATTTTTAAAAATTTATTTTCCACCGACTAACAATCACTCGGCACTAATTTTCCATCTGCAATGGGTGACTGTCTGTCGCAGATGATTGTTGATTTTAGTTTCATCTCAAAATACTTATCATTTTTAGTTTACAAAATATATGTAATTTTTAATTTAAATTAATTAGTAAAATTATATTTATTTATAACATAAATATTATTAATCATTTAAAAAATAAAAAATACATTTTTATCTCTTCTTCTAGAATTAATAATAAATTTACAAATTCTTAAAAAATATTTATTTATTTTTTGGTCATTATTCTTTAAATAATTTTAATTGATTTATTTTTATTAAATTTTTTTCATTTTTCTTCTCTCTTGATTGTAAAATATTTTTTTCTTGATTAGTTTAATGTTGTAAAATTAAATAACTATAATTGAATTATATTTTAAAGTATTTTAAAAATATATATTTTTAAAATTATATATTAAATTAAAAGAATATATATTAATTTAAAATAATTGATTAATATATATTTTTATTAATATATATAAATATATATATTAATTTAAAAAAATGTTGGGGCGTAGTGTACTGCGCCCCCAGAGGCAGCGACGGGCAGTACCCAGTGAAGCACGGAAACGACTCGGAGATGCCGTTTCGGCGTTTCCAAACCGTTTCCCGTTTCAGAAACGCGAAAAACGACCCGAAACGTTTTTCGGGCCGTTTCTGTAATTTTTAAAAACTTTTGGGTCGTTTCATAATTTTAACAACTTCCCCGGAAACGCGTTTCCAGCCTGAAACGCGTTTCCTTCCAGCGCACTTACAACACAGGGAGCCCTAAACCATTGAATCTGATCGGCCTCCTTCCCTCTCTTCTTTTTATTCTTCTTCCAGTTCAATCTCCCTTGCCACCATTTACTTCCAGTCGGTCTGCTTCGTCACCGTCTGGGAAGTCATTTCTCTTGTTGCCATGTTGTTGGCAACTTGATGTTGTCCCTTGGATCCCATTTTTTACATTAAAGGATGTTTTTACTTACGATGTCTTGGTCTTCTGGCAGTAGTTTTCATCTTTAGTTTGGATGAACTGGTATTTTGTTTCTCCTTTGCATGTTATCTTTTCCTTTAAAAATTAACTTGTGATTCAAAAGATGCATCTTTTTCATTAAAGCAGTTCTGGAACCATTCCTTCACCATCAAGGCTCTGTCCTGGTCAAGAAGCTTTTCACTTTCTGGAAGGCTACCAGAAGGGCACATTCCTTCCAACATACAGCAAGGATCATTTACCTACTTGTGCCCATTAATAACTTTCTTTAACTTTTTTATAAATTTTCTTTTACATGTTGCAGATAAAATACTACCAAATTTCTTCCTTCCTAATTAATGTCCACAAAGGAGAAAATTAAAAATATAGGGTTTTTCTTATGTTTATTGTTTATATTTGAATATTTTTTTATCATTTTTTTTATATTAAAAATTATATTTATAAAAAAACCCCTATAAAAATTATATTTACAGTTTACCCCGCGTTTTCGTTTCCTACCTTTTTAGAAAAATGCCGTTTCCGCGTTTTCGTTTCCTATCGAAAACGTCTCCCGTTTCCATTTTCGTGCAACCTAGGCAGTACCTACCCCCCACCCACCCCCCTCTCTCTCCCTGACAAGGGCCCCCTCTCTCCCTTTAAAGCTTCCCCCCTCCCCCTTTCCCTTTCCCTTTCCCTTCCCCTTCCCCCACCAATCCTCTCATTTCTTCACTGTAATTTCATTCAAGTGTGCCCTTCCTCATTTCGTTTTCACGTGCTTTACCTCTCTCAGTTCCTCACTGCCTCACTCTCACTGAAATCGCGATAGTGATTTTATTTTAGTGTGATTTACATTCGAAGTTCATCAAGATTTGAAGGTATTTTTTATTTTTAGTTGTTAATTATTTAAAATTTAAATTATAATATTGAATATTTGTTACATAATAGTTACTATTTGACTAATTGTTAAATTGTAAATAGTTGTTAATGTTAATATTTCTGTTAATGTTATTAATATTAATATTTCTGTTAACTGTTTACATAATAGGCACTATTTGATTAATTGTTAAGTTGTAAATAGTTGTTAATGTTAGTATTTCTGTTAATGTAGTTAACGTTAATATTTCTGTTAACTGTTAATGTTAATATTTATTATAATATTAATTAACTGTTATTTATTAATGTTAGTATTATTTCTATTTATATTTATAACTGAAATAATATTCTATTTACAACAGAAATAATAATCGAAATAATAACAAATCTGTTAGTATTATTTATAACAGATTTATAAATAATCTGTTAGTATTATTTCTGTTATAATTTAAAATATTTGTTAGTATTATTTCTGTTATTATTTATAAATTATTATTATGTATTATGTGATTTAATTAAATAAATTAAATTTAAAATAATATATAATTAAAAATTTAGTTACTGTGGGGTAGACATGGCCACGGTTCATGAACCGCCGGTTCCGGTTCATGAACCGCCGGTTCCGGTTCAAGAAATCTTTGAACCTGAACCGAACCGCCCAAGGGCGGTTTGGGACGGTTCGGTTCCGGTTCCGGTTCGTGCCGGTTCGGTCAACGGTTTGGACCGGTTCGGTCAACGGTTTGAGCCGGTTCGGTCAACGGTTCCGGTTCCGGTTCAAACCGAATTTTTTTAATTTTTTTTAAATATTGTTGTATTCAATTTTGGTCCTTGTTCCGTTGTTCGGTTCGGTTTGGTTTCGATTTTTAATTGTTAAATGTAATTGTAAATATAGATATTCTCAACCATATTTTTAATAAAAAACACTACTAAAAATTGAAGAAATATAAGTAATAATTTCATTAACAAAGTTTTTACAAAATCGAGTAAAACCTAATTTTTCACCAAAACTAAAAGATAAATGATCAATTGCTACCATTTCAGCTAAACCAGACCTACAATTAGCTTCATTATAATGAAATAATTGAGGAGAGTTTGAAGAGGTAGCAAACCCGGATATTTGTGTTTGATCGCGGCTCAATCCAACCTTGAGCGGGTGCTTTGTTTGTAAATGTCGGGCGAAAGTACCATATCCACCTCCTTGCTTGAATTTGTATACCTGATTACAATAATTACAAGATACATCAAATTTACCATCTCCTTTTGGTGTTTTCTTGAAATGAATATTAAAAATATCAGAAGTAGAAATTTTTCCACCTCCCTTTTGTTGAGTTTCACTCTCTTGTGTTTGAAAATTTTGAGTTTCAAACTCAACATTTTCAAAATTTCTACCTTCACTTGCCATTTTTTTGAAAAAAGTATGATAATAAAAAAATATAATAATGATAAAATAATATAGTAAAAAATTGACAAATATAATGAAAATATTAGTAATAATATAATATAGTAACAAGTAATAAATAATTAACAATATAATTGAATAAATTGATAAATAATAAAATGAGAAGATTGAAGAAATTGAAATTGAAATATTAAATGAGAGACAAAATTGAGAGAATAATAGCTTAAGACTTGAGAGAGAGAGAGAGAGAGAGAGAGAGAGAGAGTGTGAAAAATGAGTGGGGGAGGGAGGGGTATATATAGATAAAATTATAGGATTAAAAAAAAAAAAAAAAAAAAAAAAGGGAATTGGGCTGCTGCCCGTTGGCAGCAGCCAACGGTCCAAAATTGGACCGTTGCAACGGTCCAATTTTGGACCGTTGGGGGGTGGGGGGGGGGGGGAGTGGGGCGCGGAACCGCGTGGGGGGGGGGGGCGGTTCCGCGCCCGCGGAACCGCGTGGGCGTGGGGGGGGGGGGGGCCCGGGGGGGTGGGGGGGGGGGGGCGGTTCCGCGGGCGCGGAACCGCGTGGGGGGTGGGGGGTGGGGGGGGGGGGGGGTGGAACCGGCGGTTCCGGTTCCGCGGAACCGCCGGTTCCGGTTCCGGTTCAGGAACCGGCGGTTCGAGTTCCGCGGAACCGGCGGTTCCGGTTCCGCGGAACCTCGAACCGGAACCGGACCGAATTTCGCCGGTTCGGTCCGGTTCCGGTTCCGGTTCCGGTTCGGCCGGTTCCGGGTCCGGTTCCGGCCGGTTCGGTTCCGGTTTGAACCGCCGGTCCGGTTCAATTTTGGCCATGTCTACTGTGGGGGAAGGGGCGACTGTTAGGGGGGAGGGTTTATTATATATTTATAAATTATTATTATTATTATTATGTAATTTAATTAAATAAATTAAATTTAAAATAATATATAATTAAAAATTTAGTGACTGTGTGGGGGGAGGGGCGACTGTTAGGGGGGGGAGGGTTTATTATATATTTGGTATTATTATTATGTATTATGTGATTTAATTAAATAAATTAAATTTAAAATAATATATAATTAAAAATTTAGTGACTGTGTGGGGGGAGGGGCGACTGTTAGGGGGGGGGGGGAGGGTTTATTAAATATTTTGTATAAATTATTATTATGTATTCTGTGATCTAAATAAATAAATTAAATTTAAAATAATATATAGTTCAAAACATAGTGACTTGGGGGAGGGGCGGCTGTTAGGGGGGTTAAATTAAAAATGAATGTTTAATATAAAAAATATTATATTAAATAATTAGTAAAATGATTAAAAATAGGAGTTTTATTCTAGGAAACTAAATAACTTGTAAGAGTTTTAATAGAGGAAAAATTAGAGTTTCTTCTTCTTATGCCTTTTATACGTCAGATTTTAGATTATAAGGAAGATGAGAAATGAATAAAAATAGGTAGATGATATTTTAAATAGATAAAAAAATTGTAAATAAAAAAAAATAAGAGTTTTTTGTAATTATTATTTTTAATATGAAAAATAATTATTCAATCTAAAAATAGATATAAATTTTATAATGATTTTAAACAAATTTAAAAAAATTAAAATTTTTGAGTAAAATTTCGTTTGGAATTTTTTTTTTGTTTCTAAGTTAAAACATAATTTTTTTTATTTTTAATTTTTTGTGTGGATGAAACTGTTTTTAATTTCATTTTTTTGACACATAGAATGAATAATAAGAATAGGAGTTTTAATTTTTAATAATATATCTACACTAGGTGATTTTGTTTAGTTTTTAAGTCGTTGAAAGTTTAATCAATATTTTTTGGATAAATTAGAATTAAAGAAAAATCAAAACATTAAACATTAGAATTAAAATGAAAACATTAAATGAGTGGATTCTTGAATGTTCTAATTTAAAATTTATGATGTGATTTAATTTGTGACTCAAAAATGATTTAATTTGTGATGTGATCATTTAATTCAATGTTCTAGCCACTGGCACGACAAGCACTGGAATCAAACATGGAATATTCCATGTTGATCCCACTATAATTGCAATTGCTTGCACAAAATTCATAAATTAATTTATATTTGGTATTAGGTGTGAAATTTCATTTATGTTTGGCATGTTGATTGTGAGGGTTATGAGGTATCAAATTAATTTATCTCATACTCAACATTTTTAAATGCTAATGAATTACGATGCCAAAAATTAATGGCAAAGTTTGAAGAGTTATATAATTTTCTTGCATGTCTCATGTTTTGGGATATATAAGATATATGGGTTTAATTAATGTTAAATTTAAATTAAAATTTTAATTTTAATTATTAAAAAAATATAATTAAATAATAAAATGGGGCCAGTTAGGGGTTCAAGTGGGTGAGTGTTTTAAAAATAAATGTTAAATAAAATTTTAATTTTATAGCCTAATTTTAATTTTAATTATTCACAAAAAAAAAAAATTGTTTATTAGTTTTGTTCTTAAGAATATAGCCTAATTTTCTAACTTTATTTTTTATTAAATCTCTTATTAGAAATTAAAATAATTTATTTTTTTAATTTTATTAATTATATATTATAAATTTAAAATATTAAATATATGTTTTTTAATTTTTTAATAATAATGGGTGGGTTTCAAGATTTAAGTAGGGTTTAACTTTAGGTTTAATGAAGACTAATCTTAACAAAATTATACAATAATACATAATTGAAATAAATAAAAATTTGTGGTCTAGTCTAGTTTAATTGTAAAAAATGATTAGTTTAACGATAAATAATATGTTTAAATATAACAGTTGAATGTCCGATAATATAGTTGTCGAGTTAGTTATTTATTTAATACAATTTTAAAATTATAACTAAAAATATAATGTTATTAATTATTTGGTTAAACTTTTGTTTCTTGGTAAAAAATTTAAAGTACTGTACATCTTAAATTGCAATTATAAATTACGTACTAAATGATGGTTTTGTGAATTTTCAGAATAGTTTTTTTCATCATACATATTATTTAATTTAAAATGAAAATTTTGTCGTATCGTAAGTGGATTGATAATAAGTGTAACCCAAGAAGGGGCAGGATTACTAGAGAATTTTATGAGGGTGTCGATGAGTTCATTCAATTTGCGTCAACCCAAAAAAGTTTTATAAGATTAGAAGTGTAGGTACCCCTAACCAGGGACCCACAACCAGATGACATAAATGCCAAAACCCATTAAAACAATATACATCCTCCTTGACATTGACAACGGAAGCCACACTCATACATTTTTACTCATAAACAAATACATTCGGGTCCACATGCCCATAACGTAATTTAATATTACACACCTTGGTAGGGTTCACAACCCACCATATCCCCTCAGAGGTACAACCTAAAACATAAACAAGCATAATTATTACACAACACAAAACACCCTCCATGGACCTTTGAGTGAGACGGCTCTGTACACACTACTACCCCATGGATCCTGACTTACTTGGCTCGCCCTCTACTTTAGCCTTACCCTTACTTGGAATGATGCAAGCGAACATGAGTCACAAGGCCCATCAAGTATAACTGGAAGAAAACGAGCATAAGACTCATGGGTATCAAGAGGCAAAAGAGACATAGATGCCATTTAAGGTACTTTCACATGATAAAATGATGATACTTGCATCCATGCTCATATGTAGTGTTTTTTTTAAACTATAAACATGGGACCTAAGTCCAACTTTGAGCTCAACGTTTACTCTGCGGATATATCCTACGAACTTGTCCGCTGCGCGCATCATGAGGCCTTTACACATTTATTTAAAAACCATTTTCATGCACATGCTTCATGCATCCTCATAGCATGCATATTTGTAATAACTTCTCATTTATAATTGGCATGCAATTAACGAAACAATATGCACAATGGGGCAACATTCATGCAAGACAATATCAAATTCTTGTATGTCCACAATAAAGCATCATTCCCAAGGAAAGATAGGGTGATACAAACCCTATTTGAGATTCAATAGGCATAAATGTAAATCATGGAATAACATGCATATTCATAATAGCTTCTCATATATAACTAGCATGCAATTAATGAAGCAAGATATAAATGGAACCATATTCATGCAAGACATATCAAAACCTTGCATGTCCACAATAAAGCATCATTCCCAAAGAAAGATAGGGTGATACAAACCTTATTTGAGATTCAATAGGTATAAATGTAAATCATGGAATAATTTACTGGCAAAAGGGGAGATAACTTGCAAAATAGAAAAATATCATGGAATTTAGAAATTAAGTGGTAAGATCTTACAATGACAAGAGTTAGAAAATAGAACTTGTAATTTAAAACATAACTTGAGAAAAGAGGAACTGAACTTGTAAAATAGGAGAAGAACTTGCAATTTAAAAGATCAGGAACTAAGAGCTTGCATATTAATAAGAAAACTGAGATCTTGCCTCTTAAGTGAAACAAAGAGGAAGAAGAACTTGTCTTAATAGGAACATGAACTTGAGAAGAGGGAGAAACTGAACTTGCATATTAATAAAAACTGAGACTTTGTTCTCAATTGACAAAGAAGAATTTGCAAAAACTATGAAGAGAACTTGTCTTAAATATCTTCTTAATTCTTGCAGTATACCGAGATTGCTATGCCACAGCCCAAACTTACACGGACAGAATTTCCCTTAATTCTCCAAAATTTTCCATAATTTCTCCCCAAAACTACCCCCCAAAAATCCTCCATTTCACTCAATGAAATGGCCTATTTATAGGCCAAGGGGAAGGGAAGGCCATGGGAGAAAAATCCCCCGTTTTTTTTTTTTTTTGGAAATACCATTGCTGGACACGTGGCTACTGGAGGCAGCCACGTGGGCGCGCTCGGCTGTGCCTGGCCACGCGCATGCGGCGTGGCCGCTAGCGCGCCTGATCGCGCCCATGCAACCCTATGTGGCTGCGCGCCCGGCCACGCGGCCACCCGCATGAGGCCCACGTGGCGCACGCGCCTGGCCTGGGCTGCTCTGAATTTCACATTTTTTTTAAATCACCATAAAATACTTATTTTCTTTAAAATTTTCCCATATCCAATAATATCCTCAAATAATTATTTTTAACCCCAAAAACATACCAAACTTAATATTAATCTCCATAAAACCTCACATAACTCAATAAATTACTTTAAACCTATAAATTAATTATTTTACTTAAATCATCAAATCACTTCAAATGCCGAAATTAAAAATTGCTAATTATCTCAAATTTCGAGATGTTACAAAAAGGAAAGTTTAAGTGTCCTTGTATGAAATGCGAGTGTCTAAGGTTTAAATCAGTCAATGAGGTGAAAAGAGATATTTGTAAACATGGATTCGTGAAAGGTTATTATTACTGGACGCATCATGGGGAAGAAGTGCCCGTTGTGCCTCATTCGGTTGTTGAAAATGAATATTATAGAGAAGACAATTTTAGGGATCAATTTAATTCCTTTGAACAGATGGTAATGAATGCGGCTGGGCCATCAAATGCGCCATATATAATGCAAGAGACTGGTACTGGAAGTGGTTATCAGGCTTATAATGTAGATGAATCACCGAATGAAAATGCACAAGCTTTTTATGACATGTTATCTACTGCACAAGCTCAATTGTATCCAAACTATGAAGTAGAAAGTAAACTTTTTGCTGCAGTTAGGATGTTGAGTATAAAGTTTGATTACAACATTCCCGAAGGTGGATATAATGAAATCATGTAATTTATGCATCAAACAATGCCAACTGGTAATCGGGTGCCAACTGATTTTTATCATACCAAGAAATTGGTTTCACACCTTGGCCTCAGTTATCAGAAGATTGATTGTTGTTCAAATGGGTATATGTTGTATTACAAGGATGACGAATCCGAGATGAGTTGTAAGTTTTGTGGTCATCCTCGTTTTAAACCTGTAAGAAGTGGGAAAGGAAAATTTAAACAAATTTCTTATAAAAAATTGTGGTATTTGCCTCTCATACCAAGACTGCAGAGAATATATGCTTCTACGGTTACAGTTGCGAGGATGAGATGGTATCATGAAAGTCGGAGGGAGCTTGGTGTCTTGTTTCACCCGTCTGACAGGGAAGCATGGAAACATTTCGATCAGAAATATCCTAACTTTTCTGCCGATCCTAGAAATATGAGGTTTGGTCTTTGTGCAAATGGATTCACTCCATATGCTAATTCGGGTCGGCCGTATTCTTGTTGGCCGGTTATTGTGACTAGGGGTGAGCATTCGGTTTAATCGAACCGAACCGGCTATTTTCTAACGAACCGAACCGAACCGTTTTAAAGTGGAAAACTGAATCGAACCAAACCAAAATATTATGCTAACCGATTTGACCGAACCCGAACAAACCGACACTAAATTTCAGTTAACCGAACAGAAAAATCGAATCGATTATACCCAAAACTGACATAACTGAAAAATCGAACCGATTATACACAAAATAACCGAAAAAAACTGAATCGATTATACCCAAAACCGATATAACCGAAATCCTACAAACAAAACCGAAATTGGTGAACAAATTCCTACAAACAAAACTAAAGTTTGCAGCCAAAAGTTTTCCACAGAATTGAAACTCGCATTATACACATCCACATGATGTAACATGGAAACTAGAAACTGGAACCTAGAACCTAAAACCTAAATTAAGGCTAAATTAAGCTATACAGGGGATATGCTAGCCAATAACATGATATCAACATAAGTCTAAATTAAGCCATGCAATGCAACTTGGAAACTGGAACCTGGAAACTAAATTAAGCCATCAACAACACAAGTCTAAGTTAAGCCATCCATCAACATAAGACCTTAACACAAGTGTGTTGGTCACTGTCAACCTAAACTAACTAAGCCATGTAACATGATATAAACATATAAACATGCAACATGAAAGACCAAAAGTTAAACCAACACAAATCTAAACAAAAAGAAAAACATTAACATATAAACATAAAATCCGTTTATATAAACATCTAAACAAACAAATCTTCATTTTTGTGTTGTCCTCAACATGAATTTACTGGAAACTAAGGGCATTTATATAACAAAATCACACTCAACTACAACTCTACAAGCATTTTGATATGCCCCTTCCAAAATTGATTACAAGTAGTGAAGTTGATAAAAAAAAAATATGTACTTACTTTTGAGTACAAATTTTAACCTCTATCCATGGGTGTACTACTCACCTCCCTCTCCCTGCATCTAACCTACAAAAGAAGTGGAGCCAGTGGTCACTGTCAACCTAAACTAACTAAGCCATGGAACATGATATAAACATATAAACATGCAACGTGAAAGACCAAAAGTTAAACCAACACAAATCTAAACAAAAAGAAAGAACATTAACATATAAACATAAAATCCGTTTATATAAACATCTAACCAAATAAATCTTCATTTTTGTGTTGTCCTCAACATAAATTTGCTGGAAACTAAGGGCATTTATATAACAAAATCACACTCAATACAACTCTACAAGCATTTTGACATGCCCCTTCCAAAATTGATTACAAGTAGTGAAGTTGATAAAAAAAATATGTACTTACTTTTGAGTACAGATTTTGACCTCTATCCATGTGTGTAATACTCACCTCCCTCTCCCTACATCTAACCTACAAAAGAAGTGGAGCCAATATATGTTGTTAGTCCATGAAGAAATTAAATTTTGTTCAAAGCAAATATAAAATATATACAATTAGAAAGTATAAAACATATATACTTACAAATGCACGAGATATTCAAAATCACTTGGTTCAAATTTGTAATATCCCAGTATTTTGAGAATAATAATAATAATAATTAATTTTGTATTTAAAATATTTTTTGACATCAATTAGAAATTATAATTGAGAAAACTAATGGACTTAGAGTTAGTGGGTTAATTTGAAAAAAAAATAAATAAGTAAATAGGTTTAGAATTAGTGGCCTAAATTAAAAAAAGAAAAATATTAAATAAATGGGCTTATAGTTAATGGGCTAAGTAAATGGGCTTATAATTAGTGGGCTAAGTAAATGGACTTATAGGTAGTGAGCTAAGTTGAGAAAATAAAAGTTAAGTAAATGGGCTTATAGTTAGTAGGTTAAGAAAGTGGGCATAAATTTATGGACTAAATGAAAGAATAGCCTATTCAAAATAAGATTTAGTTAAAAATAATTAAGATAAAAAATAATCAAAGATAATGGGTGAATTAATGGAGAATGTGGGAGACAAAATATGGTGTGAATAAATAATCAAAGTTAATGGGTGAATTAATGGAGAATGTGGGAGACAAAATATGGTATGAATAAATAATCAAAGATAATGGATGAATTAATGGAGAAATGTGGGAGACAAAATATGGTGTGAACAAATAATCAAAGATAAAGGATGAATTAATGGAGAAATGTGGAAGAAAAAGTAGAATGTGGCCAAATAATCAAAGATAATGGGTGAATTAATGGAGAAATGTGGAAGATAAAGTAGTGTATGGACAAATAATTAAAGATTATGAGTGAGATTTAGTGAAAAATTAAATAAAAAAATGATAAAATAATAAAAGATAGTGGATCACTACAATTAAACTAAATTTAATTCAACCTCTATAAATAGAGAAAATTTGAAAGGTTTGGGGACTTGAATTAGAAAGAGAAAGGTTGTAAGAAATAATGATTTGAGAGTAAGAGAGAGATTTGAGAAAGAGAAAGAAAAATGTAGAGAAAAATACCAAAAATTTCTAGAAAAATCCTATAGGTTGGGTTTAGTAGTTCGTGCAAAGATTTGTGGCAAAAGGCATTGTTGGATACGCAAAATGAGACTTCATCACAATATAGAAGAATACCGAATCACTCCACGAGAAGGTAAGTAATCTTCAAAATTTTCTTTAAAAAATTTTGGAAATGTTAGAATGATATTTTAGAATTTTTGATAGTGAAATTGGAAGAGAAATACATGATTAGTATTTATTATGGATTTTTGAGGTAATAGATGCTTGAAAATTAAAGAGAAAATGAGAAATAAATAGAACATGGATTTTTAAAATTATGAGAAAATTTCAAGGGTTTGGGAATATTGTTTTAGGAATTATTGTGAAGATAAATTGAGAAAATTTTATGAGAAAGTATTTAATTCATAATCTTGAGGAAATAATAGGAGAAAATTGGAGAAATTAGAAAAATTAGAAATCTGATTTTCTTAAGTAATTATGATGTCAGGATACGTCAAGATTCATAATTAAGTGCAATTGAAAGTTTGACGTAGATTTTGAAGCAAAATTACGCTAGGGGCAAAATTGTCTTTTATACGGTAAGTGGTACTATTTAACAGAATTTAGTTTATGAAAATGGCTTGTAAGTGGTTCCACCAAAACCTGATTTTATGTAAATAATTTCATCATGTTGTCATGTTTTGATGTGAACATGTCATGTGAATTGCATTTACATGTATTGATGACAAAGTATGCATATGAGCATGATGAGATTCACGGTCATACGTTGCATGGGTTTGGGATTAGGTACTAGCACTGTTGCTTTGCCAAGGGTGCACCCATACACCCCGATCTGGCAGGGAGATTGAAAAAATGGCGGGTAATCTTAAGGTGCAGTCGACCCAAACATGAGAGTTATGATGTTATGTGCATTGCATTCATACATATGCATTATGATGTACTCTTACTTAGATGATTCATCATCTAATGTGGGCCTTGCCCCTGGAACATTCAAACGTTCCAGATGAGGTTTGCAGCGAAGACATAGAAGTGGACAAAATATAAAGACGCAAGGCATTATGAAGTTATTTTCTGCATTTAGTTTCCGTATGAAGATTCTAATATGTACCAGTTATGTTATGTTCGAAATCATGTTGAGAAACTTATGTTTTGTTTAAAGTCATATTGAAAAACTTATATCATGTTACAAGTTATGTTTGGAAGACTTTTGTTAAGATAATCTTGTATTATTAATTATGTTGAGACAATCATGTAATAATATTAGCGTTTGAGGTATGTTGAGGTTCGATTCTAGCTTCTGCATTCAATATTTATGATGATTCTCTTTTGAGATAAATGTATGGAAATTTAGGATGGATAAGAGCAATGATATGATTAGTCGTAGTTTATAGAAAAACAAATATTATCCTACAATTGTCCTAAGTTATAACACGCTCGGAGAAAATGGGGTGTTACAAAATTAGCATTCCATATTGGACATTAAGCTATTGCTTATGATAACCTTTGACAATTCTAAAAACAATATGTAAAATGAATTAGTTAATATCAAAGTACCATGTATGTATTGAACTAACCCTTGAGTAAATTTAAAAGAGAGTAAAACTGAGTAAATTTAACAAATTTTACCTTCTTCAAGTTACTGAGCATGCTCCAAATCTTCTTCAATACTTATTGGGGTGGTAGATGACCGAAGCCAATCTTGCGTACAAATCAAGCTTTCAACCACTTTAGGAGATAGAGAGCTCCTAAATGGATCAAGTACTCGACCCCCAGTACTGAATGCAGACTCAGAGGCAACAGTAGAAACTGGAATTGCCAATATATCTCGAGCCATCAAAGACAGAATAGGAAACCTATGACAATTTGCTTTCCACCATTTCAAAATGTCAAATTCTTTAGTTGGAGGCTTACACACTTCACTAAAATACTTATCCAATTCCGAAGGCACAACTGTAGGTCCACTACCACCGCAAAACTTATGTTTTTTGAAGCAAGAAAAAAATGGGTTTTCAAAGTCGTCCTCATCATCCACCACAACAGTTGGAGTAGACATTTCAGTTGACTCTCTAGCATCATCTCGAGGTCCCAACTTTTTCTTATATTCCTCATATAAAGCATGTGGAGAATTTTTTAATAATAAAACTACACCAACTCCTCTCTCACCCTGATATATCTCTTTCAGTACATATTCCATATATTCTAACTTGTACCTCGGATCAAGCACAACAGCAATATAAATTAAGTGATTTGTTTTATGCGGATCCCCTCAATATTTATCAAACTTTTCTTTCATTTTTATCGCCATTTCCACCATTTCAAAATCAGCACTCTCCAACCACCCCTGTAAGAGACAATGCATCTTACCAAGCTCATGAAAAAATGTGTTGGACGTGACATATAATGAACCAGATACTCGCAAAGTTAGCTCATAAAAATGTTTCAACACTTTGAAAAAAAGTCTGACCTTATTCCAATCCTCTGCCTTTGGTCTCCCATCTATAGTAATAACTTGGTTCAAATCAGTATTCCAATTACTTGTACAAAGATCAAGTTTAAAATAAGGATCTTCTTCATCAAATCTCTCAAAAGCTCTCTCAAACTTTTGAGCGATCTCTAACATCAAGTAGGTGGAGTTCCATCTAGTTGTAACATCCAGCAATAACAAGCCTTTACATTCAATTTTTTTAATTTCAGCACATTCTTTGAATTTTCTCAATCTTGCAGAGGATTGTCTAACATATCTAACTGCATCCCTAACTCTTGTTACCGATTCATTTAAGTCTTTCAACCCATTTTGTACAACCAGATTTATAATGTGAACCACACACCTCATATGCAAATATTACCCATTCATAATGCTAGTATCCCATTTTGCCATTTCTTTCTTGAAATTAGCCACAACAACATCATTTGAACTAGCATTATCCATGGTCAAAGTAAAAACTCTATCAAGTTCCCATCCCATGAGACATTTCTCAATTGCCATAGCAATGGCATCACCCTTATGACTAAAAATTGGACAAAAGTTTATGATTTTTTTCTTCAAATTTCAAGTATTGTCAATATAGTGCACTGTCAAGCACATATAATTTATCCTTTGAATCGAAGTCCAAGTGTCAGTGGTTAAGCAAACTCTTTGACAAGAATTTTTTAACTCATTCATCATGTTCAACCTCTCTTCATTGAATAACTCAAAACAATCACGCGCCATAGTCCAACATGAAGGAAACCGAAATTTTGGACAAATAACATTCACAAAGTGTTTAAACCCCTCACGCTCAACAAACTTGAAAGGTAGCTCATCTACCACTAGCATACGACCTAAAGCCTTTCTTGCGAGCACTTGATCAAATTTCCAATTAACCACTTTAGCAACATTATCACCACCCTCTCTCTCACCCCCTATTGTAGTTGATTGAAATTGTTATTCCATTTGACGAGATTCTACAACATGAGGGTGTTTCTTACAATTTTCCATATGATTCCTTAAAGTTGTAGTCCCATTTTTTTTTTTGGATCACAATTGAACTCCTTAGAACAATAGTTGCATCTCCCTTTAATCTCACCCTCTGAATTTGTAAACTTGGTAAAATGATTCCAAACCTCTAACCTAGCTCTTATTGGTTTTCTCTTTGCCTTCCCAAGTGATGTTGCACCTCTATCATTTTCTAGTTGGCTATCTTGAGTTGGTGCTATTGGTGCAGGTCTTGAACTATCCACACTAGGGATATTTGTGGTGTGAGTCATGTCTTCTTCTCTTTCCATCTAAAATTAGATTATTAATAATTTAATACAATTGACAATTGTAAATTTAATTTAAATGTTTTTAAAGACTAAAGAGTAATTTTAATTTATTTTAAATATTTTTAAATACTAAAGACTATAGTTAGAAATTACATCTATGTACATAAATTAGGAAACCCAACACATGAAAATAAGAATCAATTACTAAAAAATCATATAGCAATATTAGTATGACTTTACGTACATTGCAAGAAGAGGACGTTGAGGCTGCCATTTCGAATGAAGTACTAGTGTAATAACCCTTATACTCCCTGTTACATTACAATAAATAATATTATCAAAATTAGTCGATTTCAAATAATAGTAATGTTGTCATTATTATTATTTGAATGGCCTTGGAATGATAACCTTAGTGGGGTTTAAATAATACCACCACTAGTATCCATAGAAACCTATGAGAAGATATGTTTTGGTTTTGTACATGATTTTGAAAAATAGATGTTTTTATTTTATGAGTGAAAATATATATGTTATTTCTCATGCATTTTTTAAGTATGACTTTGAACAACTCAAGCCTTAAAGATCCATTTGACTATGTTCAAAAGAAAACTATTAAAATGAGAAATAGAATAGACATGCCATGTATTATGAATCATCACAATAAAAATTTAAAATTGTTCTATTAACTAATTTTATTTTTTGTCCACAAAAGGGGTGATATAGCTATTAATTAATTAATTTATAGGTTTTTCTACCATTGGTTGGAGAGGTCCCATGGCACAAAATATTGCATAATTAGATATTCCATTTTGTCCAAATAGGATTAGGAACCCAAGTGAATAAAAAAGTATAAAACAATTACTATAAAATACAAAATTAAAAAAAAAAACTCCCAATGGGCCATGTCCGAATCCTCTATTTTGGGGTCTTGAAACAAACCATAAGTAGCCAGTAATAGAAAAAAAAAATGGATTGATGCCATCATGCCGAGAAGAAATCATTTAATTAAAACCAAAAGAAAACCAAAACAAAAAAACCCAAAATGGATTGGGACAAGCAGTGTACAGTGCACAAAGACAAAGTTGAGTAGCATATATAGCCATATCAAAAGATTCAAAACAAACAAAAAAACAAAAAAAAAATGAAAAAATACCTAGGCGTGGTGTGGTGGATGCGGACAAACAAGACGATCGATAGACAATGGCCGGTCGACGACTTAGCATCGGCTCTGAGCATAACCAAAAACAAAGTTAAATACCAGAGAGAGAGAGAGGGAGAGGCGATGGTCGATCAAAGACTCACCTATGGTTGTGTGAGTATGTCGATGTCTAAAACAAAAGCGAGGCGACGGATGGGCCGGGACAATGAAGGTGACAAAGGAATCGACTACCGAGGGCGACGAACGACGGCAACGACGACGTGTCGCTGACGACCGGGGTTCGAAATGGGGTTTCTGGGTTAGGGTTAGGGTTTTGCTCTCTAGCTCTCTGAAATTAGGAAATTGATGTATGGCGCGTGGATGAACCGACTAAAGGCTGGGGGGGATTAATGAAAAACGACGTCATTTAATATATCGGTCGGTTCGGTTTCTTTAGGTAAACGACCAAGAAAATCGAACCGCTCAACCTCTACCCCTTTAAACCGAACCGATCACTTCCAACATAAATAACCGAGCCGAACTGGCTGGTTCGGTCAGTTCAGTTCAGTTGGTTCGGTTAAACTGAAATACTACACACCCCTAATTGTGACGCCATATAACTTGCCTCCTGAATTATGTTTGAAAAGAGAGTTTCTTTTTCTGACTGCTATTATTTCAGGTCTATCAAATCCGAAAAACAAGATAGATGTGTTCTTACAGCCTTTAATTGATTAACTAAAATTGTTGTGGTACGAAGGTGTTCTGACTTATGATATATCAACCAAAAATAATTTTTTCATGAAGGCTGCTCTATTGTGGACCGTCAATGATTTTTCTGCCTATGAAATGTTATCTGGTTGGATGACATCGGGTAGATTAGCGTGTCCATATTGTATGGAGAAAACTAAAGCTTTCAACCTCAAGTATGGTGGAAAGATGTCATTTTTTGACTGTCACAGATAATTCTTTCCTATAGATCACGTCTTCCGGAGAAATACAAGTGCATTTAGAAAAAATAGAGTCGATAATTCTTCTCCACTACCACGATTAACTGGAGATATCGTTTTTCAGAGAGTCTGTAATTTTTCCTCTATCCTCCAGTTACAAGACTGTGCGATGCCTGGGTATGGTGTTGAGCACAATTGGACAAAACAAAGTATTTTATGGGAATTACCATATTGGAAAGATAATTTGATCCAACATAACTTAGATGTCATGCATATTGAGAAAAATGTTTTTGACAATCTTTTAAATACAGTTATGGATTTGAAAGGTAAAACTAAAGATAATACCAAGGCTAGAATGGACCTTAAAGAATATTATAGACGCAAAGAACTTGAACTAATAGACTGTGGTGGGGGCAAATATTAGAAACCTAAGGCCCAATACACGTTCACAAAGGAACAAAAGTTAAGTGTTTTTACATGGATAAAAGAACTTAAGCTCCCTGATAGATATGCTTCCAAATTAGGTAATTGCGTTGATATGAGAAACACAAAGTTAGTTGGGTTGAAAAGTCATGATTGCCATGTTCTCATGAAGCGATTACTTCCAACGGCATTTGCAGCACTATCAAATCGAATTTGCAATCCGGTCACTCAGTTATGCCAGTTTTTCAAAGATATTTGTTTAACAATATTGAGGATTGAACACCTAGATGTTATGGAACAAAATATACCCATCATTTTATACAAATTAGAGCGTGTATTTCCTCCCGGATGGTTTAACCCAATGGAACATCTCCCAGTGCACTTAGTTTACGAAGCAAAGGTGGGAGGACCAGTACAATACAGATGGATGTATCTGTTTGAAAGGTACGTCTGGTATAATTTGAATTGTTAATTTTTAAAGATAATAAAATTATTTTATATTGATGAGATTTTCAAATGATTTAGGTTTCTCAACACTTTAAAGAAGAAAGTTCGCAATAAAGCTCATGTAGAAGGATCCATATGTGAGGCATATTTAATTGAGACATCCACATTTGGTTCATATTATTTTACACCAAATGTTCCATCAAGAAGAACGAGAGTCCCTCGAAATGACGATGGGAGAGATTCTTCATATCCATAAATTTTCGTGTTCAATTATCCAGGCCGTGCTACGGAAGCAATGAAAATCAGGTCGATGGATGGGAAAGAGTTTGAAGCCGCCAAATTATATGTCTTGTTGAATACTCCGGAGGTCGAACCTTATATCGAGTAAGAATTAAAATTTAAATGAATATATTTAAAAGTTTATTCTTGGTTCATATTAAATGATTGATATATCATTTAAAATTTTCAGCATGTACACCAATCTATTGGATCAGCTATATTCAAATATCACAGACGCAGAAATAGACAAAGAAATTGAGAAACATTTTTCTAAGTGGTTCCATCATCAAGTATTGTACTTCATATTAGATTATTTTTTAATTAAACTTTAAAAATACATTAAGTGATTCAAATATTTTCTCAGGTTAATTCGAATACTCAAGTTGTTACAGATCCATTAATTCAGAATATAGGATGGGGACCAACTCCAAACGTGCAGTATTGGTCAATGTATTTCGTGAATGGATATAAATTTCATACCGTTGAATGGAGTACTAGTAGATCTATCGAAAATTTTGGTGTTTGCGTGCACGGGACAGGGGTTGGATCCTTATAGACCTATTATTACAGAAAAATTTTAGATATTATTGAATTGGAATATGCAGACCTACCAATCAAAAAGGTAGTTATGTTCAAATGTGAATGTTACGATCCAAGTCCTAGGGGAACCAGAATCCACGAAAAATATGGTATTATCGAGGTTCGATCATCAAGAAGGTATAAGAAATATGATCCTTTCACTTTTGCTCAACAAGCTGAACAAGTGTATTACACGTCATACCCCAACACTTGCCATGATAAACGTGAATGGATGGTTGTTATTAAAACAAAGGCACAACCTACAATAATGGCTCCCGAGGCTAATATGGAAGAACCTTTCCATGATGATGAAATAACAGAACTCTAGCAAATTGATCAAAATGATGACCTTAGAGGTAGTTTACAAGATTTAGATGGGATAGTCGAGGAAATAGATGTTTCAAATATTATTCAACAAGAAAAAGATGATGAGGCAAAGGAAGAATCTATATCAGAATATGACGAAGAAGAGTTATTGTCTAATGACATAGATAGTGATTAATTTGTAGAAGAAGATTGATATATTTATGAATACATGTGAATTTAAATATATATATTATGATATAATATCGATCTTTTGTATTTTTTAATGTCTGTGACCTTGTATGTTTTATCGTGTTTTTTTGTTTTATGTAATTTCAAAAACAGATGTCAGAGCATTCATCTCCCAAACCAAGCAGGGGTAGGGGTAGTAGGGGTAGAGGAAGACGTCAATCTTATAGGGACACACCTTCCCCAGATCCTAGTAGTGCTGGTTCACAGTCTTCTCCTTCTGTCTCCACACATATTGTTCCATCTACTCCTTTATATCCTCAACCATCACACCCACATGCTTTCCTTCCCATGCCTCAGTTCCAACAACCATTCCCCTCTATGCCATATCATTTGGGTTATACTACACTCCCACCCACCTGAGACTGCACCACATTTTGTCCCCTATCCTGGGTCTACTTTTCATCCCATAGGAGGTTCATATCCATACTCTTTTATGCCAACACCACATGCACATCCTTCGACATCTTTTCCTGCACAGAATATTGACCCGACTCCATCTAAGCCAATGAATACCGATCGAGCTAATCACCGAGTAGAGTTATCTTACAATCAGAACTGTGATCAGTAAGTATCTTAATTATATTCTTTTTAATTAATTGTTTGTGATTGTTTTACATATAAATACAATTTCTTACATGAGGTTTTACAGTTTTTTCCCTGAGGTTGGCCCACCAGGTGTGCAGTCCAAGATTTGGAAGAGATGGTACACTGAAGCTTGGCTTCATTGGGATGATGTGCCTGAATTAACACGACAGATGTGGCTAGACGAATTTAGCGTAAGTTTAATTGCAATTCTTAAGTATAGAAAGTTTCAATTTAAAATTGTATACATATTTTTTCATTTTTAATTTCTTGTAGAAGGAGTTTAAGTGGCAACCCGATGAGAGTGATCGTATATGGATCACTTGGAATAAATCTGGTCGGAGAAGATTTAGAAATAATTTGAACAAAATTAAAGGAGGTGCAGATAAGGGGGAATGGATGGATTCGATGGTGCGGCGAGCATTACAGGTCAAATGGGATGAAGATGAATACAAGAAGAGAGTAGAACAAAACAAAAAGAATCGCGCATTCTAGACTGGTGGGTCAATCCACACAGGTGGATCCATTCCTTTCACGGAGTGCCGAAGAAAGATGGTAAATAGTTTTTCTACTAATTAAATATAAATTTTATAAATTTATATAATGGTTTATATTATTTTTTATTTATTTCATATATTTGTCATGCAGGCAAGGGAATTAGATCGTGAGCCCAATGAATTTGAGATTTTTAGGAGAACCCACACTCGAAAGAATGATCAAGGACAAGAAATGTGGGTTGATAATAGATCAAAGACCGTCGCGGTAATTGTATTTTGTACAATTTAATAAACATTACAATTTAATGATTTTTTTTAATTATTTGACAACACCAATATTTTAATTTATATAGAAAGCGTTCGAGAGATTAAGTGCAGAGGCATCTTCAGCATTAGCCGACGGTAGTGAGTCATCCTCTCCACCTACAATCGATGAACGTCAGATTTTTTATCAAGCTATCTCTGGTAGGAACAAGAAGAGTTGTGTCTATGGTCTCAGCTCTCAAGGTGGGCAGTCCTTCCCGGTTGGATCTGATAGCAATTCCAGTGGTTCATATGGTTTGTTGACGGAATTAGAACAAATGAGATTGAAGGTCACCCAGCTGAATGACGAGTTACATTCTGCTCAAACCAAGGTCGTTGAGGTGGAAAATCAGCTGCAATCCACCGAGTCTCGAATGAATGCAGAGGTGACAGAGGTGAGAAATGAGAATGTGCAGCTACGTCAGTGGTAGCAACAGATGATAGCGTGGCAAGAGTAGATGAATAGACAAATGATGGTGTTACAACAACTTGGTCCATCTTATCAACAACCTGGACCATCGATTCAACTAGGATCAAGTAATCAATTTTTTGATGAGGAACAAAATGATGATAATTGTAACTGAATATTTATGAATTAATCAGTTTGACTTACAAATTCAGTTTTGTTATTAATTTTGATATGAATTTAGTTTGACTTAATATGAATTTTGATTTTATTAAAAATAATATATATTTTAATTTATAATAATTAATTAAAATAAATTTTTAATTATCATTAATTTCATTTATATATAAATTTTCTTTTAAATAAATAAAAGATAAAAAAATTGAATAATAATTAAATATGAATTTTTTTATAAATATATTTTTATTTATTGTAAATTTTTAAAATTTTATTTTTAATTTACGTTAAAAAATTTATTTTTATTTTATCTATTAAAATTATTATAGAAAATAATTAAAATTTTTTATTTTTTTTTAAGTTTTAAAAATTTTTATTTATATAAATTATTAATAATTTTAATTTACATTAAATTTTAAATTTTAGTAATTTAAAATTTTTTTATTTTAAAAAATAATTGGTTAACGGGCTTATCAGAATAATTTTAATTTACATTTAAATATTAAATTTTAATAATTTAAAATTTTTTCATTTTAAAAAATAATAGTCAGCAACAGGAGTTGTCCTGTCGCTGATCAGAATAATTTTAATTTATTTTAAATTTTAATAATTTAAATTTTTTATTTTAAAAAATAATAGGATTAGCGATGGGGTCGGTCCTGTCACTAATCAGAATAATTAATTTAAGTTTAAATTTTAAATTTTAATAATTTAAAATTTTTTTATTTTAATTTTTTTTATTTTTAAAAATAATAGTCAACGATGGGAAGGGCCAACGCTGATCAACAAGGGGAGTTGGACCCGTCCTTGATCAGCGACAGGAATGGGTCCCATTGCTGATCAGTGATGGGACACTTTCTTGTCGCTAAATCTGTCGCAAAAGACGTCTGTCGCCATTTTTCGTCACTAAATCCGTCACTAAAAAATTTAACAACGGATTTTAATGTTTTAGCGATGGAAAATTCCATCGCTAAAACTCTAAATTTTTGTAGTGTAGTACTCATTTACTAAATGGATTGAACCCATCAAATCCCAACCCAAGTCGAACATTATAACAATCTGCTACAAACCATGAAAACTTTTCATCAAAATATTTCCAAACTTTTGACTCAGCAGGATGGTGCATGACTTTGTCATCCTCAATGCATTTTTCTTTCTGCCATCTCATATCTTTAGCTGTCTTTTTTTACATAAACAATCTCTGAAGTCGTGGTTAATTGGAAAATACCTCAATACCTTATGCAGAATCTTTTTCCCCTTTCCATCATTAACTTTCCATCTTGACTCGCCATAAATAGGACAGACCTAAAAATCGACACTCTTTCCAAAAGAGTGCACAATCATACTTACATGCATGAATTGAAACATATCCTAAACCTAAATCCTTCATAAAGTTTTTTACTTCATAATGAGACTTTGGCAACTTTTCACCATTGGGAAGTACTTCTTTCAACAATTCTAACATCTCAACAGATTTGTTGGTCCATCTATTATACACCTTCAAATGGAGCAACTTCACAACAAAAGACAAAAGAGAGAATTTTGAACAAGCCGGATATAATTCTTCTTGAGCTTCTTTTAAGATCTTCTCAAAACTTGCTTGTGAAACTTGAGGAAAATTATTATTAACATTATTATTTTCATTTATGGTCTCCATATAATTTCCAAAATCACCTAACATTTCATGAATGCCATCATCTTCCTCATCATTACAAACACCATCATCATCTACTCCATTGCCAATATGAGACATGCTTGCACTTCTATACTCAGAGCGCTCACCATGAAAAATCCATCGAGTATAGAACTTGTCTATGCCTCGAATTAGTAGGTCATTGTACACCACAAGTTGACTTTGATTGTAAACATTTAGACAATCCACACATGGGCATCGAATATCACACTCTGAACCTATATGATCTTTCACAAATTTCATAAACATCTCCACGCCTTCTGCATATTGAGTCGACCATTTTCTCATAGTCATCCAAGTCTTGTCCATGTGATTATAAGTACACACACATACAAATCTTTATTCAAGGGGAGATCAAATAAATTTATCAAAATAATAAACATAAAATGCATACACTTCAGTTTAATAGAAACAACCTAAATATCATAAACATGCTTCTTCACGATCTATTGGAATTTTCTACAAAGCAAACACATTTTATATACAAAAAGAGTAAAAGGGAAAAAACATTTAATCACTCGTGCTTGACAAAAATTAATTGAAATAAACAGTTCTATAGTCTGTACGAAAAATTAATTCCCACAAGCTCCAAATATAAATGATATTTATAAAAACATGTATATAGACTTTAAAAAATTGAAATACAAACCAGGATACACTAGATTGCATCTTAAAATTGAAAGTAAAAAAAATTCCAATGAAGAGAACCAAGAGATGACAAATTCAGCATACCTTCTATCAACAACATTCTACTATCATCTTTCTAACAAAGAGATAACAAAGAGATAACAAAGAAATAACATAATCACCAATGTTAAGGGTAAATAATGAATGAAAAAATGCTTAAACACGATGCCCTAACGGGCTACAGACTCTAAACAAACCGGGCCTTATAGAATAGGCCCAAAACAGAAGCATAACCCAAATGTAAAATAAAGAAATCATAAATAATCATAAAAGGAAATTTAAAATGGCTAAAACACGACATCAAAAGCATATATTATGGGTTGAAAACGGACACTGTATGCGAAATCTACGCCCATAAGACCAAACACTGATCACTAGGACCGATGTTTGGTCTTAGTTTCAAAAACACAAAAATTATCTAAATTGTTTCCCCTAGTATTATTAATCATGCTAAATAAACTAACGCCCTAGTATTATTAATGATGCTAAATAAATTATCTTTACACTTATTGAATTTTAAATTGTTTTCCCAAAGGCCCATTAAATTCTTATTTTTTCTAAATCAGTATGTGGGATGGGCCTGAAACATGATGATGGAAGAATGTCAATGTTGGGCCTGAAATGTGGGCCATCTTTTAAAGAGTACTAAAAATATAGATGGATAATGAACAAAGAGTACTGAAAATATAGATGCAACGTTAAGTACTAAAAATAATACGTCATACCCATCATGGAATTATGCGCTAACCATTCCAACCACAGATCTAAGATTACACAACATCTAAGAAAGTAATCATAGAATATTCAAGGGGTACAAAATCCACAAAACAATAACCATTCCAACCTCAGTGCTAATGATGTTTGTTGAACATGACGGATCCAAGTTCATCGACATCGCCTCGGAATGGCCACTGGCAGCTGCTAGTTTTGACGGGGTAATGTTGAGAATTAGACTCTTAGAAACAAGAAAACGAGACATTTTCTTCTAGAAAAATTGGGTTTTCAAAACTCCAGATAGGGTTTGGATCATCCACGAGTAATGATCCATTTTCACAATATGGGATGTATCCAAAATTACCGACGAAACTCGGATGCAATTCTGGAATAGGGTTTTAATTAGTTTGTGGGTGAAACCAATTTGGAACATCTTGAGGGTTTGCACAAGCGTTTGCAAACAGTAGTTCCTACCATAAAGTTAGATGAACTTGAAGATCGATAACCTGCTATTGGAAGGCAACAATATAGGATACACAACCGTAAATGGGACCTTGAAGCCTAACTTGAGCTTCATATGAGAGTGTAATGGCAGAGCCATAATGGTCACTTATCTGAAGACGGGCCAGGAGCTTGGAGGCATTATTAGCACCAAAAACCTTGTGGATGGCTGGAAAATGAGTAGGTCCTTCTTCATGGCAGAAGTAAGGGGAAAAGACTCACCATTGGTTATATTTTCTTCTCAAGAACTTGCAGGCACCACATGGAGAACTAGATCCTGGCATGATCTTCTAGTTGTTTTGGACACGTGGATCCGATTGGTGGGAGTAGCAGTCAGCGCGGGTCTGGGCAACAGCAACAGCGATGGTTAGCGTGGAACTGGGACGTAGCAACAACGATAGCAGACGCAGATCTTAGGGCAGCAACAACGGTGGTTGGCGAGAATCTTAGCGGCAAAAACAGCAGTGATGGGTGAGGATTTAGGCATCAACAACTGCGATGATAAGCACGGATCTGGGCGACAGCAACAACGGTGGCGGGCGCGGATCTGGGAGGCAACAATAGAGGTCGCGATCTGGAAGACAGTCATCATATGGTACAGATCTGAAGGTCGTGACGACGGCAGCAGCCCAGAGATGAAGAGATTTAAGGGAGAGGGATGCCGAGAGGGTTCGAATGAGAGAGAAGTGATAAGGGGTTTGAAGTGAGAAAGAAGGCCAACGGTTGGGTTAAAAGGCGGGGTCAAGACAATCGAAGATCTACCGTGGATCTGATTAGCGGGACGACGGAGAGGTGGTGATGAATAAGGGAGATGACGAATTAGATAGATGGGTTTCGGGAGATAGAAAGTAAGAGAGAAAATAGAGAGATGAAGGATGAAAAAGAGAATAGACAACGACACAGATCTGGGTGCCTTTTTTTTTTTTTAAAGAACAGAAACAAACTTAACCCATTCTGTCGTCAATACATATATAGTTTTTGTTCAAATCATAAACTTACCTTTGAGGCAGTAAGGAGGAAGTTCAACAGGAGTGGCGGGGAGGTTGCGATCATGCTAGGTGCGGCAACGTTGAGGCGACGAGGACGTGGCGACAGTGGCAATGGGTTGCAGTCAGTGAAGGTTGAAGTATGTGGGAGGAAGATGAAGGAATATGGATTTGGTGATTTGGCAAGAGAAAGAGGCGGGGCATCTCCTGCCATTGTCTTTTTAGCTTTTTTTATTTTTTGTTGAAATGTTTAGTTATTAAATAAAAATAAAATAATTTATGAAAAAATATTAATAATTATTTGATTGATAAAAAAAAATAATTTTAGATTATAATTTAAATAATCTAAAACCTCCACTTTCTCCCCATACAAGTAATGCCTCCAGATTTTCAGCGCAAAGACCACTGCTACTAGTCCCAAATCATGCGTAGGGTAGTTCATCTCATGCTTCTTCAGCTGTCTAGAGACATAGGCATTAACACGCCCATCCTGCATCAAAACACAGCCTAACCCTGTGCGTGAGGCATCACTATAAATGATAAACTTCTCCCCACTCCTCGAAATGGCTAACACCGGAGTTGAAGTCAACTTTTTCTTCAATTCTTGGAAACAATTTTCACATGCCTCATTCCATTCAAAGTGTTTAAATACGACGCCCTAACGGGCTATAGACTCTAAACAGAATGGGCCTTACAGAATAGGCCCAAAACAAAAGCAAAACCTAAATGTAAAATAAAGAAATCATAAATAATCATAAAAGGCAATTTAAAATGGCTAAAACACGGCATTTCAATTCGGCTCATCAAGCTACACCAAAAGAATATATTATGGGCTTAAAACAGACATCGTATGCGAAATCTACGCCCATAAGACCAAACATCAATCACTACAATCGATATTTGGTCTCAGTTTCAAAAACACAAAGAAATTATCTAAATCATTTCCCCTAGTTTTATTAATGATGCTAAATAAATTATCTTTACACTTATTGAATTTTAAATTGTTTCCCTAGACACCCTTTAAATTCTTATTTTTTCTAAATCAGTATGTGGGATGGGCCTGAAATGTAATGAATGAAGAATGTCAGTGCTGGGCCAAAAACGCGGGCCATCTTTCAAAGAGCACTGAAAATGTAAATGGATAATAAACAAAGAGTACTGAAATATAGATGCAACATTAAGTACTAAAAATAGTATGTCATACCCATCATGGAATTACACGCTGACCATTCCAACCACAGATCTAAGGTTACACAACATCTAAGAAAGCAATCATAGAATAATCAAGGGGTATAGTATCATTACAGAATCCACAAAGCAATAACCATTCAACCTCAGTGCTAATGATGTTTTTCGAACACGACGGATCCAAGTTCATTGACATCACCTCGGAATAGCCACTGGCTGTTGTTAGTTTCGACGGGGTAATGTTGAGAATAAGCCTCTTCGAAACAAGGAAACGAGACAATTTCTTTTGGGAAAATTGGGTTTTCAAAACTCCAAATAGGGTTTGGATCATTCACGAGTAATGATCCACTTTCACAATATGGGATGTGTCCAAAATTACCGGCAAAGCTCGGATGCAGTTCTGGAATAGGGTTTGAATTAGTTTGTGGGTGAAACTAATTTTGAACATCTTGAGGGTTTGCACAAGAGTTTGCAAATGGTAGTTCTTGCAATAAAGCTAGATGAACTTGTAAATCGATAACCTATTGTTGGAAGGCCAAAATATAGGATACACAACCGTAAATGGGATCTTGAAGCCTAACTTGAGCTTCATGCGAGAGTGTAATGGCAGAGCCATTACGGTCACTTACCGAAAGCTGGGTCAGATGCTTGGAGGCATTACTGGCACCAAAAACCTTGTGGATGGCTGCAAAACGAGTAGGCTCTTCTTCATGGTAGAAGTAAGGGACAAAGACACACCATTAGGTACATTTTCTTCTCAAAAACTTGCAAGCACCACATGGAGAACCAAATCCTGGCATGATCTTCTAGTTGTTTTAGATATGTGGATCCGATCGATGGAGCAACGGTCGGCACGGGTCTGGGCAACAGCAACAAAAGTGGCAAGCGTGGATCTGGGCGGCAGTAACAGGGGTTGTGGGCACAGATCTGGGTGGCAACAACAATAGTAGTGAGGGCAGATTTGGGCTGTATCAACAGTGATGGCGGGCGCAAATTTGGGAGACTACAATAGTGGCCGCGATTTGGAAGGCAGTAGTCAGATGATGCGGATCTGAAAGTCGCGATGACAGCGACAGTCGGGGATGAAGAGATTTGAGGGAGAGAGATGCCGAGAGGGTTCAAATAAGAGAGAAGTGAGGAGGGTTTTGAAGTGAGGAAAGAGGTTGATGGTCAAGCTAAAAGGTGTGGACAAGACAATCGAAGATCTACCGTGGATCTAATCAACAAGACAATGGTGAGGCGGCAAGGAACGAGGGAGACGACGAACAAGAGAGATGGGTTTCAGGAGACAAAGAGTGAGAGAGATGAAGGGTGAGAGAGAGAACAAATGACAACACGGATCCAGGCATCTTTTTTTTTTTTTTTTTAAAGAACAGAAACAAACTTAACCCATTCTGTCCTCAATACATATATAGTTTTTTGTTCAAATCGTAAACTTACCTTTGAGGCAGCGAGGACACGATGCAACAGAAGCAGCGAGGAGGCTACGATCGATTTCAACAAGGTGGCGGTTCAACAGAAGCAACGAGAAGGCTACGATAGTGCTAAGGGAGGCAACGTTGAGGCAGCAAGGACGCGGCGGCAATGGCGATGGGTTGCAGTCAGTGAAGGTTGAAGTATGTGGGAGGAAGGTGAAAGGAATATGGATTTGGGGATTTGGCAAGGGAAAAAGGTGGGGCATCTCTCGCCATTGTCTTTTTGGTTTTTTTTTTATTTTTTCTTGAAATGTTTAGTTATTTAATAAAAATAAAATAATTTATGAAAAATATTAATAATTATTTGATTGATAAAAAAAATAATTTTAAATTATAATAACTCATAAAATAATTTAAATAATCTAAAACCTCCACCTTCTCCCTATACAGGTAATGCCTCCAGATTTTAAGCACAAAGACCACCGCTGCTAGTTCCAAATCATACGTAAGGTAGTCCATCCCATGTTTCTTCAATTGTCTAGAGGGATAGGCATTAACAAGCCCATCCTGCATCAAAACACAGCCTAACCCTGTGTGTGAGACATCACTATAAATGATAAACTTCTCCCCACTCCTCAAAATGGCTAACATCGGAGTTGAAGTCAGCTTCTTCTTCAATTCTTAGAAGCAATTCTCATAGGCCTCATTCCATTCAAAGTGTTTAAATACAACGCCCTAACAGGCTACAGACTCTAAACAAATCGGGCCTTACAGAATAGGCCCAAAACAAAAGCATAACCCAAACGTAAAATAAAGAAATCATAAATAATCATAAAAGAAAATTTAAAATGGCTAAAACAAGACATCAGAAGCGGAAATCCGCTAGTTTAATCCGGCTCATCGAGCTACACCAAAAGCATATATTATGAACTGAAAACGGACATCGTATGCGAAATCTACAACCATAAGACCAAACACTGATCACTACGACCGATGTTTGGTTTCAATTTCAAAAACAATATAAATAAACACAAAAATAAAATATAAAAATAGAGACATTTCTCAGTTTGAACACAAAAAAAATATAGAGATCTTTCATTCGATGCAGAGTTTTGTTTTCATTGATTTTCCTAGTTCAATGTGCACAAAATCCACAAATATAACCTAAACACATGCATAAACACTAAGGAGAGAAACAATAGTACTTTAAATACAGGATTATAGTTATGTTAATGGGGATCTTGCGTGAGGCTCTTTAATTTGAGACTCTGAAGAGTGTAAATATAATTGGCTCTTTGGATTTTCTTTTTTTCAATTGAAAAATAAAATGAGTTTAATAGTTCTAATAGACCTATTATCTACGTTAAGTGGAAAACGTAATAAAATGTAGACTATTAGTTATGAAAGTATAGGCTACATTTCAAAAATCGTATCTAATACTAATATTAATAATTTTTAACTATATTTTAAAAAACATAGCTGACATTTTAATTTTAACGATCTCGCCCATCTTCTCTAAAAAAAAATTAATAGAACTATTTGCTACATTACGCAAAAAACGTAGCTAAATGTAGACTGTTAGCCACATTTTAAAAAATGTAGGTAAAAAATGGGGCAAAGCTTGCATCCTATTTTCAATGCTCTTGCCCATCTTTCGTCTAAAAAAAATAAAAAATAAAACTGACTATGAGCTACGTTTTCAAAAACGTAGTTAAAAAAAAGAGCAAATCAATCGAAGTGACTCTACCTACGTTTCCTAAAATGTAGCTAAAAGAAAAATCAAACTGTAGATAATTCATATGAAAGTATAGGCTACATTTTTTGTTGGTCGCTCTAGAATTACCTATGATTTTTTAAAACATTACCTTATGATTTAGGTATTGGCGACGTTTTAAAACGTAGCTAATAAAAACTTTTCATCACATAAAGTTTTGCCTCCAATATTTGAAAGATTTAGCTACGTTAACTTAAAAAGGTAGCAAAATCTAAACTATCAGCTACATTTTTATAAATGTAGCTAAAAAAACTGTAGGCAAATGTCATACTTCTTATAGTGAAGAATCAGACCAAGAAACGGACAAAAAAAGAAATAGATGAAGCATACCTCTTTAAGCGGAATTGATGGTAGTACCGAGCAATTAGAGTTGTGAATCGATTCATGTTGCAAACAACAACACCGAGTGAGCGAGCAATGGAAATGTCGATTTCTGTTTTTGCATTGACGACTGCTCAGCTAGCAGTTTGTCCTAATGAATCGACGACGGCATCGAGCAATCTGAGTTGTGAATCGACGACGGCATTGAGCACTGGGCACTGACCAATTGGGAAACAAGGGGGAACACAAATAAGGGGACCTAAGAAAGGTAAAGGTTCGCAGAGGATAACCTTCAAATCAGAATAGTCAACTTTGATTCTATTAAATTTTGATTTTATAAACGAGTTGACTCATTTAGTGTTATATGACACATAAACTCGTACGAGTTGAGTCACAAGTTTGACAACAATGGGTGATATCTCTGGTCCTAGTTCCTAGTTAAATCAAATTCAAATCCTGTTAATTGTGTTAATTTTTATTTTTTAAACAAAATAAAAAAATATTTTAGAAAAACACTTTATTATAAGAGTATTTTAAAAAATGCATTACTAATAAGATCTTGTAACATTAAAACTTGATATTAATAAAATAAGGTAAATCATAATGAAGTATTAATTAATTATCTATTTATAACATATTAATGCAATTGTATTAATATTATTAATAAAAAAATAGAAAGATCACTCTCATCTTCAATGATTCTTATTTTTATTTTCTAAAAAAATTGTGAAAAAAAAGAAATGGGAATGGGATTTCTAAAAAGACTGTTTAGTTGTTATGAAAAAATGAAATACTCTATTTTCTCAAAAAAAATAAAAAAAAAATCATGATCAAATATATTGAAAAGTTTTTCCAATTGATGTATCACAGTCCACTTGCAAAAATATTCGGCTCAAGAATAAATAAGTTAAAAAAGAAAAAAAAAACACAAAAGGTCAGGAAAGAGGGTCTCTTGTCTAAGTTTCCCAGAGACCTCCTTAGTAACTCTCATTCAGACATGAAGAGAAAACTCTCTAGGAGAGTGATAAGTCTCTTGAAAACATTCCAAATGTGGTCTCAGTCGAAGCATGCTAACTAGCCTCCGAAATTGATGTCTTGAAAATCAGAACAAACGATCTCAAAAGATGTGGTGTAACACCTCGCTCTTCCCAAGGCGTTAGGTAACATAAGATTCCGAGGATATATTTTTTTTCAACAGAAACTCAACACATAAATTGATCCCCGAAGATCCTGTTACATCTTCTGAGTATATCAATTTAGAATCATTAATAGACTAAGACAGGTAAATCACCTCAAATACGGAAGCTAGATCGAAACCTCGAATAGTATACAACCGAAACCATCTTATTCATAACATTAAAAGTCAAACTAGCGTTTTACATGACGTCATTAAAATAAACAACATAATTGAAAACGATATACAGTAAACTATCCACTAATCGTCGTCACTCCTCAGTAATCCCTTTTCTTTTCGCACCCCTACCATCACCTGGAACGTTTGAATATTCCAAGAACAAAGTCCATATTAGATGATGAATCATTTAAGTGAGAGTTCAAAACACGTTTTCATAAATGTATGCAAGACATGAATAAACCAACACAACCCGACACGCCCTAACCCAAGAGAATCCCTCACAGCGCTTAACCTAACCACGGAAAAAGAGCAATCTCTCTAAAGGCAACATCACCACACCGACACATTGACACTATAAGATCCCATATTTTCGTGAGCTTGCCACGCAATTTAAGTAAATTTAGAATACCGAAAAATTTCCTTGAAAGCAGTTACAAGTACCGAATTGATTACAAGGAATGCCTTGGAGTGTAATTATCTAAAGAAAATGATATGATCTCGATGAGCGTTCTGAGATATGATTTATGGTATTAAAAGAAATTGAAATTGATTCAGTTTTTGGTATAGCTAAAATACAGCTATGATTTAAGCTGAAAAACTGAATCATCGTACGGGCTTCCGAGAAGTTAACAGAACCCTGAGGAGGCTCCAGTTTTTCATAAAGATCAACCCTAAGGTGATTTCGGGATGAAACAAAGGTCCTAAGAGGGCGTAGAGATGAAATCGTCCTTATCAGGTAAATTTTGATTTATTAATTTTGGATTTTAAGTATCTCAATGAGAATTAATTTGATATTTGAGGGTATAATTGTAATTAAAGAATTACCTCAATGAAATAAGGATTAAATTAGGAGTTCATGTGGTAAAATATCAAAGCTTGAGGACCTGAAATAAGGGTCAAAATGGCATTTGGAAGAAGCGTAGATATTAGCTTTGGATTTAAAACAACATTCAATTCTAATTTTGAGTTTTTGGAGTCCAAAGTTTATTAATGGACAAGTGGCGTCATATGATTGGTCCGAGAAATCTATAAATAAAGATCATGAGTTGTTCTCAAATCATTCTAAGGGAGTTTGAGGCTTGAGGGATTCTAAGGTGAGGACTTTGTTCTTGAAAGATGAGAGAAAATTCTACAAGAAGAAGGGAAGGAAACGGAGGAGAAGCGAAGGAGAATGAGCCTCGTCGGAGTTTCAGGTTTTCATTGGAATTCATTCAAAATAGTCGGGAAAAAGCAAGGTAAGGCCAGTTTGTTTTCAATATTCCTGTAGAGGGGGAAGAGATGGACCTGTAGGCTCAAAAAGAGGTCTAATCAGAGTTAAAATAAGGGAGATATGGCCGAACTACGAAAGTGACGCAATGTTGTCACGGCTGTGCGTGAAGGCGCATGGGCCACCTTTAAAGGGTGCGTGAGAAAGCATGTGGGGCCGATTTTCATCGAAATTTTCCATTTATGACCTATATTTAATTCTCTTCAACCCTATGTAAAATTTTTGAAGGTTAGGTTTACTGAAACTTGTGTTTTCTACAAAAACCTAAACCGTTTGTTGTGAAACCGTAACTTCCAGAGATAAACCTTCAAGGTGAGTAATATTTCCTAGAAAATTTCAGAAATTCAGGAATGTTATTTTTTGAATTGTTATAGTGAAATATTTGAGAAATATTTATTTTGGATTTATTGAGAAAAAATAGGAAGAAATAGAGAGAGAAAAATAAAAAAAATGTAAGAAATTATTGAAAAATATGTTTTAATACTTATTTAAATAAATATGATGATTAGGATGTTTTGAGGCTTTAGTTAAAGTGACTTGTGCAAATTTTAAGGATGACATGCAAATCGAGACGATGCATGTATTTTGAGGCGAGGTGTAAATATCAAAGTATCCCGATAAGCTTAAGAAGGTAAGTGGTTCAACCCAAAAACCCAATTTCATGAAAACGTTTTGTTATCATATTGTCATGTCTTGGTATGCTATGAATCACATAGTGCATTTACATTTTATGATGATAAAATATGCATATGAGCACAATAAGATTCACGGTCATACGTTGCATGGGTTTGGGACTAGGGACTGGCACCGTTGCTTTGCTAAGGGTGCACCCATACACCTCGGTCTGGTAGGGAAACTGTAAAAATAACAAGTAACAATTGGATGCGGTCGACTCAAACGTAAGAGTAATGATATTATGTGCATTGCATTCATACATGTGCATTAAATGATATACCCTTACTTAGATGATTCATCATCTAACTTGGGTTTTGCCCTTGAAATATTCAAATGTTGCAGATGGAGATTATAGTAGAAACGAGGATGAATGAGGCATGAAATGGCACTTAGCAAAGTGCATGATGAGTTGAATATATGTTATGTAGTCCATGTATATTTAAATTCTGTTACTTTGAATTTTGAACGTTTTGAGGAATGATGATATATAACCTCATTTATGGTTAATGATGATGTATAACCTTATTTGTAATTAATGTTAAGATGTTAGGTTCGGTTCTAGCTTCCTCAATTGATGTTTATGATGATTCTCTTTTGAGATAAATGTATGAAAATTTTGGGATGGATATGAGGAATGATATGGTTTAGCGTTAGATTTGAAAGAAAAAAAATTTATTATCCCAGAATTTTCTTAAGTTATAACACACCTGAAAAAGTGGGGTATTATAGACACGACGCGGTTCTAGCTTGAAAGGGGTAAGGTCAACGCATCTCCCCAACATCTCGAGAACAATCGTTACCACTCCCAGCCCAAGAAGGTCACATCAATACAGGAACCCGACTCACCACAATTACATCAGGGATTACATTCCCACTCAAAAGCATTCAGGAACCACTACCCAATCCCAACTCAAATCCAATATGGACCACCAGTCGTCCTAGTATAACTTCCCTAGCCATACGGCTAGGCACGAAAACCTAGGCAGTTATCCCGGTATGTACACCAGCACAAGATACCCATATATATTATTACGACAACACCTTTGGGGAATTATGGCTACATTATCCAGACAACATTCCAAGCTGACATTCCATATAAACAACAAAAAACGCATAACAATGCCACAAATCACAACTCAATGCATCATATAAACAATATTTTATAGAATACAATGCACATGTATAAAATATTTAGGGACGAACCTCTCTCATGAAACCAACCGTCACCGGTTACCGTTTGCATGCAACAAAACCATTTTTCATGAAATCACAACACATTTAGGTAGTACAAATACCAAGTTTTAGGGTGGAAGCACTCACAATAAATCAAGTTTTTGGGGGCGAACACTCACCTCGAACGTATTTGAATGCCTCGATCCTTGTGTACAGCCTCGATTGCATGCCATAGCTCAAACACTCGTACTTATACCCAACCTCAAGCCACGATACTCCATAAACATCATATTTATTTAAAGGAGCATCAAAATCCATTTTTTCCTTAATTTTACATAATTTCCTCTATTTTTCTCCCAGTTTTCACCTCGATAATTCAAAAATAATTATCTTCTCAAACTTTTTCCCAAATTTTTCAACACAATAATTCCTAAAATAATTTAAGAAAAATATTGAAATAAATTTTCAAAAATACCCCTAGCCCTCATGCGTGTTTGCTCGTGGAAGATGGCGTGTGTTTGAGCTTGGAAGATGGCATGTGTTTGCACGTGGAAGATGGCGCATGCCCCCAAGCAGTCGGTTACAGGTCCGGCCTTGGCATCTGCCTTATGCTTTTTGGCGATGCTCGAAACTGCTTCAAACGAACACCAAATGCTTACAAATGCTCCAGAAATGATGCCCACACACCAAAGAGCAAAAGCCTTCTATTGGTTTCCCTCGATTCACCCTCAAACTCGACCAATTTTTGTGATAAGTTTTGGCAAAACCCTCGCTATTTATAAGCGAATTCTGGCCACATCTCGGCCAATCAGAGGCAAAGGCTTGGCCCCCAAGCCTCCCCATGTTGGATACAACCTCCCCCAAGCCCTACCTCAGCCATCCCATTACCGAAAACTAATCTACGTGCGATGACAGTGCGGCGGCCGTTTTCTGCAGGTTTCACACCTAAGTTTTTCTTAATTGCACTTCAACCCTCTGGTTTCTTCCAATCTCAGTTTACCCCTTTCCTTAAGACCCTCGATCTCTCTAACAATACCACTAAGGCCCACAAGTTTTGTACTCTTCATTCCATCCTCAAAATTTCTGAAAAATTATTTTTTTGACCTTCCTTGAGCAAAATTAGTAAATTATACTTTGGCCCAATTGATCGATTTAACCCTAAGTCTCTTTGTTTTAACTCGAAATCGCTCAAGGGTTGTTCTACATATGAAAATTGGTCCTCAACACACTCCATTGACTCTCCGAAAGTGTCATACGTCGATTCAGTTTTTCAGCCTGATCCACAACTGTACAAAAAATCATTTTCGATTCAATTTCTTTTGACGCCTAAAATCATGCCTCAAATCACTCGTCAATACTATTCAATTTTCCTTAAATATCTAAGGTCCAAGGTACTCCCTTCAGTCAATTTGATCACTCAAAACTGTGATAGTGTACCTTATAGCTCTATCTTTTCGAAAATTTCACTTATACCATTCGTAAAATGTCATTTATAACTTCAAGAATTTCCTGGGTATTAGATGCAGATACTCTCTCATCTGTCAATTTAAACCTCTATAAATAAGAGGTAATTTGTCACTCTTTAGGCATATAATAACTCTTACACAATCTACTTGAATATTTTTTTTGGATAAGATTGACTTAAGTATTAGAGAGCTCACACAATCGAGAGACAATTTGTGCCTCTAACTATTTTCTATCTTGCATCTGTCTTGCAGTCTCTCGAAAATCTAAAGACTATTCTCACAATTATAAATTTATTATTATATTTTAATAATAATAATAATATTTAATTGGGAAAATAAGGTTAAGAGAATGAAAATTAGAATGGAATTCCTATAAAGGAGAGTTTAATTGTTATGAAAAGAGTGTAATCGAAATTTGATTTTTTTTTCTCGAAATCATGATAAAGATATACACCTTTTACTCAAAATCAATCAAAATAAAAACTCAAATTTTTTTTTTTAATCTTTTTTGGGATTTAGTTTGAAACTTACAAGTTTGTGGAAACAAAATGAGTAGCATTTAGTTCAAGATAAATTAATCAAACACCTTTGGAATTTTAGTTCTCTGGTTTAAAATATTTCTAAAATTTAAAATTCATTCGATTATCTCTTAAACGTTTTAAAATTAATCATAACACCTTTTAAATTAGCGTTGACACCCTTAAACTTTGGCCTTACAAGAGATCTAGTGACCAATTTTCAAAGATCTAGAGACCCGTTGAACAAATTTTTAAATTCAAAAATTATTAGAATTAAAAATCCAAAATTTAATAAATATATGAAGAAGTTTTGTTTTTTTTTTCTAAATAAGAATTTCATTAAACGAAAAATACCATAAAAGCGACTACAAATTTATGTTAGAACATACTCCGAGTATCACAACAAAAACTATAATAGAACAAAAATAAACAAGCAAACAAAAATTTCCTCTAATCAAAGAAACAAGAAAAAAAAACTATACAACTATGTATAGAAATCATAGGAAGTTCTTGAAAGTCTACATCCAAAAAATTAACTCCAAATCATGATCATCTCTAAACATGAAAAATACTATTTTAACACTTTCTATAATACTCAACATCAATTCTCAAATAATCACCAATAATTACCTACAAAGTAACATTAAATATCATGTAAAATATCAAAATTTAATACAAATATAACATTTTTATTGATTAAAAAAATAGACCGACAATATTAATGTCACCTTTTTTAGGATTATTGTGTGGTCTTTTATCGTTCATGCCCTTAATTTCGATAGAGAAAATAAATCGTAGGCAATCTTTTGGCCATTGTCTAGGCCGAGTATTGAACTCATAATCTATTAGTATTAATTCCAATATATCACTTATTTAGCACTTAACTTTTCTAAGCCTCATATTTATTAATGTCACCTTTCTAAGCCTTAAGTTTGACATCTTCCATATGTTTGATTTAAAAATAAATAAATAAAAACATCCTCACAAGTTGCAAACATGACTGGCAAAAGACCACCTCACGTGTCAAAACCAATGCACAAACCTCCAAATTTATACTAAATCGTGATTAAAATTCTAACTTTTGTAAATATTCATGAATTTTCTTTCCCCTTTGTTTACTAGAAAAGCGGTCAGTGAGCAAAGGTTACAATGATTAGAGTGAAAACGAATGTACTTAAAGTAATAATGTTTTTATAAATAAAAATTTTATAAAATCAACCAAAAACAATCTACACCTTCAAATTAGAACCTTAAATTTCACAATAAAAAACTAAAAAAATCAAAATAGGTAAAGAACAAAAATTTAATAGAAAGAATAAAATATATAAATATCATAAGAAAATCTCTATCAGTATCACATTTTGAGATCATCCAACACTACAAGAATTTGAGGGTTTTACCCACACACGTAAATGTGGGTAAAAATTACCTTATGTGTCAACTATAATTTTTCTTTACACATAATACAAATGTCAAGATGTGTGGGTAAAAGGTGGTAGAAAATAACCTTTTACCCACACATACATTTATGTGTGGGCAAAACTTAAGATATTACCCACACATATATGTGTAGGTAAATATTTTTGTATGTGTAGGTATTTTTATGTCGGGAAGTTGTAATTGTGACGTGGTTGATGACATGACTGATGATGTGGCTTTAACTAGATAATGATGTGGCATGACACATGTATTTGTTTATGTGTAGGTAAAGTTAAGATTATGTGTGGGTAATAATATAAAAAATAATTTTCATATGTATGGGTAAAAAACATTGTGTCGGTAAAAAAAATATTATGTGTGGATAATAATTTAAAAAAATTTAGAATATGTGTGGGTAAAAAAAATTATAATGTGGGTAATAAATATATTATGTGTGGGGAATAATATAAAAAATAATTTCTATATGAGAGGATAATTTTTATATGTGTGGCTAAAAAACATATTATGTGTGGACAAAACTAAAATTGTATATTTAAAATTGAAATTGTTGAAACATCTATTACAATATAGTTCAAATATATATGCACCAAAAAAGTCATAAAGTCACAAAATAAGCATAAAATCATGAAGTCACCTAAAAAGTTAACATATATGAAAAAAAAAAAGCATAAAACAAATTATTAAATCTCGTCGCCAAACTCTTATTCAGTAGAATGGAGGGAGTGGCTGGAGCTAGATGGGTCGAGACGGGAATGGCCGAGGTGGGATTGTCCTGAACTATGATCCGATGGTACATGTGGAGTGGATGGAGGAGGCATAATATTCTTCTCAATTAAAACTTGTCGCAACATGTTTACATCTCCCTGGAGCTCTCGAAAAAGACACTTGTATTGGTTCAAATCTTCTACCAATTCATTGTAGGTTGGACGACTAGACTCCTCACTAGTGCATGTTGTCCCGGAAGTACTAGAAGATTGCCCCCAACCAAACAATCGAACAGTTTGTCGTCCAAGAACCTTTTCTAAAATATCCTTATCAGTCATTTTATCTGGAGGATTATCTCGCCTTAGCTGCATCATTTGTTCCTGTAAAAAGATGCAACATATTCTTAATCAATTATTTTTTAAATTAAAAATATAGTCTCAATTATGCCAATATAAATTAGGGTGCCAAAATATACTATGATTTAAACTCCCATAAAACATGAAAGGTAACTCAAAACAGAAAAATAAAAAATACATGAACGAGGGATCTTTACTTACAGAGTCCAACTAGGAGGAACTTCCTTAATCAATAGAGTGCTACTTTGGCGTGGGTGTTTATATTTGTGATGTCAACCCTAGACTACTCCCCAAACAAAGAATTAGAGTATTAAAAACATATTCATGAGTCAATTATCATTTTAGATGAAAATTAATGTATTTATAATGTCAACTCTTAATCAATAAGCTATACAACTCAACAGAGTTGAAGAAGAATGATCAGGAGAAACGGCCAAAAACTTAAGTAATAATTTTATGACTTAATATTCAAGGATTAATGTTTATTTGATTATCGTAAAATAAAAGTGAAAGTTAAGGGAAAAAAATTAAGTCGAATAGATGTATAGGTAAAGTTATATTCGAAAATATTAAGATTTGGCTGATTACTTAATGCATGACTCAAATTCTCTCGATATAATTTTTTGCTTTTTTGGGATTATTACTCTTATGTAGTTTTTCGTCGCTCGTGCCCTCAATTTTGGTAGAGGACGTAAATTATAGGTGAAGATTTTCTCTCATTGCATACGATAAGGAATTGAACTCACGATCTACCTATACGAATTTCAACTTATCATAATTCAACTCTTTGGTACGTTTATAATTAATATAAACATATATGATATTATCATTTAAAAATGTAGTCAGGTGGGTAATAAATTTTCTGTATATGATGGCGGTGTGATTGCAATATTCATATCGTCTCTCTCTCTCTCTCTCAGCCCAAAGAAATTCAGAGATACATCAGATATAGGTAGCGATATCCTGTCAAGTGTCAAAGATGAAGAGCGAGGGCGCCATAGATGAACACAAAGCTCCCCTGTTAGAGCATTCATCACCCCCCGTCGGATCCAAACATCAAGAAGACGAAGACAAAGATGTCGATCTTACGCGGAGAGTCTTGGTTGAAGCCAAGAAGCTATGGCACATAGTTGGCCCAGCGATCATCAGCCGCATCACCCCCTATTTCATGCTTGTCATCACCCAGGCCTTCGCCGGCCACCTCGGCGACCACGAGTTCGCCGCCATCTCAATCGCAAGCAATGTTGTCGTCGGCTTCAACATCGGCCTCTTGGTACGTTAAAATTCATTGTTTTGAGTCCTGTCTGGTCGAGTCACTGGCCACTAGTAAGAACACTATTTGGTATCCATCTGTACCCAAAGACTAGACTGCAAAAGATCTGTGGGGGTGCACGTGACCCGAATACGAGACCCTCAAATTCAGTAGCGTACGTGACAACGTATCAGTAGACTATCATTTGATGTGGATGGTGAATCTCTTGTTTGTTGATCTAATATGGTATATATACTAATCAACAGTTGGGGATGGCGAGCGCTTTAGAGACGCTATGCGGGCAAGCTTATGGAGCCAAGAAATACCACATGCTGGGGATATCTATGCAGCGTTCTTGGATAGTTCTCTTCATTTGTGGAGTCCTGCTTTTGCCGGTATACATATTTGCCTCTCCGATACTGAAGCTGCTGGGGCAGCCGCCGACGGTGGCCGAACTCTCCGGGTCGGTGGCCATATGGATGATTCCGCTGCAGTTCAGCTTCGTTTTCCAGTTCCCGCTGCAGCGGTTCCTGCAGAGCCAGCTGAAGACCGGAGTGATCGCCTGGGTGTCGCTGGCGGCTCTCCTGGTCCACGTGTTCGTCAGTTGGCTGTTCGTTTACCGCCTCAAGCTTGAAGTCGTCGGCGTGGCCGTGACTTTGAACTTCTCGTGGTGGGTTCTGGTGATCGGGTTAATGGGTTACACCGTGTTTGGCGGGTGCCCTCTCACCTGGTCCGGCTTCTCCATTGACGCCTTTTCTGGTCTTTGGCAGTTTGTCAAACTCTCTGCAGCTTCTGGCCTCATGCTCTGGTCCTCTCTCTCTCTCTCTCTCTCTCTCTCTCTATCTGTGAGTTCTGATCTCACTGAGTTGTTTGTGTTTAAATTGATGAATTGAACAGTTTGGAGAATTGGTACTACAAGATACTGATATTGATGACCGGAAACCTGAAGAATGCAGAAATAGCGGTGGATGCTCTGTCCATATGGTGAGAAAGTTCTTCATTCTTATCTTCTCCTTTTACTTATTTATTTTTTGGGTTCATTTTTATTGATTATGTTCGTTTATTTCTATGATACCCAAAAGATTTATTCTATTTGATCGTACCTTTTAATGTTTTCAACCTCCAAAACTTATTAAGATTGATTAAGGGGAAATCTATGTCTGCCTAATGATGAAATTAACCATGCAAAGATGGCAATATCAACTCTATCAGTGTGGACTTGAACAATATGTGTTTTTATAAGCGAGTAATCCTCACAAGTTTTGTCTCGATCCGAGTATTTGGGAAAAAGGTGAGGTTAGTTCGATTGATGCTTAAAGTTGCTTGATGTACTTATGGGAATTTCATGCTTTTATACTGGTGATCGACATATTTGAAATTATTATTTTTGAGATCCTTAGATTTGATGATTTCAGATTATGAAAAAATCCCTCATACCAAATAAAAATAGAGAAGAGATAATTGTGTCAAAATTTTTTTAAGTTTAAGATAAATGAGCCAAGTAAAAATATCACTTGGGAATGTGATGAACTAGTGGTTATTTTTTATAGTTAATTCTTTTAACTAAGTCAGAGAGAGCTATATTATCTCCCAGTCATTTAATGACATGAACATGTGACACGATAAGATTTTAATTTATTTATGTAGCGAAAGAGTTTAGAGTTTAAAATTTACAATTTAAAGTGTGTAAAAATATGAGTTTATTTTATATGCTCGTTGTGACTTGATTAGGAGAATTTGGCTTGAAATGAATAATCCCTATGCATGCTCTATCACTAAAACACCCTAGAAGTATCGCTTTGTTATAATAATTACTCTTATCATGTGTCTTGAGAACACAAAATAAAAAAAAAAAAAAAACCCTACAAATACTTAAATAGAAGATCTCTATTGCTTAAACAAGTTTATTTTATTATATATATACAAATACTACTAACCATTGTCTCGAGAACCATGTTTCAGTAGTAATAAATGCATTTTCTTTTTAGATAATGTGTATTTATTATAGCTTACATTTACCTATTAAAAATTATATATTTTTATATTTTAATAATATTTTATATTATATTATGTATGTATTATATGAATAATATAAAGTGTCCCAAAATATTAAATGAGTGTCCAAGTCACGCTTTCAAGAAACGTGATGTAGCTAGCTTTGTATTGTCATGACGACTAACTATGTCATATACAGTCGACTGAATATTTATTATTCATTAATTCATTAGATTTGATCGCTTTTGTTTGTCTTTTAATTCTGCGCAGCATGAACATCAACGGGTGGGAAATGATGATTCCTCTGGCCTTCTTTGCTTCCACTGGGTACGTTATCATATATTTAAGTTTAACATTTATGATTGTAATAATTTAAATCAATAGTTGTCGTATTAGTATAAGTTTATAATATATTAATGTGAAGAGAAATATTATATTTATAAATAAGTTTGATAACCTAGTGTCACCAATCTGAGAAGTAATATACAATTTTCTGTGGGTGGACGGTTTTATCCTTTCAAGAAAGTATCAGTTCATAGCCACAAGACATAATAATTAAATTAAGGGTAATGCTGCACGGCATGACTGAGATCATCATCAGTCCATGTGGCATGGATCCCACTTTTTAATTTATTAATAAAAGAAAAAGAAGTATGCCCATATGGGGCAAGAGAACAAATTTAAAAAATTAAATATTAACAAATAAAAATAAAATACAATGATACAGATATGAAATAACGGACACCCTCGTATGTAATGCATCTTTATCGTTTCTTTTAAAAAATGAATGCATTTAATCTTGTGATTGTGTATGCATGACAATAACAATAGGGTTAGGGTTGCTAACGAGTTGGGAGCGAGCAATGGTAAAGGCGCCAAATTCGTAACGATAGTGTCGGTGACAACATCGATAACAATCGAGCTCTTCTTCTGGTTGATGATTCTGATCTTCCACAATGAAATTGCCCTAATATTCACCTCTAGTATACTTGTCCTCAAAGAAGTAAGCAAGCTCGCGATGCTCTTAGTCTTTACTGTCCTCCTCAACAGTGTCCAACCAGTTCTCTCAAGTAATTTAAACATATATGTGCATCTTCTGATGCACCCGAGCAAGCTCTTCAAGGCTTTGGCATGCCTTTCGCCGATCATGGCTTACCTTTTTAACCCAAGGTGGCTTCCAATGCTTAATACACGGCCCATCCTCCTTGTGTAACATCTAGCCATCCTTGGCTTGTACTTGATCCTCCTTATCTCTCCAAGGTTGCTAGCCCTATCGGTTTGATCCCTACCTTGCCCAACACACGAGCTTCTCTCCGCTTGATCCTTTCTTTGCAGTTTGGGCCCAACACATAGGCCAACCCCCGCCTGGTTTGATCATTCTCTCGCTACCTTGGGGTAGTACACAGGCTAACTAACATCTCGACTGGATCAACACCATCTTTGTCATGCCAACCACAATTAAAGGCATTAAAAATGTGTATTTGCAATGTTCACAAGTTACATTTATCAAGTAAACATGCAAAATCTTTTATATATGCTTTGGTCCCGAGGAGGTCATATACATGGTTACTTCTATTGAGGTATAGGTATTACATAATTAATAAGTCTATTATATTTAAATGTGCTTTTAAATTGAGTAATCTAATCTCCTCACACTTTTAATTTTGAAGATTTTTTTTATATCTTAGTCAACCTCAAGCTCTTATGAGATGGGACTGCTATTCGTACCTGCATTTATGTTGAACATTCACAAAATTATAAAGTACTTTTTTAAGTACCCTCTTATAAAATTACCGATTTCTTTTCAAAAATTATACACACTTTACGAATGAACATGTTTTTAAGTTTTGAAAAGTATACAGTTTTACATAATAAAAAGTGTTTAATTTTATATAAACTATGAATAATTTTTATGAATAATAAAAATGCTTATAATTTTAAAAAAATAATTAATAATTTATAAAAAAGATATTGTTAATTCCTTACAATTTTTGTAATGACCCGACAGTGGGTCTATATTATTTTAGGGTATTATTCTTCAAGTGTGTTATGTTTGGTATTATTTGGCCAAAGTGTTGGGAATAAATAATGTGTTGTGTTAATTTAAATGAAAAATGAATGAAATAATAAATAAGTGGTGTGTGTGAAAATTAGTCAAGGAAGAAAAGAAAAGTAAAGAAGAGGAAAAAAAAAAAAAAAAAGGGAAGAGATACGTGTACACATGTTTATTTAAAATTCAATTAAAATGAAAATGAAGATATGGTGGGAATTTGCTTGGCAGAAAAAGGGCAAAATTGAGATAGGGCATGGATTTAAAAAGGGGGTGGTGGCCTGAACCACTCTTCCTTCTCTTCTTTCTTCACTATTTCTTTCTTTTTTTCTCTTCTTCTTTTCCATTCCACCTTTCTTCATCTCTTTTACTTGTTCCTTCTAAATCTCTTCTTTTCTCTTGGCTTGGAGCTTATAAGGGTGTAAGGTAGCTGGAATTACTAGGAATTTTTGGTGGATTCATCCAACCGGTTAAGGCAAGTTCCATTTCTTTTTTCCTCATACTTTTGCAAATCGATCTCCATTTCTATGGGGGATGTAGATTAGAATCTTGGGGGTTTTTGAGTGTCCTTGGATCATGAAATTTCTAGAGGTTGGCCTTCTAAATTTCGGGGGGTTTTGTGGAAGGTTAGGATTTTTATAATAATTTAGTTGATTGCGTTTCGTGTAATTTTTCGTGAAATTTTGATAAATTATTATTAGGGTCTAAATGAGATTTTATTTCGCCTCATCTTTTCATAGAAATGGTGTATTTTTTGCATCAAATTTGAGTGATGAAGGTTTGGATTGGCTTTGGGGGCTTCTTGTTCGCCTGTTTCATTTTGGGTCTCGTTAAGTCGACTATTTTTGCCCAAAGTCAACTATTTTTGACCTAAAGTTGACTAATCGGAGCCCTAGTCTTGCAGTCACTCTGTCGAGTTGACTTGCATAAAGTCAACTATTCTCTTCCATAAGTCGATTATTTTCCAAGAATAGTCGACTAATCATTCTCAAAAGTCGACTATACTGTTCAGTCAAATTGCGCAACTTGTACTTTCTTTAGCTATAAGTTTCTAGTTATATTTGATTCGATCGAGATTCACTTTTTGTATTGTAATCTAGACTTGATAAGCTTCAATTTGGCATATGATTTGAACAATTTGGCCAATTCTTGAATTTGTAAGTTTTCCTTAAAATGCATGCTTGAATATGAGATTCTACTCCCTTCCAATCTTTTGTGGGTTCCTTTGGTTTCATTCCATCACGCGTTCACATCAGTTGCTGTCAGAGTTTCGGAGCGCATATCAGTTGGTATCAGAGGTTTGGTTCTAAAATTGGGTATTTATCTATCCTTGTTTTTTTTTTTTTTTTCCTTTTTCATTCCTATATCATGAAAGATGCTTGAAGGTTTGGAAAGGAGGCAACCACAAAAATATCATGATTGGCAACATAGGCGCGATGTTTGGTCTGAATTTGAGGAAGAATTAAAGTTCATGAGAGTATTGCTGAAACGTCTAGAAAAAGAGAAAAAAACATGAGATTGAGAGTTTAAAAAAAAGTGAGGATGATAGTGGCGATAAGAATGTTCATACTATTGAAGTTGAAGAAAAAGACGAGGGCGAGATAAAAAAGTGTCTAATTGTTGAAGAAAGTGAGATTGAGAAGGCTCTCATGGAAAATGAACAAATAATTTTACATAAGTATGAGGAGCCCTACGAAACTAACAACCCTCTCCCAGGTTTGGTTAATTCTTTGTTGCAGGATTTCGAGGATGTGACCTTTGAACTTGGTGAACAATTCCAAGTACCTAGGAAGATTCATAAGTATGTCGACAAGTTGATTATTCCAGTTTACGATTTGAGGATGAATCGTTTTAAAGAGTGAGGGAATGATGAGAATCATGGAGAGCCAACTAACAATAACGCAATCAGATCAATCAATCGAGTCAACCGTGTCAGAATTGGATGAATACTAATTCTTTTTTTACTATAATTCTTGTTTAACAAGTTATTTACTTCTTTCCTATATAATTTATGATTGAGTTAGTTTTATTATTCCAACTTATAGTTGGATTTGGATTAGGTTAGTTTTATTAGTCCAACTTGTAGTTGGATTGAGTTACTTTTTTTATTCCTACTTCTATTTGGAGTGGGCTAACTACAACCCATTAGATTTAGGATTTAGTTTATGACTAGGTTTAGGATTTTTATTAGTTTTCAAGTCGAATTAGGATTTAATTATTTTTCCCTATTTAAAGACTTTTCCATTGTAAAAGAGGGAGAAGAAGATTATGAATTGAATTTGAGAGATTTCTCTTTTCTATCTTGTTCTTCAATGAACAAAGTTTCGAACTTATCAAATGAGTGATTTCTTTGTGGCGTTCAAATCCTGAACTTATCAAAGATCTAGACAATCTTTGTGGCGTTCAACAACACAATTCTTGACTCTTGTTTTTGCATATCAACGGGTCTAGATTTTAATATAATCTAGATTTTTGGTTCGTGAATCAACGGATCGAGAATTCTTTGCTTTATATCCGATTTTGGTTTTTATGGGGTTTGTTTCAATCTTTTGCGGGTTCCTTTGGTTTCGTTCCATCGTGGGTTCACATCAGTTGCTGTTAGAGTTCTGGAGCGCGTATCAGTTGGTATCAGAGGTTTGGTTTTAAAATCGAGTATTTATCTATCCTTGTTTTTTTTTTTTTTCATTCCTATATCATGAAAGATGTTTGTAGGTTTGGAAAGGAGGCAACCACAAAAATATCATGATTGGAAACATAGGTGCGATGTTTGGGATGAATTTGAGGAAGAATTAAAGTTCATGAGAGTGTTGTTGAAACGTTTAGAAAAACAGAAAAAACATGAGATTGGGAGTTTAAAAAAAAGTGAGGATGATAGTAGCGATAAGAATATTCATACTATTAAAGTTGAAGAAAAATATGAGGGGGAGATAAAAAGGAGTCTCATTGTTGAAGAAAGTGAGGTTGAGAAGGCTCTCATGGAAATCAACAAATAATTTTACATCAGTATGAGGAGCCCTACGAAACTAACAACTTTCTCCCGGTTTGGTTAATTCTTTGTTGCAGGATTTCGAGGATGTAACCTTTGAACTTGGTGAACAATTCCAAGTGCCTAGGAAGATTCATGAGTATGTCGACAAGTTGATCATTCCAGTTTACGATTCGAGGACGAATCGTCTTGAAGAGTGAGGGAATGATAAGAATCATGGAGGGCTAACTAAAAATAACGCAATTGGATCAGTCAATCGAGTCAACCATGTCGGAATTGGATGAATACTAATTTCTTTTTGACTAGGATTTCTCTTTAGCAATTTATTTACTTATTTCCTATATAATTTAGGATTGAGTTAGTTTTATTATTCCAACTTATAGTTGGATTTGGATTAGGTTAGTTTTATTAGTCCAATTTGTAGTTGGATTGGGTTACTTTTGTTATTCCTACTTCTATTTGGAGTGGGCTAACTAAAACTCATTAGATTTAGAATTTAGTTTATGACTAGATTTAGGTTTTTTATTAGTTTTCAAGTAGAATTTGGATTTAATTAGTTTTGCCTATTTAAAGGATTTTCCATTGTAAAAGAGGGAGAAGAAGATTATGAATTGAATTTGAGAGATTTCTCTTTTCTATCTTGTTCTTCAATGAACAAAGCTTTGAACTTATCAAATTAGTGATTTCTTTATGGTGTTCAAATCCTGAACTTATCAAAGATCTGGGCAGTCTTTGTGGCGTTCAACAACACAATTCTTGATTCTTGTTTCCGCCTATGAACGAGTCTAGATTTTAATATAATCTAGGTTCTTGGTTCATGAATCAACGGGTCGAGAATTCTTTGTCTTATATCCGATTTTGGCTTTTCTGGAGTTTGTTTCAATCTTTTGTGGGTTTCTTTGGTTTCGTTCCATTGCAGGTTCACATCAGTTGTTGTCAGAGTTCTGGAGAGCATATCATCAACACAAATGTGGAAGCAAGATCGAAACCTCAAATAACCATAAACTCCTCATTTATAACCAAGTAACGCGTCGATGTTCAACATAACATCATCAAAATAATACATAACCTTTGAATATCATAAAACATGGTCAAAGTCCTACTAAACTTCCAAAATGTAAATGACGACTACATCTTGATAGCCTCTTTTCCTTTGGTCTTGCTGCTTTCACCTGAAACGTTTGAATATTTCAGGGACATAGTTCAAATTAGATCTTAAATCATATAAGTGAGGTCAAAACATTTTCATGAATATATGCATGACCATGAAACAAACCAACATATCCCGACATGCCCTAACCCGAGAAAATCTCATAGAGTGGTTAACCCATACCTTGGGAAAAAAACAATCTCTCTAAAGGAAACATAATTATATCGACGCATTGGCATAACACAATCCTAGTTTAAGATGGGCAACATCAACGTATCTCTCTGACATCTCAGAAACAATCATTTCCACTCTCGATACGGGATGGACAATATCAATGCAGAAACTCGACTTGCCACAATCACGTCAGAGGTTACGTTCCCACTCAAAAGCATCCCGGAACACTATCCATGTCCAACACACATGCCAATGCCATAACCACAACATGTAATGATGAATTACATAAAATAACATTTCAATGCACGTGTTTCAATGCATGCATAAATAAACATTTTGGATGAACCATCCACATGAAATCAACCATTCATATGCCCAAACCATTGCATGGAACAAAATCAAGTTTCACGAAACGACTCATGATGAACCAAATTTGATGTAGAAACTCTCACAATAAAACCAAACTTTGGTTAGGAACTCTCACCTTGAAGGTTTACCTGTGAAAGTTACTGTTTCACAGCAAACAGGCCTAATTTTCTACAAAAATATGAGTTTTGATAAACCAAACCTCCAATATTTTTATATAGTGTTAAAGGGCACTAAATGGGGAGCATAACTTAAAATTTTCACGGCAAGGGGGCCCTACACGCGCCCTCACGCGCTCTGGGAAGGTGGCCCATGCGCCTTCATGCCTAGCCATTTCCTGGCGCATGTATCACATGTGTTGCTACACAACCCCTTCCTAGAGCGTGTATCACATGCGTCGCCGCATAGCTTTGCGCAGTTTTCGTATTTTAGCCATAACTCCCTCGTTTTAGCTCTAATTCGACCCTCGTTCAAATCTACGGGTCTCTCTCTTCCCCATCTACAGGAATATTATAAAAAATGAACTTACCTCGTCGTTTTTTTTGACTTTTTTACATGAACTCTGGGGATACTTTGAAAACTCCAACGAGGCTCGTTCTCCCTCGATTTTGCTCTGACTTTCCTCCTTTCTTTTGCAGATTTCTCTCTTCTTTCTCAAGCACAAACCCCTCACCTCAATCTCTCAAGTGGATCTCAAATGGAATGGTTGTAAGAACAACCCTATGGCCCTATTTATAGGCTTAGACTCCAAAGTAATCCAAAGTTAGAATATAATAACTTTTCAAATCTACAACCATACCTGTCACTTTTTCCCATTCCTAACACCTCACCTCACCATACTTTTATACCATCATTACTTGTACTAACTTACTTTTTTTTTTTCATTACTGACACCTCACCTCATTACTCCTCACCATATCTCTTACTTTTTCCCATTCTTAACAACTCACCTCATTACTCCTCATAATTAACCAAGGTCATACCCTCACAATTAACCTTAATTATCTTTATAATCCCATTTTAGACTTTGCACAATCCTCAGATATCTAATTAATAATAATCGAGATACTTAAAATCCAAGATTGATAACTCTAAGTTACACGACAGGTACGTTTTTATCCTAGTGTCCTCATAGGATCTTTGTTTCATCCCGATACCACTTCAAGGTTGTTCCTTACATAAAACCAGAATCCCTTCAAGATTCTGTTGACTTTTTGGACGTCTTTTACAACCATTCGATTTTTCAGGCTGTAACTTAGCTGTATTGGAAACTTTCTATGATCAAATCTCTCTCTATGCCATAAATCTTGTCTCAGGACGCTTGTCGACCACATAATCTTTTTCTTAGATATCTAAGCTATAGGACACTCCCTACAATTGATTTGGTCACCTATTCAGGGTATTTTGACGTCCATTTTCCACAAAATTTCATATTTCCATTAAAACACTCATTTTCAATTTTTTTGAGTATTACAAGAATGCTATTGAACCTTAATGGGATAGGATCTAGATGATTGTACTTGGGAGGTGTTGTATTTCAATCTATTGTTATATTGCATTGCATGATGATGTTGGGCCATGAGTTGCATTCATTAAAGGGTCATGCTTTGTATGTGTTGGGAGCGTGAGCATTGACATGACATACTTGGCCTTTGAATGTTAACTTGTGTATGTTAGGAAAGCAAATGCATTAAAGCATTCGTGTGTGTGGATTCCTATGTGGGCGTAGCATGGCCTGATGCTTGGCTTATGGTGGCCTTACTATCACGTTAATACTACAAGAGCTATTGCATTCCTTATGTGATGCATTGTATGGTGGTAATGGTGGGAAAAATTGACTTGTGATTGTGATGCGTAAGACTATGGGTGGAGGGCCACAATAGCTAGATCCTGAGATGTGTAAGACTATGGGTAGAGGCCCACAACAACTAGATCTTGTGATGCGTAAGCCTGGGCAGTTTGAGACCCACAACAACTTGTGACCGTGATGTGATTGTGAGTGCTTTGACACATGAGGATGACGGTGATGGATATGACATTGGTGGATGTAATACGAGAGCCTTAAGCTCATGTTATTGATTTGGTAGCCTGTCTTTGGCTACTAACAGGTTTGTATATAGGGTTTTGGGCGCCAATGTGTGCATCTTTCATGGGCCCCAAGAACCATAAATGTGCATCTATGCATTTATGATTATAGATTGGTATTATTTTATATGAGCACATGGCATGGTGTGTGATATGGCATATGACATGGCATGGATTGTGTAACATTTATGTAAATGGATATGACGTGTGTTTTCAATGTATAGCATGATATGCATGATGTTTTGGAGAAGTCCACCCGTATCCATTTTTCATTATCTATATATACTTGCTATGTCTTGTGCCTCACATTTCTTTAACATCATTTCAGGTTAGGGAGAAAGGCGAAGTTCGAGATTATTTCCAGTGGTATTGATCTTTTTGCGATAGTAATGTGTACAAAGGCAATCTCGACCTGAAAGATCTTTGGGGGGTTTTGCTTTTGAGGTGCAGAGGAATATATGTTATGTTTTTGTAAACCTAAAGTGCACCTACTACGTATTTTGGACAACTAAGCCTTAGTGGATGTAATAAATGTGTTTGATACGTAACTTGTTATTGATGTATATATGTATATGTTATGCTTTTGTAAACCTAAAGTGCACCTACTATGTATTTTGGACAACTAAGCCCTAGTAGATGTAATAAATGTGTTTGATATGTAACTTGTTATTGATGTATATATACATAAAAAGATGAGGGCTTAAGGGGAATTTGGAAATGTCTTTATTTAAATTTTTAAATCACGGCCTCCGAATTTCGGGGCTTGACAATTTTATAAGTCTTAATAATATTGAAACTAACCCTTAGGGGTTAGCACAGATAGTCTGTTGCACACATTTGGGAGAATGGAATACCACGAGGTTGTGGGTTCAATTATACTTCCATATGAGACTGTGCAATCTCATGTGCTTATTCTCAGAGCCAGGCTCCGGGTTCACGACGAACCTGTCCATACACTTTGGCCAAGTCAAGATAGACCTGGGTTTAAAAAAAGGTAAAATAATCCAAGCTAAAGGTTGATTGTGATTAGAGCCTCCTTGAGTTTCTCATATTACAAAAAAAAAAAAGAAAAATATTGAAAGTTAATTTTTACTTGCAATAAGTATCATACAAATTAATATTAGTAAAAGCGTAATCATCTTACAGGTGTCTATTATGAAAGCTAGGGAATATAATAGCATTATTAAGATATTGATTACATGGTAAGAGATTATAATAATTTTTAGAATTTAAAATATAGGGTGTGAAACAGGAACAATGCTACACGAACAACTCAGGTGACAATTTTGTTGAGAACCCCAAATTATTGTAGTATTTTGATGCGGTCATCAATTAAGAGCCGGCCCAAGGCCGACCCAACCAAATCGGAACAATAGCGCTGGAACAGTAGTGTTGAAACAGTAGCAAACAGTATTTTAATACTTCATATGTTTTAGGATTCTACTTGATTTAGGATTCTACTTTATATTTGATTAGGGATTTATTTTTATTATGATTTTAGTTGAATTTTACTTAGAATTTATTTCTATTAGCATTTTAGTTGACTTTTACTTAAGATTTATTTCTATTAGGATTCTAGTTGAATTTTATTTATAAATATTAGATGGATTTGCATTAACTAAACGCTATAAATATGCTTAAAATATAGAATTTGTAATAAAGTTTTCTCAATACAAATTTAAGCAACCTACCTGAGTATTTTTAACAAAACAGTCTTGTTATTGCGTGTTCTTGAAAGTCAAGATTCGGCCATTGAAGTTTGTTCTTTTAAGGGTTTATTTTGGTGTGTTTTTTTCACGCATGCGCTACATGTTGCGTCATATTTTGACACCAAAATATCACAATAATTTTAACCCAATGAACAACCCAATTTTTGAATACTCGCCTAAAACCTTCTTCCTCATACTTTCTCTTTCTCTTTCTTTCCACAGCGTCTTCTTGAACTTCTTCCTTTCCAAATCCTCTCTCCCTCTATCTCTCCAAAAATCTGACCTTCTTCCTTCACCTCACCGTCTGCACTAAAGCAAGAACTCGTCCACGTGCCCAAAAATTCGACACCTCCTCGATCTTTGAGATTTTCGGCGTCTCTTTCGCCTCCCAGCCTTGGTCTTTCCCCTCCCTCCCCCCTTTCTCTCTTTCTCTCTCTCTCTCTCTCTCTCTATATATATATATATATAGATAGATAGATAGATAATATATATTTCATAAATACATTTGACTATGGTTTGATAGTCTTTGGATTCTAATGCACTCATTATATCATAAGGTTTGAATGTGCCACCTAAGTTATTAGGGCGACTAGATACTAACACAAAATTAAATGAAAAATATGAAAATTTTAGAAGTTATTCACTTTTAGTTTGGATGGATTAAGAAGATTAGGCTATGTAAAATAGTTTTCAGATAATTAGAAAGCTTAATGTCCAGACATGGCTAAATAATGATCATTCTTCTTCAAAACCTCAAGAGCAACCCAAAGATTTGACAATTTGTCCTGTTTTTCCATCTTACCCATGGGAATTTTCTTTTTTTTTTTTTTATCTTAAACACTGTATTTTGGTTGAGCCTATGCTAATAATATGTGAATACATATAGTTGTATTTATAAATTAGCTCTTTGCCCCATGATGACATGTTATGCAAATTGACTTGAATCTCATAAAGCTATTATTTTATTTTTTACAGTTTATTTCTAGTGTTGTTGTATCCACATGCAGTCTAACTCGACCTCTCTCCGTTTTGTGTTGCAGTACCAATGCAAAAACTGATCAAAGGAAGGAACACAAGTGTTTGTATTGAGAACCTGTTGAAAACAAATGAATCAATTGTGTTATTTTTTTCACTTAAATATGCAATTTTATCTTGATATTGTTAGAAGTTTTATTTTATTTTTTCCCAATAGATTTCATTTAAGTGCTTGCAGTAGTTAATGAATTGCTTTCAAAGGATTCTAACTTATTAGAGATACGTATTAATAGTTGTTAATGAATTACTTTTAAAGAAATCAACATATGTATCTGGCAGTTGTTAATGAATTGCTTTCAAAAGAAGCCAATTTTTTTCGCGTGTGTTTTGTACGTGTTGGTATTTTTTGAATATTAATGCTTTTCTTATGAAACAAGCTTTTTAAAAATGTCTCTGAATTGACACATCTATTAACTCATACTATCCAAATTGTCAAAAATTATATTCATATTTTAGCAATAATTAAGACACAACCATCAAGATTAGTTAATAGCCAGAAACATTTAGACAAACAATCAATCTTGTTTTCTTGCTTGGAAGATTATTTTGGGGCAGGTTGATTAACTATAACACCCCAGTCTCTTCAGAGCGTTAAATCATATGCTAGAATTTTTTTTTTTTTTTTATATACATGAATCAAACTAAAATCCTCAACACATTCGTATAATAATAACAATTCCCAAAATTAATATTAAGGAAATGAAATTCATAATTTTAGCGAAATAAGATTGAAACCTAAAAAAACCTTAGTAACGAATCATAACATTCACAAGTTCATACATATTACTTAATCAGCATAACATTACAATAACTGAAATAAAGTAAATCAATTAAACAGGATAACTTGTCCTAGCCCTGGCTTAGGACCCATCACAATCTCCATCATGCTCATGTCTCGATTACTCCTTTACCCTTCCGATTGCTCGACTCGCCTAAAAAGTGGAATATTCTAAGGACATACGTCCAACATTAGAAGATGAATCTTCTAGGTGAGGGTTAAAATGACAGTTACATGAATACATGATGCAGTAATGTAAATGAATACATGCCCCAGTATAACTTCCCTAGCCCACCAGCCCGACACGGAACCATAGATAGAATCCCAACCTACTTTCAGGATAATTCTAACGTTGTCTCATCATTTTCCCTTAGGGAATTATGGCAACACTATTAAGGCGACATCTTAATCTCATGCATGAGTATCAATATGCCAATAATATCGTGCCATGCAAAAATCATATTCCATCAATGCAACAATACGTGTATAAATATGAGAGAATGCTCATATAATACTTATAACTTAGTCACTATCGTGGCTATCATGGTCAACATAAATAATACATAACATGTATAAGCTTTTGGAGTAAAACCACTCACCCTAAAATAGAAATTCGACTTGCCTCGATTTGCGTATCAACCTCGAAAATAATGTAAATCATCAATATCCTTGGCCAAATCAATTCTTGGATAATAATTTTTAAGGAAAATTAATAATCTAATTTTTCCAAACTTTTTCTTGTTTTTCCTCTATTTTTCCTATTTTTTCTCTATTTTTCATAGCCATAAATTCTTTCAAAATTCCTAATAAAGTAATTTATTCAATTTTTCTTCATTAAAATTACTAAAATAACATTTCTAATCTCCATAAATTTTCTAAGAATTTTTCAAAACCTCTTTTTTTTTTTCTAATTAAGTTTTTTTTTAAAAAACTTTAAAATAATTATTTTATCATGAAATTTCTCAAATAAAAATTTATAAAATTAAACAATTTTTTTCCTGTATTTTTTAATATTTTTTCAGAATTTTATTCCTGTTATATCTATTTTTACTCTATTTTTCTTTGTTTTCAGCATTTAAAAAATAATAAAAATTATCTTCGATCATTTTCTCCAGTGCTGGCACACCGTAAAATTAAACGGACTATACCATAAGATATCTTACCTTGAGTCGATCATCCTGGCCAAATTTAAGCTTGAAACAACACTCGGAAGACTTTTCTCCGAGCAAAAATCAGTCTAACTCCAGTGAGATTCGATTTTTCTGACAAAGTTCCGATCACCCCTCAAATGAACTCAAAAATTCCTCAAAATTTTCAGAAATGATTCTCACCTCATGGGAAACAAAATTCCTATGGTTTGGTGCCTCAATTTGTTAAAAAATGAGGTCGATTTGAAGCTCAAATCTTGCAAAACCCTCTACCACTATATCTTCTATTTATAGCTAAATTCGAATCCCAAAACGACAGATCTTGTTTTATACAAAGCCACTAAGGCTTTCCCATGCCCTAGATAGGTCTAAAACGCACCGAAAGTTTCCCAAAAGTTGATTTACGTAGGATAAATTATGGTTACTTTCGGCTGAAAATTTGGTCGTTTTCGACCAAGTCAAGGCTGATTGTTGGCCAAGATCGATGCTGGGGCCTTGCCCCGATGTCCCTTGCCACTTTCTTGGGTCTTCCGCCACCAAATTCGGTGATGAAATGGGTGGCCATAAGCTTGGTCTTCCATGACAGCTTTCAAGTTTTGGAAATTGCACTTTTGCCTCTTTATTTTGACTTCTTTACATTTTGGCCTTTCCATGAAGCCCCTAAACTTTCTATAACTTCCATTGAGTCCCTTAAGCTTTGAACTCTTCATTTCTTCCTCTAAGATTCTAAAAAAATGACATTTCGACCTCCCTCGGGCAAATTCGAGAAATTGCACTCAGGCCCGAATCTTCATCTTAGTCGTAAATCCTTTTATTTTTTCCTGAAACCACCGAAGGGTTGTTCAACATACTAAATATGAACTTTCTTGGGGTTCTGTTGACCTCTTGAAAGTCTCCTACAATAATTCGATTTTTCATCCAGAATCATAGCTGTATTTTAGTTGTACCGAAAATCATTCCTGATCTAATTTTTCTCGATGCTAAAAATCATTTCTTGAGATTCTTAATAGGTATATGCCTATTTCTTTAGGTATATGAGCTCTTGGGCATTCCCTTTAATCAATTCGGACATTTTCTTGAGCTATTCTGATATCGATTTCCTTTGAAATCTCATATTTCTTACCCGAAAGTTTTTCGGGTGTAACATTAACCATTCTAACTGGTCAGTTAAACTAATACAATGAAAAACATGGTGTATAACATGCATCAAATCTAGAACTATTCTCTCAATCAAAGACATCTAAATTGAAAATGGGTGTATAACGTGCATCAAATCTATAACTATTCTCTCAATAAAAGACATCTAAACTGAAAATGGTTGAAGTATCAGTTTTCATTTAAGCCTCTTTTAAGTGACAAGTGGCCTCTACTTGATATAAGGTTCTTGCCCTCTACTACAAACACTTGATCAGGCAGCCATACCATCCGAATCAAATCCATTATTGTGGGTTGCATTTTCGCTGCCTGAGACTATTACCTACAAAGCAAAGATTTCTATTACACGTAAATGCAAGTATATAAAATATTTTGAATTGGCAACACTATCAAGTTAAGTCATTCCCTATCCCCAACCCCCATCCATCCCTCACAAATGAAAAAGAAAGAATTGGTTCTTTGTTCATCAGTACACATATGAATATTCATACGAAACCTAAATTACAAAAATGAACTCAATTATTAGATATATAACATGCTTCTTGTAAAGTCACTCTTAGGGTTTATTTGACACTAACTTTTTTGAGCCGTTTACATTTCTTTTTCTTTAAAAAAAAAAGAAAAAAATAGAAGGTAAAGATTATAGGTTGCATTCTGATAACACAAAGTATCCAATAGAATAGAGATTAAAGAAAAAGAACCAAAAGAAAAGGAAACAAAATGTGCATTTTATTTGTTCAATCAGATCCCTCCAAATGCAATATATACAATAGAGAACTAAGAAAATAGGGTTTTGCAGATAGCTATAGGGAAAAAAGACATGGGTATTGGAAAACAAAGACAGATATAGATATATAAATCAACAAGAAGAGAAGAAACTTAGAGAAATTAATCAGAAATACAGGCAATCAACACAGCAAACCGACGGCAGTGGGAGATAAAGTCGAAAAAATTAGAGGTCCGATCAGAGATGGTGAATCTTGCGACAATGTGAGAGAGAGAGAGAGAGAGAGATAGTGAACTGCCAGTGGAGAGTGTGAACTGCTAGTGGAGGGCGAATCTGGAGATGGCCGACTTGGTTGTCGCTGGTGAGGCTAAGCTTCGACAGACAAAGATGGCGGCCAATCTGGCGTTGCAAGCAGAGAGTGAGAGTGTGTGGGTTACGGAGAGAGAGAGAGAGAGAGAGAGCGTGAACCGCCGGTGGAGGGTGGATCTGGCGGTGCAGACAAAGAACGACAGACAGTGAGAGTTAGAGAAAGAGAGAGTGTGTGATCTGGTGGAGGGCGAATCTGGTAAGAGCACTAATTTGTAATTTAAACTGAGGGTTGATACGTAATTTCACATGGAGTTGTCATCAAAGTCGTACGTCTAGCATGTAAAGGGAAAGGGAAATTCTATTTACAACGAACTTTTTACTCTTCGCAGCCATTATTAAAATAAATTTAATAATTACTTTTCTCAGCCACAAGTATTACTCATTGCAGCCAACTATCTTCCAAATTTGCCCCCATATATATACCCATTCAACCTCTCAGCCGCGCCTCACCTCTTCTCTACGCCATTTCTGAGTTCTCTGTAACCTCACTCACCTCACTCACTTCCAACAGCACTCGCCGTCGCCTTCTCTACACCGTGTCTACGCGCGTTTGTGAGGTAAGTTTTTACTTATTTTTTTGGGTTACATTGTTTTGTTTTGATTCCATGATTCGATCTGAGATAGCTGAGGGATGCAAGCTGGGTTTCGAGCGGCCTTCGTCCCCGCCGCCCCCAAAAGTGGGTTTCGACGGCTCGGCCATCGCCCAACTTTGGGGGCGGCGGGGACGATGGCCGCCCCCGAATCCTACCTTTCTGGGGCGGCCCTCGCCCCCCGAAAACCAGGTTTTGGGGGTGAGGGCCGCCCCCGAAACCTAGCTTTTGGGGACGACGGCCGCCCCCGAAAGCTGGGTTTCGGGCGGGCGGCCCGCCTCCGAAACCCAGGTTTCGGACGGCCCGGATTTATTTTTTATTTTATTTTTTATATTTAAAAAATTTTAATTTTTTAATTAAATAGTGATAATTAATATTTTTTTATACTTAATTTTTTATTTAGGTATTGAAATTTTTTATTTAAGTTTAAAAGTTGAATAATTTAATTTTTAATGCAAAAAAATATATATTTTTTACTTAATTTTTTAAATCTAATTTATATTTTAGATTTAAAATATTTATATAAATTAACATATTTATATTTTTTTTATAGTTAACCAATAGAATTGGGAAAGCTCATTAAATATTATTTTCATTATTAAAATAATTTTTTATTTTAATATTATGTTTAATATTTTTTATTTTTACCTTATTTTGTATAACATGAATTTTGTAAATTCATTGTAAGCATTGTTAGTAATTTTTCATATGTTATATTTAATATTTTTTATTTTTGTGTTATTTTGTAGATATGATACCTGTTATTTTTATTTTTGTTTTATTTTATACTTATCTATTATTTTTTATTTTTGTGTTATTTTGTAGATATGGTACGTGGTAGAAGAGAAGGTGAAGCTTCTTCATCTCGTCAGTCTTCTTCTTCTCGAGAGCGTCCTACTGCATCAACTAGAAGAAGAAGAAGGATTGAGAGTTCTAGTGAACCGACTATTTTAGAGACAGTAGAAGATCCAGTGGTAGATCCAGTTGAGGAGCATCCCAACCCTAATCAAGAAGAAGCAACTGATCAACCATCATCATCCTCACAACCTGATGATATTTCTGAACCACTACCTAGGGGCCCTAGAGATAGATCAATTCTAAAAAGTTTTAAAAATCATGTGGCATTTGCAATATGGGCAGGAGAGGTAACTTATATTAATTTTTTTAATATTTATCTTTATAATTTAAATAATTGCTTACTCTAAGTTTTTATAATTTAAATAATTAGATATTTGAATTTTTTAACAGGAAAGAGGCATATTAAAATGTAGAAATCATGGCCTTAAAATTCTTGAATGGCCATTGGATAATCAGCCTCGTGTTCGTGATATTGTTATGGGTTCTAGTTTGTCACCATTGGTAGAGTGTACTTATCGATATATAAATCATACTATAGTCTCAGCATTTATAGAGAGATGGCAGCCTGGGACTAATACATTTCATTTACTATTTGGAGAGATAAGTATAACATTATATGATGTTGCTGCTATTTTGAAGATTCCAGTAACAGGAAGATCTATATATGTGCCTCATCAGTTGACATCTAGTGAAGCTAGTGATTTATTATGTAGGTTACTTGGAGTTTCATTAGATGTAGCAGCACAACAGATTAGAGAAAATCGAGGACCTTTTGTAAAATTAGACTGGTTAAAAAGAACATTTATACATCTACCAAATGAGGTTTCAAATGAAGAGATTGAATATATCAGTAGAGCATATATGTTATTTTTATTAGGATGTACATTATTTGTAGACAAAAGTGATACATTAGTTTCAGTGGCGTACTTGACATTATTAGAGGATTTAAGTATGATTGGTAATTATGCATGGGGAGCTGCTTGTCTCGCATATTTATATCGACAGCTCGGTATTGCTACCAGACGAGAGGTGAAGAGCATTGCTGGATATCTTACCTTACTTGAGGTAATTATTTTAATTTTATAATTTTATATCATATATTTATATAAATTTAACATAATTATTTATATCAAATTTACAGGCATGGGTGTACGAATATTTTCTCTTTACTAGAATTAGATGTAACTTATTATATAGTGATGAGCAGCCATGAGCTCTCCGTTGGTTACCTGTTCGTGATACTGATTCGTTACAATCTATTAGAGAGCAGATTGATGTTTTATCACCGGACGAGGTATTTCTTATATACTATTATTTGTAAGTTATTTAATATATTCTAAAATTAATATTTATATAAATAATATTTACAGGTGATTTGGATGCCATACTGGAGGTTTCGTTCGCATCACCCATTACCAAATATTACATTTTTCTCAGGTTGTCTAAAATGTGGAGGTATTATAGAACCATATCATCCTGAAAGAGTTTTACGACAGTTTGGGTATGTGCAGACTATTCCTCCACCTCCATTATCACCTCTTGAAGCTAGGCGGGGTGCATGTACGGCATCATATAGGATAATTTATACATTTATTGATGATATTTGGAATCGATAGGATATGTATTTATTGCCACCACATCGACGTGGTAGACCTGCTTTATTTCCATGGCATTTTATACCTGAATATTTACCTTGGTATTCATCTATTACACATCAATTTGTACAAAATCCGATACATCGATCGAGATTTGATAGAGGTGTAGAAGATATACTCAATCTTTATGAAGCGGTAAGTTTTTAAGTTATATTTAAGTTATATTCAATTTAATTTATTTAAATAAAAAATTAATATATTTTTTTTTCAGTGTAATCGACTAGCATTATGTACTCTTGATAAAACTATATCAAGTAATGAGCCTGTTTTTGCTGATGCATGGAAGGAGACATGTATTCAGGTAAATACTATTTTAGGCTCTCAATATGGCTTCAATCCTGATAATATTGGAGCATCAACATCTGGTACATCTCCTCCTAGATAATCAAAGTGGATAATCAAGTTGAAGTTAATTTTGCCATCAAGATTTCAAGTTCGAGTTCTGTCAAGATTTCAAGTTCTAGTTGTATTAAGTTTACTTACTAGTGACTATGGATAATTAAGTTATGTGTTATTTCAAGTTGAGTTGTTAGTTGAGTTGTGTGTTATGTCACTGGATAATTAAGTTGTGTGAATGGATAATTGAGTTGTGTGTTATTTCAATTTTACTTATTAGTTGAGTTGTGTGTTATTTAACTTCTTAGCGAGTGTGTGTTATTGTATTATAAATTATAATTTTGGATTATGTATTGTTTGTAATAATATTTTATTTTATTATTTATTATTATATTTTATTATAATTTATATAATTTTAATATGATTTATATAATAAATTATATAATTTTAGAATGTGAAATGTCGTGACATATAACAAATAATGTAAAACATACACAATTTATAATTATGATAGTAAAATAAAAAACATACATACTGATCATTCATCACTTAAATCAAACATACAAACATACTGATCATTCATCACTTAAATCAAAAACATCTTTTGTAATAACATTTTCGTTAATAAGAGACATAAAAGCTTGAATTCGACTTATATATAGTATTTCCCATTCCCGTGCAATATCATATCGATATTTATACCAGTTCCGTGCAACAGGAGGAATTGGTGAGCTTGATTTCAGAAATACCTGAAAAATGATAAAATAAAATTATTAATATTACATTTGTTTATGTTAACATAATTATATCAATATATAAATAAATTATTAAATAATAATACCTGCACAAAATGACAATCGTCCACAAAACCAATAGTAATCATCCTATGTTGTATCACTGAAGGGGCGACTGATCTCAATGGAAGGTAGGTAAGACATTGTATTCGAAATAAATGAACCAAGACAACATTATATTTTGAAGCAATCAAATGTCCCATGTCTGGTAAAGTCATCCAATGTTGGGGAGGTGCAATACACTCAAAACAAGAAAGTGTGTGTATTAATTCATTTACACGCATAGCAGATCCGTATATCTGTATATACTCATCACAAAAAATATGCAACTCCTTAATTAAATTCATACGAACATCGCTCCAATTATGCTCACTCATTCCAAGTAAGGCAGCAATAGCACGAAATCCACAGTGTCCATCCGACTCCACATTAACAATATTATGTATAAAATGTTGGATATTTGCTGGAAATGAAGCATCATAACCTAACAATCTGTGTTTCACACTGCTATAAAATTTACCTCTGTTTGGTGTCTTCACTGAGCTCTGTGTTGTTGGAGATGTAGTGTCATGAATAGATTGTACTATTTCAAAATATGATGGATCACGTCGAGTAGATGTATCAATCTGAATTTTATTCTTTGATGATGGCTTATCTTTTGTCCGAACTTTCACACTTTGTGGTATCAATGAAGTGGTAGCTGGATCTATTAATTCTCTCAATTTCTGTTTCAATACGAGTTTACCTCCTGTTGGTTCTGACTGAAACATATTATACAGACTTTCTAACTCTGGATAAATAGTTAGAACATATGAATCAGCAGTCTGTACCAAATTTAATTTTGTCCAGTGAGGGTGCACAAATGATAAAGGAATTGGTCGTCCCTCCATCATTAATTCTGAAATTTCATGTGCACAAGGTAAACCATGTGTGTTTCTTATCACACATCCACATGCAACCTTATCTGCTCCAATTTTTTGAGCTATCTGTATTTGCTTCAACACCATATTCATTGCATTTCTTGATATAATACCTCTTAATTCTCTAAAAATTTCTAGTCTGAAATCATGTTGTACCAACATTAAACTCTTCTCAAAAGACCCCTTAATCTCGGTATGTTGTAACTCAATAAGAGAGTTGATAATCTTCCATGATGACTCAAAGTCACCTTGAGATGATCCCAAATATCTCTTCAGCTTCGCATGTGCACTCTCAGCCCTGAATAAAAGCATAAGCATATTGATGTATTAGATTAATTAGAGATTAATTAGATATATTATAATAAAACAATAAGAATAAGAGTTAAGTTTATTAAAGAATACCTGTTAGTAGTAATATTTTCAAAATGCAATACTTTATTTGTCCATGCTGCAATAAATTTCTCTTTATAATCATTTAGCCATGTCTTTCTCACATAATCAATTGCATCCTCATATCCATGGTACTCGAAGATTAAGTCAGAAAGCAGACGTTCATACTCATTCTTAGTAGAGGCAAAAACAAGAAGATTCCAACCTAACATAAACTTCTCCCATATCTCCTTTCTATCAAAAAATTTCTTACACTTAGCAAGCACATTTTTTGATATGTGCCATCTACATAATAAAGTTGTCGTAGTTGGAAATATTTTATGTATTGCATTCATCAATGCTAATTCCCTATCAGTGACAACTACTCCTGGAAATGTATTAGGTGACATCACATTCTTTAATCTCTCCATAGCCCATGTATAGTTATCTTCATATTCATGATTCATGAATACAAATGCAACAGGAAAAGTTAACTCAGTAGATATTACACCAACAATTTCGAGGAGTGGATATCTATACCTGTTGGTTTTGTATGTACAGTCCATTATTAAGACATGTGGAAACACTTTTAATAAAGATATAGATATCGGATGAGCCCAAAATAAGTCTGAAATACAATCTGTTGATCTATCACTTCTATGCCACTCCACATAATTACATTCTCTTAACTTCTTCATCAACTGTTGCATTTGTGATCTACCACCTTTCTCAATAAGTTTGTATCTTTGACGAGCATTATATATAGTTTTGATAGTAGTCACATTATCCTCATCCTCTGCTTTTAGTGCCATCAAAATATTTCTAGGCTTCACAAGATTCTCAGACATTGTTTTTAAAACTACTTTCTCCTTTTCTGTAAGTCTTTCTGCATATGAATGACCCTCTAGTTGAGTTGATGATGCATGATTATGAAAGCCACATACAACTTTTAACTCCCACTGCTCAAATTTCATAGCAAGTAATTCAAACGGACAATCACACTTTTTTGAACCTGTGAATTTCCGTTTTGATTCTTCAATTGTTTCCTTTTTCATTTTAGACAGTCTATACTTTCCACTACGTTCACAAGCAAGACGAATTCTAGGTCTTTTTCTAGGATCTCCACATTCTGAACTCTTTATCACAATCACAATTCAATTTTCTTTTCCAATTTTCTTAACCCATCCAATCAATGCTTCTCTAGTATCAAATAACTAAACAAGAAAAAACAAACATTTAGAACATTTTATGTGTAATAAAAATAATTATTTAAATAAATTATTAAAAATCTATCATACCTGATTAGTAGTAAACGGTTGAGTAACATCAAATTATTGAATATCACGATTGGATTCCTATAAAAAGAATTAATAAAATTAAAATAAGATTAAAATATAATTAAAATACATATTTCCGAATGCTAGAGTTCGAGAAAAACTAAATTTATAGAATACTAGAATTCGTAGAATTCAACATTCTCCGAACGGTAGAGTTCGGGGAATTCAAGCGGTACCGAACTCTAGAGTTCGGAGATTACCCGAACTCTAGAGTTCGGGAATGCAGCATTCCCCGAACGCTGGAGTTCGGGGAAGCATGCCTTCCCCGAATGCTGGAGTTCGGGGAACGCATGTTTCCCCGAATGCTAGTGTTCGGGGAAGCATGTCTTCCCAGAACGCTGGGGTTCGGGGAAGCCATCCTTCCCCGAACTCCAAATTTTTTTAAAAATTTTTATAATTTTTTTTAAAAAAATTATAAAAATATTGTGAAAATATCAATTTACTCTAAATTTCATTCTCACACGTATTATACATATATTATAAATATAAATACACACAGAAACATATTAGATTCTTATCAAAATAAATTTACTTACCTTGTTGATGTCATATACATATATTATAAATATAAATACACACAGAAACATATTACATTTTTATCAAAATAAATTTACTTACCTCCTCGATTTCATATACATATATTATAAATACAAATAGATACAGAAACATATTACATTCTTATCAAAATAAATTTACTTACCTCGTCGACGTGATATTCATTTTCTTCTCGATATATGTTTTGTTCTTCTTCAAATGCTTCTATATTATTCATCAACAGTTTTGTGTAGTAATCCATGATAGATGATAGATTACTGACTCGTGTTTGAGAGAAAATGGAGTGAAAATGGATTTCAAAGAATGAACGAGAATGAAAGTAGAGAAAATAGAAAGTTTGAGAGCAAATGGATTTGAGAGGATACTAAGTTTTTTAAAAGATGAATCTCTGTGAAGATTTTTTTCAGAAAAATAAATTTGATTGACGTGAGTAGTTGAGTTTAGAAAGAATAGAGAATCTCTGCCGAAAAATACAGTAAAATGTCAGTTGAGTCGCTGAGGAAGATAAGGGTAATATTGAAATTTCATTGAAGGTTATTTTAGGTATATGAAAAATTGGCTGCACAGAGTAAAAAGTTCGCTGTAAATAGAATTTTCCAAAGAGAAATTCTATTCAAAGTCAGACTTTTACTCTTCAACCATATTTTAATATACCTAAAATACCCTATTTTGAAAACTCATTTTTACCCTTAAATTCACTTTCTTCCTCAATCAATTACCGCCACTCATTCCTTTCAAAACCCTCATATGGCCCTTCCAAAACAAAGACAATACAACAAAAAAATATCATATCCAATGTATATAATACAACAAAAAAATATCAATACAACAAAACACACACACACACATATATATATATATATACATATATACATTAACACAGCAAACATATATATATATATATATATGCACACATACATAGAGGAGGCACACAAACATACATATAGATATATATATATATATATATAGGAAGGAAGCTCGGCGACCATGGCTGCCGAGCTTCATGATCCCTGAACTCTAGAGTTTGGGGGCCTTAAAATCCCCCGAACTCTAGTGTTTGGGGCACACTGATTGTAAAAAATAAAAAATAAAAATAAATTTTTAATGACTGTGAGGAGGAAAAAAGTGTCTGAATAGAATTTCACGCATGTAAAATAGATTGTTTTAATAATTTCATGAACTCATTGACTGCTTGAACAGCCTTCGAGCCCCGCCGGAGGAACGGAAGCCATGGTAGGTTGAGTCCTTGAAGCAGAGCTGGCATCCATGGAAATCGATCTTCTCACGGGCAGTGATTCCTGCTCCGGCTTTGTTAGACGGCCAGCCAGATCGCTCCGTACCCGGAGCTGACGCTTCGTCTTGCTGGAACGCTGCAAATCTTTCCTTTCTTCTTCAATTTCTCCGACTCGGCGGCCTCGCGTCCCGCCATTGTTCTCTAAGCTCTCCGTTTCAATTGTTCTCGCCGCCGGACCGTTCGAGCCCGGCTCTGCTGCTTTTAAAGGGGTATTTTCAAGAACAATTGGTGCGCGACACGGGGCAATTGTGATGCGACCTCAGCCAAGTGTCGATGCACGGCCTGTGGAAGGAGTGGCAGCACTTGGGCAAGAGCCGGAGAGCCTCGTCTTCTTCGAATTCTTTCAGGCAAATGGAGCACTCTGCTGCTTCAACCAGTCGATCAGCGGATCTGAACTCGAAAACAGGAATGGAATCGATCACCGACTGTTCAAGGCCAGCAGTGCGGACCTGCTGCCACCCGGAGTTGTCGGGTCCCAAGCCACGAATCTGGCCTCCATTATAATCATCTTCAAATCCGGGAGTGTTTCTCCTCGCCGAATAACTGTTCATGCTCGAATGGCACTTGCTGATGTAAAAGAGAAACCCATGAAGAAAAAGAAGAAGAAAACTAAGAACAGAGAACATGACAATCGGGACTTCGTGGGTCCCGGCGGGGGGGTTGCCGCCGACGAGCGTGGGAGGTGGAGGGGGAGGTCGAGGGAGAGGTCGAGGTGGAGGGGGAGGTAGAGGAGGATGGGTTTTAGGGAAATCGAAGCATGGAGGGAATAGCTTTCTGTGATGGATTGCCATGGCAGAAACAGGGGAAGATGAAACAGGGCTAAAGAGCTTGAGACACTATCGCCTGAGAAAACAGAGATGGCTCTGCCCATACATTGTGGGTTCAGGTAGTAAGGGTTTGGATCGATTGATGGTTTGATTTGTGGGATCTGTCAATCGATTTGATTCACCATTTGGGGCCTTTTAAGTCTTAAATGGAAGTCATTCGGTGGGTGGTCTTGTTCTTCGTCCTCGTCAACGACTAGTAGACTTGGTTGACACGTTAACGCAAAATCATGGCTCTCGACTCTGGAGGCTACTGCGAATGGCAATGGGAATTTCCTCTTGTGGACACGCTAAAAAATTGAGAGGCATTGTTTTCGTGTTTTAATTTTTAATTTTATATTTTGAATATTTATTTTGATATTATTGAAAATATATTCCTTTTATTCATAGTATTTTTCGAGTTTTAGAAATTTTGAACGCGTTTGTAATAAAAATAACTTTTTATTATTTTGAGTTTTTTTTACAATTTTTTAATATAAAATAAATATATTTTTACTATTTTAAAAAACTAAAAACTAAAAATAATTTGAAAATAATAAAGAAAATATTGAAACTGAAACACATTTTTACTGTTTAGGCTTTAGATTTAAGGGTTTGATTCAGCTATATGATATGTGTTGAAGTATGTCTTGGTTTCTATATATAAGTTATTAGAATTTGATTCAATCTAAATAATTTGAGAGAAACCTTAAATGCAAATTTTTTAAGTAGTTGTGGAGGTAGTGGTCTCATAAATAATTTTTTAAAATATTAGATATTTTAAAAATATTATAATTATTTAAAATAATAGATAGTGTCAACGGGCGACGAGTGACTTCGACAACCAAATCACCATTAACGTTTGAATAATTGTAAATTTATCAATAATTTTTTTTTACCTATAACATGAATTTAATATTGAATACAAATTTAAAAAATCAAATATTGATTTTAATTTTTTGATAATTCACAATAAAATCAAACAACATTTTCAATTTTTGTATTTCTTAGCAGAAATGGAAATTAATGAAGTAGAATGAAAATCTAAGTTACACATAAACAAAAATAAAAAACATATATAATATGAAAATGCATTTATAATATTCTCCTAATATTACGAAACAAGCTTGAAAGGTTTCCAAAATTACAAAAATGACTTTAAAATATTTTTTTGGCCTTTTTTGGCATTTCAAAAATGCAGAAACAACGCCGCCAAGATGTTTTTGTCCATCATAGATAAAAATGATAGAATGAAATGAAATGGCAATTTTTTACAGTATTTTCAAATGATGCATAAAAAGTTGATTTGTCACGTGAAAAAAGAAAAGAAAAAGAAAATTAAAAGCAGCAAAATATGAAAAGATGACATTATTATCACTTTTGAAAAATCTAAACTATTTTGGATGAATTTGTTTTATCATAAAATGTTTATATTGAAAAGTAATTTTATTATAAAATTATTTTATAATAAAACAAAAATGGACTAGTGGAAAATCAACATATGGCTTAATTTTGATAATGAAGATTCAAACTCCATCATGTGACAAGATCTTGTGCTTTATTTATGCATATAGTTTTGTCAGTATAGCTCAAAATCTTGACACCATGCCTTAACCATACCTGATGTCCTGCCCCAAGTAAAGCCATCAACAAAATCATGCCTAGACTATCACCAGGGAGGTTATAAATAAAAACCTTAAATTCTTCAACCATAGGTAAACATTTACACTTTTCTACTCATTAATCTATTTCTGTTTACTCATTCTTCTACTATCGAACACTAATATGACCATTGAATCGTACCTTAAGAGATTAAAGACTTGAGCTTATTATTAATGTATCACAATGGTACCAATACTCAAGAAGAGGGTGAATTGGATTATTTTTAAAATTTGCTTGAAAACTTAAATTTCTTTTTGAATAATAAGATCTTAGTGCAAGTAAGGGTTGTAGAAATGATTGGAATAATAAATGAAATACAAAACACAAGCAAAAGAAAGAATACAATGATATATAGTGGTTTGGCTTAAACCAATTTTAATCTACTACGTTATCTCTTCACTAAAGATTTTTCAAGCAATTCACTATAATTCTCATATCACTTCGGATAAGTCCTCCAGCAACAAATTAGGAATATACAATCTCTTGCTTATACAAGCAAGCCCTTTAGCACAAGTATTTCAACCAATTACTTCAATAAGTAAGTCTTCTAGCACAAGAAGTTAGGAAAAATAAGAATGATACAAAAGATAGGTCATAAGAGTAGACATCTTAGTTACAATATCTCTCAAAATTAAATAGAAGCCTTGAAATCAAATGAAACAAATTAAGTACAAAGGCTTAAAAGAAATTGAAGCACAAACTTTAGTAAGCTCAAGTAAAATGATTTGCAATCTTAGATCAACTCATTCTCATCCATCATCATCTTCAACTTCATTCATGAGTTGTTTTTATAGACATCTCAAGAGCTTCAAGAGAAAACTAGTTATTTATAAACTTTGGAGTTTGAAAAACTAGCCGTTGGAAGCTATCAGTAATGAAATTGGTCGATAGATAAAGGGTATCGGTCGACATATGAAAAGCAATCGGTTGACAGATTGAGAGCTGAGCAAAGAAACTTGGAAACAATTTTATTATGTATAAGTTTGTTCATATAAGTAAACAAAGGTGCTTTTAGCTCGAATGGTTTCTTGTGTGCACTTAAGGCTTGGGCTTGCCTAGTGGCGTCGAGAAACCTAGGAGTAGCAAAGTTAGTTTTTATTTTTTATAAGCTCTTTTGAAAAGATTTTTGATACAACATTTTTAATCAAATAAAAACATGATATTTCAAATGCCATCAAATATTTTTTCACAATATTTTTGGCATTAAATTGCCGAAAATAATTTTCATTCAATATTTTTTAATTAATAATAAATAATATTCCAAATACTATTAAAAAATTTATCTCAAGATATTTTGACATTGGATTTAATTTTCATTCAACAATTTTGATCAAATATTCAATTGTATGATGGAATTAATTTTTATTTTGGTGCTTAATAGAACATATAAAAATAATTTAAAGCACCAAGATAATAAACATTAATAAAATAATTTTATCATAAAAATTCAATTGATTTTCATCATGAAAACCATATCAAAAGTAAAACATCAATCTATCAAGAAAATATATTATAGTTGGTCTTTTGCTTTTGAAAAATTTTAGGTTTATTTTGATCAATATGGTTCAAAACTAATATTTGAAAAATCATTTAGGAGATTTCATCATAATATTTGTTTGTGCAAATCTCCATGTATAAGAATAAAGAAAATTATAATTCATTTGATTTTCATTGTATAAGAATATAGAAAATTATAATTCATTTAGTTTTGATTTTAACAAAGTATTTGAAATCGATTTTTTTGATTGAAAATTATATACTTGACTCATAACTTAGGGTTCAAAACCAATTGTTGTTTTTCATTATCAAAACCAATCATAAGAGTAAAACATGATATCTCCCTATTTTTTATGATGACAAAATCCATTTCTATTTGAAAATTAATTTCAACATATATCTCTCCCTTTCTGTCATAAATAAAAAATGTATGGCTTAAAAATATACTCCCCCTAAAACAAATGTTCTCTTTAGTACAAGTTCCCTCTTTATATGACATAACCAACATCATTAAGGAGTCTAGATTTATAAGTTATGTAATATGTGCACAATCCATATACATGAGTTATTCATAAGTCATTCACATAAGAGGCCATAATAATCTCCAAATGGTTCAAAATTTTTGATACTATATCCCATACTCATGATCATATAAGAGCCAAAATATATCAATCTAAATAATCACTCATATTATAATTATTTTAAAATGTCAAAACACTAGACCAAATTCATAGCTATTTATCATATAAGAGGCAAATACATTAAATGATCAATATAGGAGTAAAATATTTCATTCCAAATAAAGAGATTAAGAAAAATACTCCCATTGAAGATGAAAACTTTCCCTTAATATGATATAAAAATTAGTCATTCAGATATGCAAAATTTGAACCATAATCTATATATTCTTTCTCTTTACAAGAGATCAAGCCATAAAATAATGTAACTACTCAAAAAGTGAAACCACATGTACTATATCTCAAATTTAGGATTATAATAGAAAATCATTACATATAGAGGTCTACAAGAAGCAAAATGATCCTTTAATTTTTAAGTCAAAACATATATTAGAATGATTTCTTACTCAAGCAATATACAAGAGTAAATACGAATTAGCCCAATAAGAATACATGTATGCATAAATCACAAAAAAATTATATATGTATATATCTTAAAGGATATAAGATTTTGTAGATCACACAATTTAAAGATGAATCATTAAGAAACTTGGAAGGATGGATTGAAACTCTACGAACATTTTCTAGATTTTCTACTTTGGAACCTATGATTGAGATAAGGAGTATGCCATATAGAAGACAACGTTTGTTAGTAGTGAATGTTCCAATCATTTCACAAAATTAGTATAATTGTAAACAAGACCACTTTCGAGTATGCCAAATTGAGTGTAAATATTAAACGAGTTGCCACATACGTTGGTTCTAAATTTGGTTTAGATAGATAACGATTAAAGGCATTAGGGGCATTTCAATATAAATCTCTAATGGCATTTTCATAATCTATTATATGGAGTGTAAGAAAATGCTTTCAACCAATATTTTCTATATTAATTATATATGGAAAATCTATAGAGTCAAGAAAATCAAATGTAAGAACCCTTCTTAATAAATGTTTTAACCACAAAGTATGTCAAGATGTAATCATCCCTAGTTCACTTATCTTAGGATTGGATTGCAATCTAGCACATAACCAAACACTAAATATGATGTCCAACCTATTAGCTATAAAATATAGCAATGATCTAATCAAACTTCTATACAATTTATAATTTTTAACTTAACTTATCTCATTTTTGTCTAAGTATGATGAACTACTCATAGGAGTGACTACAGATTTTCTTTCTTGAATATTGAATTTCTTAAGAAGTTATTTATGTATTTTTGTTGATATATATAAATTTCTTCATCTTCTTGTCTAGTTTGCAATTCTAGAAAAGATTATAACTTTTCCATTATACTCATTTCAAATTCCCTTTGCATTAAATTTACAAATTTATCGCATAGGGATTTATTTGTAGATCCAAATATAAATTCATCTACATAAATTTGAATTATTAAAATGTCCTTTCCATGAGTAATGTTGTATTTATTTGTTCTATCTTAAATCATTGTAGAAGAAAGTAGCTAAGACTCTCATACCATGCTCTAGGGGGCTTGTTTTAGACCATAGAGTGACTTGGTGAATTTGAACACATGATTCTCATATTGAGAATTCTCAAAATTTGTTCCACATACAATTTCTCGTTTATATAACCTTTTAAAAAGGCACTCTTGACATCCATTTAATATATCTTAAAATTTTTGTGGCATGAAAATGCCAACAACATTCTTATAAGTTCTAGTCTTGCTACGCAAAGCATAGGGTTTATCATGATCTATCTATTTTTCTTGACTTACTCTTGAGATACTAATCTAGTTTTGTTTCTAACAACAATTCAATTTTCATCTATTTTGTTCATAAACAATCATTTGGTTCATATGATTGGATGATCTTTAAGTCTTGGAACTAATTGTCACATTTCATTTCTTTCAAATTGATTTAGCTCTTTTTGCATGACAATGATCCAATTCTCATCATTTTGGGACTTCCTTAATATTTTTAAGTTCTATTTGAGAAAGGAATGCTACATAGTGACATTCATTTCTAATAGATGCTCTAGTCCTTATTCCCTTAGAAGGATCTTCTAAGATTTTATTATATTCTACATATTTTCTCTCTTGAAAATAATGATTCTCTTTCCTCATGAACTACATTTTTTTTCTTCAAGCATATTATCATTTGATAGATTTGATTTCTTTTGATCTAATGAGAGTTTTTCAAATTTTTGTCCTAATTCATTGTCACAATCTTCCTTAGGTTTTGGAACTCACATCATCAACTATAACTTGAATTTTATTCTTCTATTACAAGAGTTATTTTGTTAAATACTCTATATGCTTTACTTTGAGTAGAATATTTTAAGAAATTCCTTTATCACTTTTAGAATTACATTTTCCCAATGAGTCTTTACCATTATTAAGGATAAAACATGAAAATATGAAATATTTGGTTTCCTTTCTTTATAGAACTCACATGGGGTTTTCTTTAAGATAGGCTTTATGGAATTATTATTCAACATATAGCATGAGGTGTTAATGGCTTAGACCAAAAGATTTTTTTCACATAGCATAATTGTAGCCATTTCTCGTAAAGATCTATTTTTTTGTTCAACTACCCATTTTGTTGAGGTGTTCTAGCACTAGAAAAATTATGCCATTTTCTTCATAAAAATATTTGAATTGATCATTTTCAAATTTTCCACCATGATTGCTTATAAATTTTTGAAATGCATATACCTTTATTTTTGTGAACTATTTTACAAAAATATTTCAAATGATTTAAATGTTTCACTTTTAGATGCAAGAAAAATTATTCAAGTGAATTTAGAGTAATCATTCACAATAACTAGCACATATTGTTTTCCACCTAAGCTTACTGTCCTCATAGGATGAAAAATATCTAAATGAGGTGGAGTTAGAGGCCTAGGGGTTGATACTTCATTTTTAGGCTTAAATGATATACTTATTTGTTTGTCTTTCATTCATGCACCACAAGTGTGGTCCCTTTCATATTTGATCTTAGGCAATCTTCTAACAAAATCATGTTTGGATAATTTATTAATGACATTCATGCCAGCATGTCCTAGTTTCTTATGCTTAGCCAAGTATTTTGAGTGATAATTGATACTAGGTATTTTTCTATGCTAGATGGAGGTAAGTCTAAGTATGTGATATAAACATTTCCTATCATATTATTTATTATTTTTATTTCATTTGTTTTTAGATAAGATACTACACATGAATTAGTACTAAAGCATACTCTATGTCCTTATCACACAGTTGACTTATGTTAATTAGGTTATGCTTAAGACCATCCATCAAAATAACATTTTCTAACATATATCAACAAATTTTATTCTCTCCCTTGCTCAATGCGTATATACAAACACAATAACTCTTCCTTAATTTAGAAATCAATAAAAATTTCCAACAAAATCATAAAGGCAGAATTATAACTCAAAATCATCAAAACTTATAAACATGGAGAGTTTAATTAGGGAAAATACCACCAATGATGAAATTTGAATATCTCTTACTCTTGGTTGGTAACATGAGGGATGATATTCTTCTTTACCTTCCTCTTCTTTTCATGTTTGATACATCCATAAAAATTTGACTTTGAAATCTCATTTGGATATCAAGTAGATCTACAAAAAAAAAAAAAAAAAAATCATCCACAAGCTTTTGATGCCCAAACCACTTTGCATTCACCATTATTAGGATATAGCTCCTCCTTAGAAACCCAAATTTTTTTAAACTTATGTGGATTGTTTCTTACAAAACCTTTGTTTATAAAATGATATCAATAGCTAGGATGTGAAGCAAAAGATTTTTGTTTGAAATTTGTTTTCTTTTTATCCTTATGCATATTCCTCTTAAAATGAGTATTCAAAACATGCATGCTTGGATCCTTGGGGTTTAGTATGAGAAATATTAATTAGATGCTTCAGTTCCCTTAGAAATCCATTTCATTTTAGGACCACTAGATGATTTCTTTTTAAAATGACAACAAAAAATAATGTGGCCTATCTTGCAACAATAAAAACATTTAATATCAGAGGTGTGTAAAGATGACTTTTGATATTCGTTCATTGACTACTAAAATTTTGAATACCTTTTTTATGATCACACGAATTAAAAATCTTCAATTCCTATTTAAAATAGGTTTTTCATTCAAGACGCTATTAAGAGATTTCAATTTAGATTCTTTTAAATTAATTTCTTTTAAAAAATCTTTATTGAAAACAAGAAAATATTCATTTTTTGTTGGGCCTCTTGTTCAAGATTGGATCTACTACCCTTTCAGAACACCTTAGGCCCAATTTGCTCCAACTTGGACTTAAAAAACCTTAGGCTTCTTTAAATTTTCACCTGGGCTCAAAATGGGTCCAAAACAGCCCATTACCCGTTTTAAGTTCAACTTCAACCCAAGCCCAAAACTAAAAGTGCTCGAGCCCTGATGTATAATTAACGGACTATTTTAATGAACAATTTCTAGGCATTATTACATTATTCTTAAGGATAATAACTTATTTGAACATAGAGGATCCATCAAAGGACTAGGCCTCACCCTCCATTAACAAGAAAAACCAATTCAAACCAATTAGGGCTCGACAATTGCTAGGACGACCTCAAAATCAAGAGGAACTAGAAAAGAACCCGACTATTGTATGGATCAGGTGGTAATTGATTCCAAAACTCTCATAAGTTAATGTGGGTTTTTGCTCCTCTATTTAATTTGCTTGTGCTCGCTCTTTCTCTTTTCAAAATTTATACTAAAACAAGTTTTATAGATCATAATATTTTGAAGTGTCAAAAGTTTTGTATTATAAAATTTTGATATAAATGTTTGTATAGATTTTGGAATTGAGATTTAATTCGATCAAGCTCGAATTTAATTTAGTTGGGATAGTTTGACTTAATTTTGCAATTAAGTTAATTCTAATTCCAGAATTCAATACTCAATAATAATTCATTTAAATTTATATTAATAAAACTCAAACCAACTCTACTCCAATCATCTCCTCTACTCAGAAAAAGATTTAATTATACATTTTTAGTCTAAAATGGTTGCATAACAATGATATATTCTTCCTATAACAAGGGGTCCATATGGGTAGAGTAATATAAAATCTAATATCATGGTTTAAAATAAGGCTAATCATGAAAATAATCTTTTTTTTTTTTGCCAATTTATAATTTTATTTAATTCTTTTAATTTTGACAATTATATCTAAATTAGCTAAATAGAGTGTAATTTTATCCAATATGTAAAATAGATTTAGATGGAGTATTTTTCATGTTAATTTAACATATTAGATGTCATATAATAATAATATTTATAAAACTCACATGTACACATAAACACATTATATGTAACAAGTTACATTTTTTATTTTACTTATGTTTATATGTGGACCTCATAAATATTATTATTATATAACACTTGGCATGCCAAGTTAGCATATACAATTTCTTTAAATTAATTTTATGTATTACATAAAATTACACCGAATTGAACTAATTTAAGCTTAATTGCCAAAATTAAAAGAATTAAATAAAATTATAAATTCATAAAAAAGATTAAATTATTTTTATAATTAGCTATTTAAAATATAATTTCTCCCTTTCAAAAGCTCTACGTCTTAAGATTTTTCTCGATAGAAATGCAGAACTCAAATATTAAAGAGTTTTTGGGTACACAAATAAATTAAACCCAATCCTTTATTTCACACAAATAAATTAAAGAGGTTAAGATTAGTGGGTCATTGATCATCTATAGAAAGCATTAACTAGTTTCTCGACACCAAATGAATGCTTGCGACACTAACAAGACCTCTGGTCATGATAAAGTTATTAGTTTATTCATCCCTTAAAACTTAATTGTTAACAGTGTTGATAAACAAATGAAGACCTAGGGATGTAAATGAGTCCAGGATTAACCCTATTTATATGTATGTTAATAATTTCAAATAAGCTTTGTACGTATATATCTTATTTTTACACTTATTTTAACATTAAATTAGATTAATTAAGATCCATTAAGGACACGTTTGAATCCCTAATTATACCTCAAATTGATTGATAACCTAGACCGTTTGAGACTTTTTTATTTTGGCAGATCTCAAATTAATATATATTTATATTATTATATAAACAAGCATCCTATTTTAGTGTTATCAACCTTGGTGCGTGTGTATGTGTATATATATATATACATATATTTATATATGGACACATACGGGACAACTTCTTACAGAAGAGAAGAGGAAAGCAGAAGTCGTCCTAGATTTGGAGGCCCTAGCTGAGGACCATGGTGTATGCGGTGACCATTACTGACCGAATGGACACTTGATCATGATCATGGGCTATCCATTTCAAACATCTGTATGTGTATGTGTGTGTGGCTGCTCTTTCTCCGTTAAATATTGAAAGAGATTTATGGCATTTTGAATAATAATGGATTTATGGCCATACAATGCAGCACCAAACACAAACCATACATTCGGTATATGGATAATAATATTTCTAAACAAAAAAAAGTAAACATGCATGTTAGGTTTCTTGGCTTCTTGCTGCAAGTGTGTCTTATCAGGAGAGCTACCTCAATGTCTAAGTGAGACGTAGAGTAATGGAGAAAACAAAAAAAAAAAAGCTTAAAATTGCAATTGGATCTCATTGTTACACAATGCTTAGAAATAGTTATTCTAAACAATTTTAAAGAGATTAGTTTTTCTAAATTGTAAGAAATAATTCATAATCACAAGTTTATGTCTTAATTCTATAAGAACATTATCCAAATCAAATTAGTACTTACTTCAATCATGAGCAAGATTGGTTCGCACTACTCCCTTACTTGAGTCAAGCCAGACCCAAGTAGAATACTGTGAGGTCCCCTACTTGGAGATCCCGAAGGCCTGCGAGTCCTAGGCAGAAGTCTCAAGGGAAGAGTAAAGTGACATAATTTTTTTTTTGGCTAAAATGGCATGCAAATTGAAAAGTCCAAAAGTACTGTGGAAGCATGGTATATACATATGCACAAATCAAAAGATAAGGAGATATAAAACACAAAGCACATCCCCAAACAAAAACCTTGGTACAAGATCACTACATCAAAAGTTAAGCTGGTAGCCTCTTGTACCCCAAAACCACAAAAACTCCCCCAAACCTGACGGCTGGGACCACCCTGTACGACCGGATATCCAAGCACTCATATGCTGATGCTCTCACCCTCAATCTTTGCCTTCTCTTCACCTGGAATGATGTAAAGTAAGGTCGAGTCACAAGACTCAGCAAGCATATAGAAGAAATATGGTAAGGTTGAAAATAAATCCTCCACACAGAGTACAACCCATCAAATGCCGTGATGGAAGTCAAAGTGCCATGCCATGCCATGCTTACAATACTCAACAATCAACTCAAATAAATAAACTAATGCACATAATGGCAGTTCTTGGGGCCCACATAAGAAATGCACAACCCGGCACCCAAGTCTGCATACAAACCTGTCGTAGCCATGAACTAGTTGGCATAAATCATATGAGCCCGAGGCCCTGGTTAGCAAAGATATATGAGCCCGCGGCCCTAGCTAGCAAAGATATATGAGCCTCCGGCCCTGACTAGAAAAGATATATATAGTATCGTATCCAAGCAAAGCAACAAATAACACATGCAATGGCTTCTGCAGCATTAACATGATAACAAGGCCCCCATAAGCCAAGCATCAGGCCATGCTACGCCCACATAAATTATTTACACAAGCGAATGCTCTAAATGCATATGCTCGCCTAACATACACAAGTCAGTACTCAGGAGGCCAATTGTGTCATGCCAGTGCTTACACCCCCAACACATACAAACATGATCCCCACTGAATGCAAGCCCAATCCCATACACTGCAATGCCATGCAATGTGTCACATAATGACAGAGTTGGTTGAGAGTGACCAGGCACTAATCGACCATCTGTGACTAGGGAGCAACCAGTCGATAGCCATCCTCGGCTCGATTGACGGTTCGCTTCCATATCACCAAATGGTCAACATATCACCTCACCGATTAACAGCTTATGCCTCTCGTTATCAAGACTCACACCCGCGGGACACCATAACCACAACTAACTCCCACCAATCCACTAGGGACCTAGCCTCAGATCAAGCTCGGCATCATTCCCAAAGAAATAGGAGCGATACAATACCCTGTTGGCACACGACCAATAAAATCTCAGCGAGTCTCATATTTAATTTGAATTAATTTATACTAATAAAATCTTTAATTCGTATAATTAATATGCGCAACAGAATTGAATTAAGGAAAGACGTAGAATTCATAAATGGAGGGAGTTCACAAAGGAAGCAGAGAGCTTGCCTCTAACTAGGGAATTTCAGTATTTTTAAGCCCACACGTGACTAAATTAATACACGCTGCAAAATAATATAACTTCTCAAAATTAACGAAATTGCACACAACATTAAATTCTAATCGTACAAAATCATTAATATATGTTTCTCTACTTACTTGCCTAATTAAATCTTGATAAATCCTTAATTTCTCCCAAATTTTCTCAATTTCCACTGTCACTTGACGCTGCTTTCTTTCCATTTTTTCGCTTCAATTTGGTCTCTGTTTTGCCCGATGTAATACTATATATATATATATATATATGAGGGAAATTAAGGCCAAAAAGTCACAAATAGAAGCCCCTGGAAGCTGGCTGCGTGGCGGCCAAATCTACTGCCTCCCTAACCCAAATGACATCGTTTTGGGCTTGGAGTTGGCTGAAAAATTCAGCCTTAATTTTCCTTCAGCTGTGCAGCCTGCCCAGCTTGATCTCACATCCACGCCCCAACCCCCATGCACACCTGCCACTTGATCTGCTCCAGCAACACTCCCTATTTTTTTCTTTATTTAACTCCCTATTTCATTTCTTTATCAATAAACTTCAATTTTATTTATTTTACCTTACATATATGTTTAACTACTATAAAATTTTATTATTTATTTTGTAATTTAATAATAAATATTATGATATTATATATTAATAATATTTAATATATTTTTAAATCAATTTACTAATTTTATAAAAAATAATTATTTAATAAAATATAATTTAATAGCAAAATTAAGATTTTAATATAATAAAATTAAAATTCCAACAACGGTCATATTCCAACGGCTATATTTCAACGGTCATATTCCAACGGCCATATGCCAACATCCATATTCCAAAGGCCATATTCCAACAGTTTATAAATAAATGATCCATTTGGTTAAAAAATTTACAGCTCACAAATCTAAAACACCAACTCACATTAGCCACCATGTCCAACATCTACCGTATGTTCTTTCGAATGATCCATGAAGAAGTTCAAGATGATGAAGAAGAAGAGGCTATTGTTACAGCATTAGTTGAACACTATATTCAATCTGGGGATCACGGCTCTGTATCACGTCGTCGTGGATCCGTGATGAACCACCGTGTCATCAATCGCAATAGAGTTGAAGGTCATGAGAGGCTTTATTGTGATTATTTTGGTGATTCTCCTACATATCCACCATATTTATTTCGTATGTGTCAATTATTATTTCTACGAATTCAAGTACAATTGAATCACATAATTCATACTTTGTTCAAAGATATATTGCTACAGGAGTTCCTGGATTATCATCACTCCAAAAAATTACAGTTGCATTAAGGATGATTGCATATGGATCACCTGCAGATGTTGTGGATGAATATGTCAGGATTGGCGAAAGTACAACAGTAGAGATTTTGAAAAGGTTCATGAAAGCAGTGGTTGAGGTATTTGGTGAACAATATTTGAGGCGACCAAATAGTATTGATATTGCAAGGTTGATGATCGTGGCTAAGCAACGCGGGTTCCCAGGAATGTTGGGTAGCATAGATTGTATTCATTGGAAATGGACTAATTGTCCAACTGTATGGCATGGAATGTATACAGGTCATGCCCGTAAACCAACCATTATTTTGGAAGTAATATTTTCATATGATCTATGGATATGACATGCTTTTTTTGGATTACTAGGATCATTAAATGACATTAATGTGTTAGATAGATCCCATGTATTCTCAGAATTGGCAAAAGGTTGTGATCCTGAAGTAAAATGCACTATCAATGGGCATGAATATACCATGGGATATTATCTTGCCGATGGTATATATCCCTTGTGGTCTACTTTTGTTAAAACCATTCCATCTCCTCAAGAGAATAAGACGAAATTTTTTGCTGCACAACAAGAGTCTATTAGAAAGGATGTCGAAAGAGCATTTGGAGTCCTACAATCACAATTTGCAATAGTACGTGGACTATGACGTTTTTGGGACGTTCAAACACTCAAAGATATAATGACGACCTGTATAATCTTACACAATATGATAGTTAAAGATGAACGTGGTACAGTTCATGAGGGTGTGGATTCCGAATATGATACAGTTGTTGGCACTCCAACAATTGAATTGTCTCGCAATCTCACAAATAAAATTATGGACTTCATACAGGTTCACCATCAAATTTGAGACAGCCAAGCTCATATGCAACTAAAAAATGATCTTGTGGAGCATTTGTGGGAACTTTTATGGTAAACAATAGAATTGAAATAAATTAATGTACTTGTTTTCTATTGTTTTAATAAAAAATTGTCAGTTCCGAGTCAACATCTGTGAGAAATAGCCATCAAGTTAGATGTTCATGAACTTCACCTAATCCCAACTCCATACATTAATAAAAGTAAATGATACATACATTAATGCCTACTCCAATTAGAAATATGGGAACCTTGCATTAATAAAATGAAAAGATACATACATTAATCCAACTCCAATTACAAATCTGGGTGCAACATTGCATTTCGCTTTTTCTGAATAATTTCAACTTTGAGAGCTTTGTAATATTCAGCTTGAAGTTCATCCATATTGCTAGTATCAATCCCAATAATTCTTTCTTCATAAAGTTGTTGCTCGCGTTCTTCCCTTTTTCTTTCTAGTTCAACCCTATTGCTTTCCAACTTTAACATCTCATTCGCTTGTTCAATTAATAACATTTGGGATTGCGTTCTCTTTTCAGTAATTTCTTTCAACACGTTTGCTAGTTCCCCAGTAGAAGAGTCTATTACCTTGGATTTATTGTTTTGCCCACGTTCTTTTGTAGCATCTCTTCCCATTGGTTGTTCCAATGAAGGGTCGCTATGTCAGACATCAATATCATCCAAGTTCATCGAATCAAAAGTAGATGGTGATGATGTTGCTGGACTTGCATGTCGAGAACTTTTAGATTTTTTCTTCAACGAACTCGAAGAAAATTTTGGTGCATATCGCAACTCATGCCAACAATGTAGAAATGTGAAAGTAGACTTTTGTAAGCTCTTGTACATCTCTATTGCTTGAGAAATCTAATAAATTAAAAATAATGTCAATAACTATGACTTTCAACATGATATTAATAATTAGCAATAAAAGAATAATGATAGAGGTTACCTTATATATCTTGTTCTGTTGTTCCACTTTGATTTTTGACATCTATTTGGTTATAATATCCTTGAAATTTACTTACAGCAAGTTGGATTATAGACCAACAATGCATCAGCGAATTAGAATTTCGATCAAATTCAAACTCTTTGTACTAATGGAAATAGGCATGAACCCTTTCCCAATACCTTTCTTTAGTTTGATCATTATCATGTGCAACATCCATACTAATATTTAGCCATGTTGACATGAGCATGCAATCCTCTTGCGTTGAGAAATTTTTTGTTTGTACCTTTGAGTGTGTGACTTCGGATGAATCAGGTAGGGATGGAGTGGTTGCCACATTTTCATATTCGTCTACAATATTCTAGTCATGGTTGAGCAAATTTATGTAGTAATGTTCATTATTATCCCCATCCATAGCAAACAAAATGCAATTGGTCAACCTGAGACAAACATTAATATTTAAGGAATTCAATTAGATAATAGAAGGTTTGATTAAAATTGGGCATTGATTAAACTTGATTAACAGTTTCTAGTTTACAACCTCATAATTCTCTCATCCATCAACATTGTTTCTCAATCATAATAGCTATCTTGTTGGACAGGTGTGCATGGTGGGTGTAGCTGTCTCATAGAGAGGTGAGGAATTGAGGTAGCACTAGGCTGCCTTCCTCTTAGCACCTCACGTTTTAGGGGGCAAGGGCTTAACCTCCCCCCCAATAATGCTACTAATAGGAGATTAACCTAATTAAGCAAAATTAGAATACAAATTCCAACTCCTTTTCCTCCTCCAAACAAAACATGATCTAACCAACACCAAGCAATTTAATTAACACAGAAAATTCAACTTGGGAAAAATTATACAAAGATTATCACATAGTGTAGCCAACTTACAGAAGTAAAAAAAAAAAAAAAAAAATTACACTCATTGTCTTCAGTTTTGTGGATCCCTTCCTTATCCTTTAATCTCAAGCTCTATATGATACTTTTATCCTAACGCTTCAATAATTTAGAAGAAAATATGTCATGGCAATTCTTACTTCCAATTTAGAACAAAAAAAAAAAAAATAAAAAAAATCAAGTATTGATTCTAAAGGATGAAAAAGGTAAGACCAACGGAACATGTTAAAAAAGGTAAGTAAGGAAGAGAATATTAAATTAGGAAACTAAATGGGTTGCGCTGTAGCAAGAGTTAATTAAAATGAAATTTACGGAAATAGATTTGCGGAGGAAGTTGCTGAAGAAAACGTTGAAGAAGATTTGCCGAGGAAGCTGCTGAAGAAGACTCGTCGAGGGAAGACGCTGCTCGTTGCTGTTCTGCCGGATTTGTTGCAGGGAAGACGCTGCTAGTTGTTGTTGGTGTTGTTGTTCCACCGGATCTATTGCAGGCAAGGCACTGCAAGTTACTGCTACTGTTCCGCCAGATCTGTTGCTGTCGCCGATGCTCGTTGCTGCTATTGTTCGTGGCTACCGGATCTGGTGTGTGTCGTCGAATCTACTACTGTCGTCGCTGCCCTACAACTTATCTTTACCCTTCCCGCATTTGGTTCTTTCTTCCCGTCTTGAGCAGTTGGGGGGGGGGGGGTGAGGAAGAGATAGGGAGAAAAATTCAATAGCCAACATTGACGAAGCATTTCCAGGTTGTCAAAAATTTAGCGAGCAAAAATAGCAATAGCGAGTTATGCTGGAGCTCGTTTTCTGGAACAGTCTCGCCACAAATAGCTTTGGCGAGTTGAAAATAACACTGCTGGAGATAGCCTTACAACTTAAATCATGACCTAGGACTTAATACATGTAACCTTAATTTTCTTGTTACTCTCCCTTTTTGATTGTTCTCTAAATTCCAACTAGTAACTTAATCATCGGAGGTGACCTTAGGGGACAAAAGGCATACCCCTTGCTTGCTAGAGTTTAGTAGATGATATCAAGATTGTTAAACTCGAGATTTTCCAGTAGGATCGAATGAGAGTCTATAAAATCGAATCGTAAATTTGGATTGGAAAATTATAAGATTTTAGAGATAATTAAAATATTTTTTAATATATATAAATATATGTTCATAATGACATAATTTTATGAAAAATGAATTAATATTGTTTAATAACATAATTATTTATTACAACTTTATTTCTTATGAATGAAATACATCTACCTTTTTCAAAATAACTTCATCTATAAATTGCAAAAATACTAAATAATATGAAATTTCTAAATATCTATCATTTATTTTCATTCATCAATCCATAATCAAAATTTGAATTATTAGTTTATATATAGTGTAAATTTTCATAAGTCAGTCATAACCTAATACAAACTAAGAGGAAACATGCAACGAAAAATAAAGAATAGTTGAGGCTATGAATCGACAAAGAAGAAAACAAAAATCAACGTCAAAAAGGAATTAGACTAAGAAACAGACAAAAGAACAAACAGAAGAAGCATACCTCTTTAAGTGGAATTGACAGCAGTATTGAGCAATCAGAGTTGTGAATGGATTTGTGTTGCAAACAATAACACCAAGCAAGCAAGCAATGGAAATGTCGATTTGTGTTTGTGCATCGACGGAGGCTCGGCTAGCAGTTTGTGCTTGTGAATTGACTGGTTGGAGTTGTGAATTGACGACAACACTGAGCACTAACCAATCAAGCCACAAGGGAGAACACAAATAAGGGGGCCTAGAAGAAGTAAAGCTTCATAGAGGGCAACCTTCGAATCATGAATCAACTTTGATTTTATTAAATTTTGATTTTATAAACGAATTGACTTGTTTGGAGTTATATAACACGTAAACTCGTACAAGTTGACTCACGAATTTGACAATAATGGGTGATATCTCAGCTCCTAGTTCCTAATTACATCAAATACAAATCTTGTTAATATGGTTAATTTTTATTTTTTAAACAAAATAAAAAAAGATTTCATAAAAACACTTTTATAAGAGTATTTAAAAAAATACATTATTAATAAGATTTTGTAACACTCAAACTTGATATTAATAAAATAAGGTAAATCATAATGAAGTATTAATTAATTATCTATTTCTAATAGATTAATGCAATTTTTAATATTATTAAAAAAAATAGAAAGATCACTCTCATCTTCGATGACTCTTACAAGAAAATAAAAAATAATTTTATTTTCTAAAAAAAATATGAAAAAATGAAAATGGGAATGGGATTTCTAAAAAGACTAGTTTAATTGTTATGAAAAAATGAAATAATTTATTTTCTCAAAAAAATAAAAAAATCATGATAAAATATATTGAAAAGTCTTTTCATTTGATGTATCTTGAATCACAGTCCACTTGCAAAAATATTAGGCTAAAAAATAAATAACTTAAAAAGGGAGAAAAAAAAACCATGAAAGGTAAGGAGAGAAGGTCTCTTGTCCAAGTCTCCCAGAGATCTCTCCATAACCTCTCATTCAGACATGCAAAGAAAATTTTTCAAGCGAGAGATAAGTCTCTTGGGAACATTCTAAATGTGGTGTTAATCAAAGCATGTTAACTAGTCTCTGAAACGGATGTTTTGAAAATCAAAATAAATTATCCCGAAAGATGTAAATACTTTCCCATTTGTCAGTTTAAGCCTCTATAAATAAGCGGTAATTTTTCACTCTTTAGTTATACAATAACTCCTACACAATCTACTTGAATATTTTTTTTTAAGATAAAATTGACTTAAGTAGTAGAGGGCTCACACAATCGAGAGACACTTTGGATCTCTAACTATTTTCTATTTTGCAGTCTCCCGAAAACCTAAAAACTATTATCTCACAATTATAAATTTATTACTGTATGTCGACGACAACAACATTTGATTAGAAAAATAAGGGTCAAAAGAATGAAAATGAGAATAGAATTCCTACAAAAGAGTGTTTAATTGTTATGAAAGAATGTAATCAAAATTTGATTGTATTTGATCGTGAAATCATGATAAAGATATACACCTTTTACTCAAAATCAATCAAAATAAAAACTATACAAGAAGTCAGAGAAAGTTTCCAAAGCCTGCATCAGAAACTTACGTAATAATTTTATGACTTAATATTTAGGGATTAATATTTATTTGATTATCGTAAAATAAAAGTAAAAGTAAAATAGATGTGTAGGTTAAGTTATATTCGAAAATATTAAGATTTGGCCAATCACTTAATAACTCAAATTCTCCCGATATAATTTGCTGTCTTCTTGAGATTATCGTTCTTGTGTGATCTCTTACTGCTCGTACTCTCGATTTTAACAGAAGAGATAAATTACAGATGAACTTTTGCCTTTTACCTAATCTAAATATCGAACTCGTAACCTCTTTCGACATAGAAATGAGTGTCTCTAATTAATATAAATATATATATATATATATAATATTATCATTTAAAAATGTAGAGTCAGGAGCGTAATAAATTTTCAGTATATGATGGCCGTGTCCTTGCAATACTCATATCGGCTCTCTCATTCTCTCTCTGTCTCGCTCTCTGAGCCCAAAGAAATTCAGAGATATATCAGATATAGGTAGCAATATCCTGTCAAAGATGAAAAGCGAGGGCGCCATGGATGAACGTAAAGCGCCCTTGTTAGAGCATTCATCCCCCGCCGTCGGATCCAAACATCAAGAAGACGAAGACGAAGATGTCGATCTTACGCGGAGAGTCTTGGTTGAATCCAAGAAGCTATGGCACATAGTTGGCCCAGCGATCTCCAGCCGCATCGCCTCCTACTCCATGCTTGTCATCACCCAGGCCTTCGCCGGCCACCTCGGCGACCACGAGTTCGCCGCCATCTCAATCGCCAGCAATGTCGTCGTCGGCTTCAACTACGGCCTCTTGGTACGTTAAAATTCATTGATTTGAGTCCTGTCCTGTCGAGTCTCTGGCCACTAGTAAGAACACTATTTGGTATCTATCTGTACCCAAAGGCTAGACTGCAAAAGATCTTTCGGGGTGCACGTGACCCGAATACGAGACCCTCAAATTCAGTAGCGTACGTGACCACGTATCAGTAGACTATCATTTGATGTGGATGGTGAATCTCCTGTTTGTTGATCTAATATGGTATATATACTAATCAACAGTTGGGGATGGCGAGCGCTTTAGAGACGCTATGCGGTCAAGCTTATGGAGCCAAGAAATACCACATGCTGGGGATATATATGCAGCGTTCTTGGATAGTTCTCTTCATTTGTGGAGTCCTGCTTTTGCCGGTTTACATATTTGCCTCTCCGACACTGAAGCTGCTGGGGCAGCCGCCGACGGTGGCGGAGCTCTCCGGCTCGGCGGCCATATGGATGATTCCGCTGCAGTTCAGCTTCGTTTTCCAGTTCCCGCTGCAGCGGTTCCTGCAGAGCCAGCTGAAGACCGGCGTGATCGCCTGGGTGTCGCTGGCGGCTCTCCTGGTCCACGTGTTCGTCAGCTGGCTGTTCGTTTACCGCCTCAAGCTTGAAGTCGTCGGCGTGGCCGTGACTTTGAACTTCTCGTGGTGGGTTCTGGTGATCGGGTTAATGGGTTACATCGTGTTTGGAGGGTGCCCTCTCACCTGGTCCGGCTTCTCCATTGAAGCCTTTTCTGGTCTTTGGCAGTTTGTCAAACTCTCTGCAGCTTCTGGCGTCATGCTCTGGTCCTCTCTCGATCTCGATCTCGATCTCGATATATCTGTGAGTTCTGATCTCACTGAGTTGTTTGTGTTTAAATTGAATTGAACAGTTTGGAGAATTGGTACTACAAGATACTGATATTGATGACCGGAAACCTGAAGAATGCAGAAATAGCGGTGGATGCTCTGTCCATATGGTGAGAGAGAAGCTTCTTCATTCTCATCTTCTCCTTTTATTTATTTATTTATTTATTTATTTATTTTTTGGGTTCATTTGTATTGATTATTTTCGTTTATTTCTATGATACCCAAAAGATTTATTCTATTTGATCGTACGTTTTAATGTTTTGAAGGTCCAAAACTTATTAAGATTGATTAGGGGGAAATCTATGTCTGCCTAATGATGAAACCATGCCCAGATGGCAATATCAACTCTATTAGTGTGGACTTGAACAATATGTGTTTTCATAAGCAGTATTCCTCACAAGGTTTGTCTCTATCCGAGTATTTGTGAAAAAGGCGAGGTTTATTCATCTTGTATAGAGCATTCAGCTTTTGGTTTACCCATCGGAGTTTTATGCTTTTACACACAAGTGATTGAGATACTCAAAATTATCATCTTTGAGATTCCTAGATTTGATGATTCTATATTATGAAAAAATTCTTCGTTCCAAATAGAGAAAAAGAGGAGATATATGGTTGTGTCAAAAATATTTTGAGTTTAAGATAAATTGTCGTTCATTCCTCCTTATCCAAAGAAGAGATGAAAGCCAAGTAAAAATATCTCTTGGGGATGTGATGAATTAGTAGTTATTTTTTGATAGTTAATTCTTGAAACTAAGCCGAAGAGAGCTATATCATCTCCCTCTCATTTAATGACATGACACGACCAGGTGGCATGATAAGATTTTAATTTTTAACCTATTTATTATTCTCAAATCATATATATCTGTCGAATATCTACAAATAAATATTCTCAATTGAATAGTTGATGGACTATATTTTAAAATCCATTTAGTTGTTGGTTATATGTCTAGAGATTTTGTTTCAAGTACTTTAAACAATGTTCTTAGAGATTGATCAACTAGTTATTTAAACTCGTGATATTACTAAGCTTGTTTAGTTTTATTCATCTCAAAATTAGATTATTATGAAATCATAAACTTAAATATTACGGTCAAAACATGTCTTAAATTTCTATGCATATAATTAATTCTAAAAATGATATCATAACGGTCTTAACAAATAATTTTAGACATTTGTTAAGATTATATAGGTGCATGCCCTGCCCTTAATTGGCCAACCTCTAATGATTCAAACAATTAACGTCAAAGTGTGGTAGAACATATATAATTTTTATAAATTTTTTTATTATACGAAAAGTTTAGATTTTAGAATTTAGAATTTAAAATTTAAAGTAAGCAGAAATATGAATTTGTTTTATATGCTCTTGTGACACAATTAGGAGAATTTGGTTTGGAATGAATAGTCCCTATGCATGCTCTACCACTAAAACACCTTAGAAGCTCATATTTATATCAGTAATATAAAGTGTTCCAAAATATTAAAATGAGTGTTCAAAGTCACGCTTTCAAGGAACGTGTTGTGGCTAGCTTTGTATTGTCATGACTGAACTATATTATATACAATCGACTGAATATTTAAGTTTACGTGAATATTCGATGGGCATTCTTCATGCCCACTGACTGATCATTTATTATTGATTAATTCATTAGATTTAGCCTCTTTTGTTTGTCCTTAAACTCTATGCAGCATGAACATCAACGGGTGGGAAATGATGATTCCTCTGGCCTTCTTTGCCGCCACTGGGTACGTTGTCACATATTTAACTTTAACATTTGTGATACTAATGACTTACATTAATAGTTGATATTACGTCTCGTATTAATATAAATTTATAAAAATTAATGTAAAGAGAAATATTATATTTATAAATAAGTAAGTTTGATAAATAATTTTTATAAATATATAATAATTATACCCATTATGTGACATCTTATTTTAGAGCTAGTCATAAGAATAATCCAATCTTTTTCGTAACTTTGTAATGTTACTAGTCCTTTTAATTTTGACAATCAGATCCAAATTGATTCAATCAAATATAGTTTTCTCTAACATGTGAAATCAATTTAAACGGAGTGTGTTCATATTTATTTAATATGTCAAATATTATATATATAATAATAATATTTAAAAGACTCACATTGACACATAAGTAGAAAAAAGAAGAAAAAAAATAAATGAATTATGTGTAACAAGTTATATTTTTTTATTTATTTCTGTGTAATGTGAGTTTCACAAATATTATTGTTATATGACAGTTGACGTGACAAATTAGTATGAACACATTTTTTCTAAATCGATGAATAAAATTATACATAATTAAAATAATTTAGATTTAATTGTTAAAATTAAAATATAAAATAAAATTATAAATTTATAAAAATATTAAATTATTTTCATGACTGGCTATTTATCTTATATTTTTCTCCATCTTGTGTCGCCCTAATGTCACAAATCTGAGAAGTAATATACAATTTTCTAAGGTTTGACCCTACTAGGTTTTATCCTTTCAAGAAAGTAAGTATCAATTCATAGCCACAAGACATAATAATTAAATTAAGAGTATCCCCCTTTTTAATTTATTAATAAAAGAAAAAAAGTAAACCCACAAAATCAGAGAATGTCTCCAGCTTTCTCTAACTTTCATTTTCTGCAGCTTTCTCTAAAGCTTTTTCTAACTTTTCCTGAATTTCTCTGATTTTGTGGGTTTATTTTTTTCTTTTATTAATAAATTAAAAAGTGAGATTCATACCACTTGGACTGATGATGTCGTGCAGCATTCCTCTTAAGTTAAGTGCGAACATAAAGACCAAAGACATGAAAAACATGGTCTTTTCTCTCGTCGCCTTGTCAGTAACTTTATGTATTATTGTCCTGTCCTTTAGCTGTAGGACAGTGAAAGAAAGGACCACTGTTCCATTGACTTGAAAGATTTTATTTAAATTAAAAAATAAAAAAAAAATTAAATATGAATATAATGTTGCTCGCGAACATAATGTTTAATCAACGTGAGCACGATGGGTGGGGGCAGGGCCGGCCCAAGGCATAGGCTACTAAGGCCTATGCCTAAGGCCCCTCAAAAATTTGGGGCCCCAAACAACCCTCCCCCCCAAAACAGCCACCGCCTAGCAGCACGACCCCCCAACACAGAAAATTTGGAACCCCAAAATAATCTCTCCTCCCCCCCCTCTCCCCAGGAATTTGGGGCCCCCCAAAAAAATTCCCCCCCCTAACCCACACACACAGAATTTGGGGCCTCCAAAAAAAATACTCTCCCACCCACACTATTTTCGCCTAGGGCCCCACTAGGCCTTGGGCCGGCCCTGGGTGGGGGTGTGGGGGGTGCCACTCTCTATTCCCCTTATATCAAATACTAGGAAAAGAAATAAAAAAAAAAAGACAACGATATAGATACAAAATAATAATATGGAATATATCTTTATCATTTCTTTTAAAAAATGAATATATTTAATCTTGTAATTGTGTATGCATGACGATAACAATAGGGTTAGGGTCGCTAATGAGCTAGGAGCAGGCAATGGTAAAGGTGCCAAATTCGCGACAATAGTGTCGGTGACAACGTCGGTAACAATCGGGCTCTTCTTCTGGTTGATGATTCTGATCTTCCACAATGAAATTGCCCTAATATTCACCTCTAGCAAACCTGTCCTCAAAGAAGTAAGCAAGCTCGCAATGCTGTTAGCCTTCACTGTCCTCCTCAACAGTGTCCAACCAATTCTCTCAGGTAATTTAAACATATATGTGTACAGTCAGCCCTCCATTAAAATACATATTTTAATTCTTGTATTTACATATTTATTTATTTAAATATTAAAATTTTTATTATTTCAATTACACTTCTAAACTATGTAATTTTGAATCAATTATACTTTTAAAATTTTTATTATTTCAATTACACTTCTAAACTATGCTTAATTTATTGTTCTCAGTAAATTTGTCGAGATGTGCAATTAACTCAAAATTGCATAGTTCAAGAGATAATTGAAATAACAAAAAGTTCGAGTGTCTAAATAAAAAAAATGTACAAATACAGATTGAGTAATTAGTTCATTAATTAGGATTAATTTACTTTAATTTGTTGGGTGATTCTTGTTGGCTTAGGGGTTGCTGTTGGATCCGGGTGGCAATCCGTTGTTGCATACATCAACTTGGGATGTTACTATCTGATTGGGGTACCCCTTGGACTTGTAATGGGATGGGTCTTCAACTATGGAGTTATGGTATGAACGTCTCAGCATCTCTTTTCTCATCAATTTTCTCATAAATTTTTAAATAAAATTAGGCAATAATATTAAATGATTAATGTTTTTACTATTATTTATTTATTGATAATAAATAATAATATAATATACATATAATATATTATTAAAGTATAAACTAGTTAATTCTTGTTTAGATTTTTTTGTATGAAATTTTTTGTTGAAATGATATATGTTGATGTGTATGCATATTTTTTAAAATTTTATATTGAAAATAAGACAAAAAAATTTTTAGGATCCAGTCAATCTGATCCAATCCTGACCCTAACCAGTTTCATTTTCAATATGAGAATTTTAGGATTATTTGTCTCAATTCGAGTCGAATGTCCCACACTCAACCCCATGATTAATCTACACTCACGAACAATTTATACATACTTGTTTAATGGTTAAGCAATAATATTAAATGTATTTTTTTTTATATATAAGTTGTATTTATTGCATCTTATTTAACTTTCAAATAATTTTATTGATTGATTAAAGTAAAATATATTTACTCAGCCAATAAATTATTTAATTTTTAAAAATAAAATACAAAAAAATATGTATTATGCAAGAATAAAATGTATTTATTATTATTTAACCATTACATAAACATTAAAAAAAAAATAGGGAACATGCTTTAAAACGTAGGGTATATCCTACAATGTCATGGAGAGCCTTTTAATTATTGGATTAGAATCATTGTATTTATGGAAATCAATCACTCTCTAACTTTGGATTAATTAAATAATAATAATAGGGTATATGGGCTGGAATGATTTTTGGAGGGACTGCAGTTCAGACCTTGATATTGACAATAATTACCATTCGATGCGACTGGGACAAAGAGGTAATTAAGCTTCTCTTAATTATATCATTTCATTACACTCTCTTAATATCAGCACTTTTCATTTAATTCTTAGTTTCCTTAATTTTTGAAATCAAAATTAATGAAAAATATTATTTTCCCCCTTAAACATTACTCCCATTCCATATTATTCTCATTGTTTGCTTGAAAATAAAAATAATTAAAACTATACATGTTCTCTCAACTATTATTTTGTTACTTCATATAGTTTATGAATTTTCAACAAGCAAATATCTTTTCATTTCTATTTTCAAAAATTGAAATGTTTGGAAAAAAAATTCATGATGATATATATAATTTTTTCTATAAATAAGAATTTCATTAAAAGTAATTATAAAGCGTCAATAGTTATTGTTAGGGCAAACTCCCCATGTTCAAATGTTAGAGGAACTCTTGATTTTTATATACAAATATCTTCATTTTGAATTCAAATTTCCGATCTTTATTTGTCTTCGCTTGAACTTATTTTTCAAAATTATTAGAAAACAATAGTAGTACTTATGGTTTATGTATTAAAACTGCAGGCAGAGACAGCAAGGTTGCGCTTGAAGAAGTGGGGAGATAGAATTGATGAGAGCAATGCATGATATGTACAAATTTGATTATGGGGAATGTGGAACATAATTAAACTTGTGAGACTATTGATCACGCAAAGTTATCCCTATCCAATTCAAATGATGTAATAATTTATGAACTAGACTCGGGCAAGTTGAATCGAGTTAATTGACAATTAGTCAATAAATTGATCGATTTTTTTTTACTTGTTATAAAATGTTTAGATATTCAGTCGACTATTCGTTGTCGTCTACAGATAAGAATTGATGGGATCTATCATCTTTCGAGTGAAAATAAATCTTGTAATACAGCCAAGGGTGGATCCAGCCAGGTGGGGTTTGGGCTGGGCAAAATTTGAGGTGGGCTGAACTAAATTAAGGCTAGGCTAATACTAAAAAATTAATAAATTTACATTACAAAATTTAATTTTCTTGTGGGCTGAGCCCAAGGCAGCTCACTAGTAAATCTGTCCATGAATACAGCGATAGCTAGCTTATTCATTTTTTTTATTAGTAAGTGTATATTAACTAAAAAAAACCACAAAGCGTTTATGGTTTATGTAGAGTATATCTCGAGTAACCACAAAAAACTTAACAAACTAGGGGAGAAACCACAAAGAACTACTCTAAAAACAAAGCTAACTTGCCAATATATATGCATATTAAAATATGCAAATGGCTAGCACTATTAATGTACAAATACTAAATCTTTGGAACCTTTCTGAGCTTTCTCTATTGCACTCTTCTTCTTTTTTCTCTCTTTGTTTAATCGAAACTTAGATTTAACAAGAACATACCTTGAGTTATTTGTTCTCTCAAATGCACAAACCTCCTCCTCCACATGACCTCATCTACTTTTACTCTTAGTATTCATTTTTGACTCATCAACACATCTTCCTTCTAAGGGACGATTTAAATCCCCCAAAGAAGGGAGCAAAATCTATTCTCCATCAATGAATCCTGTAATTAATGAATCAACCAATTTCACTTCTAAATTTGATTTCAATTGCAGAAGAAATCTGGATTTGGTTCCTATGGTGGTGGGCAACAACAATGGCAATTGACACTCGTTGGGAAATTCAACAGTTTCAACCCAACTCCGTGCGGACCTTTTTTGTCATTAGCATCATTAAGAATTTATAAACTATTCAGCAATTCATTTGATGAACTGATAACTTATTTTTTGATAAATTACCTCAAAGTCAATTGATATTGATCAATTAAACCACTATATTTAGCCTCGAAATTGAATTATTTATTATCTTTTAAAATTAGTTACTATATTTTAGAAAGATACAAATTGTAACAATTTAGAATTTAATTTGGGCATTTGTAACCGTAGAGAATTGTTTTGATAGGAGCAAAGCTGACGTTATAAATTGAATTAAAATGTTATTGGATGATATTAAGATGAAATCTACCATAACAGCTAATTTGGGCCCGAATATAAAAATATAAGGCATATTTGGTTCTTTTTAAAGTCCAAACGCTTATTTAGATCGAAGTCTTAATTTACAATAATTTATACAAAAACAAATTTGACTTCAAAAACCAAAGTACAATAACTTGGTCATCACTTCCTATCAAGTTAACAAGTAACAACTCAGCCGACTTAGCAGATTTAACCGAGTTGGGTCGCACTTATTCTTCTCACTTTACCCAACTCAAACCCTAGAGTGTCTCTGCCAAAGGCCTCTTTGCAGTAAACAAAAGCTTAGACCTCTCTTCACAGCCTTCCAGCCCTTTCAAAGTATACATTTTTTATGTCCCAACTTATTCTCATACTAAGAGGTGCTACACTTAGTCAATGTCACTATATTGAACGAGGCTAGAGCAACCTTTGCCTCACTTGCACACTTGATTTAGAAGAATGCATGAACAACCAAATCACAATTCCAGAGAAAGAAACTCTCATTTTGGATCTAAAGAATACTTCTTTACTAAAACTTCTAGATGCATTACAAGAAAAATGGCTTTTCCTAACACATCTTTTAGCAACGTTTTTGATAACTTGTACTATTGACAACTTTTCCTATCAATTTTTTAAACCCCCAGTAAAAGTACCGATTTGCTGGTAGTGTTCAAAAACTCGCCAAGAAAGACTTAGTTCAACTAGTAAGTAAAAGTGTCTATTAATAAAATTATTTTCGTATTAGTAATTAAAGGTGATTTAGTTTAGTTGATAAAAAGGTATGGTTTAAATGTCAGAGGTTCAACTTTCGTAGGTCACACGCACAAATGATTTTCTCTTGCCAATGTTTGGCCTTGTTCAATGTTGTTGTTGATTAATACAAATGAGAAGGGTGGAGATATATATAACCATCCACTTATAGAACGCTCTGTCATTAATGACTCTAGCTAGAACATTCTAGTTTTTACCCAACTGCTACATGACTCTTCTCATTATTAGACTTCTCTATACTAGACTAGAATATATCAGAATAATACAGAATATGCAAGAACACAAAAGGACTTGTTAAGATATTCTAAGATAATATAGAATAGTCCAAAGTCTTCTAGGCACCCCATCTCCCTGGAGACCATGTAGAACCTTCTTAGAAACCTCTAGGGTTTTCTTGCCGTTCGCCTTCATCATGTCAGCATCATCTCCTAGTAGCTCCCAGGCCTTGTTCATTCCATTTAGCCAATGTGCCCGTTACATGTATCTTGTCTCACTAAAATTGGTTTAGTGATGGGTTAAATTTAGCGAAAGAATGAGCGACGAAAAAAATTTCGTCATTGAAGCCTGAATTTAGCGCATGCCCACAAAATAAAAAAATAACACTAGCCTCCTGCATGCGCCCGCCCTCCCCTCATGTTCGCAACACGTGGCAACTCTGGGATAATAATGCCAGCAATAATTTCAAGTGTTGTACCTTAGAATCGAACCCCCAACCTCCAAGGAGCAAACACCTATATGCACACCCACGAGCCAACCTATCTGGAAGCCTCCTTAACTATTAACGTGCATAAAATATATTTATAGTATTTTCTTCCAAACTTTTCAGAATTATATTTACATTCCAAAATTTTCCAAACTCATTTAATGAATATGAATTTTAATATTAATATTTATTAATTTTATTTCATTACCTATTCAAATAGAAGTTTATAAATGATTATATTAGCAGCAAAAAATTCTATTCTTATTTTGATTTTAATTTGTAATTTCATATTTTATTAATTTTGCAACTTATCGACAAAATTTTTCGTCACTAATTTTGGATTTAATTGGAATTTTTATAAATTCTACATTTAACTGTGAAAAATTTTGTTATCAAATCAGATTTTAAATTTAATTTAAATATTTTATGAATTTCACATTAAATTTTTATAAATGTTTTGTTAAAGGTTATTTACAGTAACATTACTAAGTTTTTGTGTAAACTACATAACCATGTTTAAAAAAACAAACATTGAATTTGTGTATAGACTTCAATTTTAACCTATAATATATGCTTTTGGGGTAGTTCAACGAGCCGGTCGCAACTAGCTGCTTTGCTGCTAGTGATTATATTTTTTCACCATTTGAATTTTCTTTTTATGTTTAAATGTAATTTTTAATTATTTTAGAATCTTTTATTTTGAGTCGGGCCTTTAATGTAAGGGCCCGATTTGTCAGTTGCATGTACCCCGTAAGGGTTATTATTTAAATACTTTTCTGTCATTGTCGGGTTGTGAATTTTCTTTTGGTTGATTATTGTAACCCGTGGTCCTTCTTGGTTAGGTTGGTTAAATTGAGTTGTTAACATGTAAAATTAAAGTATGAATTTTACATTAAATATAAACTCGATTTAATTTATTTTTTAATTTTTTAATTTAAACTTTTGATTTTTAATTTAATTTTTTTTATTTTTAGTGACGGATCTATTTCGTTGCTAAAGTTTTAAATTTTTTATTTAAATTTTTTTTTTTTAATTTAATTTTTTTGGTTTTTAACTACAGATTTGTTTCATCGCTAAATATTAAATTTTTAATTTAATTTTTTTAGCTATTGATTTGTGTTGATGCTAAAGTTTTAAATTTTTAATTTAATTTGTTTTGTTTTTTGGCGACAAATTTTGTTTCATCACTAAGATTTCAAATTTTAATTTTTCTCTTTAGCAAGAATTTGTTTTGTTGCTAAATTTTAAATTTTTAATTTAATTTTTTTCTTTTTTAGCTATGGATTTGTACCGTCGCTAAAGTTATAAATTTTTAATTTAATTTTTTTTGTTCTTTAGCTACAAATTTGTTTTGCTGCTAAAATTTTAAATTTTTAATTTAAGTTTTTTTGTTTTTAGCAACGAATTTGTTCCATCACTAAATTTTTAATTTTTAATTTAATTTTTTTCTTTTTTAGTTACAAATTTGTGTCGTCACTAAAGTTTTAAATTATTAATTTAATGTTTTTTCTTTTTAGCTACAAATTTGTTCTGCCGTTAAAGCTTTAAACTTTTAATTTAATTTTTTTTTCTTTTTATGATGGATATATTTCGTTGCTAAAGTTTAAATTTTTAATTGAATTTTTTTTCTTTATAGTGACTGATTTCTTCTGTCGCTAAATTTTGAATTTTGAATTTAATGTTTTTCTTTTTTAGCAATGGATTTGTGCTGTTGCTAAAGTTTTAAATTTTCAATTTAATTTTTTTTATCATCAGATTTTGTTTCGTAGCTAAAGTTTGAATTTTTAATTTAATTTTTTTTCCATTTTAGCAACATATTTGTTCCGTCACTAAATTTTGAATTTTAAATTTAATTTTTTTTCTTTTTTAGCCACAGATTTGTGACGTCGCTAAAGTTTAAATTTTTAATTTAATTTTTTTTGTTTTTTAGCTACAGATTTGTTTCGTTACTAAAGTTTTAATTTTTTTTTTTTTTTGTGTTTTAGTTACAAATTTGTTCCATCGCTAAAGTTTTAAATTTTTAATTTAATTTTTTTAATTTTTTATCGAGGGATTTGTTTCGTCACTAAAGTTTAAAATTTTAATTTAATTTTTTTCTTTTTTAGTGACGAACTTGTTCCATCGTTAAAATTTTAAATTTATTAAAAATATTAAAAATTATTTAGTGAAGAGGTTTACGTCCCTAATTCCGTCACTAAATTTAGTGACGGGTTTTAGTCGCTAAATTAAAAAAATATTCAAGAATATTAGTAATGGAATATCCGTCGCTAATTAGTGACAAAATAATTCCATCACTAAATTTCGTCGCTAAAAACTATTTTTCTTGCAATATCTCCTGTGCTTATCCTAAGGGCCAAGCCCTGGGTTTCGGCTCACGAAGAACTTGTCTGTACACTTTGGCGAAGTCAAGACAAATATGAGTTTTAATAAAGGTGGAATGATTTAGGCCAAAGGCTAATTGTGATTAGGGCCTCCTTGAATTTCTCTTTTTACAAAAAAATATATATATATATATATATATTGAAAGTTAATTTTTACTTGCAATAAGTATCATACAAATTAATATTAGTAAAAGCGTAATCATCTTATAAGTGTCTATTATGGAAGTTAGGGATTATAATAGCATTATTAAGATATTGATTACATGGTAAGAGATTTTGACAATTTTTAGAATTTAAAATACAGGGTGTAAAATAGGAACAATGCTACATCAACAACTCGGGTGACAACCTTGTTGACAACCCCAAATTATCACGTGTGGTATTTTGACACCAAAATATCACGATAATTTGAACCCAATAAACAACCCAATTTTTGAATACCCCACCAAAACTTTTTTACTTACTCTCTCTCTCCCCCTCTCCCAAAAAAAAAATTGAGTTCTTCCTCACCTTCTCTTTTTCTCTCCCTCCCAACAATGTCTCTTGAGCTTTTTCCTCTCCCAATCCTCTCTCTCCAAAAATCTAAGCTTTTTCCTTCACCTCACCCACTCGCACGAAAGCAAGAACCCACCCATCTGTCCAAAAATATGACGCCTCCTCAATCTCTAAGATTTTCTACGTCCGGTCCTACGACAGCGGCGATCCTCCAGGGTACATTGAATATAATTGGATTTCCCATATTAACCACTATATTCCTTTGTTTCTCCTATTGTGAAATTAAGGTAAAGATTTTATTTGTGGGAGGAAGAGGTTCCATCAATAACAACTGATCTCTCACTTGAGCAAATAAATCATTTAATCCCATTAAAAATAACATAACATATTCCATTTAGTGATGATTTGTAGGAGACCTAAGACATCCACAAGTGCAATTGTTACAATTGCAGTTAGGTTTAAAATTCCCCAATTCATCCCAAATAGTCTTTAATTTGATAAATTAAGCACTTACAAACAAAGAACCTTGAGTAAGGCTCATCAATTCTCACCTCAGTTGCAAGATTCTAGGCTCGTTGCTTTGTTAATAATGTTCCTTCAAATTAATCCATATATGTCACGCCAATTCAAAATAAATGATACTAGTCGAGATTTCCTTAGACACAGCATTAAGAATCCACGAAATAACTATGTTATTATTTCTAATCCAAGCATTTAAAAGGAAATCATCACCTGAAGGTCGCTAGATCGAGCTGTAACAGCCCGCCTTCTAGGGCGTGTTATACCTTAGGAAAATTGAGTCTTATTTTTTTTTTTTTAAACTACGATGCATCTGAAATTTCCTAAGGCCTATCTAGTGTTTAATTTACACACCAGAGATAAATACAATTTACAAAGCGGGAGCTGAACCGAACCTGCTCATGGCATTACATAAATAACCGAACATAGTGTTTATTACAAAGTTATTACATAAGCTTCTGAAAATAAATGCATGTACATAATTCTTAAACTATTCATATTACAACATAGCCTGGCACATTTCCTCGTTTCCTGACGTCTCGCGTCACTATACATCTCCAATCTCGGTATCATTGCTGCAAGGCCCGACTGGAACGTTGAATGTTCTAGGGGCGAACCCAAGAGTTAGATGATGAACCATCTAAGTACGGGTACATAATGCTATAACATGAGTGTATGCAATGTCTTTCATCGTAGGTGTCAACTGCACTCCTTAAACTATCTACCATTCTTATGGCCCATCTTTCGGAGCCGGGGTATCTGGGGGTACCCTTGGTAGTGGTGCCAGTTCGTACTCCCTACGGCCTCATATGCGTGTGATCAACAATATCAACGTGTATTTATGCATTTCATAATCATGTATGCAATCTACGTGATAGATACATATCAAGACATGTCAATATGATGAAACATTTTTGAGAAACATAAACCACTTGTAAATCAAGCATTTTTCATAAAACTAACTTTAATTGAGGAGTACTACTTACCTTCTCAAGCTTATCAGGCTACCTCGAAATCCGTGCCTTGCCTCGATTTGCGTGCCAACCTCAAAATTCATACCAGACACCTCAATGTTGACCTCAAAGCATCCTAATCACCATAGGTATTTAAATAAATATTAAATCCTATTTTTTTCATAATTTTTGGCATTTTCTTTAATTTATCTCTATTTCTTCCTATTTTTCCTCAATAATTCCAAATTAAATATTTCTAGAAATATTTTCTCAAATATTTCACTACAAAAATTCATAAAATAATATTTTAGAATTTTTAAAATTTTCTAGAGAATTTTACTCACCTTGACTTAGCATCTTCGATTTCCTCACAAAACGCGTGCCATACTCCCGAAACGTGTGCCCAGGCTATTTTTCTCACCAAAATCTCTAGGATATCACCGAAACATAATTTCCTATTTTTTTGGGATTTTTCTAAAATTTTTTCCATTATTTTCCTTTTTTTTCCTTCTGTTTTTTTTCTTTCTTCTTTTTCTTTTCCTCCTCCTCCTCTTCTTCTTCTCCGTCTTCTTCTTCTTCTTCTTCCTCATTCCCGCGCTTGAACCAGCCTCTGCCGCCGCCGCCCGCACACCAGCCGCACCTCCTGCTGCTGTCACTGCCCACCACCGGCTGCCTCGGCCTCGCTGGACCCCGGCGCAGCGCACGAAACACCGCGAGCCGCTACCCGCGGCCACTGCTGGCTGCTGTGGCTTGCAGCTCGCTGCAGCTGGTCGCGGCCATGGCCGCACCAGCTGCCTCCGGCCACCTCCTTTGTTGGCCGCTTCCGCCTCCCCTAGCTGCTGCACCACACCTCGCCGCCCTCCGTCGCGGCTACTGCCGCCCTCGCTACTACTTGCTGTGCGTCGGCCATGGCTGACATGGCCGACTGAACCAGCTGCTGCCAAGGTCTTCAGCCACCCACGCCACCTCCAAACACCAGTGTGCCACCGCCTGCAACTCCCTTGAGCAGCCCGCGCACTGTTGCTTCTCCAACTTGCGGGTGCTCCTTCACTCGGCTGCCATGGCCGAGCTTGCTGGAAGCTTGGATGCGACTATGGCAGTCGCCTGCTGCTCTCCGACCAGCCTCTCTCCCTCTCGCGATCTCTCTCTTTCGGGCTCTCTCTCTTTCTCTCTCTCACAAACTCTCGGCCAATTGCTCGTTGCCGCGGCTGCCTCTCACTTCCTTCCATCTGATCTCTTTCTCCCTTGATACTTCTCGCACGGCCAACGTATCCCAATTTATAGAACTCCCTGCCTTGGCCGCTACTCTACATTAATTGCTTCATTACTCACTCCATACCTCTGACAAATTCTTTCCTCACTTTACGCTACCACAATCTTTCATTTTGCAGCCCAAATTTCGGCCATTAAAGCTTCACGGAAGCTTCGCGAAGCCATTACATTTCACAGCACACACAACACGTTTATATATATATATATAATTCTATATTATATTGTAAAATTATATATTTAAATTCTAAAAATTCATTTTCATTTCACTTAAATAATTATCTAATTGCAACTAAGCCCTTAAATATCGAATTTATTTGCATTACAATACTCTAAACGTAAAATTAATAATCCAATTCTTAGTTGAAAATGACGATTTTGCCCCAGTGTCCTTATCGAGCTGTCGTTTCATCCCAAACTACTAAAGGGTTGTTCATTACGCAAAATCGGAGCCCCCCTAGGGTTCCGTTGATTTTTCGGGAGTTCCATACGACGATTCGATTTTACAGCCTAAATGGTAGCTGTATTTTAGCTGTACCGAAAACATTCCCGGTCTAATTTTTTTCTAGACCATAAATCATATTTCGATACGCTCGTTGAGACCATATAATTTTCTTTAGATAATTTCACTCCGAGACATTCCCTACAGTTGATTTGGTACTTGAAATTGCTATAAAATCAACTTTTCGGTGTTCTAAACTCATTGAAATTACGTGTCAACCTTCTTTACACATGGGGTATTACACGAGCCGTTAATAAACCCTATCTTAACAGATAGAGCAATCAACATCGAACGACTCCAAGATGCATAATTATCCCCTGTCAAGGGCAGAGAGGCCAAAATAAGCCCTGGACTATTAGAATGATGCAAGAAGAAAGGACTTGAACCATCGCTAATGGTTGAATATAGCCTTAACGAGGGTGAAGACATATTAGGGTTTTCTATTGCCCTAGAACGAATGAAACAGTTTGTGCAAAAGAGATGAAAGTAATAGGAGGACACAAATCTGAGATCATAATATTTCAATCACTAGAAAACACAAATGATCGCGAATCTCTTATCAAAGGAGATTCACAAACAAATATAAAAAAGAATAGATCTCACCGAACAATGAAGATCTGGACCAATCGATTGAATCAAAACCGTCTCAAGGTCGAAATCAACAAGAAAAGCAAGCAGAAGAAGAAAACCTAGGGCCAGGGCACAGCATCGAAGAAGATAGTCAAAGAAGAACCCTAGGGCTTCGCAAGTGCTCAGATACCATATTAACTAGGAAACAAGAACTAGAGAGTAAAGAAATGCCTCATTGATCTCTTTATTCATTCAGATCTCAGCTTTATATATTGACCAAAACCTATCAACTAATTTACAAAAATGCCATTGAGTAAAACAACAGCAAGTAAAGCAATAAAACTAAAACTAACTAACAAGTCCAATATAGAATACAACACTGTCACAAAATAAAAAATAAACCAAAATACAATATGTAGTACCTGAGAATTTGTAAAAGACTCAAGAGTAATTTATTTGGGGTGAAAATGTCACCCCAAGTTATTTTATATTATTATATAAACAAACATCCTATTTTAGTGTTATCAACCTTTGTACGTGTATATATACATATATATATATATGTATATATAAATTTATGGACACATATGGTACAACTTCTTACAGAAGAGAAGAGGAAAGCAACAGTCGTCCTAGATTTGGAGGCCCTAGCTAAGGACCATGATGTATGCGATGACCATTACCGACCGAATGGACACTTGATCATCATCATGGGCCATCCATTTCAAACGTCTGTATGTGCGTGTGTGGCTGCTCTTTCTCCCTTAAATACTGAAAGAGATTTATGGCATCTTGAATAATAATGGATTTATGGCCATACAATGCAGCACCAAACACAAACCATACATTAGGTATATGAATAATAATATTATTAAAAAATAGTAAACAAGCATGTTAAGTTTCTTGACTTCTTGCTGCAAGCATATCTTATCAGGATAGCTATCTCGATGTCTAAATCAAACGTAGAGTAATGAAGAGAAAACAAAAAAGCTTAAAATTGCAATTTGATCTTATTGAATAGTTATCTTAAACAATTTTGAAGAGATTAGTTTTCCTAAATTATAAGAAATAATTCATAATCACGAGTTTATGTCTTAATTCTGTAAGAAAATCAAATTAGTACTTACTTCAATCATGAGCAAAATTGGTTCGCACTCAATCTTGTAAAAAACTCCCTTACTCAAGTCAAGCTAGACCCAGGTAGAAAACTGAGGTTGAAGGTGGCGTTGATGATGGCCCGCGATCGAGCATGGCTTGGATAATGGACTCAAGTTGAGTGTGACTTGGATAAAACTTACACATGTTAGATGTGGTAGATCTTTGGTATCATCAATAAGAAATATTTAAATTTTTATGTATTTAAAAATATCCCCATAATGACATTTTTATTAAGTTATAAAAATGCTATCTATCTATATAAATATATATATATATATATATATAACAAAACACAGTTAATACTTAACCAGAATAGACAATTAAAGTTAATAATAAGGCATGAGGCATCAGCTGTTAGGATGGACTCATCCTTCTTAGGCTAAGTTCTTTGAATACTGGCAAAGAGAAGATAACTTCTTAAGAACATGATGACTAAACAATGCTTATATGACTAGGTTCCTTGTCTTCTTCATCACAGCCAATGAAGATTGAAGGATTAATTTTAAGTCTCTCTATCAATTATAATGAACTAACCAATAGTCAAATTAATGCTCCTCCACAACTTTGTTTCTTTTGATGACCCATTCAAAAGAAACAAAAAGTTTCAAAATCAAATTTCATTTCATAGTAACTGTTTAAATTTTAAGTTTTTTTAAGGCAATTTTTTTTTTTTAATTGGGCTTTGATGTAATGATAAAATTGATTTGAAAGTTGATTATTATTAAATGTAGTCTTAAATAACGTGTGTCCTTGCTAATAAATTGTCATGTGTCACGATCCATCTCTCTCTGGGTAATGATAGTTCGAGAAGCGTGTATGACTCAAGGCCATATATACTCATGACTCAAATCGTGAGCTAAGACTTAATACATGTAATCTTAATTTTCTTGCTACTCTTCCTTTTCGCTTGCCCTCTAAATTCCAAGTAGTAACTTAATCCTCATAGGTGACCTCAGGGGACAAAAGCCCCTTGCTTGCTAGAGTTTAGTAGATGATATCAAGATTGTTAAACTTGATATTTTTTTAATGGGATAGAATTAGGGTTTGTAAAATTGAATTGTAAATTTAGATCGTAAAATCGTAAGATTTTAGAGAAAATTAAAAATATTTTTAATACATATAAATATATGTTCATAATGACATAATTTTATGAAAAATGAATTAATATTGTTTAATAACATAATTATTTATCACAACCCTATTCCTTTTGAATAAAATACATGTACCTATTTCAAAATAATTTCATCTACCAATTTCAAAAACACTAAATAATATGAAATTTCTAAATATTAAATCTATCATTTATTTTCATTCATCAATCCAAAAAAAATTCTAAATATTAATTCATATATAATATAAATTTTCATAAGTCAATCATAACTTAATACAAACTAAGAAGAAACAGACAATGACGAAGGAGCAAATGAAGTTGTGAATCAACAAAGAATCTGACAAGAATCTACGACGAGCAAGAATCAAACCAAGAAATGGACAAAAGAAGAAACATATGAAGCATACCTCTTTAAGCGAAATTGATGGTAGTACCGAGTAATCAGAGTTGTGAATCGATTTGTGTTGTAAACGACAACACTACGCAAGTGAGCAATGGAAATGTCGATTTGTGTTTGTGCATTGATAGTTTGCTCAACTAGCAGTTTGTGCTTGTGAATTGATTGTGGCACCGAGCAATCAAAGTTGTGAATCGACGGTGGCACTAAGCACTGACCAATCGGGCAACAAGGGTGAACACAGATAAGGGGACCTAAGAGAGGTAAAGGTTCACTGAGGGCAACCTATGAATCAGAATAATATATGCAAGCTGAACTCGATAAACTTGAATTTTATACTATAGTCAACTTTGATTCTATTAAATTCTGATTTTATAAATGAGTTGACTCATTTGAAGTTATATGACACGTAAACTCCTACAAGTTGAGTCATGAGTTTGACAACAATGAGTGATATCTCAGGTCCTAGTTCCTAGTTACATCAAATTCAAATCTTGTTAATATAGTTCATTTTATTTTTTAAACAAAATAAAAAATATATTTTAGAAAAACACTTTATTATAAGAGTATTTTAAAAAATGCATTATTAATAAGATCTTGTAACCCTAAAACTTGATATTAATAAAATAAGGTAAATCATAATGAAGTATTAATTAATTATCTATTTATAACATATTAATGCAATTTGTATTATTATTAAAAAAAATAGAAAGATCACTCTCATCTTTGATGATTCTTACTATTTTCTAAAAAAATTATGAAAAAAATTAAAATGGGAATGGGATTTCTGAAAAGACTGTTTAATTGTTATGAAATAAATTATTTTCTCAAAAAAATAAAAAAAAATCATGATCAAACATATTGAAAAGTCTTTTCATTTGATGTATCTTAGATCACACTCTACTTGCAAAAATATTAGGCTCAAGAATAAATAAGGTAAAAAGGGGAAGAAAAAAAAAAAGAAAAACCACAAAAGGTTAGGAGAGAGGGCCTATTGTCTAAGTCTCCCAGACACCCCCTCAGTAACTCTCATTCAAACATGAAAAGAAAACTCTCGAGGAGAGTGATAAGTTTCTTGGAAACATTCCAAATGTGGTCTCAGTTGAAGCATGCTAACTAGCCTCCGAAATAGATGTCTTGAAAATCAAAACAAACTATCTCAAAAGATGTGGATACTCTCTCATGTGTTAACTTAAGCCTCTATAAATAAGAGGTAATTTTTACTATTTAGGTATGCAATAACTCTTACACAATCTACTTGAATACTTTTTTTTTTTCCTAGCTAGAATTGACTTAAGTATTAGAAGGCTTATAAGATTGAGAGACAATTTATGCCTCTAACTATTTTCTATCTTGCATCTGTCTTGCAGTCTCTCAAAAATCTAAAGACTATTGTCTCAAAATTTTAAATTTATTATTGTATTTCGACGACAACAATATTTAATTGAAAAAATAAAGGTTAAGAGAATGAAAATGAGAATGAAATTCCTACAAAAGAGTGTTTAATTGTTATGAAAAGAGTGTAATCAAGATTTGATTGTTTTTTTTTTCATGAAATCATGATAAAGATATACACCTTTTACTCAAAATCATGATTTCTTAACACCTTTTAAATTAGCGTTGACACCCCAAACTTTGGCCTTACAAGAGATGTAGTGACCAATTTTCAAAAATCTAGAGACCCGTTGAACAAATTTTTAAATTAAAAAATTATTAAAATTAAAAATCCAAAATTTAATAAATATATGAAGAAGTTCTATTTTTTTTTCTAAATAAGAATTTCATTAAACAAAAAATACGGTAAAAGAGACTGCAAATTTATGTTAGAATATATTCTGACTATCACAACAAAAACTATAATAGAACAAAAATAAACAAGTGAACAAAAATTTTCTCTAAACAAAGAAAAAAAAAATAAAACTATAGAACTATGTGTATAAATCAAAGGAAGTTTTTGAAAGTCCACATCGAAAAAATTAACTCCAAATCATGATGATCTCTAAACATTAAAAATACTATTTTAACACTTTGTATAATACTCAACATTAATTCTCAAATAATCACTGAAAATTATCTACAAATTAACATTAAATGTCACGTAAAATATCAAAATTTAAAAAAATATTTATTTAAAATTTAAAAAAGAAAAGAAGAAGAAAAGAAAAAAATATTCTGAAATTTAAAAAATAAAATTATATATTTATTTAAAATTTTAAAAGTATAGTATATATATATTATAATTAAAAATATAGGGTAATATATAGTATATTATTAAATATATTATATATACTATAAATAATAATATTTAATATAAATTATCATTAGGTGTCATCAATTTATTAATTAAATTTATTATTTTATTTTAATAGTAAAATTTTATTAAAAAGAGTTAGTTTTATCATTCAATAATCAAATTCCTTGAATAAAATATCATAAAATAATTTTTCTCAAAATTCTAAAGTAAATGTGTTTTCTAATTTTCTGTTTTAAGAAATAATTTTTTACTATGATTAAAAAAAATACATTTTCAGTTTTTTGAAAACAAACTATTAAAACAACAAAGTGAAAATAAATTTAAAACTCAAAATTGAAAATTAAAAATGCAAAGAGAATGTAGCCTAATATTTTTATAAATAAAAATTTTATAAAATCAACCAAAAACTATCTACACCTTTAAATTAGGATCTTAAATTTCATAATAAAAAACCAAAAAAATCAAAATAGGTCAAGAACAAAAAATATATAATCTTCTTAATAATAAGAAAGAATAAAATATACAAATATCAGGAGAAAATCTCAATCAATATCACATTCTGAGATCATCCAATGAAAGAACTTTCCCTAAGAATTATAGCTTTTGGTGTCAAAACATACTCATGATTTAAGCCCTCATGAAACAAGAAAGGTGACATAAAATAGAAAAATAAAAAATACACCAATAATAGATCTTTACTTGCAGAGTCCAACTAAGAGGAACTTCTCTAACCTTTAGAGTGGTACTTTGGCATGTGTCAACTCTCAATTATTCCCCAAACAAATAATTAGAGTACTAAATTCATATTCATGAGTCAACCATCATTTTACATGAAGATTAATGTATTTATAATATCAACACCCAATTAATAAGCTGCACAACTCAACAGAGTTGAAGAAGAATGATTAGCCAAAAACTTATGTAATAATTGTATGACTTAACATTTAAGGATTAATGTTTGTTTGATTGTCCTAAAATAAAAGTGAAAGTTAAGGGAAAAAACTTAAGTTGAATAGATGTGTAGGCAAAGTTATATTTGTAAATATTAAGATTAGGCTGATCACTTGATAACTCAAATTCTCTTGATATAATTTTCTATTCTCTTAGAATGATTGTCCTTACGTGGTCTTTTGTGCTCGATTACATCAAGTAAGGTAAATCACAAGTTGAATTTTTGGTTTTTGTACAGGTGAAAATCAAACTCGCAACTCATCAGATTGATTTCAATATATTATTTATCCGATCATTAAATTTATATTCTGAAAGTAATTTTCTACCTTCTTTCCACATAAAAATGAGTCTCTATAATTAACATAAACATATATAATATTCTCATTTAAAAATGTACAGTCACGTGGGTAATAAATTTTCTGAATATGATGGCGGTGTGATTGCAATATTGTTATCGTCTCTCTCTCTCTCTCTCTCTGAGCCAAAAGAAATTCAGAGATACATCAGATATAGGTAGCAACATCCTGTCAAGTGTCAAAGATGAAGAGCGAGGGCGCCATAGATGAACGCAAAGCGCCCTTGTTAGAGTATTCATCACCCACCGTCGGATCCAAACATCAAGAAGACGAAGACGAAGATGTCGATCTTACGCGGAGAGTCTTGGTTGAATCCAAGAAGCTATGGCACATAGTTGGCCCAGCGATCATCAGCCGCATCACCTCCTACTCCATGTTTGTCATCACCCAGGCCTTCGCCGGCCACCTCGGCGACCACGAGTTCGCCGCCATCTCAATCGCCAGCAATGTCGTCGTCGGCTTCAACATCGGCCTCTTGGTACGTTAAAATTCGTTGTTTTGAGTCCTGTCTGGTCGAGTCTCTGGGCACTAGTAAGAAACACTATTTGGTATCCATCTGTACCCAAAGACTGTACTGCAAAAGATCTGTTGGGGTGCACGTGACCCGAATACGGACCCTCAAATTCAGTAGCGTACGTGACCACGTATCAGTAGACTATCATTTGATCATGTGGATGATGAATATCCTATTTGTTGATTTAATATGGTATATTTACTAATCAACAGTTGGGGATGGCGAGCGCTTTAGAGACGCTATGCGGGCAAGCTTATGGAGCCAAGAAATACCACATGCTGGGGATATATATGCAGCGTTCTTGGATAGTTCTCTTCATTTGGGGAGTCCTGCTTTTGCCGGTATACATATTTGCCTCTCCGATACTGAAGCTTCTGGGGCAGCCGCTGACTGTGGCGGAACTCTCCGGCTCGGCGGCCATATGGATGATTCCGCTGCAGTTCAGCTTCGTTTTCCAGTTCCCGCTGCATCGGTTCCTGCAGAGCCAGCTGAAGACCGGCGTGATCGCCTGGGTGTCGCTGGCGGCTCTCCTGGTCCACGTGTTCGTCAGCTGGCTGTTCGTTTACCGCCTCAAGCTTGAAGTTGTCGGCGTGGCAGTGACTTTGAACTTCTCGTGGTGGGTTCTGGTGATTGGGTTAATGGGTTACACCGTGTTTGGAGGGTGCCCTCTCACCTGGTCCGGCTTCTCCATTGACGCATTTTCTGGTCTTTGGCAGTTTGTCAAACTCTCTGCAGCTTCTGGCGTCATGCTCTGGTGCTCTCTCTCTCTCTCTCTCTCTCTCTCTCGATCTCGATCTCGATCTCGATCTCGATATCTGTGAGTTCTGATCTTACTTAGTTGTTTGTGTTTAAATTGATGAATTGAACAGTTTGGAGAATTGGTACTACAAGATACTGATATTGATGACCGGAAACCTGAAGAATGCAGAAATAGCGGTGGATGCTCTGTCCATATGGTGAGAAACTTCTTCATTCTTATCTTCTCCTTTTATTTATTTATTTTTTGGTTCATTTTTATTGATTATTTTCCTTTATTTCTATGATACCCAAAAGATTTCTTCTATTTGATCGTACGTTTTAACGTTTTGAAGCTCCAAACTTATTAAGATTGATTAGGGGGACTTGAACAATATGTGTTTTCATAAGCAGGTAATCCTCACAAGTTTTGTCTCAATCCGAGTATTTGTGAAAAAGGTGAGGTTAAAGTTGTTTTGATTTACTTTTGAGAGTTTATGCTTTTATATAGATGATCGAGATACTCGAAATTATCATCTTTGAGAATCCTAGATTTGATGATTCCAAATTATGAGAAAATCCCTCATACCAAATAGAGATAGAGATGTGATGACTGTGTGAAAAAAAATTTGAGTTTAAGATAAATGAGTGTTCATTCCTTTTTATCCAAAGAAGAGATGAGCCAAGTAAAAATATCACTTGGGAATGTGATGAATTAATGGTTATTTTTTTATAATTAATTTTTCTAAGTCAAAAAAAGCTGTATCATTTAATGACATGAACACGTGGCACGATGAGGTTTTAATTTTTAACCTATTTATTATTCCCACATCATATATATAGGTGTTGAAATATCTAAAAATAAGTATCCTCGATTCAATGGTTGATGGACTACATCTTGAAATCAATTGAGTTGTTGGAGTTTGACCAATCCAGCTATATATGAGCTAGATATATATTTTGTTTCAAGTAGAGTTTGATCGACTAGTTAATTGTTCTCGTCATATTACTAAGATTGTTCAATTTTGTTCATCTCAAAACTAGATTAATATGAAATCATAAACTTAAATATTAAGTTCGAAACACATCTTAAATTTCTATACATGTAATTAATTCTAAAAAATGGTGTCATAATGATCTTAACAAATAATTTGAGGCATTTGTTAAGATTAGATACGTGCATGCCCCACCCTTAATTGGCCAACCTCTAATGATTCAAACAATTAACATCGAAGTGTGATAGAACATAATTCTTATAATTTGCTTATGTAGCGAAAGAGTTTAGAGTTTAAAATGAGTAAAAATATGAGTTTATTTTATATACTCATTGTGACTTGATTAAATGAACTTGGTTTGGAATGAATAGTCCTCTACCATGCACTAAAACACCCTAGAAGTATCGCTTTGTTATAATAACTACTCTTATCATGTGTCTTGAGAACACAAAATTAAAAAAAAAAAAAACCCTAGAAATACTTAAATAGAAGATCTCTAACCATTGCCTCGAGAAGAATGTTTGAGTAGTAATAAATGCATTTTCTTTTTTAGATAATGTGTATTTATTATATCTTATGTTTATCTATTAAAAATAATATACAGTAATATTATTTACCTATTAAAAATGATATATTATTATTTTTTAATAATATTTTATATTATATTATATTATGTTTTATATCAATAATATGAAGTGTCACGAAATATTAAAATGAGTGTCCAAAGTCACCCTTTCAAGAAACGTGTCGTAGCTAGCTTCGTATTGTCATGACTAAACTATATTATATACAGTCGACTGAATATTTGTTATTCATTAATTTATTATATTTGGCCTCTTTTGTTTGTCTTTTAATTCCGTGCACCATGAACATCAACGGGTGGGAAATGATGATTCCTCTCGCCTTCTTTGCTGCCACTGGGTACGTTATCACATTGAACTTTAACATTTGTGATCGTAATAACATAAATTAGTATAAATTTATAAAATATTAATGTGAAGAGAAATATTATATTTATAAATAAGTTTGATAAATAATTATTTTAGACCTAATCATAAAAATAATTTAATCTTTTTCATAACTTTGTAATGTTAACTAGTCTTTTTAATTTTGACAATTAAGTTCTAATTCATTCAGTCGAATATAATTTTATCTAACATGTGAAATTAATTTAAGAAGAGTGTGTTCATATTGACTTGATATATAAGATATTATATATATAATAATAATATTTGTAGGAGTCATATTGACACATAAGTAAAAAAAAGAAGAAAAAATTAAATGAATTATGTGTAACAAATTCATTTTGTATTTATTTATATGTATATGTGAATTCTATAAATATTATTCTTATATAACACCTAATGTGACGAATCAGCATGAACTCATTTTCTCTAAATTGATGAATAAAATTACACCTAATTAAGATAATTTAGATATAATTGTCAAAATTAAAAATATTAAATAAAGTTACAAATTTATAAAAAAAAATTAAATTATTTTCATGACTGGCTATCTATTTTATATTTCTCTCCATCTTGCGTCACCCTAATGTCACAAATCTGAGAAGTAATATACAATTTTCAAAGGTTGGACCGTACTAGGTTTTATCCTTTCAAGAAAGTAACTATCAATTCATTGCCACAAGACATAATAATAATTAAATTAAGAGTAATAGTGCAGGCATGACTGATCATCGTATCAGTCCATGTGGCATGGATCCTACTTTTTAATATATTAATAAAAAAAAAAGTAAACCCACAAATTGTCTTCAGTTTTTCCCAACTTAAATGAGAATATTACGTTTTCAATATCAAATAATATAACATTTGTTCGACGAAAATAAATTAAAAGGAGGGGGCATGAGCATCACTCCCTTCCCTCCTTGTATGCCCAGGCAAGAGAACAAATTTAAAATATTAAATACTAAAAAAAAAATAACGACACAGATACAAAATAACACACCTTTTTTTTAAAAAAAATAAGTTTATTTAATCTCATTATGTATATGCATGATGATAACAATAGAGTTAGGGTCGCTAACGAGTTGGGAGCGGGCAACGGTAAAGGCGCCAAATTCGCGACGATAGTGTCGGTGACAACATCGGTAACAATCGGGCTCTTCTTCTGGTTGATGATTCTGATCTTCCACAATGAAATTGCCCTAATATTCACCTCTAGCAAATTTGTCCTCAAAGAAGTAAGTAAGCTCGCAATGCTCTTAGCCTTCACTGTCCTGCTCAACAGTGTTCAACCAGTTCTCTCAGGTAATTTAAACATATATGTGTACAGTTAGTCCTCCATTAAAATATGTATTTTAATTCTTGTACTTACATGTTTATTTATTTAAATATTTAAATTTTTTTATTATTTTAATTATACTCCTAAATTATATAATTTTGAATCAATTATACTCCTAAAATTTTTATTATTTCAATTACACTTCTGAACTATACTTAATTTATTGTTTTCAATAAATTTATCAAGGTGTGCAATTGACTCAAAATTACATAGTTCATGAGATAATTGAAATAATAAAAAATTCAAGTATCTAAATAAAAAAAAACTGTACAAATACAGATATAAAAATATATATTTAGTCAATGTATAACTTCAACTTAATTGAGTAATTAGTTCATTAATTGGGATTAATTTACTTTAATTTGTTGGGTGAATGTTGTTGGCTTAGGGGTTGCTGTTGGATCCGGGTGGCAATCCGTTGTTGCATACATCAACTTGGGATGTTACTATCTGATTGGGGTACCCCTTGGACTTGTAATGGGATGGGTCTTCAACTATGGAGTTTTGGTATGAACGTCTCAATATCTCTTTTCTCGTCAATTTTCTCAAAAAAAAATTGAATAAGATTGGGCTCAATTAACCATTACGTAAACATTAAAAAAAAAATAGGGAACATGCTTTAAAACGCAGGGTACATCCTACAATGTCATGGAGAGCCCTTTTAATTATTGGATTAGAATCATTGTATTTATGCCATTCACTCACTCTCTAACTTTGGATTAAATAATAATAATAGGGTATATGGGCTGGAATGATTTTTGGAGGGACTGCAGTTCAGACCTTGATATTGACAATAATTACCATTCGATGCGACTGGGACAAAGAGGTAATTAAGCTTCTCTTAATTATATCATTTCATTACACTCTCTTAATAAATATCAGCCCTTTTCATTGAATTCTTAGTTTCCTTAATTTTTGAAATCAAAATTAATGAAAAATATTATTTTTCCCCCTTAAGCATTACTCCCATTTCATATTATTCTCATTTTTTGCTTAAAAATAAAAAATAATTAAAACTATATATGTTCTCTCGACTACTGTTATTGTTACTTCATATAGTTTATGAATTTCCAACAAACAAAGGCCTTTTCATTTCTATTTTAAAAAATTGAAATGCTTGAAAAAAAAAATTCACGATGATATATATAATTTTATCTATAAATAAGAATTTTATTAAAAAAATTATAAAGCGTCAATAGCTAATGTTAGGGCAAACTCCCGATGTTCAAATGTTAGAGCAACTCTTGATTTTCATATACAAATATCAAAGGAAGTCTTCAAATGTCTTCATTTTAAATTCAAATTCTCGATCTTTATTTGTCTTCGCCTGAACTTATTTTTCAAAATTATTAAAAAACAATAGTAGTAGTTATGGTTTATATGTTAAAATTACAGGCAGAGATGGCAAGATTGCGCTTGAAGAAGTGGGGAGATAGAGTTGGTGATAGCAATGCATGATAAGTACAAATTTGATTATGGGGAATGTGGTACATGATTATACTTGTGAGACTATTGATGCAAAGTTTGCCCTACCCAATTCAAATGATGTAATGATTTATGAACTAGAATAGACCAGTCAAGTTGAATGGAGTTAATTGACAATTAGTCAATAAATTGATCAATTTTTTTGTGTTATAAAATGTCTAGATATTCGATCGACTATTCGTTGTCATCTAGAGATAAGAATTGATGAGATCTATCATCCCTTGAGTGAAAATAAACCTTGTTATAAAGTGATAGCTGGCTTATCAATTTTTTATTTTTTTTTATAAATTAGAGCATATTAACTAAAAAAATCATAAAGCATTTACAGTTTATGCTGAGTATATCTTGAGCAATCACAAAAAACTAAACAAACTAAGGGAGAAACCACAAAAGAACAACTCTAAAAACAAAGCTAACTTGCCAACATATGCATATTAAAATATGCAAAAGGCTAGCACTATTAAACTAGGTAGGCAATCACCTCGTCTTAAACCTTTGGAACTTTTATGAGCTTTCTCTATCTGAGTCTTCATCTTTTTCTCTCTTCATTTAATCGGGACTTAGATTTAACAAGAATATATCTTGAATTATCTGTTCTGTCAAATGAAAAAAATTTCTCCTCTACACGACCTCGTCTACCTTTGCTCTCAATATTCATCTCTGATTCATCAACACATCTTCCTTCTAAAGGAAGATTTAAATCCCTAGGAGAAGGGAGCAAAATCTATCCTTGATCAATGAATCAAGTAATTAATGTATCAACCAATTTCATTTCTAAATTTGATTTCAATTACAAAAGAAATCTGGATTTGGTTCCAATAGTGGTGGGCAACAACAATGGCAATAGACACTACACTGCAAAAAATCCAACATTTAGCGTGATTTTTTTTGCATTAACTGTCACAAAGAGATTTAGCCGCAGTTTTGAAAACTGCCACTAAATCATGCGTTGCGGAGCATTTAGCGACAGTTTTCAACAACCACTGGAGTAACCGCTACAAGATAAGTGATTTAACGGCAGTTTCAAAAATGTAGCAAAAATTTAAAAAAATTGAATTTTTAATTTTAGCAACAGTTTTAGAACTGAAAAAATTAAATTTTTAATTGCCAGGCACACGTGCAAGCATGGGTGGCCAGGCCTCACACCCAACCACCTGGGCCTAGCCTTGGTTACGCGACTGGCCCTTGCGCGTCACAAGGCAATGTTGGAAATTAACTTCCCAGTCTTCCTCTCCCCTAGTTTCGAACTCGAGACCTCCCTTATGCGCGCACGAGAACCATCTGATCTGCGAAACCTCGTTGTTATATTTGTGCACATATAAATTATATACTAATCCAACCACAATTTTTTAGAATTATTTTTATATTTTTTTAATATAAATTAAAAAATATTAATTAATTGATTATTTTTTAAAAGAATAAAGGAATAAATTAAAAATAAATTAATTGAGTTAAATTAAATAAATTAATTGATTAAAAAATAAAAAGAAGATTTTATATATTTTTTAAAAATTATTAAAATTTTGTTAAATGTATTTTTATTTTTTTAAATTAAATTTTTATTAAATATTACAAATAATTTAAATTTATTTTTAAGATTTTATATTTATTTTTATTAATTTAATTTTTAATTATTTTCTTCAGTAAAATTTAATTTTTTAATGAATTTTGAGGTGGTTTTTTGTCGCAAATGTTAATTTAATTTTAATTTTAAATTATTTAATTATTTTTTGAATTTAGCGGCGATTTTTCAAAAATCGTCGCTAAATTCAATGTTTTAATGAATTTTGCGGCGATTTTTCAAAAATCGTCGCTAAATTCAATGTTTTAATGAATTTTGCGACGATTTTTCAAAATCGCCACAAATGTCATTTTAATTTTAATTATTTAATTATTTTCAAATTTAGCAATAGTTTCTAAAAAATTGTCATGAAATTTAATTTAATTTTTTAATTATTTAATTATTTTCTTAATTTAGCCACGATTTTTTGAAAACTGTCGCAAAATTAAATGTTTTAATAAATTTTATAAGGGTTTTGAAAAATCACCGTAAAATATTAAAAAAATCACTATAAAAAATTAATTTTTTTTGTAGTGCTGGTTGGGAAATTCAACAATTTCAGCCTTAGGCCTGGAGAGATGGGAAGTTGCTTGGGTCCAGCCCAACTCCTTCTGGACCTTTTTTGTCATTAGCATCATTAAGAATTTATAAACTATTCAGCGATTCATTTGATGAACTGATAACTTATTTTTTGATGAATTACCTCAAAGTCAATTGATATTGATCAATTAAACCACTATATTTAGCCTCAAAATTGAATTATTTATTATCTTTTAAAATTAGTTACTATATTTTAGAAAGATACAAATTGTAGCAATTTAGAATTTAATTTGGGCATTTGTAACTGTATAGAACTGTTTTGATAGGAGCAAAGCTGACATTATAAATTGAATTAAAATGTTATTGGATGATATTAAGGTGAAATCTACCATAATAGCTAATTTGGGCCCAAATATAAAAATATAAGGCATATTTGGTTTTTTTAAAAGTCCAAACAGTAATTTAGATCGAAGTCTTAATTTACAATAATTTATACGATAACCAATTTGACTTCAAAAACCAAAGTACAATAACTTGGCCATTACTTCCTAACAAGTTAACAAGTAACAACTCAGCTGACTTAATTAGCAGATTTAACCGAGTTGGGTCGCACTTATTCTTCTCACTTTACCCAACTCAAACCCTAGAGTGTCTCTGTCAAAGGCCTCTTTGCAGTAAACAAAAGGTTGGACCTCTCTTCACAGCCTTCCAGCCTTTTCAAAGTAGACATTTTTTTTGTCCCAACTTATTCTCATACTAAGAGGTGCTACACTTAGTCAATGTCACTATATTGAACGAGGCTAGAGCAACCTTTGCCTCACTTGCACGCTTGATTTAGAAGAATGCATGAACAACCGAATCACAATTCTAAAGAAAGAAACTCTCATTTTGGATCTAAAGAATACTTCTTTACTAAGGTTGCGTTCTTTTTATTTTTTAATTTTCAGTTTTGAATTTTAAATTTATTTTTAATTTTTTGTTTTATTAGTCTATTTTTAAAAAATTAAAAACGCGTTCTCCTTATCATTTTGAAAAACTATTTCTTAAAACAGAAAATTAGAAAACATGTTCTCTTTGAAATTTTGAAAATAATTTTTTAATAATATTTTATTCAATAAATTTAATTATTCAGTAAATTAGAAATATTTAATATTAATATATTATTAAAAAATATATACATTTTCAAATTAATGAATTTTGTAATATTTTTTCCATTACAATAATAAAATATAAATAAATAAATAAATAAATATATTTTGAATTTAGAGTTTGTTTTGGATGAAAACACTCAAAATAACTTTTTGTTGTTTTGAGTTTTTTTAACATTTTTTTTTTATTTTCAAAAATGCATTTTAAAAACAAAAAAAAGAACGCGTTTTCATTATTTTAAAAAAATAAAAATTAAAAATGAATTGAAAACAATAAAGAGAACGCAGTCTAAAACTTCTAAATGCATTACAAGAAAAATGGCTTTTCCTAGCACATCTTTTAGCAACGTTTTTGATAACTTGTACTATTGACAACTTTTCCTATCAATTTTTCAAATCCCCAGTAAAAGTACCGATTTGGTGGTAGTGTTCAAAACCACGCCAAGAAAGACTTAGTTCAACTAGTAAGTAAAAGTGTCTATTAATAAAATTGTTTTCGTATTAGTAATTAAAGGCGATTTAGTTTAGTTGATAAAAAGGTATGGTTTAAATGTCAGAGGTTCAACTTTCGTAGGTCACACGCACAAATGATTTTCTCTTGCCAATGTTTGGCCTTGTTCAATGTTGTTGTTGATTAATACAAATGAGAAGGGTGGAGATATATATAACCATCCACCTTATAGAACGCTCTATCATTAATGACTCTAGCTAGAACATTCTACTTTTTACCCAACTGCTACATGACTCTTCTCATTATTATACTTCTCTATACTAGACTAGAATATATCAGAATATGCAAGAACACAAAAGGACTTATTAAGACATTCTAAGATAATATAGAATAGTCCAAAGTCTTCTAGGCACCCCATCTCCCTAGAGACCATCTAGAACCTTCTTAGAAACCTCTAGGGTTTTCTTGCCGTACAAAATCAAAAAATAACACTAGCCTCCCTGCACGCGTCCGCCCTCCCCTCATGTTCACACTGCGTGGCAGCTCTGATCTGGGACAATAATTCCAGCAATAATTCCAAGTGTTGCATCTTAAAATTGAACCCCCAACCGCCAACACTACAAGAATTTCGGGATTTAGCGACGGAATATTTCTGTCGCTAAATCCAAAATTCCGTCGCAAAATATGTTTAGCGACGGATTAGCGACGAAAAATGTCCGTCGCTAAATCCTGCGTCGCTAAATTCTATTTGCGACGGATCCGTCGCTATTTTAGCGACGGTTTAGCGACGGAAATAATTCCGTCGCAAAATGTATTTTTTTAAAATTTGCGACGGAACCTGTCCGTCGCAATATTTTTTTTAAAAAAAAATAAATTTAATATTATTTTTTATTAGCGACGGAAAATTCCGTCGCTATTATTTTTTAAAAAAATATTTAAAACATAGCGACGGAATATTCCGTCGCTAATTAAAAAATAAGAATTTTTTATTTTTTTAATTCTGCGACGGAATATTTCCGTCGCAATATTTTTAGAAAAAATTAAATATTATTTTTTATTGGCGACAGAATATTCCGTCGCTGTTAGTTTTTAAAAAAAATATTTAAAATGTAGCGACGGAATATTCCGTCGCTAATTAAAAAATAAGAATTTTTTATTTTTTTAATTCTGCGACGGAATATTTCCGTCGCAATATTTTTAGAAAAAATTAAATATTATTTTTTATTCGCGACGGAATTTTCCGTCGCTGTTAGTTTTTTAAAAAAATATTTAAAATATAGCGACGGAATATTTCATCGCTAATTAAAAAATAAGAATTTTTTATTTTTTTAATTCTGCGACGGAATATTTCTGTAGCAATATTTTTAGAAAAAATTAAATTTAATATTATTTTTTATAAGCGACGGAATTTTTCGTCGCTGTTATTTTTTTAAAAAATATTTAAAATATAGTGACGGAATATTCCGTCGCTAAATAAAAATAAGAATTTTTTATTTTTTTTAATTCTACGACGGAATATTTCCGTCGCAATATTTTTAAAAAAATAAATTTAATATTATTTTTTATTAGCGACGGAATATTCCGTCGCTGTTATTTTTTTAAAAAATATTTAAAATATAGCGACGGAATATTCCGTTGCTAATTAAAAAAAAAGAATTTTTTATTTTTTTTAAATTCTGCGAATTTTTTTAAAAATTAAATTTTTTTTTTGAAATTTATTAAATTAATTATAGCGACGGAATTTTCCGTCGCCGATGTAAATTAAAAAAATAAAATAATATATTTAAAATTTATTGCGACGGAATAATTTCGTCGCAATAAATTATTTTTTTTTAAATTTTAGCGACACAACTTGTTTCCGTCGCTAAATTTATCATTTTAATTATTTAATTTTAAAATTTATTTATAATTATTTATTAAACAAATTATATAGAAATTCCAAAATTCATATTTATAATATAAAAATTAATATTCAAACAAGATACTAATAATTGTCTATTACATGCTAATATAATTGTCTGTTACATACCAATCCTTACATAAAAATAACTACAAAAACTAATCATCTAAATCATCATCAACATTAGGCTCAGGTTGATGAGTTGATTGTGGCTGAGAAGAAGAAGAAGGAACAATACCACGAGTAGATGCAGTAAGTTGTTCAATCAAATATCGCATCTCAAACATTTGTCGTCGAACATCGCCCAGCTCATGAGCCTGCAAATTAATCTGCTCCGCTTGCGAATTTATCCACTCTGCTTGTGAATTTATTTGCTCCGCCTGCGAATTTATCTGCTCTGACTGCACTTTTAATTTCTCTGTCATTTCTTGTATAACTGGGTTTTCATTAAAACCAGATGAGACAGAGGATGAGCTGCCAACATCAGAAAATTTTGATTGGGATAAAGATCCCGTGCCATAAATCCTCTTCTTCTTATTTTTCCCCCCAGCAGCCTGGATGAATATCTGATCGCAATCTGGCTGCTCAGACTCCTCAGACCCTTCATTTGATTGAGTTGCTTGCTCTAGCAACTGTCCATACATTTCCTATAACAGTTTAATGAAGAAAATAAAATAAATCAATTATGAATATTAAAACTTATGTTAATTATAAAAATAATATTACTTACAATTAAAAAATACTTACAGCGACACTCGAAGAACGTTTGTCGACATATACCATCTGTCCTTCCTCAGATTTTTTAGAATGAGTTCGTTCAAACAATTCAATCAGTGTAGGCTCTCTCCCAAACTCATGTGTCTAAAAAAAAAATGATATAAAATTAACCATGTTAATAAAAAAAAAATTAAATATTAACAAATTAAATAAATTAAATTTCTCACCATTCGTCTTTTATGCTCTGCTGAAGATATAGAACCCCCAGTATGACGGGAAGGACCAGCCCCAAGGCCACCTGTCTCACTCAAACGGTTCAGCGATGCTTGTGCAGACCGTTTCTTGAAAGCTTCATCTTGTTCCCATTTTTGCATCCAACTATCCCAAACATCATCTGGCACAAAGATTGGTTTTCCATTGGCATGCCACTTACGAATGTTGTCGATATATCGTTTCGCTGCTTTTTGTGCCCACTCTCTTCTCACCAATGCATCAATTGCAGGATCCCACTGAAAAATTTTCTGTAAAATAAAAAAAAGGTTAAATAATTTAAACATTTCTACATTAATAATTAAAATATATATATATTATTAATTTAAATTTAATACCGCAAATTCATCCCAATACATGCCCTTTATCTCCGAAGGCACTTCTTTCCAAACATGACCTTCTTTATGAAGACGTTTCTTGAAAATTGTCGATATAATATGGGAGATATTTATTGTACGACAAAAGATGCTCTTGTATACAAAAAATTATAATTAGTATAAAAATTCATACATGTCATAATGTGAAAAAAAAATTAAAAAAAATTAAAATTACCCATCGCCGTCTTGCTCTATAACATGTAATGAGTTCGATGTAAAATGCCTGTCAGTCGAGTGATGAGATGATGAATGTACTGGTGACTCTGCAGGAAGGGTCGGTGAAGAAACAACTACAGGAGTACCAACAGGAGATGCTGATGGGAGGGAGGCCGGTGAAATATCTCCCGAAATATGTGGTGCTACAGTAGATGACGTGGAAGCAACAGTAGACCCAGACGAGTCAGGTCTAGAACCACTGCGTCCTGCACGAAATCGTCCTCTAACACCTGTCATCTATATACATATTATAACGAAAATACCGTCAAAATGTTTTCCAGCCCATCTCCACTTTCTATTTCGATATTTTATTATATTTTATTTATTTTTTCTTACCCAAAATAAAATTTTTATAAATCATTAATTAAATATAAGTTTGTTAAAAACGTGTAGTTCTTGAAACCTGTAGATGGTTTTTTCATAATTAAATAGTATTTGAAGAATGTATAAACATGTTAGTATATAAAGAAGTAAGATCTAATCAATATTATTAATTTTTTAATTTTTAAATAATAACATAAAATTTTAATTAAAATAAATTACAAAAAAATAAGACTTTTTAAATCAACAAAAATCTTGAGATATCAAGTAATACCGTCAAATACCGACTACCAACAAATATTTTTAAAAAAATAAATTTAATTTTTTATTTTATTTCCTATAATTTACCTCTCATTCTCTCTCAATAAAGTCACTATTCAAAACTCTAAAACCCTTAATGAATTTCAGAATCATGCAAAAAATAATACAAATCTTATATATCTTTAAGTTATTACTTAATTTTAAAAAATAATTAGTTTGTAGGTTATGTTAAATTAGTTATTTAGGTAAAATTGAATTATTTTAAATAAATTATTTAAGTTATTTTGACAAAATTAATATTTGCATAAACTATTTATATTTATCATATGTTGTCATGTTTTTTTTTAAAATTTTATTATATTTTTTATTTTAATTATTTATGTTACTAATTTATTATATGTTGTCATATTATTTATTATTAAGTATAAACTATTTATATTTATCATATGTTAAATTAGTTATTAGTTTGTGAAAAATGTGTAGTTTTGAAATTTGTAGACTGTAGATAAAATTTATGATTGTGAGGTTACTAATTTTAAACAAATTCAATATATATGAATTTTCGTGCATCGCACGGGAGGTGAATTAGTACCTATAATGAAATAAATCAATTAACAAAATCAATATCATTAATAATTAAACATAAGTATTTAAATCATAAAATTCACCTCTAATCACTATCATATAAATCTACATCTGTGTCATTAGATTCTAAGTCGTCATCAGAATCTAATTGAAGAACTTGTTCATCCTCTGATTCAGAATCATATTCAGAGTCTGATCGCAAGACTTGCTCATCATACGATTCAGACTTATCTTCAGAATCAGATCTCAAAATTTGCTCATCATTCAACTCTGGGGCTTCATCAAATTCTGATTCCATAACTGACTCATCATTTAAATCAGCGTGGTCACCATCATTCACTGTCTCAAAGATTTGGGCATCATCAACTGCGATATCGTGTAGTTCCACGTCATCCTCTTGGTAAGGCAACGCTTCACGTGGAAGAGTCGCCTCTTGATTATTAAAAGATTGTGGAACCTCTACTGTGAACCTTGGTTTGACTTTTGTTACAACCAACCAATCGCTTTTGTTACGCCTCAAGCTTGGATATTCGCAAAAATATACTTGAATTGCTTGAGAAGCTAATACAAATTGCTCGTTTGTATTCCATTTCTTCTTTTCATTAACCTCGACGATCTTATATGCATGATGAATCTTCACCCCCTCGTTCAAAGTTAGAATAAACCAATCACCCTTGAACAATATAACTTTCTTGAATGACGATACTGAAGGATACTCAAGTTCGATAATCTCTGTTATCCGACCATAATAGTCCTTCTCGGGATCATCGTAGTTGGATCCTTTAACGCACATGCCACTATTCATAGTGCCTTTATTCGAACCATAGCTAATCGTGTGAAATTTAAATCCATTAACAAAGCAGCCAGGGTACGTTGTAACAGTGTTAAAAGGTCCTTTTGCGAGATCCCTTATGTATGAATTTGTCACATTATTCGTAGGATCGCGAACCTATTAAATAAGACAGATATATAAGAAATAATTATATAAGAAATTGAGTGAAATTAATATTTTAATTAATCAACTCACATAATTATGAAACCAAGAAGGGAATTCCTTATTTGTTAATTGTTCAATGATGTGGTCCCCAATGCCGAGATTACGTTGTCTTAGCTCAGCATCGTAAATTCTTGAAAAATTAAAAAGAAAAATAAAAATAACTACATTAGACTATTCAATTTAAATATAATTTAAAAATTAACAACAATTAATTAGCAAAATCTTACTGCAGATACGGTTCAACTTCTGGACAATTCATCAAAATATATCTGTGTGCAACATCATATTCTTCACCGAATAACATTCGTGACTTTTTACATCCAAATGGTCGACAAGGATGCTTGAAAATTGATAACTTCCCCTCCTGGTCATCCCCTTCATTTACAACACCAGCATCGTTACGCGGCACTCGTGTATGCCTTGTAACAACATGGTTCTCAAAGTAATGAGAACACAACAATGACGCTTCTTCCACAACGTATGAATTAGAAATAGAGCCTTCCACTCGAGCTTTATTTCTAACTGTTTTCTTCAACTTTCCAAGGTATCTATATAAAATATATATAGTAATTAGATAAGTGAACTACAAAATAAATATGTTTCTTATAAAACAGGAAAAAAAAAATTATCAACATAATAAATAGTACCTTTCAAACGGATACATCCATCGATATTGAACTGGACCTGCTATCCTTGCTTCATAAGCCAAATGGACTGGAAGATGCTCCATAGAGTCAAAGAAACTTGGAGGGAATATAAGCTCCAACTTGCACAAAGTGATGGGGATGTCGTTCTCTAATTTCATCATATGCTCACTTTTAATAGTGGTCGATGTCAAATCTTTGAAGAAAAGACTCAACTCAGTCAATGCCTCCCATACTTTTTGCGGTAGTAATTCTCGAAATGCAATGGGCACCAACCTTTGCATGAACACATGACAATCGTGACTTTTCATCCCAAACAACTTAAGCTTCTTTGTGTCAACACATCTAGCCATGTTCGACACATACCCATCAGGAAATTTTAAATTTTTTACCCACGCACACATGACAGCTTTTTCTTTCTTGTTCAGAGTAAAAGTTGATTGAGTAATGCGGCGACAATATTGATTCAACTCTTCTCTCGACTTCACTGTGTCCTTAGTTTTGCCCGGTACATTCATCACTGTATTGAACACATTTTCGAACACGTTTTTCTCTATATGCATAACATCCAAATTGTGTCGAATAAGTTGAGTTTTCCAATAAGGCAAATCCCAAAAAATGCTCTTACTCTTCCAACCACTACCATGACTGTTATCTGCATTAGTTTGTGCAGCATTGGGTTGTGTCGCCTTCACTAAACCCAACTCGTCCAAGGAAGCAAGTATCTCAAGTCCAGACAGTACAGGAGGTGGTGTTTTTTTTACCAAAGTATTTTTGCGAAATCCATACCTATTCCGTCGATACGGATGATCTCGGTGCAAGAATTTTCGATGGTTATCAAACCATGAAATCTTTCGACTCTTTGACAGGTAAAATGCGTCCGAGTGAATCGTGCAATAAGGACATGCCAGCTTTCCTGTCGTGCTATACCCCGAGAGCATTGAATATGCAGGAAAATCACTAATGGTCCACATCAAAGCCGCTCTCAGTTGGAAATTTTGTTTTAATGAGATATCATATGCATGCACACCAACATCCCACAAATGTTTCAACTCTGCAATAAGGGGTTGTAAGAAAACATCAAGTTTTGCCTTAGGATTCTCTGGTCCTGGCACTAGCACTGTTAAGAACATTGTTGTATCCTTCATACACATCCAGGGTGGTAAATTATACACCCTAACAATGACAGGCCAACAAGAATATTGCTTCCCAGATTGACCAAACGGCTGAAACCCATCAGTACAAAGACCAAGTCTGACATTCCTTTTCTCGGCAGCAAATTCCTTATGAGTCTGGTTAAAATGAATCCACGCAGGAGAATCCGACGGATGACGCATGACGCCATCTTCGACCACATGATCTCCATGCCACCTCATTTCTGCTGCTGTTGAATTGGATGCATACAATCTCAAAAGCCGAGGAGTTAAAGGAAAATAATGCATCTTCTTATAAGGAACACAAGTTTTTTGTCGTTTGCTACTGTCAGCTTGATCAACTTGCTTGTACCGATTCTCATGACAAAACTTGCAGACTGTTAAATCACTGTCATCACCCCAAAAAATCATACAGTTATTTCTACAACAATCATTTTTCTCAACAGGAAGGCCCAACCCTCGAACCAGTTTTTTAGTACTGTAAAAATTATCAATCACCGTATTAGGTTCAGGAAGAACCTCCTTCAGTAATTCACAAAGTTGATTAAATCCCCTCTCAGATAGATGGAGTTCTGACTTAAAGCTAAGCAATCTAGAAACAAGCGACAACTGCGTATGCTTTTGACAACCAGGATATAACTCTTTTTTTGCAGCACTAAGCATGTCATAGAATGCTTGAGCTTCCAGATTTGGAGGTTCTTCCTCTATATTCGGATTGAAATCAGGCCCGGCAGCATCCATTACCATAGTCTCAAATAAGTTGCTTGACTCTGCTTCAAGTGTTGATGCTGAGTGAGACATATCGACCGAATCTACCGTAGCAATAACTTCCCCATGAAGTGTCCACTCATAATACCCCGGTACGAAACCTTTGGTGAGCAAGTGAATTGTCACGGTATCCTGGTCACGAAAAGCCGTGTTCCTACACTTTGGTTGATTACAAGGACATTTAATCTTATTCCCATCCATCCACTCTGGTTGACTCTTAGCAAAATTAACAAACTTCTCAACACCCTTGATAAATTCCGTAGAAATATAACCATCCTCTTTACGCCTGATATACATCCACTGACGATCTGATCTCATTTTTTTCCTGGACCATTAAATAATAAAAAAATTACTAAATTATAATTATAATATTTTTTTATTTGAATTTTTGAATATTATTCCACTGAACTACTCCTTATAACTCCTCCTTAAAATTTGAAGGTTAGGACCTATCCCATCCGGAAATGAATCGTGATATGACCACTAGCGGACGCATTTACTCACGATACGAAATTTCGGCAGCATCTCAGCACAGTTCTCCAGATGCACGATAAAGATTATGAGTTGATTCATACAAGTTACACTCAATTTGAGTCAATTGCATGAATCAAAACATATTCTTATATGCAACCGGAGAACAACAAGAAATGCTACTGAATTTTCGTACCATGCATGAGTAAATTAATGCGTCTTCGCTGGGCACACAACACGACACCAAATTTCCAGACTGTCCAACTGGACAATTCAGTGATCTCCTCGCTCCATCGAGGAAGTCACCGAACGGGAATCTAAGGTTAAGTTCCAACAAATTTAAATAAATACCTAAAAAAAATTTAATTAATTATTTTTTTATTTAATATAATTTTTAGAGAAAATTCGACAAAATCTCTCCTATAAATGGACTACACCCTATAGGATACACATAATCAAATTTACACATAATCAAATACACAATTAAATACAGACATACACATAATCAAATACACTAAATTAACACACATATTTGTACACATAAATTAAAGTAAATTAAATTAACATTAGATTAAATTTATACTAAACTAAATTAAATTAACACTAAATAAACTTACACTAAACTAAATTATAAATTTAATGTTTATTTTTAAATTAAATAATTATTTTTTATTATTTTTATATTAAAAATGATATTTACAAAAAAAATTCTTATTTTTTTTATTCATGAATTTTATTCACATATTTTTTAAATAATAATTTTTTATTTTCATTTTATATCATACTCATTTTTTATTTTATTTTCATTTTCATACAACATATTATATATATATATACACTTGACTGAAAACACTTGAGTGGAAATTCGAGAAAAATAAGTGTTAATTATTAAAAATATATATATCAAACTTTTTTAATAATTTTATAATATATTTTAAAATTTATTAATTAATTTTACATTTAATTTTTAATTATGTATTAATTCTATAATACTATTAAAATTTACATACTTAATGCTTTTTTGAATAGTATTAATTTTTAATAGTATTAATTCTATAATACTATTAAAATTTATTAAATTAAACTAACACTAAATTAAATTAAATTAAACTAACACTAAATTAAATTAATTTACACTAAACTAACACAAAATTAAATTAATTTACACTAAACTAAGGCTAAATTTAATTAAATTAAACTAACACTAAATTAAATTAATTTACACTAAACTAACACTAAATTAAATTAATTTACAATAAACTAACACTAAATTAAATTAATTTACAATAAACTAACACTAAATTAAATTAAATTAAAATAACAGTAAATTAAATTAATTTACACTAAACTAACACTAAATTAAATTAAATTAAACTAACAGTAAATTAAAATAATTTACACTAAACTAACACTAAATTAAATTAAATTAAACTAACAGTAAATTAAATTAATTTACACTAAAATAACACTAAATTAAATTAAATTAAACTAACAGTAAATTAAAATAATTTACACTAAACTAACACTAAATTAAATTAAATTAAACTAACAGTAAATTAAATTAATTTACACTAAAATAACACTAAATTAAATTAAATTAAACTAACAGTAAATTAAAATAATTTACACTAAACTAACACTAAATTAAATTAAATTAAACTAACAGTAAATTAAATTGATTTACACTAAACTAAAGCTAAATTTAATTAAATTAAACTAACACAAAATTAAATTAATTTACACTAAACTAACACAAATATCGTATTACTTAAATACCCAATCTGTGTATAATGTGTGTATTGTCTTTCACTCTGTATGTTTATTGTGCAAAAATTCTTAAATTTATCAGCATTACCATACATGTATTCCAGCAATTGCAACATAATTGGTCCTAGGAAACGATCGTCTTTACCTTTTATATTCTAAAAATTAGTCCCAAAAACCCATCGATTGGCAATATTAGCTTTCTTAATTTGTTTAGTTTTTCTGTTTTTGTTTTTCAAATTAGATTTAAGTTAATTTGATTTGTAATAGTTTAATTAGCATCATTATAGATATAAGGGTCTATATAGTAAAAAATGTAAGTCATAAAGATTAATATAATCATTTCCAAATTTGGAGTCTTCATACAAATGGGCCATACCACCAAAGATACAAAAATAATTTACCCTAAATATTACCATTGATTAACTAATTATATATTTGCCAAACATCAAAAACAAATACACCCAAATGAAGGATTGAAAGAAGAAGCGCGACCAATGGAAACTGCCCCCCCCAAAAAACAAACGATTTCTTTTCTTTTAAATAAATGCACCACATGAAACTTTTCCAGTTTTTTGAAAAAAATTTAAATGGGTTTTGCATTTTTGGAATGAATATTGGGAGTCAAACAAGTTTGCATTTCAAAATTATGAAAATAAAATGGAAAAATTAAAAAAAAAAAAAGAGCATGACTTGAAACAGCCTCAATTACGGTTTGGGTATGGCATTACTTAGAAGGAATAAGTTTTTATCTATACAACATATTGAAGGTATTCTTTTTCATTATATGTTTAGCTCAATTTAAATTATTGAATTGAAGTGTAAAACTCTAGATTTTTTTAATTATGAATGTTAGATTTTAAAGAAAATATTTTGATCAATGATAATATGTGAAAAAGCGCAAGATACCAGTCTTCGTAAATTTTTTTAATATATATATATATTTAAAAATAAATAAAAAAACACTAAATTAAATTAAATTAATTTACACTAAACTAAGGCTAAATTTAATTAAATTAAACTAACAATAAATTAAATTAATTTACACTAAACTAACACTAAATTAAATTAAATTAAACTAACAGTAAATTAAATTAATTTACACTAAACTAACACTAAATTAAATTAAACTAACATTAAATTAAATTAATTTACACTAAACTAACACTAAATTAAATTAAATTAAACTAACAGTAAATTAAATTAATTTACACTAAACTAACACTAAATTAAATTAAACTAACATTAAATTAAATTAATTTACACTAAACTAAGGCTAAATTTAATTAAATTAAACTAACAGTAAATTAAATTAATTTACACTAAACTAACACTAAATTAAATTAAATTAAACTAACAGTAAATTAAATTAATTTACATTAAACTAACACTAAATTAAATTAAATTAAACTAACAGTAAATTAAATTAATTTACACTAAACTAACACTAAATTAAATTAAACTAACATTAAATTAAATTAATTTACACTAAACTAACACTAAATTAATTTAAACTAACACTAAATTAAATTAACAGCAAATACAGAAAATTAGAAAATTGCAAATAAATCTATATATATATATATATAGACAGACAGAGAGAGAGAGAGAGAGAGGACCTTCTGAGGCGGCGGCGGCGGCGTGGCGGGGGGCGACGGCGGTGAGCGAGGGCGAGGGAGAAGAGGGCGACAGTGAGCGAGGGCGAGCGAGGGCGAGGGGGAGACAGTGACCGAGGGCGAGGGAGAAGAGGGAGACAGTGAGCGAGGGCGAGCGAGGGCGAGGGGGAGACAGTGAGCGAGGGCGAGGGAGAAGAGGGAGACAGTGAGCGAGGGCGAGCGAGGGCGAGGGGGAGACAGTGAGTGAGGGCGAGGGAGAAGAGGGAGACAGTGAGCGAGGGCGAGCGAGGGCGAGGGGGAGACGGTGAGCGAGCCGCGAGAGGTGAGAGCGAGTGCGAGATTGAACGAGAGAGAGGAGAAGAGGCGGGACGCAGAGGATCGAGGGAGAAGAAAGAGGGAGACAGGCGCGGAAGGGATGGGGGTGGGGGGTGAGGGGGGTTTTACGGGGATTTGTGAAAGAGGCGGGGAAATTCCCCGCCTCTTTCATTAATAAATTATTAAAAAATAATAATTATTATATAATTAATAAAATTTATAATAATGAATAAAATTATTAAAATTATGATAATTATTAAATTATTTTATTAATAATTTTTTATAATCATTTAAAATATCATAATAAATTAATTTAAATCATTGCATTTTAAATTAATATTAATTTAAAAAATACTTATATTATAAATCTAATAATTATAATAAATTAATTTGATATGTTATAAATACTATTTTAATAAAAAATTTATTAAAGATAAAATAAATTAAAAAATATTGTAACAATATTCTTAATATATTTTGAATGTTGAGTAGTCTTTAATCTTTTTTAAAAGAAAATTTTGATTATTTTCTCTTTCATATTCCTTCATTATTAGGGGAACGTGATCAGTTTAATTATCAAATAAATCAAAAAATCAATAAATTGAATTGAGAAATTAAACTAAATTGACTTGACAGATTAAACCTAATAAACTAAATTAGATTAAAAAAACTAAATATAGATTATATAAACTAAACAAATTCAATAAACCAAACAAACACATAAAATAATTAATTAAAATTTAATTAACCAAATAAGCTAAAAAATCAAACAAGCTGAAAAATTGTATGATAGGCCAAAAACGACATCATTTTATTATCATAAAAACATCATTGTCTTAAAATCCAATCGATTCGATTTTTTTTTAATTAAAAAATATAATCGAAAACAAAAACTAATTTTTTTAAAAACATTAATTGAATAGAAGCAAATTTTTTAAAAAATTAATAATTTTTATTAATTTGATTCAATGAATTTGATTATACCGAATTTTAATTAATTTGATTCAATAAAGTAGTAAAAACCAAAATAAAATTAGAAATAAAAAAATAATACATTTTAAAAACTAACGATATATTGTCATACAAACAAAGAGTTTATATCGAATTTTAATTAATTTGATTTGATTCAATAAAGTAGTAAACAACAAAAATAAAATTAAAAATTTTAAAAATCATAAATATTTAAAACTAACGATATACTATCAAACAAACAAAGAGGTCAAACGATGCATAACAAAACAACGAAGATATAATATTTAATAACATGAGATAATTAAAAAGAAAAATTTATAAAAGTTTTTAATTAAATATACATTAATATATTAAATTTCTTATAGAATTTAATATTTATATATTTAAATATTTATAAATTAATTAAATAAATAAATAAAAATTAAGGTTTGCGACAGATTGAAAGTTCTGTCTCTATATCAGCGATGAACTCAGACAATTCGTCAACACAATTTTTTTATTTATTTTTTATTATCAATATTGAATTTTAATTTTTTATTTTTAAAATTGGTGACGGAAAAAACTTTCCGGCTCTATATTTGAAAAGCAAAAAAATTACAATTAAAATTTAATTTTTTAGCGACGAAAATTGTTTTACGTCGCTAAAAGTACTGACAGAATATTAAATCTGTTGCAAAATTTAATTTATTATTATTTTTAATTTAAACTAATATATTTTTCTTATTTTAAACTTTAGGGACATAATTTATTTTCATCTCTAATCAATGATAGAAAATAAATTCCGTCTCTATCTAAAAATATATTTTTTATTATTTTATTATTAAAATAAATTATAGTCTATTGAATTTATTTATTTTTAAAAAAATAACGACAAAAATTTTTGTTGCTATTTTTAAAAAAAAATTTATTAAAAAAATAAAAAAATTATTTTAGCGACGGAATATTTCGTTGCTATTTTTTAATTTTTTTTATAAAATATATTTAATAATTATATAAAAATATTATAATTTATAAAAATAATATTAATAATTATTTAATTAATAAAAATAATAAAATTAAAATAAAATTTTATTGTAATTATCTAAAATGTGATAATAAAATAATTAAATTATTGTATTTCAAAATAATATTTATTTAAAAATCTAATTATATTATAAATCTAATAATTATAATAAATTAATTTGATATATTCAATTATTTATTAATAGTTTGTAATCTTAAAAAAATAAATTTTTTCTATAAATAAAAATTATATTAAACAAAATCTACATAATATTTATACTAATGGTAGAACTCATTTAATCAACACAATGAGTTCTAAATTGTTGAATTTCATCTATAACTTAGAGACAAAATTAGAGAGGACAAATGATAAAGAGATATATTTATTTTTTTCTTAGTCAACATTAATGTAATCCATATATTTTTTTATAGTATAACTATTAAGGGAGAAAATCATTCCATATATTTGTTCAAAAATCATCCTGGACTTATTTTGATACTTTCTTATCCGGATTAGCATATGTCACTTCTCTAATTGTTTATTATGAATGACTTAATTATACATTTAATCGTGTTATAATGTCTATATATTAGATAGTAACATATGATACTGTTATCAAGTATAAGACACAATGTCATCCATATATCATATTTTTTAAAATTTGTATTTTATCAAAAAATTCTCCTATTTATAGAGAGAAAAATACTAACAAGATAGCTTCTAGACTTCTTTCTATATAATGTAATCCCTCAATATTGTTTTATTTTTATGATTTCTAAAATTTAAAATAAAGAAAATTTCAATAATATTATAGTTTTAAAACTTTTTATTTATTTTTCAAATATAGTGTTTGTTTATATTTTGTACACATTTAATAAATATTACAAATAATTAATTATTATACATTTAATATTTTTTATTTTATGCAAATGAAATATATTAATTGATGAGTTAGAATTTAGCAATATTATGATTTTTAATATTAATATATTTATTTCAATTTTATAAATTATTTTTTTTTATATTCATATCATGGTTAAATGTATATTTAATTTTTTTATAAAATTTAAATATTTATATATTTAAATATTCATTTCAAATTCAAATATTTATAAATTAACTGAATAAAAAATATTAAAAAAATAATTTTACGACGGATTAAATATTTTGTCGCTAAATGAGCGACGGAATAGGATAATCCGTCGCTAACTTTATTTTTTTTAATTTAAATTAATTTTAAATTTAAATTTTTTATTTTAACGTTTAATATTAAAATTAATTTTTTATTTTAAAATTTTGCGATGGAATTTGTTTCTGTCACAAAAATAAAAAATTAAATTTTTTTTTATTATTATTAAAATATAGCGACGGAAATAATTTTCCGTCGCTAATCATAGCGATGGATTACTGTTTCCGTCGCAAAAATATTATTTTTTTTTGCGACGGATGTTTTCCGTCGCTAAATTAAAATTTTTATTTTTACTTTTTATTCTTATTAAAATTTAGCGACGGAATTTCTATCCGTCGCTAAAAAATTAATTTTAATATTTACTTTTTTTATTCTTATTAAAATTTAGCGACGGAAAGATATTTTCGTCGCTAAGAATAGCGATGGATTACTGTTTCCGTCGCAAAAGAATAATTTTTTTAATTTTTTTGCGATGGAATTAGTATCCGTCGCTAAAAAATTAATTTTTATTTTTACTTTTTTAATTCTTATTAAAATTTGGCGACGGAATGAAATTTCCGTCGCTAATTACAGCGATGGATTACTTATTCCGTCGCTAAAAAATTATTTTTTTATTTTTTATGCGACGGATTTTTTTTCCGTCGCAAAAATCCGTTGCTACTTTTACAAAAAAAAAAAATTCGTATTCCGTCGCAAGTCCGTCGCTGTTCCGTCGCAAAATAACGAAGGAAATGTCCGTCGCTAAAAATCCGTCGCTAAATCCCGAATTTCTTGTAGTGCAAGGACCAAGCACCTATTTGCACGCCCATGAGCCAACCTATATGGAAGGCTCCTTGATTGTTAACGTGCATAAAATATATTTATAGTATTTTTTTCCAAACTTTTTAAAATTATATTTACACTCCAAAATTTTTCAAACTTATTTAATGAATATGAATTTTAATATTAATATTTATTAATTTTATTTCATTACTAATTCAAATAGAAGTTTATAAATTATTATATTAGCAGCAAAAAATTATGTCCTTATTTTGATTTTAATTTGTAATTTCATATTTTATTAATTTTACAACTTATGGACAAAATTTTTCATCACTAATTTTGGATTTAATTGGAATTTTTATAAATTCTACATTTAACTATGAAAAATTTTGTTATCAAATCAGATTTTAAATTTAATTTAAATATTTTATGAATTTCACATTAAATTTTTATAAATGTTTTTGTTAAAGGTTATTTACAGTAACATTACTAAGTTTTTGTGTAAACTACTGAATCATGTTTGAAAAAACAAACATTGAATTTGTGTATAGCCTTCAATTTTAACCCATAATATATGCTTTTGGGGTAGTTCAACGAGATGGTCGCAACTAGCGGCTTTGCTGCTAGTGACTATATTTTTTCGCCATTTGAATTTTCTTTTTATGTTTAAATGTAATTTTTAGTTATTTTAGAGTCTTTTATTTTGAGTCAAGCCTTTAATGTAAGGGTCCGATTTGTCAGTTACATGTACCCCATTAGGGTTATTATTTAAATACTTTTCTGTCATTGTTGGGTTGTGAATTTTTTTTTGGTTGGTTATTGTAGCCCATGGACCTTCTTGGTCAGGTTAGTTAAATTGAGTCAAAAATATGAATTCAATTGTTAAAATATAAAATTAAAGTATGAATTTCACATTAAATATAAACTTGATTTAATTTATTTTTTAATTTTTTAATTATGAAATAATTTTTTTAATTTAAACTTTTGATTTTTAATTTAATTTTTTTTGTTTTTACAGACGGATCTGTTTCGTTGCTAAAGTTTTAACTTTTTTATTTACATTTTTTCTTTTTAATTTTTAATTTAATTTTTTTGGTTTTTAACTACGGATTTGTTTCGTCGTTGAATATTAAATTTTTAATTTAACTTTTTTAGCGATTGATTTGTGTTGAAGCTAAAGTTTTAAATTTTTAATTTAATTTTTTTTTGTTTTTTAGCCACAAATTTTGTTTCGTCACTAAGATTTGAATTTTTAATTTTTCTTTTTAGCAAGAATTTGTTTCGTCGCTAAATTTTAAATTTTTAATTTAATTTTTTTTTAGGGATGAATTTGTACCGCCACTAAAGTTTTAAATTTTTAATTTAATTTTTTTTTCTTTAGCTACAAATTTGTTTTGCCACTAAAATTTTAATTTAAGTTTTTTTGTTTTTAGCAACGAATTTGTTTCATCGCTAAATTTTTAATTTTTAATTTAATTTTTTTTCTTTTTTAGTCATGAATTTGTGTCATCGCTAAAGTTTTAAATTATTAATTTAATGTTTTTTTTGTTTTTAGCTACAGATTTGTTCTGCCATTAAAGTTTTAAACTTTTAATTTATTTTTTTCTTTTTTGTGATGGATATGTTTCGTTGCTAAAGTTTGAATTTTTAATTGAATTTTTTTTCTTTATAGTGACGGATTCTTTCGTCGCTAAATTTTGAATTTTGAATTTAATTTTTTTTCTTTTTTAGCCACAAATTTGTGCCGTCGCTAAAGTTTTAAATTTTTAATTTAATTGTTTTTGTTTTTTAGCTACAGATTTGTTCTGTTACTAAAGTTTTAAATTTTTAATTTACTTTTTTTTTGTTTTTTAGTTATAGATTTGTTCTATTGCTAAAGTTTTAAATTTTTAATTTAATTTTTTTTATTTTTTAGCGAGGGATTTGTTTCGTCACTAAAGTTTAAATTTTTAATTTAATTTTTTTCTTTTTTAGTGACGGATTTGTTCTGTTGTTAAAGTTTTAAATTTATTAAAAATATTAAAAATTATTTAGTGAAGGGGTTTACATCGCTAATTCCGTCACTAAATTTAGTGACGGGTTTCAGTCGCTAAATTAAAAAAATATTTAAAAATATTAGCAATGGAATATCCATCTCTAATTAGTGACAAAATAATTCCAACGAACTTGTCCGTGCGCTTTTGCTAAGTCGAGACAGATATGAGTTTTAAAAAAGATGGAATGATTCAAGCCAAAGGCTAATTGTGATTAGGGCCTCCTTGAATTTCTCGTTTTACAAAAAAATATATATATATATATATTAAAAGTTAATTTTTACTTGCAATAAGTTTCATACAAATTAATATTAGTAAAAGCGTAATCATCTTACAGGTGTCTATTATGAAAGCTAGGGATTATAATAGCATTATTAAGATATTGATTACATGGTAAGAGATTTTGACAATTTTTAGAATTTAAAATACAGGGTGTAAAATAGGAACAATGCTACATGAATAACTCGGGTGAGAACTTTGCTGACAACCCCAAATTATCGCACGTGGTCTTTTGACACCAAAATATCATAATAATTTGAACCCTATAAACAACCCAATTTTTTAATACCCCACCAAAACCTTTTTACTTATACTCTCTCTCTCTCTCCCTCACCCCCCCTAAAAAAAAAATCTGTGCTTCTTCCTCACCTTCTCTCTCTCTCTCCCTCCCTCCCAACAGTGTCTCTTGAGCTTCTTCCTCTCCCAATCCTTTCTCTCTCTCTCTCTCTCTCCAAAAATCTAAGCTTTTTCCTTCACCTCACCTACTTGCACTAAAGCAAGAGCCCACCCATCTGCCCAAAAATCCGACGCCTCCTTGATCTCTAAGATTTTTTACGTCCCCTCCTACGGCAGCGGCAATCCTCTGTTGTACATTGAACATAACTGGATCTTCCATATTAACCACTAAATTCCTTTGTTTCTCCTATTGTGAAATTAAGGCAAAGAGTTTATTTGTGGAAGGAAGAGGGTCCATCAATAACAACTGATCTCTCAATTGAGCAAATGAATCATTTAATCCCATTAAAAATGACATAACATATTCCATTTAGTGATGATTTGTAAGAGACCTAATACCTCCACAAGTACAATTGTTATAATTACAGTTAGGTCTAAAATTCCCCAATTCATACTAAATAATCTTTAATTTGGTAAAATAGGCACTTATTGACAAAAAACCTTGAGAAAGGTTCATCAATTCTCACCTCAGTTGCAAGATTCTAGGCTCGTTGCTTTGCTGATAACGTTCCTTCAAATTAGTCCATATATCTCGCGCCAATTCAAAATAAATGATACTGGCCGAGATTCCCTTAGACACAACATTAAGAATCCACAAAATAACTATGTTATTATTTCTAATCCAAGCATTTAAAAGGAAATCATGACTTGAAGGACGCTGGATCGAGCCGTCAATAAACCCTATCTTAACAGATAGAGCAATCAACATCAAACGGCTCCAAGATGTGTAATTATCCCTTGTCAAGGGCTGAGAGGACAAAATAAACCCTAGACTATCAGAATGATGCAAGAATAAAGGACTTGAACCACCGCTAATGGTCGAATATAGCCTTGACAAGGGAGAAGACATATTAGGGTTTTCCATTGCCCTAGAACGAACGAAATAGTTTGTGCAAAAGAGATGAAAGTAATAGGAGGACACAAATCTGATGAGATTGTAAGATTTCAATCACTAGAAAACACAAACGATCGCGGATCTTCGATCAAAGGAGATTCGCAAACAAATAAAAAAAAAATAGATCTCTCTGAACAATGAAGATCTGGACCAATCGATTGAATCAACAAAGTCGTAAGGTCGGAATCAACAAGAAAAAACAAGCGGAAGAAGAAAACCTAGGACCAGGGCACGACATCGAAGAAGATAGTCAAAGAAGAACCCTAGGGCTTCGCAAGTGCTCTGATACCATATTAACTAGGAAACAAGAACTAGAGAGTAAAGAAATGCCTCATTGATCTCTTTATTCATTTAGATCTCAGCCTTATATATTGATCAAAACCTATCAACTAATTTATAGAAATGCCATTGAGTAAAACAACAGCAAGTAAAGCAATAAAACTAAAACTAACTAACAAGTCCAATATAGAATACAACACTGTCACAAAATAAAAAATAAACCAAAATACAATATGTAATACCTGAAAATTTGTAAAGGACTTAAAAGTAATTTATCTTAGGGTGAAAATGTCATCCCAAGTTATTTTATATTATTATATAAACAAACATCCTATTTTAGTGTTATCAACCTTTGTACGTGTATATATACATATATATATATATATATATATATATTTATGGACACATATGGGACAACTTCTTACAGAAGAGAAGAGGAAAGCAACAGTCGTCCTAGATTTGGAGGCCCTAGCCAAGGACCATGATGTATGCGGTGACCATTACCGACCGAATGGACATTTGATCATCATCACGGGCCATCCATTTCAAACGTCTGTATGTGTGTGTGTGTGGCTGCTCTTTCTCCCTTAAATATTGAAAGAGATTTATGGCATCTTGAATAATAATGGATTTATGGCCATACAATGCAGCACCAAACACAAGCCATACATTCGGTATATGATTAATAATATTACTAAAAGAAAGTAAACATGCATGTTAGGTTTCTTGACTTCTTGCTGCAAGCATATCTTATCAGGATAGCTATCTCGATGTCTAAATCAAACGTAGAGTAATGAAGAGAAAACAAAGAAGCTTAAAATTGCAATTTGATCTTATTGAATAGTTATCTTAAACAATTTTGAAGAGATTAGTTTTCCTAAATTATAAGAAATAATTCATAATCAAAAGTTTGTGTCTTAATTTTGTTAGAACATCCAAATCAAATTAGTACTTACTTCAATCATGAGCAAGATTAGTTCGCACTCATCTTGTAAAAAACTCCCTTACTCAAGTCAAGCTAGACCCAGGTAGAAAACCGAGGTTGAAGGTGGCATTGATGATGGTCCGCAATCGAGCATGGCTTGGATAATGGACTCAAGTTGAGTGTGACTTGGATAAAACTTACACATGTTATAAGTAGTAGATCTTTGGTATCATCAATAAGAAATATTTAAATTTTTATGTATTTAAAAAAATCTCCAAAAATACCATTGTTTTTAAATTATAAAAATGCTATATATATATATATAACAAAGCACAGTCAAGACTCAACCAGAATAGACAATTAAAGTTAATAATAAGGCATGAGGCATCAGCTGTTAGGATGGACTCATCCTTCTTAGGCTAAGTTCTTTGAATACTGGCAAAGAGAAGATAACTTCTTAAGAACATGATGACTAAACAATGCTTATATGACTAGGTTCCTTGTCTTCTTCATCACCGCCAATGAAGATTGAAGGATTAATTTTAAGTCTCTCTATCAATTATAATGAACTAACCAATAGTCAAATTAATGCTGCTCCACAACTTTGTTTCTTTTGATGACCCATTCAAAAGAAACAAAAAGTTTCGAAATCAATGTTCATTTCATAGTAACTGTTTAAATTTTAAGTTTCTTTTAGGCAAATTTTTTTAAAATTAGGCTTTGATGTAATGATAAAATTAATTGATTTGAAAGTCGATTATTATTAAATGTAGCCTTAAATGACGTGTATCCTTTCTAATAAATTGTCATGTGTCATGATCCACCTCTCTCAGGGTAACAATAGTTTGAGAAGGCCATGTACCACTCAACGCCATACATAGTCATGACTCAAATCATGAGCCAGGACGTAATACATGTAGTCTTAATTTTCTTGTTACTCTCCCTTTTTGCTTGTTCTCTAAATCCCAGGTAGTAACTTAATCGTCAGAGGTGACCTCGGGGGACAAAAGCCCCTTGCTTGCTCGAGTTTAGCAGATGATTTCAAGATTGTTAAACTCAAGATTTTTCAATGGGATAGAATAAGGGTCTATAAAATTGAATCGTAAAATCATAAGATTTTAGAGACAATTAAATTTTTTTTAATACATATAAATATATGTTTATAATGACATAATTTTATGAAAAATGAATTAATATTGTTTAATAACATAATTATTTATTACAACCTTATTTCTTATGAATAAAATACATGTACCTATTTCAAAATAATTTCATCTACCAATTTCAAAAACACTAAATAATAAGAAAATTCTAAATATTAAATCTATCATTTATTTTCATTCATCAATCCATAAAAAAATTCTAAATATTAATTCATATATAATGTAAATTTTCATAAGTCAGTCATAACCTAATACAAACTAAGAAGAAATAGACAATGATGAAGAAAGAGCATATGAAGTTGTGAATCGACAAAGAAGCTGACAAGAATCTACGATGAACAAGAATCAGACCAAGAAATGGACAAAAGAAGAAATAGATGAAGCATACCTCTTTAAGCAGAATTGATGGCATTACCAAGCAATCAGAGTTGTGAATCGATTCGTGTTGTAAACGATAACACCTAGCAGGCGAGCAATGGAAATGTCGATTTGTGTTTGTGCATTGCTGGTTGCGCTCAACTAGAAGTTTGTGTTTGTGAATCAATGGCGACACCGAGCAATCGAAGTTGTGAATCAACGGCGGCACTGAGCACTGACAAATCGGGCAACAAAAGGGAACACATATAAGGGGACCTAAGAGAGGTAAAGATTCATAGAGGGCAACCTTCGAATTAGAATAATATATGCAAGCTGAACTTGGTAAAGTCGAATTTTATAGTATAGCCAACTTTGATTCTATTAAATTCTGATTTTATAAACGAGTTGACTCATTTGGAGTTATATGACACGTAAGCTCTTACAAGTTGACTCACAAGTTTAACAACAATGAGTGACATCTTAGGTCTGTTCTTAGTTACATCAAATTCAAATCTTGTTAATATAATTAATTTTTATTTTTTAAACAAAATAAAAAATTAGAAAAACACTTTATTATAAGAGTATTTTAAAAATGCATTATTAATAAGATCTTGTAACACTAAAACTTGATATTAATAAAATAAGGTAAATCATAATGAAGTATTAATTAATTATCTATTTATAACAGATTAATGCAATTTGTATTATTATTTAAAAAAATAGAAAGATCACTCTCATCTTCAATGATTCTTACAAGAAAATAAAAATAATTTTATTTTCTTAAAAAATTATGAAAAAATGAAAATAGGAATGGGATTTCTAAAAGACTGTTTAATTGTTATGAAAAAATGAAATAATTTATTTTCTCAAAAAAATAAAAAAAAATCATGATCAAACATATTGAAAAGTCTTTTTGTTTGATATTGTATCTTAGCTCACAGTCCACTTGCAAAAATATTAGACTCAAGAATAAATAAGCTAAAAAGGGAAAAAAAAATCACAAAAAGTGAGGAAAGAGGGTCTATTATCTAAGTCTCCCAGAAACCCTCTCAGTAACTCTCACTCAGACATGAAAAGAAAACTCTTAAGAGAGTGATAAGTCTATTGGAAACATTCTAAATGTAGTCCTTATCTAAGCATGCTAACTAGCCTATGAAACAAATGTCTTGAAAATTAGAATAAACGATCTCGAAAGATGTGGATATTCTCTCATCTGTCAATTTAAGCCTTTATAAATAACAGGTAATTTTTCACTCTTTAGGTATACAATAACTCCTACACAATCTATGTAATACCCCATATTCGTTTGAGGATGCCACATAATTTTGATAAGTTTAGAATACCGAAAAATTGGTTTGATAGCATTTATAAGTATCGAATCGACTGTAGGGAATGCCTCGGAGTGAAATTGTCTAAAGAGAGTATTACAATTTCGATGAGCATTCCAAGATATGATTTATGGTATCAAAATAAATCGGATCAGAAACAGTTTTCGATACATCTAAAATGCAGTTGCCATTTAGGCTGCAAAATCGAATCGTTGTAGGAGGATCCCAAAAAATCAACGAAATCCTAGGGGACCTCCAGTTTTGCATAAGGATCAACCCTTCAGTAGTTTCGTGATGGAATGATGGTCCAGTGAGGACACTGGGGCGAAATCATCCTTTTTAATTAAGCTTCAAATTATTAATTTTACGTTTTCGGTATTATAATACAAATTAATTCAATGTTTGAGAGCATGGTTGCAATAAGAGAATTGCCAAGTGTAATAGAGATAAAAATTAGAGTTTCAATGTGTAATTTTTTCTATTATTAATTTAATATATAATGTTATATATATTTATATATATATGGCTGTGCGCGTGTGCGTACGAGGCTTCTTGGCCGAGATTTTGCTGCAAATTGGAAGTGAGTGGCAACTAGATTTGAGAGAATAGCATCGAGATTTGTGGGGATTTTTTGATGTGCGTGGTGGGCAAGCATGCAACAGTGCTATATATATAAATGTATACGGATAGAGTGGTGGCCAAGGCGCTGAGGCTATAAATTGGCAATGGCTTTGATCGATTGAGAGGTAGCAAATCAAATTGAGGGAAGAGAGATTGAGAAAGAGATCTTGGGCTGAGCATCACCGAGAGAGAGAAGAAGATCGAGATGAAGAGCTAGGGTAGCCATGGCAGCTCGAGCGCAAGCTTCCAGCAAGCTCGAGCTAGTTGGGGCGGCCGGCAACGGCCAAGTCGATGGCCCAGCAAGGTGCAGCGGTGACTCTCGTGCTCGGTGAAGGCTCAGAAAGCAACTAAAAGCGGCAAAGCCGCAGCCATGCTAGCCATGGCAGCTCGAGCGCAAGCTTCCAGCAAGCTCGAGCTAGCTGGGGCAGTCGGTAGCGGCCAAGTCGATGGCCCAGCAAGGTGCAGCGGTGACTCTCGTGCTCGGTGAAGGCTCAAAAAGCAACTAAAAGCGGTGAAGCCGCGGCCATGCTAGCCATGGCCGCGAGCTCTAGCTGTAGCAGGGCCGCACCATCCGCGACCAAAGGCGGCAGCGAGCAGCTCCAGCGGTGGCGTGGCAGTCGGGGAGGCCGACGGAAGGTGGCGAGCGAGGCAGCAAGTGGCGTCGACCGAGGCATTGGTGCGCGGGCATGGCGGTCGTGAAGAAGAAGAAACATGGGAGTGCAAGTGCGGGAGGAAGAAGGAAGGAAAAAGAAGGAGAAAAGAAAAAGAAAAAGAAAAGAAAAGAAAGAAATAGAAAAAAAAAAGTCAAAAATCTCGAAAAATGACAGAAAAATAGGAAATTGTGGTTTATTAATATTTCGGAGTTTTTTGGCGAGAAACACGAATATTGAGATCGAAACACGCATATCGAGGAAGTCAGAGAGGTTAAGTCAAGGTAAGTAAAATTCTTTAAAAAATTTTAAAAATTTAATAATATTATTTTATGAATTATCATAGTGAAATATATGAGAAAATATTTTAGAAATATTTAGTTTGATTTATTGAGGAAAAATAGGAAAAAATAGATAGAAAAATAAAGAAAATGCAAGAAATTTTGGAAAATAGGTTTTGAATACGTATTTAAATAATTATGGTGATTAGGATGTTTTGAGGCTTAAGTGGAAGTAGCTGGTGCAAATTTTGAGGTTAGCATGCAAATCGAGGCGATGGACGTATTTCGAGACAAGGCACGAATATCGAAATAAGCTTGAAAAGGTAAGTGGTACACCCCAATTAAAGTTAGTTTTATGGAAAATATTTGATTTGTAAGTAATTTATGTTTCTCAAAAATGTTTTCATCATATTGACATACTCTGATATGTATTCATCGCGTAAGGTTGCATACATGACATGACTATGAAATGAATAAATACACGTTGATAACATTGGTCACGTGCATTGAGGCCGTAGGGAGTACGAACTAGCACTACTACTTTACCAAATAGTGTCCCCTGACATCTCGGCTTCGAAAGAAGTGGTCATAAGAATGGTAAATAGGGTGCAGTTGACACCTACGATGAAAGGCATTGCATTAATGCACGAAATATATTTTCTGTACCTTTACTTATATGATTCATCATCTAACTTGGGCTTTGCCCCTAAAATATTCAACATTCTAGATGGAGATTGTAGCAAACATGAGGATAAACCAAACATGAAATGACACTTAGCAGAGTACATGAAGAATGAATTGTATGTTATGTAGCCCATGTATTTAAGTTCTGCTACTTTATATTCTGAATGTTTTGATGAATGTTGAAGATGTAAGAATTTATTTATGATTAATGTTAAGATATCAAGTTTCAATCATTGCTTCCGCATTTGATGTGAATAATGATTCTCTTTAGAGATTAATGTATAAGAATTCTGGGACGAATTCAAGGAATGATGTGGTTTAGTTTTAGTATTTGAAAGAAAAAATTTTGTGTCCCGGAATTGTCCCAATTTATAATGCGCTAAATTGTCCCGAATTTATAACGCGCCCGGGAAAGCAGGGTGTTGCAATCTATTTGAATTTTTTTTTTAAATTTTTTAGCTAAGATTGATCTAGTATTAGAAGGCTCACACGATCGAGAGACAATTCACGCCTCTAACTGTTTTATGTCTTGCATCTATCTTGCAATCTCTCAAAAATTTAAAGACTATTATCTCATAATTATAAATTTATTATTATATTTCAACGACAACAATATTTAATTGAAAAAATAAAGGTTAAGAGAATGAAAATGAGAACGAATTCCTATAAAAGAGTGTTTAATTGTTATGAAAAGAGTTTAATCAAAATTTGATTGTTTTTTTCATGAAATCATGATAAAGATATACACCTTTTACTCAAAATCAATCAAAATAAAAACTCAATCTTTTTTTTTTATTTTTTATTTTTTTTGGGATTTAGTTTGAAACTTAAAAGTTTGTGGAAACAAATTTAGTCGGATTTAGTTAAAGATAAATTAATCAACACCTTCGGAATTTTAGTTCTTTAGTTTAAATTCTTTCTAAATTTTAAAATTCATTCGATTATTTTTTAAACTTTTTAAAATTAATCATAACACCTTTTAAATTAGCGTTGACACCCTTAAACTTTGGCCTTACAAGAGATCTAGTGACCAATTTTCAAAAATCTAGAGACCCGTTGAACAAATTTTTAAATTAAAAAATTATTAGAATTAAAAATAAAAAATTTAATAAATATATGAGGAAGTTTTTTTTTTTTTTCTAAATAAGAATTTCATTAAATGAAAAATACCATAAAAGCAACTACAAATTTATGTTAGAAGATATTTTAAGTATCACAACAAAAATTATAATAGAACAAAAATAAACAAGCAAATAAAAATTTCCTCTAAACAAAGAAACAAGAAAAAAAAAAAAACTATACAATTATGTATAAAAAAAATCAGAGGAAGTTTTGAAAGTCTGCATCGAAAAAATTAACTCCAAATCATGATCATCTCTAAACATTAAAAATACTATTTTAACACTAAATTTTAACACTTTGTATAATACTCAACATCAATTCTCAAATAATCACCAATAATTATCTATAAATTAACATTAAATGTCACATAAAATATCAAAATTTAATACAAAGATAACATTTTTGTCAATTAAAAAAAATAGACCGGCAATATTAATGTCACCTTTCTAAGCCTTATGTTTGACATCTTTCATTTGTTTGATTTAAAAATAAATAAATAAATAAAAACATCCTAACAAGCTGCAAAGATGACTGGCAAAAGACCACCTCACGTGTCAAAACCAATGCACAAACCTCCAAATTTATACTAAATCGAGATAAAAATTCTAACTTTTGTAAATATTCATGAATTTTCTTTCCCCTTAATTTGTTTACTAGAAAGGGGGTTAGTGAGCAAAGGTTACAATTATTAGAGTGAAAACAAATGTACTTAAAGTAATAATGTTTTTATAAATAAAAATTTTATAATATCAACCAAAAACGATCTACACCTTTAAATTAGGATTTTACATTTCATAATAAAAACTAAAAAATAAAAATAGGTAAAGAACAAAAATATATATAGTATTCTTAATAATAAGAAAGAATAAAATATACAAATATCAAGAGAAAATCTCCATCAATATCACATTTTGAGATCATCCAATGAAAGCACTTTCCTTAAGTATTATAGCTTAGGGTGTCAAAATAAACTCATGATTTAATTTCTCATGAAACATGAAAGGTGATTCAAAACAGAAGAATAAAAAATACACCAATAAGAGATCTAATGTAACATCCCGTATCGAGCGATAGGAAGGACCGGAACAACTTACCCTAATGGGCCTACGCGAACTTCCCAGGGGGTCACCTATCCCTGAATTGCCTCAGGTCAAGCACGCTTAACTTGAGAGTTCTTTGTCGACATTCAGCCCAAAAGGTATCCAACTGGTGTTGTTTCCTTTCTTACACTATCTTCGATATATTCTAACTCATCTGGGCTCCCGGGGGATTACATTCTCCCCCCCTTGAGCACATGACGTCCTCGTCATGTGACCTTACAACTGGTCCCAGACTTTCTTCCCTTGGGGGCTGTCATCCTAGAAGCCTGCCAAAAGCCGCTCCTTGAACAGGCCCTCGAGCCCCGGCGCCACTCCCCGCCCTCGTCGGACCGCCTTCACCAAGGGTCGGCTCTGATACCACCTGTAACGTCCCGCTCGAGCGATAGGAAGGATCGGAACAACTTACCCTGATGGGCCTACACGAACTTCCCAGGGGGGTCACCAAGGGTCGGCTGAGTCCCGAGGGGGGTGTGAGGCCCCTATGGGGGGTGCATGTAGGCACCTTAGGCGAATCCCACATCGGCCATGCACGGGGGAAGATCTGGGACCGATTGTAAGGTCGCATGACGAGGACGTCATGTGCTTAAGGGAGGGAGAATGTAATACCCCGAGAGCCCAGAGAAGTTAGAATATATCGAGGATAGTGTAAGAAATGAAATAACACCAGCTGGATACCTTTTGGGCTGAATGTAGGCAAGAAACTTCCAAGTTAAGCATGCTTGACTTGAGGCAATCCAGGGATGGGTGACTCCCCTAGGAAGTTCGTGTAGGCCCATCAGAATAAGTTGTTCCGGTCCTTTCTATCGCTCGAGCGGGACGTTACATCTAACCTGGAGGAACTTTCCTAATTATTCGAGTGGTACTTTGGCGTGGGTGTTTATATATGTGATGTCAACCCTAGACTATTTCCCAAACAAAGAATTAGAGTACTAAAGGCTTATTTATGAGTCAACCATCATTTTACATGAAGATTAATGTATTTATAATCTCAACACCCAATTAATAAGTTGTACAACTCAACAGAGTTGAAGAAGAATAATGATCAGCCAGAAACGGCCAAAAACTTATGTAATAATTTTATGACTTAATATTTAAATATTAATGTTTATTTGATTATCCTAAAATAAAAGTGAAAGTTAATAGAAAAAACTTAAGTGGAATAGATGTGTAGGTAAAGTTATATTGGAAATATTAAGATTGGGCCAATCACTTAATAACTCAAATTCTCCTGATATAATTTTCTGTCTTCTTTCGGCATAGAAATGAGTGTCTCTATGCCGAAATCATATAAAAATGTAGAGTCATTTAAAATATGTTTAAGTGGAATATAAACGTATAAAATATTATCATTTAAAAATGTAGAGTCAGGTGGGTAATAAATTTTCTGAATATGATGGCGGTGTGATTGCAATATTCATATCCTCTCTCTCTCTCTCTCTATCTCTCTCTCTGAGCCCAAAGAAATTCAGAGATACATCAGATATAGGTAGCAATATCCTGTCAAGTGTCCAAGATGAAGAGCGAGGGCGCCATAGATGAACGCAAAGCGCCCTTGTTAGAGTATTCATCACCCGCCGTCGGATCTAAACATCAAGAAGACGAAGACGAAGATGTCGATCTTACGCGGAGAGTCTGGGTTGAATCCAAGAAGCTATGGCACATCGTTGGCCCAGCGATCATCAGCCGCATCACCTCCTACTCCATGTTTGTCATCACCCAGGCCTTCGCCGGCCACATCGGCGACCACGAGTTCGCCGCCATCTCAATCGCCAGTAATGTCGTCGTCGGCTTCAACGTCGGCCTCCTGGTACGTTAAAATTCATTGTTTTGAGTCCTGTCTGGTCGAGTCTCTGGCCACTAGTAAGAACACTATTTGGTATCCATCTGTACCCAAAGACTAGACTGCAAAAGATCTGTGGGGGTGCAAGTGACCCGAATACGAGACCCTCAAATTCAGTAGCGTACGTGACCACGTATCAGTAGATTATCATTTGATGTGGATGGTGAATCTCCTGTTTGTTGATCTAATATGGTATATATACTAATCAACAGTTGGGGATGGCGAGCGCTTTAGAGACGCTATGCGGGCAAGCTTATGGAGCCAAGAAATACCACATGCTGGGGATATATATGCAGCGTTCTTGGATAGTTCTCTTCATTTGTGGAGTCCTGCTTTTGCCGGTATACATATTTGCCTCTCCGATACTGAAGCTTCTGGGGCAGCCGCTGACTGTGGCCGAACTCTCCGGCTCGGCTGCTATATGGATGATTCCACTGCAGTTCAGCTTCGTTTTCCAGTTCCCGCTGCAGCGGTTCCTGCAGAGCCAGCTGAAGACCGGCGTGATCGCCTGGGTGTCGCTGGCGGCTCTCCTGGTCCACGTGTTCGTCAGCTGGCTGTTCGTTTACCGCCTCAAGCTTGAAGTCGTCGGCGTGGCCGTGACTTTGAACTTCTCGTGGTGGGTTCTGGTGATCGGGTTAATGGGTTACACCGTGTTTGGAGGGTGCCCTCTCACCTGGTCCGGCTTCTCCATTGACGCCTTTTCTGGTCTTTGGCAGTTTGTCAAACTCTCTGCAGCTTCTGGCGTCATGCTCTGGTCCTCTCTCGATCTCGATCTCGATATCTGTGAGTTCTGATCTCACTGAGTTGTTTGTGTTTAAATTGATGAATTGAACAGTTTGGAGAATTGGTACTACAAGATACTGATATTGATGACCGGAAACCTGAAGAATGCAGAAATAGCAGTGGATGCTTTGTCCATATGGTGAGAAACTCTTCATTAAGTCTTATCTTCTCCTTTTATTTATTTATTTATCCATATGGTGATGAATTAATGGTTATTTTTTGATAGTTAGTTCTTCTAATAAAGTCAGAAAGAGTTGTATCATCTCCTTGTCATTTAATTTTTAACCTATTTATTATTCCCACATCATATATATAGGTGTTGAAATATCTAAAAATAAGTATCCACGATTCAATGGTTGATGGGCTACACCTTGAAGTCAATTGAGTTGTTGGAGTTTGACCAATTCAGGTCTCTATGTCTAGATATTTTGTTTCAAGTATTTTAAACAATGTTATGAGAGTTTGATCAACTAGTTATTTAAACTCGTGATATCACTAAGGTTGTTTAATTTTGTTCATCTCAAAACTAGATTATTATGAAATCATAAACTTAAATATTAAGGTCAAAACACATCTTAAATTTCTATACATGTAATTAATTCTAAAAAATGATGTCATAATGATCTTAACAAATAATTTGAGACATTTGTAAAGATTGGATACGTGCATGCCTCGCCCTTAATTGGTCAACCTCTAATGATTCAAACAATTAACATCGAAGTGTGATAGAACATAATTCTTATAATTTGTTTATATAGCAAAAGAGTTTAGAGTTTAGAGTTTAGAATTTAGAGTTTAGAGTTTAAAGTAAGTAAAAATGAGTTTATTTTATATGCTCATTGTGAATTGATTAAATGAATTTGTTTTGGAATGAATAGTCCTCTACCATGCACTAAAACACCCTAGAAGTATCGCTTTGTTATAATAACTATTCTTATCATGTGTATTGAGAACACAAAATAAAAATAAAAAAAACCCCTAGAAATACTTAAATAGAAGATCTCTAACCATTGTCTCCATAAGAATGTTTGAGTAGTATTAAATGCATTTTCTTTTTAGATAATGTGTATTTATTATATCTTATGTTTACCTATTAAAAATAATATAGAGTAATATTATTTACCTATTAAAAATGACATATTGTTATTTTTTTAATAATATTTTATATTATATTATATATCATATCAATCATATAAAGTGTTCCGAAATATTAAAATGAGTGTCAAAGTCACGCTTTCAAGGAACGTCTCGTAGGTAGCTTTGTATTGTCATGACTGATCTATATTATATACAGTTGACTGAATATTTGTTATTCATTAATTCATTAGATTTGGCCTCTTTTGTTTGTCTTTTAATTCGGTGCAGCATGAACATCAACGGGTGGGAAATGATGATTCCTCTGGCCTTCTTTGCTGCCACTGGGTACGTTATCATATATTTAAGTTTAACATTTGTTTGCGTAATAACATAAATTAATAATTGTCGTGTTAGTATAAATTTATAAAATATTAATGTGGAGAGAAATATTATACTTATAAATAAATTTGATAAATAATTTTTACAAATTTATAGCAATTATAGCTAATCATAAAAATAATTCAATCTTTTTCGTAACTTTGTAATGTTAACTAGTTCTTTTAATTTTAACAATTAGGTCCAAATTTACTCAGTTGGATATAATTTTATCTAACATGTGAAATTAATTTAAGGAGAGTGTTCATATTGACTTGACACACAAGATACTATATATATAATAATAATATTTGTAAGACTCACATTGATACATAAGTAAAAAAAAGAAAAAATTAAATGAATTATGTGTAACAAATTATTTTTTTTATTTACTTATATGGATATGTGAATTCCACAAATATTATTGCTATATGACACCTGACGTAACAAATTAGCATTAACACGTTTTCTCTAAATCGATGAATAAAATTATACCTAATTAAGATAATTTAGATCTGATTGTTAAAATTAAAAATATTAGATAAAATTATAAATTTATAAAAATACTAAATTATTTCATGACTGGCTATTTATTTTATATTTTTCTCCATCTTGTCACCCTAATGTCACAAATCTGAGAAGTAATATACAATTTTCTAAGATTGGACCCTACTAGGTTTTATCCTTTCAAGAAAGTAACTATCAATTCATAGCCACAAGACATGATAATTAAATTAAGAGTAATGCTGCACAGCATGACTGATGATCATCATCAGTACATGTGGCATGGATCCCACTTTTTAATTTATTAATAAAAAAAAATAAACCCACAAAATGTCTTCAGCTTTTCCCAACTTAAATGAGAATGTTGACATATGGGGGCGGGGGGGGGTGTGGTTCACCCCTCACCCCCTCTGCCCCCTTTGTATGCCCCTATGGGGCAAGAGAACAAATTTAAAAAATTAAATATTAAGAAAATAATAAAAATAAAAAATGACGATACGGATATGAAATAACAGACATCTTCGTATGGAATGTATCTCTATCATTCCTTTTAAAAAATGAATGTATTTAATCTCGTGATTATGTATGCATGACGATAACAATAGGGTTAGGGTCGCTAACGAGCTGGGAGCGGGCAATGGTAAAGGCGCCAAATTCGCGACAATAGTGTCGGTGACAACTTCAGTAACAATTGGGCTCTTCTTCTGGTTGATGATTCTGATCTTCCACAATAAAATTGCCCTAATATTCACCTCTAGCAAACTTGTCCTCAAAGAAGTAAGCAAGCTCGCAATGCTCTTAGCCTTCACTGTTCTCCTCAACAGTGTCCAACCAGTTCTCTCAGGTAATTTAAACATATATGTGGACAGTTACCCCTCGGTTAAACTACGTATTTTAATTTTTTTATTTACATATTTTTTTAATTAGGATTAATTTACTTTAATTTGTTGGGTGATTGTTGTTGGCTTAGGGGTTGCTGTTGGATCCGGGTGGCAATCCGTTGTTGCATACATCAACTTGGGATGTTACTATCTGATTGGGGTACCCCTTGGATTTGTAATTGGATGGGTCTTCAACTATGGAGTTATGGTATGAACCTCTCAACATCTCTTTTCTCATTAATTTTCTCATAAATTTTTAAATAAGATTAGGCTCGATTAGGGGTGTTCGAATTCCAGTCGGGTCTTCGATTCATATTTTTACTTCAATCGATTTTTTAATTTTTTGGGTCAGTCGGATCTAGAATAGTCCAAGACCAAAAAAAAAAAAATAGATTTAAAATAAATAATGTTATTTATTGATAATAATAATAATAATAATAATAATAATAATAATAATACAATACACATATATAATATATTATTAACGTATAAACTAGTTAATTTTTGTTAAAATGATACATATTGATGTGTATGCATATTTTTTAAAATTTTAATCGGTTTGATTTTCAATATGAGAATTTTAGGATTCTTTGTCCCAATTCGAGTTGAACACCAATTTATACAAACAATTTATACATACTTGTTTAATGCTTAAGCAATAATATTAAATGTACTTTTTTTTATATAAGTTATATTTATTGCATCTTATTTAACATTCAAACAATTTTATTGGTTGATTAAAGTAAAATATATTTATTACTCAACTAATAAAATTATTTGATTGTTAAAAGTAAAATAAAAAAATACATATTATGCAAGAATAAAATGTATTTATTATTATTTAACCATTACATAAACATTAAAAAAAAATAGGGAACATGCTTTAAAACTTAGGGTATATCCTACAATGTCATGGAGAGCCCTTTTAATTATTGGATTAGAATCATTGTATTTATGGCAATCAATCACTCTCTAACTTTGGATTAATTAAATAATAATAATAATAATAATAGGGTATATGGGCTGGAATGATTTTTGGAGGGACTGCAGTTCAGACCTTGATATTGACAATAATTACCATTCGATGCGACTGGGACAAAGAGGTAATTAAGCTTCTCTTAATTATATCATTTCATTACACTCTCTTAATATCAGCCCTTTTCATTTAATTCTTAGTTTCCTTATTTTTTGAAATCAAAATTAATGAAAAATATTATTTTCCCCCTTAAGCATTACTCCCATTTCATATTATTCTCATTTTTCGCTTGAAAATAAAAATAATTAAAACTATATATATTCTCTTTACTAGTGTTATTGTTACTTCATATAGTTTATGAATTTTCAACGAGCAAATGTCCTTTCATTTTAATTTTCAAAAATTGAAATGTTTGGAAAAAAATTTCACGATGATATATATATATATATTTTTATAAATAAGAATTTTATTGAAAAAAATTATAAAGTATCAATAGTTAATGTTAGGGCAAACTCCCAATCTTCAAATGTTAAGAGGATTCCTGATTTTCATATACAAATCAAAGGTAGTCTTCAAATGTCTTCATTTTGAATTCGAATTCCCAATCTTCATTTTTCTTCACCTGAACTTATTTTTCAAAATTATTAGAAAACAATAGTAGTACTTATGGTTTATATGTTAAAATTGCAGGCAGAGATGGCAAGATTGCGCATGAAGAAGTGGGGAGATAGAGTTGATGAGAGCAATGCATGATCTGTACAAATTTGATTATGGGGAATGTGGTACATGATTATACTTGTGAGACTATTGATGCAAAGTTAGCCCTACCCAATTCAAATGATGTAATGATTTATGAATTAGACTAGTTGGTCAAGCCGGATCAACTTAATTGACAAAATAAGTCAATAAATTGATCGATTTTGTTTACATGTTATAAAATGTTTAGATATTTAGTTGACTATTCGTTGTCGTCTAGAAATAAGAATTGATAGAATCTATATCTCTTGAGTGAAAATAAACCTTGTTATAAAGTGATAGTTAACTTATCAATTTTTTTTTTTTTAAGTGTTTATGGACTAAAAAAACCACAAAGTGTTTATAGTTTACCTAGACTATATCTTGAACAACCACAAAAAACTAAACAAACTAGGGAGAAACAAAGCTAACTTGACAATATATGCATATTAAAATATGTAAAGAGTTAGCACCATCAAATTGGTTAATGTAACATCCCGTATCGAGCGATAGGAAGGATCAAAATAACTTACCCTGATGGGTCCACGCGAACTTTCCAAGAGGTCACCCATCCTTGACTTTCCCCAGCTCAAGCACGCTTAACCTCGGAGTTCCTTGCCTACATTCAGCCCAAAAGATATCCAACTGGTGTTGTTTCCTTCCTTACTTATCCTCCATATATACTACCCTCTCTAGGTTCTCGAGGTATTACATTCTCTCTTCCTTGAGCACATGACATCCTCGTTATGCAACCTTACAACCGGTCCCAGATCTCCCCCCTTTGCAAGGCCAATGTGGGATTCGCCTAAAGTGCCCATACGTAACCCTCCTTAGGGACTCAGAGTCCTCGCTGAGGTTTGCCCCACCACAGCCCTTAGAGGCTCAGGAGTTGGCTCTGATACCACCTGTAACATCCTACATAGAGTGATAGGAAGGATCGGAACAACTTACCCTGATGGGCCTACGCGAACTTCCCAAGGGGTCACCCATCCTTGAGCTTCCCCAACTCAAGCACGCTTAACCTCGGAATTCCTTGCCTACATTCAGCCCAAAAGGTATCTAGCTGGTGTTGTTTCATTTCTTACTTATTCTCAATATATACTACCCTTCTTTGGACTCTCGGGGTATTATAGTTAATAATCACTGGTCCTTCATCTTTGGAACCTTTTTGAGCTCTCTCTATCGTTCTTTTTCTGTTTTTTTTTCTTTAACTGAGATTTAGATTTAACAAGAACATACCTTGAGTTATATGTTCTGTCAAATGCACAAACCTCCTCCTCCACATGACCTCGTCTACCTTTATTCTCAATATCCATTTCTGACTCATCAACATATCTTCTTTCTAAAGAAAGATTCAAATTCCCAGGAGAATGAGCAAAATCTATCCTCTATCAATGAATCAAGTAATTAATGAATCAACCAATTTCATTTCCAAATTTGATTTCAATAACAGAAGAAATCTAGATTTGGTTCCTATGATGGTGGGTAACAACAATGGCAATTGACACTCGTTGGGAAATTCAACAATTTCAGCCTTGGGCCTGGAGAGATGGGAAGTTGCTTAGGTCCAACCCAACTCCTTCTAGACCTTTTTTTGTCATTAGCATCATTAAGAATTTATAAACTATTTAGCAATTCAATTGTTGAACTGATAACTTATTTTTTTTATAAATTACCTCAAAGTCAATTGATATTGATCAATTAAACCACTATATTTAGTCTCAAAATTCAATTATTTATTATGTTTTAAAATTAGTTACTATATTTTAGAAAGATACAAATTGTAGCAATGTGAAATTTAATTTGGGCATTTGTAACCGTATAGAATTTTTTTGATAGGGGCAAAGCTGACGTTATAAATTGAATTAAAATGTTATTGGATGATAATAAGGTGAAATCTACCATAATAGCTAATTTGGGCCCAAATATAAAAATATAAGGCATATTTGGTTCTTTTTAAAGTCCAAACGCTAATTTGGATCGAAGTCTTAATTTACAATAATCAATTTGACTTCAAAACCAAAGTACAGTAACTTGGTCATCACTTCCTGACAAGTTAACAAGTAACAACTCAACCGACTTAACAAATTTAACCAAGTTGACTTGCACTTATTCTTCTCACTTTACCCAACTCAAACCCCAGAGTGTCTTTGTCAAAGGCCTCTTTGCAGTAAACAAAAGCTTGGACCCCAACACATACAAAGCATGACCCCCTAATAAATGTAATTTATGACCCAACATCATAATGGGAAGCAAATAAAGTAACATAATGGAAGGCACGCAGCCACAAGTAGTGTTATAACAAATGACATTCATACACTCAATTTTTGCCCATTAAGAGTTTTGGCTGTTTCACACAATGCAACATTTAAATAGTTTCCACCACATCAATTAAGTGCAATTATTCGATAATATTGATATTCGAGTCAAGGTGGAAACATTTGATTTCAGAATTTAATATTGAACGAATTTTAAGAAAGCAGAAAGTTACAAATCAAGCATACATTTCAAAGGAAACCCACATGCTCAATAGTTGTCCAAATGACTCAAATCTTATACCAAATCAAAACTTGTCAGGTTAGGGTCGTAACAAAAAAAAAAATGGATCTTGATTCCAATATTGGTACAAAAAGTCATGGTCTAAAAAGTACAAGGTACGCAGTCTAAAAAAAGGGATTAGTCAACTAATGGAAGGATTAGTCGACTAAGGAAATTCTTAGTTGATTGAAGCTTAGTCGATTGGGGCGAGGGCTGGCACGAAAATCTAAGAAGACTAGCTTCTGCTGAGTCGACTAAACCCCAAGATTAGTCGACTCGACGCACACAAAAAGCACGAAATAGACCTGAAACACCCCAAAACTACCACCACTAGCTTCCCAACTCACAAATGTCATTCCTTAAACAAAAAATAGGGTGAAAAAGCCCCAAATAAACACCCACAAGACCCAACATCAAGCCTACAAGAAGACCCACTAACACACAAAAATGGAAACAACCGAACATTTTCATGAAAAAAATTACAATATTTACAATGGAAGCCTTTTTGTAATGAAATGGAGAAGAAATGAAGGAAATACTTGTACAACCCATGAGAAGAAAGTGCAAGCGAACTTGCCTTAAATGGTGCAACTCCAAAGAGATGAAGAAAACCCCCAAAATTTGCAAATCTCCACTTGAAGATCCAGCTAAGAGCAGAAAATGAAGAAAATAGAAAAAAAAATGGAGAGGAAGAAGAAGAGATGAACGAGAGTGAGAACAAGAAAGAATGGGGAGAGAGAAGAAGAAAGATTGTAGATGAAGCAAGAGAGAATGGGGAGGGAGTGGGTTGTCGTCCAACTCCAAACACCCCCTTCTTTTTCTTCTTCCCAATTTGCCCTCATCTACACACACACACCACTTGAAATATCCATGCCTCTTATGGACATTTCTCACCTCTTTTCATTTCTTTTCCCTTTATTTAATTCAATCTAACATTTATATACATGGGCCTAAGCCCAACTCAGTACTTCAATTCATTTAAACCCAACTAAAATAGGACCCAATGGACTTACTTGCCACTTGCCCCAACCCACTTTAATTCTTATAAAAATAAACCCACCATCTCTCAGATGGCCAAAAATCATAGCCTAATCTATTAATATTTATTTATCCACTCTAACTTACACCTATATATATATGCTTTAAAATTCCAACCTTAATTCTAAACAATACCCAGACATACTATGCTCCAAAATAACATAGAATAAATTAAAATAAAAATATAGATGATACCATAGACCCAATAACGAGTCGTCACACCATATATACTCATGAATCAAATCATGAGCTAGGACTTAATACATGTAGTCTTAATTTTCTTGTTACTCTCCCTTTTTGCTTGTTCTCCAAATTCCAAGTAGTAACTTAATCACTGGAGGTGACCTAAAGGGACAAAATCCCCTTGCTTGCTAGAGTTTAGCAGAAGATATCAAGATTGTTAATGTAATGACCCAAATCTAATTATGCAATGTTTAATATGCGTTGAGGTTGAATAAGTTAACCTAAATGTGTAGTGGGTAGTTTTCGTAATTATTTTCTTAAGTATTTGGATGTTTGGGTGTGATGTATGTGTACATTTAAAAATTTATTGAAATATCCAGTTGGGGCATGAGGCTATTCGGATAGGCAAAGATGCATCCGAATAGGGTGGTGAGATATCCAGATGAGGGTGATTTATATTCAAATGGGTAGTCATGGATATCTGGATATGGTGTGAAGTATTCAGATGACTTCTTCAAGTTATATGAGTGATATCCGGATGATTGGAGGTATATCTGGATGTCTCTTTGAGTTTTTGTAAGTAACATCTGGATATTGGACTGTAGCAATCCGATATGATTCGGTAATATTCGGATATGAGCTTTTGCATTTGGATGGCCATGTTTTAGCAATGCAGTTTCCACATTGTATCTTGATTTTGACCTCAATTTAGTCCGAATCTCAAAAAACTCAAAACATGAAAGTTGTAGATCTTTTTCTTTTATTTTGATTTATCTTGAATCACCTCAATCAGAGCTCGAGCGAGAGAGTTATGCCCAAAATACATAGGTGTGTCAAATCTATTAAGAACCTCCATTTTTTCATTAATGCCTCTCATATCCGGATGGCCCCTCCCTACATCCGAATACTACACACATAAGCCTTCCCAGCCTTGTCTCTTATATCCGGATGACCTCTCTCACATCCGAATATCCTCCACTTCCAACGAGTTCCTAGGTCATTTTTTCTCAATCTAGAAGTTACTTTTTAGGGAATGTGTTGGGAGCTTTGTTCTCCATTCCTGCCATGTGTTTTCCTCCACTTCCCCTTATTCCTTATATATATACATATCGAGTGTTTGAAGAGAAGAGAAGGATTTACAGAAAGTGCTCGGGTGTGAACAGTGAAGAAGAAGAAGAAGAAGAAGAAGTTCGGCCAGACAACTTCTAAGGTGTTTTCTTCGCATATAAGGCAAGCATTCTACCCTCTTCTTACTTTTCTTCTCCATTGCAAGCATCTTAAACCTCTTGCAATTATCTTTTCTTTCCATTTACAAGCCTCGACTCCTTACCTTTATAACTTCCATATTCAGCCTGTGAGAGTCTATGCTTACTCGTTGGTTTATCTTCTCATTATTGTGTTAATTTACTGGAAATTACAGATGGTTTTATTAAAGGATTTAGTTTATTTTCCTCTTGTGATGTTGAGTTATTGGAGGCTTCATTTGGTTATTTCTCCTTACTATTATTTCCTTTCTATTGAGCTACAGACAATATATTTTGAGGATTTAATTGATAACTTATTGAGGATCTCATCATTGTAAGATTGTTATTGGAGGATTATAGGCTCGGTTTATTTCTTTATCGCTTTGGTTTATTTTCATTCTATGATGTTAATTTTTAGATTGATATCCAGATGAGAGGAGATGCATCTATATATGTGGGTTTGTGGCATGCAGGTATCCGGATGTGGCATGGGAGTATTCGGATATGGGGTTGCTAATTGTGTGTGGTAGTCGAATATGTAGTGAGGCATTCGGATACCCCGTTTGTTATTTTCTATCTCATATTTAGATATAGGCTAAGCTATTCGGATACCCTTGCAACTTGGTGAGATGTATTCGAATACCTCTTCTAAGCATTCAGATATATTGATATACTTGGAGTTTTGATAAGCTTGTTATTTGAGAATTATAGGCTTGTTATTTGAGGTTTATAGGTTTGTTATTTGAGGATTATAGACTTGTTAATTAAGGATTATAGGCTTATCATTTGCTGGTTTTCTCCCTGTTGGTTCGATCCTTGTTCAAGTGACTTTGGGAGATTTCCTTTTAGATGACTTTTATGTCTTTCTAGGATTAATCTAGATGATATATTAAGTCTTTGAAATGGCTCAGGAGAGTTTGTTCATTCTCCATTTCCTTCATGGAATGAAGCTACGTTTATTATGGAATAGATTCCAGCTTGGACAGTGTAGGGTTCTGATGAGTAGCCGAGAGTCTATGGCATGTGTTCTTTGTATTTTATTTCCAGTATTTTGTCATGACGAATGTATGCAGGGGTTTGGGATATGCATTTGGGGGTTTCATGCGATTGGTGTGCTTGGCCACGAGCATATTGCATTAGATATGTCTTCCTAGTGGGGCAAGTAGGGCTTAATGCATGGTTTTATGGGGGCTATGTATCATCCTTTATGCTCATTTTTCCTCTGCATCATACTTAGACACGAGCACTGCATCGTATGTGATTTCCTATATAGGCGAGCAGGGCTTGATGCATGGTTTATGGGGGCTATGTATCATCATCTATACTCATTATGTCACTGCATTATATTTGTGCATTACATGGTTACTGCCGTCGTATGGGTGTGTTGTGATGGGTTTATGGACGCAGCTAGTGTGCCAGATAGATGAGTTTGCAGTTGTAGCTGGCATACCTAATTTACAGACGCAGCTTGCTTGCCAAATTTTTGCATGCCGTTCTGGGTCCCGATCTCGCCAGCCCGAGAAAGTTTTGGCTCAATGAGTTATTTATTCTGTCTTTCAAGATAGTGACAAATTTGTGATAGGGACTTAGGTGTCGTGTGTCTTATGTGGGCCCCAAGGAACAATATGTGCATATTTTATTATACGGCGTATTTATATATATGTCATGAGATTCATGGACATGTGATGTATGGTTGGTTGTCATGCTTATCATGGTTTCGCACTTGGGTGCGAGTTATCTTTAGCTTTCATACTCTTGTTAGCCTTTTCTTTCTTATATGCTTGTTGAGTCTTGTGACTCACTCTTGCTTCTCTCCATTCCAGGTAAGGGCAAGGCTGAGTGTGGGGGTGAGGCTAGCAGTCTTTGAGCTATCCCGATAGGTGGTGTACACGGCAGTCCTAGTAGATTCTAGTTTGGTGTATATCTTGTGATTTTGTGCCATAGATGTTTAGTTTTTGAGCAATTGGCACAGTTTTGTATATGTATATGTATATACCATGTAACCCTAGGACCGGTTATCTTTCATATGCATGTCTAAGATGTGAGTTATGCTTCCGCTGTTATTTCTTCAGTATGAGTTCAAGTGATCTTAGTTGAGCATGCATGGCAGGTCAGGATAGTTTCTTTTCTATTTTGTTTACCCTTTGTGGGCTCTCACTTAGGTTCTTCGACTTGGTTGGGGGTATCCAGGTGAGGGTCTCATAATTAAACTCAAAATTTTTCAATGTGATAGAAAAAGAGGGTCTATAAAATCGAATTGTAAACTTGGATCGTAAAATCGTAAGATTTTAGAGATAATTAAAAATATTTTTTAATACATATAAATATATGTTCATAATGACATAATTTTATGAAAAATGAATTAATATTGTTTAATAACATAATTATTTATTACAACTTTATTCCTTATGAATAAAATAAATGTACCTATTTCAAAATAATTTCATCTACTAATTTCAAAAACACTAAATAATATGAAATTTCTAAATATTAAATCTATCATTTATTTTCATTCATCAATCCATAAAAAAATTCTAAATATTAATTCATACATAATGTAAATTTTTACAAGTCAATCATAACCTAATACAAACAAAGAAGAAACAGACAATGAAGAAGAAGGAGCAGATGAAGTTTTGAATCGACAAAGAAGCTAACAAGAATCTACGACGAACAAGCACTAGAAGAAATATTAGTTTTTGCTACGAAAATTTTCGTAGCCAAAAGTTCAAGAAACATCACTAAAAGAGAAAATTACAGCCAAAATTGGCTAAAATTTTTAGTTACATTTTCAAAATCGTCATGAAAAATATGTTTAACTACGTTCCAGTAAAAAACATAGCAAATGTTGCTAATAAATTGTTTTGCTACGTTTCCCTTTTTGGTGGCATGAAAGACCTTTTAGTTACGTTGCTAATCGAATGAAAGACCTATTTTGCAATGATTTTGTTTTTTCGTCATTATATTTAACCTATATTAATATAAACATGAATTCCATTGAAATTTAAACAAAAAAGCACAAAATAAGAAAAATATAAAAACATTAATATTTACAAATGTTCAAGTCATTAAAACACGCCAATGGCCATTTCAACGTCTCAATGTTCAAGTTGTCAACAAAGATGCATAACATCATTTGCCAAAAGTATACCCCCTTGATGCACGAATTCCATTACACTTGATCTTGTGAGTACTTGCATCTTCATCAACCCTATGCAAAAAAAGGGAAAAAAATTTGTTCAAAATAAGTTACTTTAAATTTCTAAATGGGCAAACACAGCACATAAACTTTAAGAATCTTACCCTTTATCCTCAACGAAGTCATCATACTTGTCTCCAAGCAGTTTTCTGGACAATAAACCATGTTTTGCTAATTATGCACGTGTTTTTTCACTTTTGGCAATTTCAACTTCTAATGTAGTCTTTAAATTGTTATTCTTCTCTTGTAGTCTTCTAACAACTGTTTGGTTTGTGGATGTAGATGCCCTTGGCTTGGGACCATAGCCTAGTCCATTAAAATAACCCGACCAAGTGCCAAGGACTTGATCACATACCTCATCCGCACTAAGCTCTTTACCTTCTTCTTTTGATTTCTCCATTATCGCTTGCATATTATTTTTGTACAATTGTAAGCACAAATAATAAATGAATTTGTCTAGCAAAAATCTCAAAATATAAGAAAATAAGTAAGACTTCTCAACTTACATAATTTTTTTCTGCTTCTTGAGAAGACCATCCCTTACCCACCTTGAAATGAGTGATTTTATATAGCACGATCCTATCACACTATTCCCCATTTAATTCCTTTTTACCCTGTTAATTAAAAAAAATTTGAAGTTATAATGAAAAGGTAATATGGTTCAATATTAATAAAATAGATTAGATAACACTAATAAATCTTACATATTCATTTCGAACGACAACAAATGATTTTGAACCTTGGAAATGTAGTGTTTTCATATATGATCTACTTTGTTTTGCCTTTTCACACCGTTCCTAAATTAAGAAAGAAACAAATAAAATTGGTTAGTTGAATACTTGTCATCAAATAACATTTGTTTATTCATATAACTTTAAGCATTTAATCTCAAAATATTCAAACCTGCACTTCTGGTCTAGACCAATAATCACACAAAATTTTCCAATTATCATCAATTGATGTTAATGGCTTGTGTTTTCTTACTTCCTCATCAAAAGGAAAAGATTTGTAGTACTTGTGCAACTTGTAACATTGATCTCTTGTCCTCATTTTCAATAATGAAGTAACATGTTTGGATCAACTTTGAGATTCACCACATTGAGTTTCATCTATAACAAAGAAAATATGTTTACTTATGCACAACTAATTGAAAAGAAAGAGAAAATAATTCTTAAGAATAGTAAAACTTACATCAAGTTTATCAAATGCAGGATCCAATTGATTATCTTTCTTGAATTCCTTTACATGGATAGGACATGGAAAATCATTTTGAACAATAATTCCTAATTCATTTGATAGCTTTGCATATTGGACTTTGTCTAATGGAGGACCTTGATATGGATCAATATGTATATCTAACTTTCAATTCATTGTTGCATTCATTCTTTGTAAATCATGACCTCATGTCTTACCTTTACTTTGTTTGTTAGTAGCATTAGATGCTTGATTTAAAATAAAAAAAGGACATATATTAGATGAAAGATAAAAATTAATAATACTTCTTTACAAGTAAAAAAAAAAAAAAGAAAGAACTATTGATTAGTAAAAAATTAAAAGCCAAAAATTACTAACCTTCATTGCTTGCTTCAATGGATTGTTCTTGCTGCAACTATGTTGATGTCCCCACATGTCTAGTTGGTTCAATATTTTCAAGTTGCGGATTGTTTGGTTGTTTAACCTCAACTTGAGCCTTACTCCTACTGGTTTGTCCTAGAGCCATTGAATTTCATGTACCTATCACAATAAATCAAGAATAGATTAGTACATGGATATATTGTAAAATAACTTACATGTGATTGCAAATGAAGTGTATTTTAATTAGAAATTTTCTCATAAAAAAAATTTCATTGACAAAAAATATAAGTACAAAAGACTATTAAAAACCTTTAGATATGTAGTCCTTTAAACATTTAATCATCATCATCATCATCAAGGGCAATATAGTTTTCCTATTCATCACTACAATATTCAGCTAATGTTTTGTCTTTTTCACTAAGTTCATATTCAAAATAGTCTTCCTCTCCTTTATCTTTCTCAATGTTGCATTGCACTTCATTTTCTTCCACTATGTCAGGAACAATATCATGTCTATACAAGGATGATATACCTTCAATCTCCATGGAAACTTCATTTCCATTTGATTCATTCTCTTGATATACTACATTATTGACATTTGACCATTCATCAACATTTGTTATATCATCTTCATCATCTTGGGTGTCAAATAGGTATCGATGTTGAAACTTTTGCACCACTTGCCAATTTTTTCTCAAAGTGGTTTCATTGAGATAGAATACTTGTTTTGCTTGATTTGGTAGCACGAAAGGGTCATTTCATACCAAGTGCCACTAACATTAATACTTGTGATCTTTCCATCAACCTTTATACCTGTTCGTTTGTCACTGAGATTAAACCATTTACACATAAATAGAATAGACTTTCTTTCCTTGATGTAATCTAACTCAATAATTTCAGAAACTACACCATAAAAGTCAATAAAGTCATCCTTATGGTTTCCTTCAACAACGAAGCCACTATTTTGACTTCTAAGGCAATTGTCTCTGTCTTTTGTATGAAATCTAACTCCATTAACAATGCATAATGTATACTTTTTGCCAAAAATGTAAGGCCCACATGCTAAGGAATACAATCCTTCAGTTGCTTCAGGGGATTTACGATTGTACAATTGTACTATCTGTAACATAAAAAATGCCAAAAAGAAAACCAATCAACCATTAACTTAAAAGAAAAAAAATTCTTCAAACATTCTTATAACATTGAGAGTGTGAGTCACTTACTCGTCTTCTAAACCATAGAGGAAAAGTTTCCTTATGCCTTTGTTCCAAGTTTGTTACACCTTCTCTTTTAAGTTCCTCTTTGTGCTCCCTAAATAAGAAAAACATGATTATTGTTGACCACTAGTTGGAGACTGAAGGAAACTAGAACATATGGGTCTACTTCCTCGCACTTGTTCAAAATGTACCAATGACCCATCTCATGCTCCTCATAAGTTAACTCCACATATTTGCTTGCTCCAAGTGGTTTAATTTTTTTTGAAAATACTAACAATCCACCATTTTGCTCAATATCAAAGTTACGCTCTTCTCTATTAAATTGTGTTTCGATTCCACATAAATACATTGAACAAAATGTCAAACATTCACTTGAGAAATATACTTCTACAATCGAACCTTTAGGCTGAGCTTTATTGCGCACATAACTCTTTAAAGTACCCAAAAAACTACAAAAGGATATACATAAATCAAAAGTTAAGTTTATATATTAGTTACTAGTAAATATTATATTAAAAAATGATTACCTTTTAATTTTATACATCCATCAAAATTGAGTTGGACCACAAAGTTGAGCTTCACATGGCAAGTGAATTGATAAATGCACCATCACATCAAAAAAAGATGGAGAGAATATTATTTCAAACTTGCAAAGTATGAAAGCAATGTCATTTTTCATTTGTTGCAATTCATCTAATTTCAATGTTTTGCAACATAATTGTTGAAAAAAATACCCCAATTCAGCTAAGGCTGTTGAGACGTCCTTGCGCAAATAGCCACAAATTCCAATTGGAAGCAATCGTTGTAAAAGAACATGCCAATCATGGCTCTTCAAACCTGATATTTTCCCATCACTTATATTCACACAACAAGCAATATTACATGCATATCCATCAAGGAACTTAACTGATTTTAGGAACTCACAAAAATCTTGCTTGTTCTTATTTGACATAGTGTAACATGCTAAAGGAACCAAATATGACCCATACCCCTTCTTTACAAATGTAAGTCCTTTTGTATATTCATGTCTTCCAAGTCTGATCTTGCCTTAATTGTGTCTTTTGACTTTCCATCAATGCCTAATATTGTTCCCAAAATATTTTCACAAATGTTCTTTTCAACATGCATGACGTCAAGATTATGCCTCAATAACAAATACTTCCAATATGGCCATTCAAAAAATATACATTTTTTAGTCCAATTTAACTCAGCAGAAGTTCGCTTCCTTTTTCTATTATTCATGTGTTTGCCAAGTACAATATCTTGTAGTTCATTTAATTGTTTCAATATGTCATGCCCAAACAACTGGGAATGAGCTAATTTATGTTTTGATTTTCCATCAAACAATTTACTTTTCCTCCACATATGACCACGTGGCAAGTAACAGTGATGTCCCATATAGCATATTTTACTACGCAACTTCACAGAATGTGTTTGGTGATTGCAAAAAGGGCATGCCATGTATCCTTTGGTACTCCATCCAGACAAGTTTCCATAGGCTAGAAAGTCATTTATACTCCAAAGGATTGCAGCATGCATGTTAAATCGCTCTCTTGAGGTAGCATCATAAGTACTTAGTCCAACATCCCATAAATCTTTCAAATCATCAATTTATGGTTGCATGTATATGTTAATGTACTTCCCTAGAGCTTTAAGCCCTGGGATAAGCAAAGATGACATGAAAAATTACTCTTTCAAACACTTCCATGGTTGTAAATTATATGGCATAAGAATTACAGGCCATATGCTATAAGTACCACTACAAGAAAATTAGTGTTTAGCGACGGAATTTAATGACGAAACTAATCTGTCGCTAATTAGCGACGGAATTTTCGTCGCTAATTTTTTTTAAATATTTTTTAATTTGGCAACGGAATTAGCTATGGAATGCCATTACTAAATTTAGCGACGGAATCAGCGACGGACAAGCCGTCGTTAAAAATTAAAAGAAATTAAAAAAAAATTAAATTTAGCAACGGGGGATAAACCCATCTCTAAAAAAATAAAATAAATTAAATTTAGCGACACGAGAAGCCCATCGCTAAAAAATAAAAGAAATTAAAAAAAAAGAAATTAAATTTAGCGACCGAGGATAAACCCGTCACTAAAAAAATAAAAGAAATTAAATTTAGTGACAACGTAATCCCGTCGCTAAAAAATAAAAGAAATTAAAAAAAATTAAATTTAGTGACGGGGGATAAACCCGTCGCTAAAAAATAAAAGAAATTAAAAAAAATTAAATTTAGCAATGAGGGATAAACCCATCGATAAAAAAATAAAATAAATTAAATTTAGTGACAGGGTAAGCCTGTCGCTAAAAAAGAAAAGAAATTAAAAAAGAAAAGAAATTAAATTTAGCGACAGGGGATAAACCCGTCGCTAAAAAAATTAAAGAAATTAAATTTAGCGACAACGTAATCCTGTCGCTAAAAAATAAAAAAATTTAAAAAAAGAAATTAAATTTAACGACGGGGGATAAACTCGTCACTAAAAAATAAAAGAAATTAAATTTAGCGACAGGGGACAAACCTGTCTCTAAAAAATAAAAGAAATTAAGAAAAATTAAAATTTAGCGACGAGGGATAAACCCATAGATAAAAAATAAAATAAATTAAAAAAATTAAAATTTAGCGACGGGGAAAATCCTGTCGCTAAAAAATAAAAGAAACTAAAAAAATAAATTAAAATTAAAATTTAGCGATGGGGGATAAACCTGTCGCTAAAAATAAAAGAAATAAAAAAAATTAAATTTAGCAACCGGGCAAGCCCATAGCTAACAAATAAAAGAAAATAAAAAAAAATTAAATTTAGCGACGGCTAAGCCCGTCACTAAAAAAATAAAAGAAATTAAAGAAAATTAAAATTTAGCGACGAGTATAAACCCATCGCTAAAAAATAAAAGAAATTTAAAAAAATCAAATTAAAATTATAATTTGGCAACGGGGGATGAACCCGTCACTAAAAAATAAAAAAAATTAAAAAAAATAAAAAAAAATTAAAATTTAGCAGCGAGGATAAACTCATCGCTAAAAAATAAAATAAATTAAAAAAATTAAAATTTAGCTGCGAAAATGAAGCGTCACTAAAAAATAAAAGAAATTAAAAAAATTCAAATTAAAATTAAATTTTAGCGACGGGGTCGAACCCATAGCTAAAAAATAAAAGAAATTAAAAAAATCAAAATTTAGCACGAAAAAATAAAAAAATTATAAAAAAATTCAAATTAAATTTAAAATTTAGCAACTAGTTAACCCCATCACTAAAAAATAAAAAAGTTAAACATTTAATTAAAAATTTTACATTTAAACATAACATAATTCTTTAATGCTAATATAATAATTAATAAATTTTTGTTTGAATTAATAATTAAATAAAATTAAAATTAATATTCTTTTCCCTTTAATAAATTTAATATTAAAATTAATATCATTAAATATAATTCTAAAAATATATGAAAGAGAAAACTATAAATATATTTTATATACATTAATAAACAAGAAGTGTTCCAAATTGATAGCTCGTGCGTGAAATTGATCATGAGAGGTTAGGGGTTCGAATCCAATAAAGAGTCTGAGATAATAGTTAGGAGTAATATTCCAGCGCTGCCATGTGACTAACAGATCTATTAAAAAAGAACCAAAAATATAAATTTAAAATTAAAAAATAGGAATGAGAATCCATCTGTAGCAAAAAAAAAAATAATATAAATTTAAAATACAAAACTTTAGCGATGGGAACACATCTTTCACAAAACTTTGGTAGTTCGATTCCAAGGTGCAACCCTTTTAATTATTGCTGGGATTAATATCCCAGCGCTGCCACACGACACGTTCATGAGGGGACGGTAGGACCTGGCGCGCGTTCAATTTTGGGGCATCCACTGAATTTAGCGAATGAATTCGTTGCTAAAAAAATAAAAAAAAAATATCAAACTTTAGCAATGGAATAAATATGTCGCAAGAAAAAAAGAAAATAAAATAAAAAAAACTTGTAATTTCAAAATATAATTTTTACACTTAACAAAATGTGTAAAAATTTGAAAAAAAATTATGAAATATTAAATTCAACTTTAATTTCACATTTTAGTAATTAAATTTATATTGTTGACGTAATTTATTTAAATATATATTTTTAATTGTGATAACTGATATATTACGTTATTTTAATTATATCTATTTACTTATATTTATCTTCTTGTTTTTTTACACATTAAAGTAAAGTGGTTGAATTAAATTAAAAATACATATATAAAAATAAATTTAAATTAAAAATATAAATAAATATGTGTAATTAAAAAAAAATTAATATGACTTTACTAAAAAAACATAATAGTACATAAATTAAAATCTAAATGTGCCCTAATACACATACATTTTTTAAAGATATTGATCTTCATTATTGAGTGATATATTATTCTTTAGCGAATACCTATTTTTTTAAATGAATAATATGCAGATAAAATAAAAATAATAACCACAATATTTAGATGATACGTACATTTCACTTGTTTTAAATTTCATTATTAACTATATGATGTCATGCTATATAATTCAGCAATTTAGTAATGTTGCTGAAATTAACGTTTAACAAAATATTAATAAAAATTTAATGTGAAATTTATAAAATATTTAAATTAAATTTAAAATTTGTTTTGAAAATACAATATTTCTCAGTTGAGATAATTAATATGAGAATTAAACTTCTCATTGACAATATTTCTCAATTGGTTGAAGGCTTACAAAATAAACATATAATAATGAATGCAACAATAGTAATTGAAAATTTGTGTCAATTTAAAGTATTAAAGATAAAATATAGAAACTCGTAAGTTAGAACACTTGAACACTTGTAATGAATGTTCTCTAATCCCATATTTAATTAATGCTGCAGTATCTAAGTATTTATAATTGACAGTCGAACTACTGAAGACAGTTGAGCTGCATTAAATGCACTTAGAATAAATAGTTACTATAATGACCCAAATTTATTTATTTATTTATTATTACTACTATTATTGCTATTGCTGTTATTATTATTCTCATTATAATTATTATTAACATTATTATTATTATTATTATTAGCTAGTATCCATAGTTATTATAATATTATATATATGTATTATGTGTAAGAGCTTTAAACAAGTGGCAGAGAGCTCGTGTGTGTGTGTGTATGCCCGAAGCTCCCAAACGTTGCTGAATGCATCATTTGCCTCCAAGTTCCCAAGCCACTTTGTGAAGCCGATTGAGGCGGTGGGTTAGTGGAGGTTTGAGTGGGAAAAGAGAGAGAGAGAGAGAGAGAGAGAGCAGTGTGTTCGGCCGAGGGACGAAGAGGAAGAAGAACAGTGAAGAAGAAGAAGTAATTTTCAGGCAAGCTATCCTCTCATGTTCCTCTAGTGTGCAAGCTCTTCTCCTTCCAGTTATCTTTGATTTCCAAGCCTCTTTGTTCTTCCTCTTCGCAGCCTGCCTCCTCCCTCTTGTCGTTAGACGTTTTATATAGCAGTGGGTTATATATATATATATATATTTCTTCATGTAGCAGTGGGTATCGGTGGTTAAATACGTATGTATATATGGTCCCTGTGGCCTTCGTGCAAGTGATTGTGAGGTATGCTAAGGTGTTTGGTAGTTGGGAATGGGAGTTCCGATAGGGTCTCGGGTGGTTGCCATGTCTGGGGACTGCAAGTATATATATATCTATATAAGTACCAGTGGGCCGCAACGTGACCGTGGGTGAGGGACTTTGCTGTGTGCGTGTTTGAGTTTGGATAGTGAGTTATGAAAAATTGCCTTTGGCCGTGAGTCCACAGGGCGTGTGTGTTGTTGTGATACACGAAGTGATGACTTATATATATATTATTAATATTTATTCGATACAGTGGACGAGTAGCACGCAGTGTATGGATTAATTTGGCTGTGTGTGTGAGTGTGTATCGCTGTGAGTTGCTGTGTGCGTGTGTGTGTTCACTGGGGAAGGTTTAAGATAAATAATGGGTGTGTTCACTGGGTGTGATCAATAGGGGAGAGATTGGATTGATATATATATATATATATATGATGCCTATTGGTATTCCTTAATAGTATATAATTAATTGTTTACTCAAGTTTAGAAATCCAGTTAATTACTACTCGTTGGAGAAGGGACTTGATATATATATAAATATATATTTATTCATTCATTATAATGGTTGTGTGAAGACGGAAGTGGCAGGCAACTCCCCCTAGTTCATTGGTTGTTTAAAAGGGTTACATAAATATTTATATATATATATAATATTGTGTAAAAATAAGTAAGTAATTTTAGTAATTAATACTAGTAACTATATATATATGTGTGTGTGTTAATTTACAATTTAATATATGTTATAATACTAGTAAATAATATTGGTATTATATATCTTAATTCCTTAATTTTATATTTAATTATGAATAATGCTTTAATTATAGATATGTATTATAGGTGTTAACTCAATGAGTTATTATAATATAAAAGTATAATTTCATAAGATAATAGGGGCTGCTGTAAGTGTATTCAGCGTATCTTGGTTGAGTTTCTAGAGAGCTTGTTCACTCTCTACTTCCTAAGCGGAATGAAGCTACGTTATCCTCGGGGTAGTATCCAACCTAGAGCTGGGTTTGGTTTCAGGGTTAGCCAAGTCTCTAGGTGTGGTCATGTTCTCCCTCTGAGAGAGCGGTTTATTATGGTGATGAGAGTTAAGCTACTGATTGTCGACTGTTGCGTCCTGGTAGATGATGGTTAGTGATATAGGCCCAACTATCGACTACCATGACTGGCTACAGTTGAGTCAGGGTAGCTAATACTGTTAGTCACCCACCTTTTTGACATCTTGCATATCAAGGTATTGTGTGTTGCGATTTGAGCTACATCCACTAGGGGACTCATGTGACTGAATGTTTGGCCACGTGCATACATTGCTGATTATTTTATCCAATAGTTAGCTAGTCATGAGCATTGCATTGAGTGTATTTGCCTGTGTGAGCGGGCGTGACTTGATGCTTGGTTTTACGGGGGCCTTGTATCAGGTTTCTGCCCATGTGCCACTACATTTTATATGTGTGCATTTACTTGTTGTTTGATGGCGACTTTCACTATAGAAAATTCGTAATTTAGCGACGGAATTTTTCCGTCGCTAACTAGAGACGAAAATTCAAATTTGCAACAGAATATTTCGTCACTAATTTTTTTATTTTTTTTAAATTTTAGCGACAGAATATTCCGTCGCTAAATAATTTAAAAATTATTATGTATTATGTATTTATAAATTATTATTATTATGTATTATGTGATTTAATTAAATAAATTAAATTTAAAATAATATATAATTAAAAATTTAGTGACTGTGTGGGGGGAGGGGCGACTGTTAGGGGGGGGGGCGGAGGGTTTATTAAATATTTTGTATAAATTATTATTATGTATTCTGTGATCTAAATAAATAAATTAAATTTAAAATAATATATAGTTCAAAACAGAGTGACTTGGGGGAGGGGCGGCTGTTAGGGGGGTTAAATTAAAAATAAATGTTTAATATAAAAAATATTATATTAAATAATTAGTAAAATGATTAAAAATAGGAGAAATAAATAAAAATAGGAGTTTTATTATAGGAAATTAAATAATTTGTAAGAGTTTTAATAGAGGAAAAATTAGAGTTTCTTCTTCTGGTGCCTTTTATACGTTAGATTTTAAATTATAAGAAAAATGAGAAATGAATAAAAATAGGTAGATGATATTTTAAATAGATAAAAAAATTGTAAATAAAAAAATATAAGAGTTTTTGTAATTATTTTTTTAATATGAAAAATAATTATTTAATCTAAAAATAGATATAAATTTTATAATGATTTTAAACAAATTTAAAAAAATTAAAATTTTTGAGTAAAATTTCTTTTGGAATTTTTTTTGTTTCTAAGTTAAAACATAAATTTTTTTATTTTTAATTTTTTTGTGGATGAAACTGTTTTTAATTTCATTTTTTTTACACATAGAATAATAAGAATAGGAGTTTTAATTTTTAATAATATACGTATATTAGGTGATTTTGTTTAGTTTTTGAGTCGTCGAAAGTTTAATCAATATTATTTGGACAAATTAGAATTAAAGAAAAATCAAAACATTAAACATTAGAATTAAAATGAAAACATTAAATCAGTGGATTCTTGAATGTTTTAATTTAAAATTTATGATGTGATTTAATTTGTAACTCAAAAATGATTTAATTTGTGATGTGATCATTTAATTCAATGCTCTAGCCACTGGCACGACAAGCACTAGATCAAACATGGAATATTCCATGTTGATCCCACTATAATTGCAATTGCTGGCACAAAATTTATAAATTAATTTATATTTGTTATTAGGTGTGAAATTTCATTTATGTTTGGCATGTTGACTGTGAAGGTTATGAGGTATCAAATTAATTTATCTCATACTTAACATTTTTAAATGCTAATAAATTGCGATACCAAAAATTAATGACAAAGTTTGAAGAGTTATATAATTTTCTTACATGTCTCATGTTTTGAGATATATAAGATATATGGGGTTTAATTAATGTTAAATTTAAATTAAAAGTTTAATTTTAATTATTAAAAATTATAATTAAATAATAAAATGGGGCCGGTTAGGGTTCAAGTGGGTGAGTGTTTTAAAAATGAATTATTAATAAATTTTAAATAAAATTTTAATTTTATAGCCTAATTTTAATTTTAATTTTAATTATCACAAAAAAAATTTGTGTATTAGTTTTGTTCTTAAGAATATAGCCTAATTTTCTAACTTTATTTTTTATTAAATCTCTTGTTAGAAATTAAAATAAATTAATTTTTTAATTTTATTAATTATATATTATAAATTTAAAATATTAAATATATGTTTTTTAATTTTTTAATAATAATGGGTGGGTTTCAAGATTTAAGCAGGGTTTAACTTTAGATTTAATGAAGACTAATCTTAACAAAATTATACAATAATACATAATTGAAATAAATAAAAATTTGTGGTCTAGTCTAGTTTAATTGTAAAAAATGATTAGTTTAACGATAAATAATATGTTTAAATATAACAGTTGAATGTCCGATAATATAGTTGTCAAGTTAGTTATTTATTTAATACAATTTTAAAATTATAACTAAAAATATAATATTATTAATTATTTGGTTAAACTTTTGTTTCTTGGTAAAAATTTAAAGTACTATACGTCTTAAAGTGCAATTATAAATTACGTACTAAAGGATGGTTTTGTGAATTTTTAGAATATTTTTTTTTGTCATACATATTATTTAATTTAAAATAGAAATTCCGTCACATCGTAAGTGGATTGATAATAGGTGTAACCCAAGAAGGGGCGGGATTACTAGAGAATTTTATAAGAGCGTCAATGAGTTCATTCAATTTGCGTCTGCCCAAAAAAGTTTTATAAGATTATAAGTGTAGGCGCCCCTAACCAAGGACCCACAACTAGATGACATAAATGCAAAAACCCATTAAAACAATACACATCCTCCTTGACATTGACAAGGGAAGCCACGCTCATACATTTTTACTGATAAACAAATACATTTGGGTCCACATGCCCATAACGTAACTTAATATTACACATCTTAGTAGGGTTCATAATCCACCATATCCCCTCAGAGGTACAACCTAAAACATAAACAAGTATAATTATTACACAACACAAAACACCCCTAGAGACCTTTGAGTGAGACGACTCTGTACATGCTGCTACCCCATGGATCCTGACTCACTTGGCTCGCCTCTACTTTAGCCTTACCCTTACCTGGAATGATGCAAACAAACATGAGCCACAAAGCCCATCAAGTATAACTGGAAGAAAGCGAGCATAAGAGTCATGGGTATCAAGAGGCAAAAGAGACATGGATGCCATTTAAGGTACTTTCACATGATAAAATGATGATACTCGCATCCATGGTCATATACAGTGCTTTTTTTGAACTATAAACATGGGACCTAAGTTCAACTTTGAGCTCAACATTTACTCTGCGGACATATCATGCGACTTGTCCGCTGCGCGCATCACGAGGCCTTTACACATTTATTTAAAAACTATTTTCATGCACATGCTTTATGCATCCTCATAGCATGCATATTTGTAATTACTTCTCTTTTATAATTGGCATGCAATTAACGAAACAATATGCACAATGGGACAACATTCATGCAAGACAACATCAAACTCTTGCATGTCCACAATAAAGCATCATTCCTAAAGAAAGATAGGGTGATACAAACCCTATTTGAGATTCAATAGACATAAATGTAAATCATGGAATAACATGCATTTTCATAATAGCTTCTCATATATAACTGACATGAAATTAACAAAGCAAGATATAAAATGGAACCACATTTATGTAACACAACATCAAACCCTTGCATGTCCACAATAAAGCATCATTCTCAAGGAAAGATAGGGTGATACAAACCCTATTTGAGATTCAATAGGTATAAATGTAAATTATGGAATAATTTACTGGCAAAAGGAGAGATAACTTGTAAAATAGAAAAATATCATGGAATTTAGAAATTAAGTGGTAAGATCTTGCAATGACAAGAGTTAAAAAATAGAACTTGTAATTTAAAACATAACTTGAGAAAAGAGGAACTGAACTTGTAAATAGGAGAAGAACTTGCAATTTAAAATATCAGGATCTAAGAGCTTGCATATTAATAAGAAAACTGAGATCTTGCCTCTTAGGAGAAACAAAGAGGAAGAAGAACTTGCCTTAATAGGAACATGAACTTGAGAAGAGGGAGAAACTAAACTTGCATATTAATAAAAATTGAGACCTTGTTTCTCAATTGACAAAAAAGAACTTGCAAAAACTAAGAAGAGAACTTGCCTTAAATATCTTCTTAATTCTTGCAGCATACCGGGATTGCTATGCCACAGCCCAAACTTACACAGACAGAATTTCCCTTAATTCTCCAAAATTTTCCATAATTTCTCCCCAAAACTACCCCCGCTCCCCCTAAAATCCTCCATTTCACTCAATGAAATAGCCTATTTATAGGCTAAGGGGAAAGGAAGGCTGTGGGAGAAAAATCCACTTCTTTTTTTTTTTGCAAAATACCATTGCTAGACACGTGGCTGCTGGACGCAACCACGTGGGCGCTCTCGGTCGCGCGCATGCGGGTCGCGTGGCCGCGGGCACGCCTGGCTGCGCAGCCGCCCGCATGAGGCCCGCATGGCGTGCACGCACGCGCGCCTAGCCTGGGCTACTCCAAATTTCATATTTTTTTTTTAAATCACCATAAAATACTTATTTTCTTTAAAATTTTCCCATATCCAATAATATCCTCAAATAATTATTTTTAACCCCAAAAACATACCAAACTTAATATTAATCTCCATAAAACCTCACAGAACTCGATAAATTACCTTAAACCCATAAATTAATTATTTTACTTAAATCATCAAATCACTTCAAATGCCAAAATTAAAAATTGCCAATTATCTCAAATTTTGAGATGTTACAAGAAGGAAAGTTAAAGTGTCCTTGTATGAAATGGGAGTGTCTAAGGTTTAAATCAGTCAATGAGGTGAAAAGAGATATTTGTAAACATGGACTCATGAAAGGTTATTATTACTGGACGCATCATGGTGAAGAAGTGCCCGTTGTACCTTATTCGGTTGTTGAAAATGAATATTATAGAGAAGACAATTTTTGGGATCAGTTTAATTCTTATGAACAGATGGTAATGGATGCGGCTGGGCCATCAAATGTGCCATATATAATGCAAGAGACTGGTACTGGAAGTGGTTATCAGACTTACAATGTAGATGAAGCACCGAATGAAAATGCACAAGCATTTTATAACATGTTATCTACTGCACAAGTTCCATTGTATCCAAACTACGAAGTAGAAAGTGAATTTTCTGTTGCAGTTAGGATGTTGAGTATAAAGTCTGATTACAACATGCTTGAAGGTGGATATAATGAAATCATGCAATTTATGCATCAAACAATGTCAACTGGTAATCGGGTGCCAACTGATTTTTATCATACCAAGAAATTGGTTTCGCAGCTTAGCCTCGGTTATCAGAAGATTGATTGTTGTTCAAATGGGCTATGTTGTATTACAAAGATGACGTATCCAACATAAGTTGTAAGTTTTGCGGTCATCCTCGTTTTAAACCTGTAAGAAGTGGGAAAGGAAAATTTAAACAAATTTCTTATAAAAAAAATGTGGTATTTGCCTCTCATACCAAGATTGCAAAGAATATATGATTCTACGGTTACAACTACAAGCATGAGATGGCATCATGAAAGTCAGAGGGAGCCTGGTGTCTTGTCTCACCCGTCTAACGGGGAAGTATGGAAACATTTTGATCAGAAATATCCTAACTTTTATGCCAATCCTAGAAATGTGAGGCTTGGTCTTTGTGCAGATGAATTCACTCCATATGGTAATTCGGGTTGACCATATTCTTGTTGGCCAATTATTGTGATGCCATATAACTTGCCTCCTGAATTATGTTTGAAAAAATAGTTTCTTTTTTTTACTACTATTATTTCAGGTCCATCAAATCTGAAAAACAAGATAGATGTGTTCGCACAGCCTTTAATTGATGAACTAAAATTGTTGTGGTACGAAGGTGTTTTGACATATGATATATCAACTAAAATAATTTTTTCATGAAGGCTGCTCTATTGTGGACCGTCAATGATTTTCCTACCTATGGAATGTTAGGATGACATTGGGTAGATTAGTGTGTCCATATTGTATGGAGAAAACTAAAGCTTTCAATCCCAAGTATGGTGGAAAGACGTCATTTTTTTACTGTCACAGATAATTCTTGCCTATAGATCACGTCTTTCGGAGAAATACAAGTACATTTAGAAAAAATAGAGTCGATAATTCATCTCCACCTCCACGGTTAATTGGAGATATTGTTTTTTAGACAATCTGTAATTTTTCCTCTATCCTCTAGTTAAAAGACTATGCGATGCCTGGGTATGGTGTTGAGCATAATTGGACAAAACGAAGTATTTTTCTGGGAATTATCATATTGGAAAGATAATTTGATCCGACATAACTTAGATGTCATGCATATTGAGAAAAACGTTTTTGACAATCTTTTCAATACAGATATGGATTTGAAAGGTAAAACTAAAGATAATACCAAGGCTAGAATGGACCTTAAAGAATATTGTAGACGCAAAGAACTTGAACTAATAGACCGTGGCGGGGGCAAATATTGGAAACCTAAGGCCCAATACACGTTCACAAGGGAATAAAAGTTAAGTGTTTTTACGTGGATAAAAGAACTTAAGCTCCCTGATAGATATGCTTCCAGATTAGGTAAGTGCGTTGATATGAGAAACACAAAGTTAGTTGGGTTGAAAAGTCATGATTTCCATGTTCTCATGGAGCGATTACTTTCAACAGCATTTGCAGCACTACCAGATCGAATTTGGAATCCGGTCACTCAGTTATGCCAGTTTTTCAAAGATATTTGTTCAACAATTTTGAGGATTGAACACCTAGATATTATGGAACAAAATATACCCATCATTTTATGAAAATTAGAGCGTATATTTTCTCACGGATGGTTTAACCCAATGGAGCATCTCCTAGTGCACTTAATTTACGAAGCAAAGGTGGGGGGACCAGTACAATACAGATGGATGTATCTGTTTGAAAGGTACGTCTGGTATAATTTGAATTGTTCATTTTTAAAGATAATAAAATTCTTTTATATTGACGAGATTTTCGAATGATTTAGGTTTAAAGAAGAAGGTCTGCAATAAAGCTCGTGTAAAAGGATCCATATGTGAGGCATATTTAATTAAGACGTCTACATTTGGTTCATATTATTTTGCACCAAATGTTCTATCAAGAAGAACGAGAGTCCCTCGAAATGACGATGGGAGAGATTCTTTATATCCACAAATTTTCATGTTCAATTATCCAGGCCGTGTTGCGTGAGCAATGAAAATCAGGTGGATGGATGGGAAATAGTTTGAAGCTGCCAAATTATATGTCTTGTTGAACACTCTGGAGGTCGAACCTTATATCAAGTAAGAATTAAAATTTAAATGAATATATTTATAAGTTTATTCTTGGTTCATATTAAATGATTGATATATCATTTAAATTTTTCAGCATGTACATCAATCTATTGCCTCAGCTATATTCAAATATCACAGACGCAGAAATAGACAAAGAAATCGAGAAACATTTTCCTAAGTGGTTCCATCATCAAGTATGTTACTTCATATTAGATTATTTTTTAATTAAACTTTAAAAATACATTAAGTGATTTAAATATTTTCTCAGGTTAATTCGAATACTCAATTTGTTACAAATCCATTAATTCAAAATATAGGATGGGGACTGACTCCAAACGTGCGGTATTGGCCAATGTATTTCGTGAACGGATATAAATTTCATACTATCGAATGGAGTACTAGTAGATCTATCAAAAATTTTGGTGTTTCCATGCCCGGGATAGGGGTTGGATCCTCAGAGACCTATTATTACGGAAAAATTTTAGATATTATTGAATTGGAATATGCAGGCCTACCAATCAAAAGGGTAGTTATGTTCAAATGTGAATTGTACGATCCAAGTCCTGGGGGAACCAAAATCCACGAAAAGTATGGTATTATCAAGGTTCGATCATCAAGAAGGTATAAGAAATATGATCCTTTCATTTTTGCTCAACAAGCTGAAAAAGAGTATTACGCGTCGTACCCCAGCACTTGCCATGATAAACGTGATTGGATGGTTGTTATTAAAACAAATGCACGACCTACAATAACGGCTGTCGGGGCTAATATGGAAGGACCTTTCCAGGAGGATGAAATACCAGAACTCCCGCAAATTGATCAAAATGATGACCTTAGAGATAGTTTACAAGATTTAGATGGGATAGTCGAGGAAATAGATGTTTCAAATATTATTCAGCAAGAAAAAGATGATGATGCAGAGGAAGAATCTATATCAGAAGACGACGAAGAAGAGTTATTGTCTAATGACATGGATAGTGATTAATTTGTAGAAGAAGATTGATATATTTATGAATACATGTGAATTTAAATATATATATATTATGATATAATATCGATCTTTTGTATTTTTTAATGTCTGTGACCTTGTATGTTTTATCGTGTTTTTTTGTTTTATGTAATTTCAAAAACAGATGTCAGAGCATTCATCTCCCAAACCAAGCAGGGGTAGGGGTAGTAGGGGTAGAGGAAGACGTCGATCTTATAGGGACACACCTTCCCCAGATCCTAGTAGCGTTGGTTCACAGTCTTCTCATTCTGTCTCCACACATGTTGTTCCATCTACTCCTTTATATCCTCAGCCATCGCACCCACATGCTTTTGTTCCCTTGCCTCAGTTCCAACAACCATTCCCTTCTATGCCATATCATTTGGGTTATACTATAGTCCCACCCACTTGAGACTGCACCACATTTTGTTCCCTATCCTGGGTCTACTTTTCATCTCATAGGAGATTCATATCCATACTCTTTTATGCTGACACCACATGCATATCCTTCGACATCTTTTCCTGCATAGAATGTTGACCCGACTCCATCTGAGCCAATGAATACCGACCGAGCTGATCACCGAGTAGAGTTATCTTGCAATCAGAACTGTGATCAGTGAGTATCTTAATTATATTCTTTTTAATTAATTGTTTGTGATTGTTTTACATATAAATTCAATTTCTTACATGAGGTTTTACAGTTTTTTCCCCAAGGTTGGCCCACCAGGTGTACAATCCAAGATTTGGAAGAGACAGTACACTGAAGCTTGGCTTCATTGGGATGACGTACCTAAATTAACACGAAGAATGTGGCTAGACGAATTTAGCGTAAGTTTAATTGCAATTCTTAATTATAGAAAGTTTCAATTTAAAATTGTATACATATTTATTCATTTTTAATTTCTTGTAGAAGTAGTTTAAGTAGAAACCTGATGAGAGTGATCGTATATGGATCACTTGGAATAAATCTGATCGGAGAAGTTTTAGAAATTATTTGAACAAAATTAAAGGAGGTGCAGATAAGGGGGAATGGATGGATCCAATGGTGCGAAGAGCATTATAGGCCAAGTGAGATGAAGATGAATACAAGAAGAAAGTAGAACAAAACAAAAAGAATTGCGCATCTGAGACTGGTGGGTCAATCCACACAGGTGGATCCATTCCTTTCACAGAGAGCCGAAGAAGGATGGTAAATAGTTTTTCTACTGATTAAATGTAAATTTTATAAATTTATATAATGGTTTATATTATTTTTTATTTATTTTATATATTTGTCATGCAGGCATGGGAATTAGATCGTGAACCCAATAAATTTGAGATTTTTAAGAGAACCCATACTCGAAAGAATGATCAAGGACAAAAAGTGTGGGTTGATAATAGATCAAAGACCGTCGCGGTAATTATATTTTGTACAATTTAAAAAACATTACAATTTAATGATTTTTTTAATTAGTTGACAACGCCAATATTTTAATTTATATAGGAGGCGTTTGAGAGATTAAGTGCAGAGACATCTTCAGCATCAGCCGACGGTAGTGAGTCGTCCTCTCCACCTACAATCGATGAACGTCAGATTTTTTATCAATCTATCTCTGATAGGAACAAGAATAGTCGTGTCTACGGTCTCGGCTCTCAAGGTAGGAAGTCCTTCCCGGTTGGATCTAATAGCAGTTCCAGTAGTTCATATGGTTTGTCGACGGAATTAGAACAAATGAGATTGAAGGTCACCCAGCTGAATGAGGAGATACATTCTGCTCAAACCAAGGTCATCAAGGTGGAAAATTAGCTGCAATCCACCGAGTCTCGGATGAATGCGGAGGTGACAGAGGTGAGAAATGAGAATGTGCAACTGCGTCAGTAGCAACAACAGATGATGGCGTGGCAAGAGCAGATGAATAGACAAATGATGACGTTACAACAACCTAGCCTGTCTTATCAACAACTTGGACCGTCGATTCAACTAGAACCAAGTAATCAATTTTTTGATGAGGAACAAAATGATGATGATTGTAATTGAATATTTATGAATTAATAAGTTTGACTTACAAATTTAGTTTTGTTATTAATTTTGATATGAATTTATTTTGACTTAATATGAATTTTGATTGTTTTAAAAATAATATATTTTAATTTATAATAATTAATTAAAATAAATTGTTAATTATCATTAATTTCATTTATATATAAATTTTCTTTTAAATAAATAAAAGATAAAAAAATTGAATAATAATTAAATATGAATTTTTTTATAAATATATTTTTATTTATTGTAAATTTTTAAAATTTTATTTTTAATTTACTTTAAAAAATTTATTTTTATTTTATCTATTAAAATTATTATAGAAAATAATTAAAAATTTTTGTTTTTTTTTATGTTCTAAAATTTTTTATTTATATAAATTATTAATAATTTTAATTTACGTTTAAATTTTAAATTTTAATAATTCAAAATTTTTTTTATTTTAAAAAATAATTTGTCAGCGACGGGACAGGGGCTCGTCGCGGATCAAAATAATTTTAATTTACATTTAAATATTAAATCTTAATAATTTAAAAAAAATATTTTAAATTTTTTATTTTAAAAAATAATAGTCAGCGACAGGAGTGGATCCCGTCGCTGATCAGAATAATTTTAATTTATTTTAAATTTTTTTATTTTAAATTTTTTTATTTTAAAAAATAATAGGATCAGCGACGGGGGTGGGTCTCGCTACTGATCAAAATAATTAATTTACGTTTAAATTTTAAATTTTAATAATTTAAAATTTTTTATTTTAAAAATAATAGTCAGCAACGGGAGTGGGTCCCGTCCCTGATCAGCAACAGGACACTTTCCCATCTCTAAATCCGTCGCAAAAGACGTCTGTCGCCATTTTCCATCACTAAATTTGAGCGACACCAACTTTAGCGACGGATCGTCGCCCGTCGCTAAATCTATCGCAAAATTTTTTAGCGACGGATTTTAATGTTTTGGCGACGAAAAATTCCGTCGCTAAAACTCTGATATTTTGTAGTGTACTACTCATTTACTAAATGGATTGAACCTATCAAATCCTAACCCAAGTCGAACATTACAACAATTTGCTACAAACCATGAAAACTTTTCATTAAAATATTTCAAAACTTTTGACTCAGCAGGATGGTGCATGACTTTGTCATCCTCAATGCATTTTTCTTTGTGCCATCTCATATCTTTAGCTATCTTTTTTGACATAAATAATCTCTGAGGTCGTGGTTAGTTGGAAAATACCTCAATACCTTGTACGGAATCTTTTTCCCCTTTCCATCATTAACTTTCCATCTTGACTCACCATAAATAGGACAGACCTAAAAATCGACAAACTCTTTCCGAAAGAGTGCACAATCATACTTACATGCATCAATTGAAACATATCCTAAACCTAAATCCTTCAAAAAGTTTTTTGCTTCATAATGAGACTTTGGCAACTTTTCACCATTGGGAAGTACTTCTTTCAACAATTCTAACATGTCAACAGATTTGTTGGTCCATCTATTATACACCTTCAAATGGAGCAACTTCACAACAAAAAACAAAAGAGAGAATTTTGAACAAACTGGATATAATTCTTCTTGAGCTTCTTTTAAGATCTTCTCAAAACTTGCTTGTGAAACTTGAGGAATATTATCATTGACATTATCATTTTCATTTATGGTCTCCATATAATTTCCAAAATCACCTAACATTTCATGAATGCCATCATCCTCCTCATCATTACAAACACCATCATCATCTACTCCATTGCCAACATGAGACATGCTTGCACTTCTATACTCAGACCGCTCACCATGATAAATCCATCGAGTATAGAACTTGTATATGCCTCGAATTAGTAGGTCATTGTACACCACAGGTTAACTTTGATTGTAAACATTTAGACAATCCACACATAGGCATCGAATATCACATTCTAAACCTATATGATCTTTCACAAATTTCAGAAACATCTCCACACCTTTTACATATTGAGTCAACCATTTTCTCATAGTCATCCAAGTCTTGTCCATGTGGTTATAAGTACACACACATACAAATCTTTATTCAAGGTGAGATCAAATAAATTTATCAAAATAATAAACATAAAATGCATACACTTCAATTTAATAGAAACAACCTAAATATCATAAACATACTTCTTCACGATCTATTAGAATTTTCTACAAAGCAAACACATTTTATATACAAAGAGAGTAAAAGGGAAAAAACATTTAATCACTCATGCTTGACAAAAATTAACTTGAAATAAACAGTTCTATAGTTTGTACGAAAAATTAATTCCCACAAGCTCCAAATATAAATGATATCTATAAAAACATGTATATAGACTTTAAAAAATTGAAATGCAAACCAGGATACACTAGATTGCATCTTAAAATTGAAAGTAAAAAAAATTCCAATTAAGAGAACCAAGAGATGACAAATTCAACATACCTTCTATCAGCAGCATTCTACTATCATCTTTCTAACAAAGAGATAACAAAGAAATAACATAATCACCAATGTTAAGGGTAAATAATGAATGAAAAAATACTTAAACACGATGCCCTAACGGGCTACAGACTCTAAACAGACCGGGCCTTACAAAATAGGCCCAAAACAAAAGCATAACCCAAATGTAAAATAAAGAAATCATAAATAATCATAAAAGGCAATTTAAAATGGCTAAAACACGACATCAAAAGCATATATTATGGGTTGAAAATAGATACTGTATGCAAAATCTACGCCCATAAGACCAAACACTGATCACTAGGACTGATGTTTGGTCTTAGTTTCAAAAACACAAAGAAATTATCTAAATTGTTTCCCCTAGTATTATTAATCATGCTAAATAAATTGACGCCCTAGTATTATTAATGATGCTAAATAAATTATCTTTACACTTATTGAATTTTAAATTATTTTCCCAGAGACCCATTAAATTCTTATTTTTTCTAAATCAGTATGTGGGACGGGCCTGAAACGTGATGATGAAAGAATGTCAATGTCGGGCCAGAAATGTGGGACATCTTTTAAAGAGTACTGAAAATATAGATGGATAATGAACAAAGAGTACTAAAAATATAGATGCAACGTTAAGTACTAAAAATAGTACGTCATACCCATCATGGAATTATGCGCTAACCATTCCAACCACAGATCTAAGATTACACAACATCTAAGAAAGTAATCATGGAATATTCAAGGGGTACAGAATCCACAAAACAATAACCATTCCAACCTCAGTGCTAATGATGTTTGTTGAACACGACGGATCCAAGTTCATCGACATCGCCTCGGAATGGCCACTGGCTGCTGCTAGTTTTGACGGGATAATGTTGAGAATTAGACTCTTAGAAACAAGAAAACGAGACATTTTCTTCTAGAAAAATTAGGTTTTCAAAACTCCAGATAGCGTTTGGATCATCCACGAGTAATGATCCATTTTCACAATATGGGATGTATCCAAAATTACCGGCGAAACTCAGATGCAATTCTGGAATAGGGTTTGAATTAGTTTGTGGGTGAAATCAATTTGGACCATCTTGAGGGTTTGCACAAGCGTTTGCAAATAGTAGTTCCTATAATAAAGTTAGATGAACTTACAGATCGATAACCTGCTATTGGAGGGCAAAAATATAATATACACAACCGTAAATGGGATCTTGAAGCCTAACTTGAGCTTCATATGAGAGCGTAATGGCAGAGCCATAACAGTCACTTATCGAAAGACGAGCCAGGAGCTTGGAGGCATTATTAGCACCAAAAACCATGTGGATGGCTGGAAAATGAGTAGGTCCTTCTTCATGGCAGAAGTAAGGGGCAAAGACGCACCATTGGTTACATTTTCTTCTCAAGAACTAGCAAGCACCACATGGAGAACTGAATCCTAGCATGATCTTCTAGTTGTTTTGGACACGTGGGTCCGATTGGTGGGAGTAACGGTCAGCGCGGGTCTGGGCAACAGCAACAACGATGGTGAGCGTGGATCTGGGAGGTAACAACAACGATAGCGGACGCAGATCTTAAGGCAACAACAACGATGGTTGGCGAGAATCTTAGCGGCAAAAACAACGATGATGGGTGCAGATTTAGGCATTAGCAACAGCAATGATGGGCGCAAATCTGGACGACAGCAACAACGGTGGCGGGCGTAGATCTGGGAGGCAACAATAGAGGTCGCGATCTAGAAGACAGATGTCAGATGGTACAGATCTGAAGGTCGTGACGACGGCGGCAGCCCGGAGATGAAGAGATTTGAGGGAGATGGATGCCGAGAGGGTTCGAATAAGAGAGAAGTGATAAGGGTTTTGAAGTAAGAAAGAAGGCCAACGGTCGCGCTAAAAGGCGGGGACAAGACAATTGAAGATCTACTGTGGATCTGATTACCAGGACGACGGAGTGGCAACGACGAATGAGGGAGACGATGAATCAAATAGATGGGTTTTGGGAGATAGAAAGTGAGAGAGAAAATAGAGAGATGAAGGATGAGAAAGAGAATAGACAACGACACAGATCTGGGCACCTTTTTTTTTTTTTTTTTTTAAAGAATAGAAACAAACTTAACCCATTCTATCATCAATACATATATAGTTTTTTGTTCAAATCATAAACTTAACTTTGAGGCAGCAAGGCAGTTCAACAGGAGTGCCAGGGAGGTTGCGATTGTGCTAGGCGCGGCAACGTTAAGGTAGCAAGGATGCGGCGGCAGTGGCAATGGGTTGCAGTCAGTGAAGGTTGAAGTATGTGGGAAGATGATAAAGGAATATGGATTTGGTGATTTGGCAAGAGAAAGAGGCAGCGCATCTTCTGCCATTGTCTTTTTAGCTTTTTTTATTTTTTGTTAAAATGTTTAGTTATTAAATAAAAATAAAATAATTTATGAAAAAATATTAATAATTATTTGATTGATAAAAATAAAATAATTTTATATTATAATTTAAATAATCTAAAACCTCTATCTTCTCCCCATACAAGTAATGCCTCCAGATTTTCAGCGCAACGACCACCGTTGCTAGTTCCAAATCATGCATAGGATAGTTCATCTCATGCTTCTTCAGCTGTCTAGAGACATAGGCATTAACATGCCTATCCTGCATCAAAACACAGCCTAACCCTGTGCATGAGGTATCACTATAAATGATAAACTTCTCCCTACTCCTCGAAATGGTTAACACTGGAATTGAAGTCAACTTTTTCTTCAATTCTTGGAAAAAATTCTCACATGCCTCTTTCCATTCAAAGTGTTTAAATATGACGTCCTAACGGGCTACAGACTCTAAACAAACTGGGCCTTATAGAATAGGCCCAAAATAAAAGCAAAACCTAAATGTAAAATAAAGAAATCATAAATAATCATAAAAGGCAATTTAAAATGGCTAAAATACAACATTTCAATTCGGCTCATCGAGCTACACCAAAAGAATATATTATGGGCTTAAAACGGACATTGTATGCGAAATCTACACCCATAAGACCAAACATCGATCACTACGATCGATATTTGGTCTCGGTTTCAAAAACACGAAGAAATTATCTAAATTGTTTCCCCTAGTTTTATTAATGATGCTAAATAAATTATCTTTATACTTATTGAATTTTAAATTGTTTCCCTAGACACCCTTTAAATTCTTATTTTTTCTAAATCAGTATGTGGGATGGGCCTGAAATGTGATGAAGGAAGAATGCAAATGCTAGGCCAGAAACGCGGGCCATCTTTCAAAGAGTACTGAAAATGTAGATAGATAATGAACAAAGAGTACTGAAATATAGATGCAACATTAAGTACTAAAAATAGTATGTCATACCCATCATGGAATTACACGCTAACCATTCCAACTGCAGATCTAAAGTTACACAACATCTAAGAAAGCAATCATACAATAATCAAGGGGTACAATATCATTACAGAATCCACAAAGCAATAACCATTCCAACCTCAGTGCTAATGATGTTTGTTAAACACGATGGATTCAAGTTCATTGACATCGCGTCGGAATAGCCACTGGCTGCTGTTAGTTTCAACAGGGTAATGTTGAGAATAAGCCTCTTCGAAACAAGGAAACGAGACAATTTCTTTTGGGAAAATTGGGTTTTCAAACTCCAGATAGGGTTTGGATCATCCACGAGTAATGATCCATTTTCACAATATGGGATGTGTCCAAAATTATCGGCGAAGCTCGAATGCAGTTCTGGAATAGGGTTTGAATTAGTTTGTGGGTGAAACCAATTTGGAACATCTTGAGGGTTTGCACAAGAGTTTGCAAATGGTAGTTCTTGCAATAAAGCTAGATGAACTTGCAGATCGATAACCTATTGTTAGAGGGCAAAAATATAGGATACACAACCGTAAATGGGATCTTGAAGCCTAACTTGAGCTTCATATGAGAGTGTAATGGCAGAGCCATTACGGTCACTTACCGAAAGTTGGGTTAGATGCTTGGAGGCATTATTGGCACCAAAAACCTTGTGGATGGCTGCAAAATGAGTAAATCCTTCTTCATGGCAAAAGTAAGGGACAAAAACGCACCATTAGGTACATTTTCTTCTCAAGAACTTGCAGGCACCACACAGAGAACCAAATCCTGGCATGATCTTCTAGTTGTTTTGGATACATGGATCCGATCGGTGGGAGCAACGGTCGGCGCGGGTCTGGGCAGCAGCAACAGAAGTGGCAGGCGTGGATCTAGGCGGCAATAATAGGGGTGGTGGGCACAGATCTGGGCGGCAACAACAATAGTAGCAGGCGCAGATTTGGGCGGCAGCAACAGCGATGACGGGCGCAGATCTGGGAGGCTGCAATAGTGGCTGCGATCTGGAAGGCAGTCGTCAGATGGTGCAGATCTAAAGGTCGCGATGACAACGACAATCGAGGATGAAGAGATTTGAGAGAGAGAGATGTCGAGAGGGTTTGAATGAGAGAGAAGTGATAAGGGTTTTGAAGTGAGGAAGGAGGCTGACGGTCAAGCTAAAATGTGTGGACAAGACAATCGAAGATCTACCATGGATCTAATTGACAAGACGACGAAGAGGCAGCGAGGAACGAGGGAGACAACGAATGAGAGAGATGGGTTTCAGGAGACAGAGAGTGAGAGAGAAAATTGAGAGATGAAGGGTGAGAAAGAGAACAGATGACAACACGGATCTAGGCATCTTTTATTTTTTTTTTAAAGAACAAAAACAAACTTAACCCATTCTGTCCTCAATGCATAAATAGTTTTTTGTTCAAATCGTAAACTTACCTTTGAGGCAGCAAGGACACGATGCAACAGAAGCAACGAGGAGGCTGCGATCGATTTCAACAAGGTGGCGGTTCAACAGAAGCAATGAGGAGGCTGCGATAGTGCTAGGGGAGGCAACGTTAAGGCAGCAAGGATGTGGTGGTAGTAGCGATGGGTTGCAGTTAGTGAAGGTTGAAGTATGTGGGAGGAAGATGAAGGGAATATGGATTTGGGGATTTGGCAAGGGAAAAAAGTGGGGCATCTCCCGCCATTGTCTTTTTGGTTTTTTTTTAATTTTTTATTGAAATGTTTAGTTATTTAATAAAAAAAATAATTTATGAAAAATATTAATAATTATTTGATTGATAAAAATAAAATAATTTTAAATTATAATAACTCATAAAATAATTTAAATAATTTAAAACCTCCACCTTCTCCCTATACAGGTAATGCCTCCAGATCTTAGGCCCAAAGACCATCGCTACTAGTTCCAAATCATGTGTAGGGTAGTCCATCCCATGCTTATTCAGTTGTCTAGAGGGATAGGCATTAACACGCCCATCCTGCATCAAAACACAACCTAACCCTGTGCGTGAGGCATCACTATAAATGGTAAACCTCTCCCCACTCCTCAAAATGGCTAACATAGGAGTTGAAGTTAGCTTTTTCTTCAATTCTTAGAAGCAATTCTCACAGGCCTCATTCCATTCAAAGTGTTTAAATACGACGCCCTAACAGGCTACAAACTCTAAACAGACCAGGCCTTACAGAATAGGCCCAAAACAAAAGCATTACCCAAACGTAAAATAAAGAAATCATAAATAATCATAAAAGAAAATTTAAAATGGTTAAAACACGACATCAGAAGCGGCAAAGTCGCTAGTTTAATCCGGTTCATCGAGCTACACCAAAAGCATATATTATGAACTGAAAACGGACACCATATGCGAAATCTACACCCATAAGACCAAACACCGATCACTACGACCGATGTTTGGTTTCAATTTCAAAAACAATATAATTGAACACAAAAATAAAATATAAAAAACAGAGACATTTCTCAGTTTGAACACAAAAAAAATATAGAGATCTTTCATTCGATGCAGAGTTCTATTTTCATTGATTTTCCTAGTTCAATGTGCACAAAATCCACAAATATAAACTAAACGCACGCATAAACACTAAGGAGAGAAACAAGAGTACTTTAAATACAGGATTATAGTTATGTTGATAGGGATCTTGCGAGAGGTTCTTTAATTTGAGAGACTCTGAAGAGTCTAAATATAATTGGCTCTTTGGATTTTTTTTTTTCAATTGAAAAATAAAATGAGTTTAATAGTTCTAATAGACCTATTATCTACGTTAAGTGGAAAACGTAATAAAATGTAGACTATTAGTTATGAAAGTATAGGCTACATTTCAAAAATCATATCTAATACTAATATTAATAATTTTTAACTATATTTTAAAAAACGTAGCTGACATTTTAATTTTAACCATCTCGCCCATCTTCTCTAAAAAAAAAATTAATAGAATTATTTGCTACATTACGCAAAAAACGTAGCTAAATGTAAACTATTAGCCATATTTTAAAAAATGTAGGTAAAAAACAGAGCAAAGCTTGCATCCTATTTTCAATGCTTTTGCCCATCTTTCCTCAAAAAAAAAAAAAAATTGACTATGAGCTACGTTTTCAAAAACGTAGCTAAAAAAAAGAGCAAATCAATCGAAGTGACTATACCTACGTTTTCTAAAATGTAGCTACAAGAAAAATCAAACCGTAGATAATTCATATGAAAGTATAGGCTACATTTTTGGTTGGTCGCTCTAGAATTACCTATGATTTTTTAAAACGTTACCTTATCATTTAGGTATTGGCGACGTTTTAAAACGTAACTAATAAAAACTATTCATCACATAAAGTTTTGCCTCCAATATTTGAAAGATTTAGCTACGTTAACTTAAAAACGTAGCAAAATATGAACTATCAGCTACATTTTCATAAATGTAGCTAAAACAAATGTAGACAAATGTCATACTTCTTATAGTGAAGAATCAGACCAAGAAATAGACAAAAAAAAAAAACAAATGAAGCATACTTCTTTAAGCGAAATTGATGGCAGTACCGAGCAATTAGAGTTTTGAATCGATTCATGTTGCAAACAACAACACCGAGCAAGCATGCAATGGAAATGTTGATTTCTGTTTTTGCATTGACGGCTACTCAGCTAGCAGTTTGTCCTTGTGAATCGACGATGGCACCGAGCAATCTGAGTTGTGAATCGACAGCAGCATTGAACACTGGGCACTGACCAATTGGGAAACAGGGGGGAACACAGATAAGGGGACCTAAGAAAGGTAAAGGTTCGCAGAGGATAACCTTCAAATTAGAATAGTATATGCAAGCTGAACTCGATAAACTCAAACTTTATAATATAGTCAACTTTGATTCTATTAAATTTTGATTTTATAAACGAGTTGACTTATTTAGTGTTATATGACACGTAAACTCGTACGAGTTGAGTCACAAGTTTGACAACAATGGGTGATATCTCTAGTCCTAGTTCCTAGTTACATCAAATTCAAATCTTGTTAATTGTGTTAATTTTTATTTTTTAAACAAAATAAAAAAATATTTTAGAAAAGCACTTTATTATAAGAGTATTTTAAAAAATGCATTACTAACAAGATCTTGTAACATTAAAACTTGATATTAATAAAATAAGGTAAATCATAATGAAGTATTAATTAATTATCTATTTATAAAAGATTAATGCAATTGTATTAATATTATTAATAAAAAAAATAGAAAGATCACTCTCATCTTCAATGATTCTTACAAGAAAATAAAAATAATTTTATTTTCTAAAAAAATTGTGAAAAAATAGAAATGGGAGTGGGATTTCTAAAAAGTCTATTTAATTGTTATGAAAAAATGAAATAATTTATTTTCTCAAAAAAATAAAAAAAAATCATGATCAAATATATTGAAAAGTCTTTTCAGTTGATGTATCTTAGATCACAGTCCACTTGCAAAAATATTCGGTTCAAGAATAAATAAGTTAAAAATGAAAAAAAAAAAAACACAAAATGTCAGGAGAGAGGGCCTCTTGTCTAAGTCTCCCAAAGACCTCCTCAGTAACTCTCATTCAAACATGAAGAGAAAACTCTCTAGGAGAGTGATAAGTCTCTTGAAAACATTCGAAATGTGGTCTCAATCAAAGCATGCTAACTAGCCTCCGAAATTGATGTCTTAAAAATCAGAACAAACGATCTCAAAAGATGTGGTGTAACACCTCGCTCTTCCCAAGGCGTTAGGTAACATAAGATTCCGGAGATATATTTTTTTTCAACAGAAACTCAATACATAAACCGATCCCCGAAGATCCCGTTACACCTTCTCAGTATATCAACTTAGAATCATTAATAGACTAAGACAGGTAAATCACCTCAAATGCGAAAGCTAGATCGAAACCTTGAATAGTATACAACCGAAACCATCTTATTCATAACATTAAAAGTCAAACCAGCGTTTTACATGACGTCATCAAAATAAACAACATAATTGAAAATTATATACAGTAAACTATCCACTAATCGTCGTCACTCCTCGACAATCCCTTTTCCTTTCGCACCGTTGCCATCACCTGGAACGTTTGAATATTCTAGGGACAAAGTCCATATTAGATAATGAATCATCTAAGTGAGAGTTCAAAACACATTTTCATGAATGTATGCAAAACATGAATAAACCAACACAACCCGACACGCCCTAACCCAAGAGAATCCCTCACAGCGCTTAACCCAACCACGAAAAAAGAGCAATCTCTCTAAAGGAAACGTCACCACATGGACACATCGACACTATAAGATCCCATATTTTCGTGAGCTTGCCACATAATTTAAGTAAGTTTAGAATACCAAAAAATTGCCTTGATAGTAGTTACAAGTACCGAATTGATTACAGGGAATGCTTTGGAGTGTAATTATCTAAAGAAAATGATATGATCTCGATGAGCGTTCTGAGATAGGATTTATGGTATTAAAAGAAATTGAAATTGATTCAGTTTTTGGTACAGCTAAAATACAGCTATGATTTAAGTTAAAAAATCGAATCATCGTAGGGGCTTTCAGGAAGTCAACGAAACCCTGAGGAGGCTCCATTTTTTCAAAAAGATCAACCTTGGGGTGATTTCAGGATGAAACAAAGGTCCTAAGAGGGCGCAGAGATGAAATCGTCCTTATCAGGTAAGCTTTGAGTTATTAGTTTTGGATTTTAAGTATCTCAATGAGAATTAATTTGAGGTTTGAGGGTGTAATTGTAATTAAAGAATTACCCCCAATGAAATAAGGATTAAATTAGGAGTTCATGTGGTAAAATATCAAAGTTTGAGGACTTGAAATAAGGGCCAAAATGGCATTTGGAAGAAGCGTAGGTATTAGCTTTGGATTTCAAACAACATTCAATTCTAATTTTGAGTTTTGGAGTCCAAAGCTTATCAAGGGACAAGTGACGTCATATGATTGGTCCGAGAAATCTATAAATAAGGACCATGAGTTGTTCTCAAATCATTCCAAGGGAGTTTGAGACTTGAGGGATTCTAAGGTGAGGAGTTTGTTCTTGAAAGATGAGAGAAAATTCTGCAAGAAGAAAGGACGGAAACGGAGGAGAAGCGAAGGAGAATGAGCCTCGCCAGAGTTTTGGGTTTTCATTGGAATTCATTCAAAACAATCAGGAAAAGGCAAGGTAAGCCCAGTTTGCTTTCAATATTCCTGTTGAGGGGGAAGAGAAGGACTTGTAGGCTCAAACAAGGGTTGAATCAAAATTAAAATGAGGGAGATATGGCCTAACTACGAAAGTGATGCAGTGTTGTCACGGCTGCGCGTGAAGATGCATGGGCCACCTTTAAAAGGCGCGTAAGAAAGCGTGTGGGGCCGATTTTCATCGAAATTTTCCATTTATGACCTATATTTAATTCTCTTCAACCCTATGTAAAATTTTTGAAGGTTAGGTTTACTGAAACTTGTGTTTTCTATAGAAACCTAAGCTATTTGCTATGAAACCGTAACTTCCAGAGATAAACCTTCAAGGGAAGTAAGATTTCTTAGAAAATTTTAGAAATTCAGGACTATTATTTTATGAATTGATATACTAAAATATTTGAGAAATATTTAATTTGGATTTATTGAGGGAAAATAGAAAGAAATAGAGAGAAAAATAAAGAAAATGTAAGAAATTATTGAAAAATAGGTTTTAATACTTATTTAAATAAATATGATGATTAGGGTGCTTAGAGGCTTTAGTTAAAGTGACTTGTGCGAATTTTAAGGATGGCACGCAAATCGACCATGTATTTTGAGACAAGGCGTAAATATCAAAGTATCCCGATAAGCTTAAGAAGGTAAGTGGTTCAACCCAAAAACTCAATTTCATGAAAGCATTTTGTTCTCATGTTGTCATGTCTTGGTATGCTATGAATCACGTAGAATGCATTTACATTTTTTTATGATAAAATATGCATATGAGCACGATGAGATTCACGGTCATACGTTACATGGGTTTGGGACTAGAGACTGGTACTGTTGCTTTGCTAAGGGTGCACCCATACACCTCAGTCTGGCAGGGAGACTGTAAAAATGACGAGTAACAGTTGGGTGCGGTCGACTCAAACGTAAGAGTAATGATATTATGTGCATTGCATTCATACATGTGCATTAAATTATATACCCTTACTTAGATGATTCATCATCTAACTTGGGTTTTGCCCCTAAAATATTCAAATATTGCAGATAGAGATTGTAGCAGAAATGAGGATGAATGAGGCATAAAATGGCACTTAGCAAAATGCATGATGAGTTGAATGTATGTTATGTAGTCCATGTATATTTAAGTTCTGCTACTTTAAATTTTGAACGTTTTGAGGAATGATGATATATAACCTCATTCATGGTTAATGATGATGTATAACCTTATTTGTAATTAATGTTAAGATGTTAGATTCGATTCTAGCTTCCGCAATTGATGTTTATGATGATTCTCTTTCGAGATAAATGTATGAAAACTTTGGGATGCATATGAGGAATGATATGGTTTAGTATTAGATTTGAAAGAAAAAGAAATTATTATCCCAGAATTTTCTTAAATTATAACACGCCCGAAAAAGTAGGGTATTATAGACACGACGCGATTCTAGTTTGAGAGGGACAAGGTCAACGCATCTCCCCAACATCTCAAGAACAATTGTTACAATTCCCGGCCCAAGAGGGTCACATTAACACAGGAACCTGGCTCACCACAATTACGTCAGGAATTACGTTCCCACTTAAAAGCATTCAAGAACCACTACCCAATCCCAACTCAAATTCCATATGGACCACTAGTCGTCCTAGTGCAACTTCCCTGGCCATACGGCCCGACACAAAAACCTAGGTAGTTATCCCGGTATGCACACCAGCACAAGGTACCCCTATATATTATTCCGGCAACACCTTTGGGGAATTACAGCTACACTATCTAGACAACATTCCAAGCTGACATTCCATATGAACAACACAACACACATAACAATGCCACAAATCACGACTCAATGCATCATATAAACAATATTTTATAGAATACAATGCACATGTATAAAACATTTAGGGACGAACCTACCTCATGAAACCAATGTCACCGATTACCATTTGCATGCAACAAAACCATTTTATATGAAATCACAACACATTTAGGTAGCACAAATACTGTAGTACCCCGAGAGCCCAGAGAAGTTAGAATATATCGAGGATAGTGTAAGAAAGGAAACAACACCAACTGGATACCTTTTGGGCTGAATGTTGGCAAAGAACTCCCAAGTTAAGCGTGCTTAACCTGGGGTAATCCAAGGATGGGTGACCCTCCTGGGAAGTTCGTGTAGGCCCATCAGGGTAAGTTGTTCCGGTTCTTTCTATCGCTCGAGTGGGATGTTACAGGTGGTATCAGAGCCGACCCCCGAGCCTCTGAGCGCGGTGGTGGGGAAAACCTCAGCGAGGAGACTGAGTCCTAAGGGGAGTGTGAGGCCCCTATGGGGGGTGCGTGTAGGCACCTTAGGCGAATCCCACATCGGCCATGCACGGGGGGAGATCTGGAACCGGTTGTAAGGTCGCATGACGAGGACGTCATGTGCTTAAGGGGAAGAGAATGTAGTACCCCGAGAGCCCAGAGAAGTTAGAATATATCGAGGATAGTGTAAGAAAGGAAACAACACCAGCTGGATACCTTTTGGGCTGAATGTTGGCAAAGAACTCCCAAGTTAAGTGTGCTTAACCTGGGGTAATCCAAGGATGGGTGACCCTCCTAGGAAGTTCGTGTAGGCCCATCAGGGTAAGTTGTTCCGGTTCTTCCTATCGCTCGAGCGGGATGTTACAAATACTAAGTTTTAGGGTGGAAACACCCATAATAAATCAAGTTTTTGGGGGCGAACACTCACCTCGAACGTATTCGAATGCCTCGATCCTCATGCATAACCTCGATTTGCGTGCCACACCTCAAACACCCGTACTTATACCTAACCTCAAGCCACAATACTCCCTAAACATCAAATTTATTTAAAGGAGCATCAAAATCTATTTTTTCCTTAATTTTTCATAATTTCCTCTATTTTTCTCCTAGTTTTCACCTCGATAATTTCAAAATAATTATCTTCTCAAACTTTTTCCCAAATTTTTCAACACAATAATTCCTAAAATAATTTAAGAAAAATATTAAAATAAATTTTCAAAAATACCCCTAGCCCTCATGCATGTTTGCATGTGGAAAGTGGCGTGTGTTTGCACGTAGAAGATGGCGCATGTTTGCTTGTGAAAGATAACGCATGCCCTCAAGCGGTCAGTTACAGGTCCGGCCTTGGCATCTGTCTTATGCTTTCTGGCGATGCTCGAAACCGTTTCAAACGAACACTAAACGCTTACAAATGCTCCAAAAATGATGCCCACACATCAAGGAGCAAAAGCCTTTTATTGGTTTTCCTCGATTCGCCCTCAAACTCGACCAATTTTTGTGTTAAGTTTTGGTAAAACCTTCGTTATTTATAAGCGAATTTCGGCTACATCTCGGCCAATCAGAGGCCAAGGCTTGGCCCCCAAGCCTCCCCACGCTGGATACGACCTCCCCCAAGCCCTACCTCAGCCATCCCATCGCTAGAAACTGATCCACGTGTGACGATAGTGCAACGACTGTTTTCTGCAGGTTTCACACCTAAGTTTTTCTTAATTGCACTTCAACCCTCTGGTTTCTTCCACTCTTAGTTTACCCCTTTCCTTGAGGCCCTCGATCTCTCTAACAATACCACTAAGGACCACAAGTTTTGTACTCTTCATTCCATCCTCAAAATTTCTGAAAAAATTATTTTTTTGACCTTCCTCAGGTAAAATTAGTAAATTATACTTTGGCCCGATTGATCGATTTAACTCTAAGTCTCTTCGTTTTAACTCGAAATCGCTCAAGAGTTGTTCTACATATAAAAATTGGTCCTCAACACACTCCATTGACTCTCCAAAAGTTTCATACGTCGATTCAATTTTTCAGCCTGATCCACAACTGTACAAAAAATCGTTTTCGATCTAATTTCTTTTGACGCCTAAAATCATGCCTCGAATCACTCGTCAATACTATTCTATTTTCCTTAAATATCTAAGATCCAAGGTACTCCCTTCGGTCAATTCGGTAACTCAAAACTGTGATAGTGTACCCTATAGCTCTGTCTATTCGAAAATTTCACTTATACCCTTCGTAAAATGCCATTTATAACTTCAAGAATTTCCTAAGTATTAGATGTGGATACTCTCTCATCTGCCAATTTAAACCTCTATAAATAAGAGGTAATTTGTCACTCTTTAGGCATATAATAACTCCTACACAATCTACTTGAATATTTTTTTTGGATAAGATTGACTTAAGTATTAGAAAGCTCACACAATCGGGAGACAATTTGTGCCTCTAACTATTTTCTATCTTGCATCTGTCTTGCAGTCTTTCAAAAATCTAAAGACTATTGTCTCACAATTATAAATTTATTATTATATTTTAATAATAATAATATTTAATTGGGAAAATAAAGGTTAAAAGAATGAAAATTAGAATGGAATTCCTATAAAGGAGTGTTTAATTGTTATGAAAAGAGTGTAATCGAAATTTGTTTTTTTTTTCCTCGAAATCATGATAAAGATATACACCTTTTACTCAAAATCAAATCTTTTTAATTGTGGAAACAAATTGAGTAGCATTCAGTTAAAGATAAATTAATCAAACACCTTTGGAATTTTAGTTCTCTGGTTTAAATTCTTTCTAAAATTTAAAATTCATTCGATTATTTCTTAAACGTTTTAAAATTAATCATAACACCTTTTAAATTAGCGTTGACACCCTTAAACTTTGGCCTTACAAGAGATCTAGTGACCAATTTTCAAAGATCTAGAGACCCGTTGAACAAATTTTTAAATTCAAAAATTATTAGAATTAAAAATCCAAAATTTAATATGAAGAAGTTTTTTTTTTTTCTAAATAAGAATTTCATTAAACAAAAAATACTATAAAAGCGGCTACAAATTTATGTTAGAACATATTCCGAGTATCACAACAAAAACTATAATAGAACAAAAATAAACAAGCAAACAAAAATTTCCTCTAATCAAAGAAACAAGAAAAAAAAAAAAAAACTATACAACTATGTATAGAAATCATAGGAAGTTCTTGAAAGTCTGCATCCAAAAAATTAACTCCAAATCATGATCATCTCTAACATGAAAAATACTATTTTAACACTTTGTATAATACTCAACATCAATTCTCAAATAATCACCAATAATTATCTACAAATTAACATTAAATGTCATGTAAAATATCAAAATTTAATACAAAGATAACATTTTTATAGATTAAAAAAAATAGACCGGCAATATTAATGTCACCTTTTTTAGGATTATTGTGTGGTCATTTATCGTTCATGCCCTTGATTTCGATAGAGAAGATAAATCGCAAACAACCCTTTGGTCATTGCCTAGGCCGAGTATTAAACTCGTGATCTACTGATATTAACCCCAACATATCACTTGTCCAACACTTAACTTTTTTAAGCCTTATATTTATTAATGTCACCTTTCTAAGCCTTATGTTTGACATCTTCCATATGTTTGATTTAAAAATAAATAAATAAAAACATCCTCACAAGTTGCAAACATGACTGGCAAAAGACCACCTCACGTGTCAAAACCAATGCACAAACCTCCAAATTTATACTAAATCGTGATTAAAATTCTAACTTTTGTAAATATTCATGAATTTTCTTTCCCCTTTGTTTACTAGAAAAGCGGTTAGTGAGCAAAGGTTATAATGATTAGAGTGAAAACGAATGTACTTAAAGTAATAATGTTTTTATAAATAAAAATTTTATAAAATCAACCAAAAACAATCTACACCTTCAAATTAGAACCTTAAATTTCACAATAAAAAACTAAAAAAATAAAAATAGGTAAAGAACAAAAAAATATATAGTTTTCTTAATAGAAAGAATAAAATATATAAATATCATAAGAAAATCTCATCAATATCACATTTTGAGATCATCCAACGAAAACACTTTTTCTAGGTATTATAACTTAGGGTGCCAAAATATACTATGATTTAAACTCCCATAAAACATGAAAGGTAATTCAAAACAGAAAAATAAAAAATACATGAACGAAAGATCTTTACTTACAGAGTCCAACTAGGAGGAACTTCCTTAGTCATTAGAGTGCTACTTTGACGTGGGTGTTTATATTTGTGATATTAACCCTAGACTACTCCCCAAACAAAGAATTAGAGTATTAAAAGTATATTCATGAGTCAATCATCATTTTAGATGAAAATTAATGTATTTATAATGTCAACTCTTAATCAATAAATTGTACAACTCAATAGAGTTGAAGAAGAATGATAAGGAGATACGGCCAAAACTTAAGTAATAATTTTATGACTTAATATTTAAAGATTAATGTTTATTTGATTATCGTAAAATAAAAGTGAAAGTTAAGGGTAAAAAATTAAGCCGACTAGATGTATAGGTAAAGTTATATTCAAAAATATTAAGATTTGGTTGATTACTTAATGCATGACTCGAATTCTCTCGATATAATTTTTTACTTTTTTAGGATTATTACTCTTATGTAGTTTTTCGCTGCTCGTATCCTCAATTTTGATAGAGGAGGTAAATCATAGGTGGAGATTTTTCCTCATTGTATACAATAAGAAATTGAACTCACGATCTATCGGTGCGAATTTTAATTTATTATAATTCAACTCTTTCGTATGTTTATAATTAATATAAACATAAATGATATTATCATTTAAAAATGTAGCCAGGTGGGTAATAAATTTTCTGTATATGATGGCGGTGTGATTGCAATATTCATATCGTCTCTCTCTCTCTCTCTCTCTCTCTCTCTCTCAGCCCAAAGAAATTCAGAGATACATCAGATATAGGTAGCGATATCCTGTCAAGTGTCAAAGATGAAGAGCGAGGGCGCCATAGATGAACACAAGGCTCCCTTGTTGGAGCATTCATCACCCACCGTCGGATCAAAACATCAGGAAGACGAAGACAAAGATGTCGATCTTACGCGGAGAGTCTTGGTTGAATCCAAGAAGCTATGGCACATAGTTGGCCCAGCGATCATCAGCCGCATCACCCCCTACTCCATGCTTGTCATCACCCAGGCCTTCGCCGGCCACCTCGGCGACCACGAGTTCGCCGCCATCTCAATCGCCAGCAATGTCGTCGTTGGCTTCAACATCGGCCTCTTGGTAAGTTAAAATTCATTGTTTTGAATCCTGTCTGGTCGAGTCACTGGCCACTAGTAAGAACACTATTTGGTATCCATCTGAACCCAAAGACTAGACTGCAAAAGATCTGTGGGGGTGCACGTGACCCGAATACGAGACCCTCAAATTCAGTAGCGTACGTGACCACGTATCAGCATACTATCATTTGATGTGGATGGTGAATCTCTTGTTTGTTGATCTAATATGGTATATATACTAATCAACAGTTGGGGATGGCGAGCGCTTTAGAGACGCTATGCGGGCAAGCTTATGGAGCCAAGAAATACCACATGCTGGGGATATATATGCAGCGTTCTTGGATAGTTCTCTTCATCTGTGGAGTTCTGCTTTTGCCGGTATACATATTTGCCTCTCCGATACTGAAGCTGCTGGGGCAGCCGCCGACGGTGGCCGAACTCTCCGGGTCGGTGGCCATATGGATGATTCCGCTGCAGTTCAGCTTCGTTTTCCAGTTCCCGCTGCAGCGGTTCCTGCAGAGCCAGCTGAAGACCGGAGTGATCGCCTGGGTGTCGCTGGCGGCTCTCCTGGTCCACGTGTTCGTCAGTTGGCTGTTCGTTTACGGCCTCAAGCTTGAAATCGTCGGCGTGGCCGTGACTTTGAACTTCTCGTGGTGGGTTCTGGTGATCGGGTTAATGGGTTACACCGTGTTTGGAGGGTGCCCTCTCACCTGGTCCGGCTTCTCCATTGACGCCTTTTCTGGTCTTTGGCAGTTTGTCAAACTCTCTGCAGCTTCTGGCCTCATGCTCTGGTCCTCTCTCTCTCTCTCTCTCTCTCTCTCTCTCTCTCTCTCTCTCTCTCTCTCTCTCTCTCGATATCTGTGAGTTCTGATCTCACTGAGTTGTTTGTGTTTAAATTGATGAATTGAACAGGTTGGAGAATTGGTACTACAAGATACTGATATTGATGACCGGAAACCTGAAGAATGCAGAAATAGCGGTGGATGCTCTGTCCATATTGTGAGAAACTTCTTCATTCTTATCTTCTCCTTTTACTTATTTATTTTTTGGGTTCATTTTTATTGATTATGTTCGTTTATTTCTATGATACTCAAAAGATTTATTCTATTTGATCGTACGTTTTAATGTTTTGAAGCTCCAAAACTTATTAAGATTGATTAAGGGAAAATCTATGTCTTCCTAATGATGAAACCATGCAAAGATGGCAATATCAACTCTATTAGTGTGGATTTGAACAATATGTGTTTTCATAAGCAAGTTACCCTCACAAGTTTTGTCTCAATCCGAGTGTTTGGAAAAAAGGTGAGGTTAGTTCATCCTATATAGAGGATTGATGCTTAAAGTTACTTGATTTACTTATGGGAGTTTTATGCTTTTATATTGGTGATCGAGATATTCAAAATTATTATTTTTGAGATCCCTAGATTTGATGATTTCAGATTATGAAAAAATCCCTCGTATCAAATAAAAATAGAGAAAAGATAATTGTGTCAAAAATTTTTCAAGTTTAAGATAAATAAGCCAAGTAAAAATATCACTTGGGAATGTGATGAATCAGTGGTTATTTTTTATAGTTAATTCTTTTAACTAAGTCAGAGAGTGTTATATTATCTCCTTGTCATTTAATAACATGAATACGTGGCACGATAAGATTTTAATTTGTTTATATAGCAAAAGAGTTTAAAGTTTAAAATTTACAATTTAAAGTGCGTAAAAATATGAGTTTATTTTATATGCTCGTTGTGACTTGATTAGGAGAATTTGGCTTGAAATGAATAATCCCTATGCATGCTCTATCACTAAAACACCCTAGAAGTATCGCTTTGTTATAATAATTACTCTTATCATGTGTCTTGAGAACACAAAATTAAAAAAAAAAAAACCCTACAAATACTTAAATAGAAGATCTCTATTGCCTAAACAAGTTTATTTTATTATATATATACAAATACTACTAACCATTGTCTCGAGAACCATGTTTGAGTAGTAATAAATGCCTTTTCCTTTTAGATAATGTGTATTTATTATAGCTTACATTTACCTATTAAAAATAATATAAAGTAACATTATTTACCTATTAAAAATGATATAGTTTTATTTTTTAATAATATTTTATATTATATTATGTATGTATTATATGAATAATATAAAGTGTCCCAAAATATTAAATGAGTGTCCAAGTCACGCTTTCAAGAAACGTGATGTAGCTAGCTTTGTATTGTCGTGACGACTAACTATGTCATATACAGTCGACTGAATATTTGTTATTCATTAATTCATTAGATTTGGCCTCTTTTGTTTGTCTTTTAATTCTGTGCAGCATGAACATCAATGGGTGGGAAATGATGATTCCTCTGGCCTTCTTTGCTGCAAATGGGTACGTTATCATATATTTAATTTTAACATTTGTGATTGTAATAATTTAAATTAATAGTTGTCGTATTAGTATAAATTTATAAAATATTAATGTGAAGAGAAATATTATATTTATAAATAAGTTTGATAACCTAGTGTCACCAATCTGAGAAGTAATATACAATTTTCTATGGGTGGACGGTTTTATCCTTTCAAGAAAGTATCAGTTCAAAGCCACAAGACATAATAATTAAATTAAGGGTAATGCTGCACGGCATGACTGAGATCATCATCAAGTCCATGTGGCATGGATCCCACTTTTTAATTTATTAATAAAAGAAAAAGAAGTATGCCCATATTGGGCAAGAGAACAAATTTTAAAAATTAAATATTAAAAAATAAAAATAAAATACAATGATACGAAATAATGGACACCCTCGTATGTAATGCATCTTTATCGTTTCTTTTAAAAAATGAATGCATTTAATCTTGTGATTGTATACATGACAATAACAATAGGGTTAGGGTTGCTAATGAGCTGGGAGCGAGCAACGGTAAAGGCGTCAAATTCGCAATAATAGTGTCGGTGACAACATTGATAACAATCGAGCTCTTCTTCTGGTTGATGATTCTGATCTTCCACAATGAAATTGCCCTAATATTCACCTCTAGCAAACTTGTCCTCAAAGAAGTAAGTAAGCTCGCGATGCTCTTAGCCTTTATTGTCCTCCTCAACAGGGTCCAACCAGTTCTCTCAAGTAATTTAAACATATATGTGCATTTTCTGATGCACCTGAGCAAGGTCTTCAAGGCTTTAGCATGCCTTTCACCGATCATGGCTCACCTTTTTAACCCAAGGTGGCTTCCAATGCTTAACACACGACCCATCCTCCTTGTGTAACATCTAGGCATCCTTGGCTTGTACTTGATCCTCCTTATCTCTCCAAGGTTGCTAGCCCTATCGATTTGATCCCTACCTTGCCCAACACACAAGCTTCTCTTCGCTTGATCCTTTTTCTTTGCAGTTTGGGCCAAGCACATAGGCCAACCCCCGCTTGGTTTGATTATTCTCTACCTAGCTTGGGGTAGTACACAGGCTAACTAACATCTCGACTCGATCAACACCATCTTGGTCGTGCCAACCACAATTAAAGGCATTAAAAAGGTGTATTTGCAATGTTCACAAGTTACATTTATCAAGTAAACATGCAAAATCTTTTATATATGGTTTGGTCCCAAGGAGGTCATCAACATGGTTACTTCTATTGAGTTATAGGTTTTACATAATTAATAAGTCTATTATATTTAAATGTGCTTGTAAATTGAGTAATCTAATCTCCTCACACTTTTAATTTTGAAATTTTCTTTTTTATCATAGTCAACCTCAAGCTCATATGAGATGGGACCGCTATTTGTACATGCGTTTTGACATTATGTTGAACATTCACAAAATTATAAAGTACTTTTTTAAGTATCCTTTTATAAAATTACCGTCTATTTTTCAAAAATTATACACGCTTTAAGAATTAACATGTTTTTAAGTTTTGAAAATTATGCACTTTTACATAATAAAAAGTGTTTAATTTTATATAAACTATGAATAATTTTTATGCATAATAAAAATGTTTATAATTTTTTAAAAAATAATTAATAATTTATAAAAAAGATATTGTTAATTCCTTACAATTTTTTTAATAACCCATCAACGAGTCTGGATTATTTTAGGGTATTATTCTTCAAGTGTGTTATGTTTGGTATTATTTGGCCAAAGTGTTGGAAATAAATAAATAATGTGTTTTGTTAATCTAAATGAAAAATGAATGAAATAATAAATAAGTGGTGTGTGTGAAAATTAATCAAGGAAGAAAAGAAAAGAAGAGTAAAGAAGAGGAAAAAAAAAAGGAAGAGATATATGTACACATGTTTATTTAAAATTCAATTAAAATGAAAATAACGATATGGTGGGAATTAGCTTGGAAGAAAAAGGGCAAAATTGAGATAGGGCATGGATTTAAAAAGGGAGGAGGGGTTGGTGGCGTGAACCACTCTTCCTTCTCTTCTTTCTTCACTATTTCTTTCTTTTTTTTCTCTTCTTCTTTTCCATTCCACCTATCTTCTTCTCTTTTACTTGTTCCTTCTAAATCTCTTCTTTTCTCTTGGCTTGGAGCTTATAAGGGTGTAAGGTAGCTAAAATTACTAGGAATTTTTGGTGGATTCATCCAATCGATTAAGGCAAGTTCCATTTCTTTTTTCTTCATACTATTGTAAATCTATCTCCATTTCTATGGGGGGATGTAGATTAGAATCTTGGGGGTTTTTGGGTGTCCTTGGATCATGAAATTTCTGGAGCTTGGCCTTCTAAATTTCAGGGGGTTTTGTGGAAGGTTAGGGTTTTTGTAATAATCTAGTTGATTGCGTTTCGTGTAATTTTTCGTGAAACTTTAATAAATTGTTATTAGGGTCTAAATGAGATTTTATTTTACCTCATCTTTTCATAGAAATGGTGTATTTTTTTTCTTCGAATTTGAGTAATGAAGGTTTGGATTGGCTTTAGGGGCTTCTTGTTCGCCTGTTTCGTTTTGGGTCTTGTTAAGTTGACTATTTTTGCCCAAAGTCAACTATTTTTGACGTAAAGTCGACTAATCAGAGCCCTAGTCTTGCAGTTGCTCTGTCGAGTCGACTTAGATAACGTCAACTATTTTCTTCCATAAGTCGACTATTTTCCAAGAATAGTCGACTAATCATTCTCAAAAGTCAACTATATTGTTCACTCAAATTGCGCAACTTGTACTTTTTTAGCTATAACTTTCTAGTTATATCTTATTCAAGATCCACTTTTGCATTATAATCTAGACTCGATAACCTTCGATTTGGTATATAATCTGAACAATTTGGCCAATTCTTGAATTTGTAAGTTTTCCTTGAAATGCATGCTTGAATCTGAGATTCTACTCCCTTTTAATCTGACTATGCTTCAGTTTTTAGAAGATAACTTTCTGTGGAGATATCCAAATTAAAATTCATCTTTTGCTCCATAAACTAGAATTGACAAGCTTTGTTTTGAAATATTAGTTGAATTATTTGGATTCAAATTGAGCTATATCAGTTTGGTTAATCTTTGCTTAAACTCCAGTTGTCGATCGATTATGTTCTCTGTTCTACTTTCATCTCCATGTTTCAATTGCTTCTTGAATATTCTACAATTGCTTCTAGATCATTAATGTATGTTCTTGGGAAATAAATGACCGTCTTTGGGAAGTGTCATATCGCATTTTGTATTCTATAGCCAAGTAGGGCTTGTTTTTCCCTACATTTCTTTGTGGAATTGTAACACCCCGCTTTTTCGAAGCGTGCGTTAATCCGGGATTTCAGAAATATTTTGGCTTAATGCATTTTTTCGTTCCTAGACTAATCAAAAAAATTGCTTTAAGGACCTCTACTAAAAAGTGCTCACTATTCATCCCTAAATCAAATTAATTTGTACACTTTTCATCCCTGACTTAACAGCCATTAAAAGAAACGTCAAATTTATCACGTTAGCACTGTCACGTCACTCTTATTATTCTTGTCAACACTGCCACGTCACCACACACACACATATATATGTATACATACATATATATATACACACACACGCACAACACACCTAGCTATAGCCGCAGCCATAGCTGGGTCGGCGAACGACCATGGGGAGGCTGGGTTCCCCGACCCAGCCGTGGCTGGGTCCTAGAACCCAGCAATCGAGCTACTAAGGGTCGGGGAACCCAAGGTTCCCTACCGAGGCCATCGTCTCCTTCCCTGATCTTCTTTTTCCTCAGCACCCACCTTACAACCATGGCTGGGCTCCCTGCCCCCCAACGTATTGCCATTTGCATCGTCTCCTTCCATAATCTTCTTCTTCCTCAGCACCCACCCTGAACACCTAATTCAAATCCCAAGCCATTAATGTCGCCAATCTCTCCACTCACAAGCGACAATTCTTGTTCTTCTCTCTCCCCGTTTCCCTCACCATTCACTTAAGTAATTCTTCTGTCGTGGCTCACAAACCCTCCAACGCTCGGATGCTTCAGGATCCTTGCCTACGGTGCCCAGCCCTAAACGATCTTCCCTCTCTCCACTACCCTCGCGAGGAACCCTTCTGGAAAGGCCTCCGAGACCCCAGTCTTCTCTCTTTTTGCGAACCTCACCACCCATATGAAGTTCACTGAGCTCAGCTCCAACCTATTGGCTATCTCTTCTATTTCTTCTCTTGACAAGAAATACTTGTTCCCAAAGGAAAAGAACGCGATCAAGAGCTCAACCTTTTTCCCAAGCCATTCCATGATCTCTTCATCTGAATCTCCTTGTGAGGAGGAGATTAAAGGTTCTTAAACCAGTAGGGCGACTGCTTGGATCTTCTTCTTGGCCAAGACGGAGTTGTAATCTAGGTATTTTTGATCTATCTCTGTGGAGGATTTGATTAAGACGATGCCAAAGGATTGGTTCACGGTAGATGACGAGATCTGGGTTTAGGGTTTCGAGGACCCAGCCTCCCCATGGCCGTTCCCCGACCCAACCATGGTCACGGCCATGGCTAGGTGTGTTGTGCTTTTGTGTGTGTGTATAAATATATATGTGTGTGTATGTGTATATATATATGTGTGTACCCACCCTCCCCATGGTCGCAACCATGGCGGGGTCTGGTGTGTTCCACGTGCATATGTATGTGTATATATATATGTGTGTGTGTGTGTGTGTATATGTGTGTGTACCCAGCCTTCCTATGGTCGTTCCCCGACCCAGCCATGGTTGGGTGTGTTGTGTGTGTGTGTGTGTGTATGTATGTATGTATGTGTATGTGTGTGTGTGTGTGTGTGTGGTGACGTGGCTTGATGTGGCAGTGCTGATGTGGCAAATTTAATGCCTCTTTTAATAGCTGTTAAGTCAGGAATGAAAAGTGTACAAATTAATTTGATCCAGGAATGAATAGTGAGCACTTTTTAGTAGAGGTCCTTAAAGCCATTTTTTTTTATTAGTCTAGGGACGAAAAAAAGCATTAAGCCTTTTTTTCAACATACACTCAACCTAAATCATTCCCAACAATCTCGCTCTACCTTCTCATCATATCAAACTTAAAATGAATAAGCTAAGACAGATAATTATCACAAATGCGGAAGCAAGATCAAAACCTCAAATAACTGTAAACTCCTCATTTATAACCAAGTAATGCATCGATGTTCAACATAATATCATCAAAATAATACATAACATTTGAATATCACAAAACATGGTCAAAGACCTACTAAACTTCCAAAACGTAAATGACGACTACATCTCGATAACCTCCTTTCCTTTAGTGTCGCTGCTTTCACCTGAAACATTTGAATATTCCAGGAATATAGTTCAAATTAGATGCTAAATCATCTAAGTGAAGATTCAAAACATTTTCATGAATATATGCATGACCATGAAACAAACCGACATATCTCGATATGCCCCAATCCGAGAGAATCTCATACAACGCTTAACCCATACCTCGGGAAAAGAGCAATCTCTCTAAAGGCAACATAATTACATCAATGCATTGGCATAACACAATCCTAGCTTAAGAGGGGCAATATCAACACATCTCCTCGACATCTCAAAAACAATCATTACCACTCCCGACACGGGAATGACAACATCAACACAGGAACTCGGCTCACCACAATCACGTCATGAATTACATTCCTACTCAAAAGCATCCCGGAACACTATCCATGTCCAACACACATGTCAATGCCATAACCACAACATGTAATGATGAATTACATAAAACAACATTTCAATGCATGCATGCATAAATAAACATTTTGGATGAACCATCCACATGAAATCAACCATTCATATGCCAAAACCATTGCATGGAACAAAATCAGGTTTCAAAAAAGACTCACAATGAACCAAATTTGAAGTAGAAACTCCCACAATAAAACCAAACTTTGGTTAGGAACTTTCACCTTGAAGATTTACCTTTGAAAGTTACTGTTTCACAACAAATGGGCCTAGGTTTCTGCAAAAAACATGAGTTTTAATAAACTAAACCTACAATATTTTTATATAGTGTTGAAGGGCACTAAATGAGGAGCATAACTTAAACATTTCAGGGCAATGGGGCCCCTCACGCGCTCTGGGAAGGTGGCTCATGCGCCTTCATGTGCAACCCTTTTCCCGACGCATGTATCAGATGCGACGCTACACAACCCCTTCCCGGTGCGTGTATCACACGTGCCGCCGCATAGCTTTGTGTAGTTTTCATATTTCAGCCATAACTCTCTCATTTTAGCTCCGATTCGACCCCCGTTCAAATCTACGGGTCCCTCTCTTCCCCCTCTACAGGAATTTTATAAAAAATGAACTTACCTCTTCGTTTTTCTAACTGTTTTACACAAACTCAGGCGATACTTTGAAAACTCCAGCGATGCTCGTTCTCCCTCGATTTTGCTCTGACCTTCCTCTTTTTTTTTTGCAGATTTCTCTCCTCTTTCTCAAGAACAAATCCCTCACCTCAATCTCTCAAGTGGATCTCAAATGAAATGGTTTTGAGAACAGCCCTATGGCCCTATTTATAGGCTTAGACTCCAAAGTGATCCAAAGTTAAAATAGAATAACTTTTCAAATCTGCAACCATACCTGTCACTTTTTCTCATTCCTAACACCTCATATCACCATACTTTTATGCCATCATTACTTTTACTAACTTACTTTTTTTTATTTCTAACATATCACTTCATTACTCCTTACCATATCTCTTAATTTTTCTCATTCCTAACACCTTACCTCATTACTCCTCATAATTAACCAAGGTCATACCTTCACAATTAACCTTAATTATCTTTATAATCTCATTTTAGACTTTGCACAATCCTCAAATATCGAATTAATAATCATCGAGATAATTGAAATCCAAGATTGATAACTCCAAGTTACTCGATAGGTACGTTTTTGCCCCAGTGTCCTCACAGGACTTTTGTTTCATCCCGATACCACTTCAAGGTTATTTCTTACATAAAACCAGAGCGCCTTTAAGATTTTATTGACTTTTTGGAAGTCTTTTACAACCATTCGATTTTTCAGGTTGTAACTTAGCTATATCGAAAACTTTCTATGATCAAATCTCTCTCTATGCCATAAATCTTGTCTCATGACGCTCGTCGACCACATAACCTTTTTCTTAGATATCTAAGCTACAAGGTACTCCCTGCAATTGATTCGGTCACCTATTTAGGGTATTTTGATATCCATTTTCCACAAAATTTCATATTTCCATTAAAACATTCATTTTTAAATTTTTCGAGTATTGAATGCTATTGAACCTTAATGGGATAGGATCTAAATGATTGTACTTGGGGCGTGTTTTACTTCAATCTATTGTTATATTGCATTGCATGATGATGTTGGGCCATGGGTTGCATTCATTAGAGGATCATGCTTGGTATGTGTTGGGAGCGTGAGCATTGGCATGATATACTTGGCCTATGAATCCTGACTTGTGTATGTTAGGCGAGCATATGCATTAGAGCATTCGTGTGTGTGGATTCCTACGTGAGTGTAGCATGGCCTGATGCTTAGCTTATGGCGGCCTTACTATCACGTTAATGCTGCAAGAGCCATTGCCTTATGTGATGCATTGTATGGTGGTGATGGTAGGAAAAATTGGCTTGTGATTGTGATGCGTAAGACTATGGGTGAAGGGCCACAGCAGCTAGATCCTAAGATGTGTAAAACTATAGGTAGAGGCCCACAACAACTGGATCTTGTGATGCTAAGCCTGGGCGATTTGAGACCCACAGTAACTTGTGACCATGATGTGATTGTGAGTGCTTTGACACGTGAGGATGACGGTGATGGATATGACGTTGGCGAATGTGATACGAGAGCCTTGAGCTCATGTTATTGATTTGGTAGTCTATCTTTGGCTACTGACAGGTTTGTATATAGGGTCTTGGGAACCAGTGTGTGCATCTTTCGTGGGCCCCAAGAACCATATATGTGCATCTATACATTTATGATTATAGATTGGTATTGTTTTATATGAGCACATGGCATGATGTGTGATATGGCATATGACATGGCATGGATTGTGTGTCGTTTATGTAAATGGGTATGACGTGTGTTTTCAATGTATACCATGATATGCATGATGTTTTAGAAAATTCCACCCTTATCCATTTTTCATTATTTTTGTATACTTGTTGAGCCTTGTGCCTCACCTTTCTTTAATATCATTTCAGGTTAGGGAGAAAGGCGAAGTTCGAGGTTATTTCCAGTGGCATAGATCTTTTTGGGATACTAATGTGTACAGAGGCATTCTCGACCTAAAAGATCTTTGAGGGGTTTTACTTTTGAGGTGCAGAGGAATATATGTTATGTTTTTGTAAACCTAAAGTGCACCTACTACGTATTTTAGACAACTAAGCCCTAGTGGATGTAATAAATGTGTTTGATATGTAACTTGTTACTGATGTATATATGTTTTTGTAAACCTAAAGTGCACTAGCTACTACTTATTTTGGACAACTAAGCCCTAGTGTATGTAATAAATGTGCTTGATATGTAACTTGTTACTGATGTATATATACATAAAAAAATGGAGGGGCTTAAGGAGAATTTAGAAATGTCTTTATTTAAATTTTTAAATCACGGCCTCCGAATTTTGGGGCTTGACAATTTTATAAGTGTCAACAATATTGAAACTAACCCTTAGGGGTTAGCACAGATAGTTTGTTGCACGCATTTGGGAGAATGGAATACCACGAGCTTGTGGGTTCGATTCTACTTCCATATGAGACTGTGCAATCTCATGTGCTTATTCTAAGGGCCAGGCCTCGAGTTTAGCTTGCGATGAACCTGTCCATACACTTTGGCCAAGTCAAGACAGACCTGGGTTTTAAAAAAGGTAAAATGATCCGAGCCAAAGGTTGATTGTGATTAGGGCCTCCTTGAGTTTCTCATATTACAAAAAAAAAAAAAAATTGAAAGTTAATTTTTATTTGCAATAAATATCATACAAATTAATATTAGTAAAAGCATAATCATCTTACAGGTGTCTATTATGAAAGCTAGGGATTATAATAGCATTATTAAGATATTTATTACATGGTAAGAGACTGTGAAGCACGAAAACAGCTCGGAGATGTCATTTCGACATTTTCGAACTGTTTCCCATTTCGAAAAAGAAAAAAACGGCCCGAAACATTTTTCGGGTCGTTTGTGTAATTTTTACAAAATTTTGGGTCGTTTCATAATTTAAAAGAGTTAACCAGAAACGTGTTTCCAGTCAAAAACGCATTTCCAGCGAGTGCTACCATGCCCAGAGGATTGCCATCTGCTTCTTCTTCTTCTTCTTCTTCTTCTAGTGCGACAGCTTCTTCTTCTTTTTCTTCGTCAATCGCCTTTGCCACCGTCTACTTCCAGTACGTCGATCGCCCTTACCGCTCCTCTATCTGCTTCTAGTGCTTCGATCGCCATTGCCGTCAATCCTTCGATCGGCCTCGCCGCTGGTCGTTCCTTCTCTGCCCTCTTGCCGATGCCGATTCCCTTTTGTAAGCCCTCATATCTCTCTCTCTCTCTTTCTCTCTCTCTCTCTCTCACTCTCAATATATATACATATATATTTCTTGCTCTTTATGCAAAGTTTTGAGAAAGGCACAGTTAGTAACAACCTGTGGTCATCAGTGTATGTCAATTTACAATGCAACTTGCAATTTTCTCATTTTCTTTTTACTTATAAATTTTTGTTAAGTTCAATTATTAAGAGAGACCATATTGGCAATCAATTTTCACGTTTCAGGCATATAGCAGCTAGACAAAGTTTTGGGCGTATTTTCTTTATACATTGGATCATAAAATGGTAAAGTTTTTTGTACTTTGCTTTCTTTTACGCATCATATAGGCATCTGTTTAACCCAGTTTTAGCCTCAGTTTTGATTCACAAGCTAGGAGGAAAGGCAAAAGAAAAAGATAAAAAAAAAGATATGCTTAATCTTTTTTACTTTTGTATGATTGTCTCTCTTCGTCAAGAACACCACCAAAAGAAAAAGATTGCAAATCCACTGATTATGCTGGCAGTTGATGCTAAAATGAACCAGCCGCTAAGGTCCTCAAGAGGTTTTGCATGAACAAGGGGCTCCGATGTTCATACACATAAGTCGTAAGGAACTTATGTATTGTTTATGTTTGAACATTTTTTTTTATTTTTTTATATTAAAAATTATATTTACAAAAAAACCCTATACTTTTTAAATTTACAATTTATCCCGCATTTCCGTTTCCTACCTCTATAGAAAAATGTCGTTTCCACGTTTCCGTTTCCTATCGGAAATGTCTCCCGTTTCCATTTCTGTGCAACCTAGGTAAGAGATTATAATAATTTTTAGAATTTAAAATATAGGGTGTGAAATAAAAGCAATGCTACATGAACAACTTAGGTGACAACTTTGTTGACAACCCGATGTGGTCATCAATCAAGACCTGGTTCAAGGCCAACCCAACCAAATCGGAACAATAGTGCCAGAATAGTAGCACTGAAATAGTAGCAAACAGTATTTTAATACTTCATACATTTTAGGATTCTACTTCATGTTTGATTAGAGATTTATTTTTATTATGATTTTAGTTGAATTTTACTTAAAATTTATTTTTATTAGGATTCTAGTTTAATTTTATTTATAAATATTAGATGGATTTGCATTAGCCAAACACTATAAATATACTTAGAATATAGAGTTTGTAATAAAGTTTTTTCAATACAAATTTAAGCAACCTACTTGAGTTTTCTTAACAAAACAGTCTTGTTTTTGCGTGTTCTTGAAAGTCAAGATTCAACCATTGAAGTTTGTTCTTTCAAGAGTTTATTTTGGTGTATTTTTTTCATACACGCGCTACACGTTGCGTCATATTTTGACACCAAAATATCACAATAATTTTAACCCAATGAACAACCCAATTTTTGAATACTCACCCAAAACCTTCTTCCTCATACTCTCTCACTCTCTCTCTCTCTCTCTCTCTCCATAGCGTCTTCCTCTTCCAATCCTCTCTCCAAAAATCTGACCTTCTTCCTTTACCTTACCAATCTACACTAAAGCAAGAACCAGTCCACCTGCCCAAAAATTTGACACCTCCTCGATCTTTGAGATTTTCAACGTCCCTTCCACCTCCCAACCTTGGTCTCTCCCCTCCCTCCTCCATTTCTCTCTCTCTCTCTCTTTCTCTCTCTATATAGATAGATAATATATATTTCATAAATACATTTGACTATAGTTTGATAATCTTTGGATTCTAATGCACTCATTATATCAGAAGGTTTGAATGTGCCACCTAAGTTATTAAGGCGACTAGATACCAGCACAAAATTAAATGAAAAATACGAAAATTTATAAGTTATTCACTTTTAGTTTGGATGGATTAAGAAGATTAGGCTATGTAAAATAGTTTTCAGATAATTAGAAAGCTTAATGTCCAGACATGGGTAAATACTGATCATTCTTCTTCAAAACCTCAAGAGCAATCCAAAAATTTAATAATTTGTCCTGTTTTTCCGTCTTACCAATGGGAATTTTTTATTTTTTTTGTTTTTGTTTCATTTTACCTTAAACACTGTATTTTGGTTGAGCCTATGCTAATAATGTGTGAATACATATAGTTATATTTATAAATTAGCTCTTTAGCCCCATGATGACATGTTATGCAAATTTACTTGAATCCCAAAAAGCTGTTATTTTATTTTTTACAGTTTATTTCTAGTGTTGTATCCACATATAGTCTAACTCGACCTCTCTCCATTTTGTGTTGCAGTACCAACGCATAAACTAATCAAAGGAAGGAACACAAGTGTTTGTATTGAGAACCTGTTAAAAACTAATGAATCAATTGTGTTATTTTTTCACTTATATCTACAATTTTATCTTGATATTGTTAGAAGTTTTATTTTATTTTTTCCCAGTAGATTTCATTTAAGTGCTTGCAGTTGTTAATGAATTGCTTTCAAAGGATTCTAACTTACTAGAGATACATATCTGATAGTTGTTAATGAATTACTTTTAAAGAAATCAACATATTTATCTGGCAATTGTTAATGAATTGCTGACAATTGTAAATAAATTGCTTTCAAAGGAAGCCAATTTTTTCCGCGTGTGTTTTGTACTTGTTGGAATTTTTTTAATATTAATGTTTTTCTCATGAAACAGGCTTTTAAAAAATGTCTCTGAATTGACACATCTATTAACTCATACTGTCCAAATTGTCAAAAATTATATTCATATTTTAGCACTAATTAAGACACAACCATCAAGATTAGTTAATAGCCAGAAACATTTAGACTGACCAATCTAGTTTTCTTGATTGGAAGATTATTCTGGACCAGGTTGATTAACCATTCCAACTGGCCAGTTAAACTAATAGAATGAAAAACATGGTGTATAATTTGCAACACTGTCAAGTTAAGTCATTCTCTATCCCCAACCCCATCCATCCCTCACAAATGAAAAAGAAAGAATTGGTTCTTTGTTCATCAGTGCATATATGAGTATCCATATGAGACCTAAATTACAAAAATGAACTCAATTATCAGACATATGACATGCTTCTTATAAAGTCACTCTTAGGGTCTAATATATATTTGAAACTAGCTTTTTTGAGTTGCTTGTATTTCTTTTTCTTTAAAAAAAAAAAAAGAAAATGTAAAGATTATGAGTTACATTCCAATATTTCAACACAAAGTATCAAATAGAACAGAGACTAAAGAAAAAGAACCAAAAGAAAAGGAAACGAAAGGTGCATTTTATTTGTGGAATCAGATTCCTCGAAATGTAATATATACAACAGAAAATTAAGAAAACAGGGTTTTGCAGATAGCTACATGGAAAAAAAGACATGGGTATTGGAAAACAAAGACAGATACAAATATATAAATCAACAAGAAGAAAAGAAACTTAGAGAAATTGATCAAAAATACAGGCAACCAACGTAGCAAACCGGCAACAATGGGAGATAAAGTCGGAAAAATCAGAGGTCCAATCAGCGACGGTGAATCTTGCGACAATGAGAGTGTAGGTTACAGAGAGAGAGAAAGAGAGAGTGAGAGTGTGAACCGCCGGTGGAGGGCGGATCTAGCGGTGGCCGACTTGGTTGTCATTGGTGAGGCTGAGCTCCAACAGATAAAGGCGGTGGTCGATTTGGCGTTGCAGACAGAGAGTGAAAGAGAGAGTGAGAGTGTGTGGGTTATGGAGAGAGAGAGAGAGAGAGAGAGAGAGAGAGCGTGACCGCCAGTGGAGGGCGAATCTGGCGATGCAGACAGAGAGTGAGAGTCTGGGAGAGAGTGAGAGAGAGAAAGAGAGTGATCGGGTGGAGGGCGGATCTGGCGGGAGCACTAATTTGTAATTTAAACTGAGGGTTGATATGGGTTGATATGTAATTTCACTTGGAGTTGTCAATAAAGTCGGACGTGTAGCATGATCCGTAAAATAGATTGTTTTCATAATTTCATGAACTCATTGACTGCTTGAACAGCCTTCGAGCCCCGCCGGAGGAATGGAAGCCATGGTAGGTTGAGTCCTTGAAGCAGAGCTGGCATCCATGCAAATCGATCTTCTCACGGGCTGTAATTCCTGCTCCGGCTTTGTTAGACTGCCGGCCAGATCGCTCCGTACCCGGAGCTGACGCTTCCTCTTGCTGGAACGCTGCAAATCTTTCCTTTCTTCTTCAATTTCTCCGACTCGGCGACCTCGTGTCCCGCCATCGTTCACTATGCTCTCCGTTTCCAGTTCTTCTCTCGCCGCCGGAGCGTTCGAGCCAGGCACTGCTGCGTTCAAAGGGGTATTTTCGAGAACAATTGGTGCGCGACACAGGGGGCAATTCTGATGCGACCTCAGCCAAGTGTCGATGCACGGCCTGTGGAAGGCGTGGCAGCACTTGGGCAAGAGCCGGAGAGCCTCGTCCTCTTCGAATTCTTTCAGGCAAATGGAGCACTCTGCTGCTTCAACCAGTAGATCAGCGGATCTGAACTCGAAAGCAGGAATGGAATCGATCACCGACTGTTCGAGGCCAGCGGTGCTGACCTGCTGCCACCCGGAGTTGTCGTGTCCCAAGCCACGAATCTGGCCTCCATAATAATCATCTTCAAATCCGTAGGTGTTTCTCCTCGCCGAAGAACTGTTCATGCTCGAATGGCACTTGCTGATGTAAAAGAGAAACCCAAGAAGAAAAAGAAGAAGAAAACCCAGAGCAGAGAACATGGGAATCGGGACTGACGTATGATCGTGGGTCCCGGCGGGGACGTTGCCGCTGAAGGGCGTTGGAGGTCGGGGGGGAGGGAGTGGTCGAGGGGGAGGTCGAGGAGGATGGGTTTCGGGGCAATCGAAGGGTTGAAGCAATAGCTTTCTGTGATGGATTGCCATGGCAGAAACAGGGGAAGATGAAACAGGGCTAAAGAGCTTGTGCGTTCAGGTAGTAAGGATTTGGATCGATTGATGGTTTGATTTGTAGGATCTGTCAACCGATTTGATTCACCATTTGAGGCCTTTTAAGTCTTTAATGGAAGTCATTTGGTGGGTGGTCTTGTTCTTCGTCCTCGTCAAGGACTAGTAGACTTGGTTGACGCGTTAACGCAACGGCATGGCTCTTGACTCTGGAGACTAGCGAATTTCCTTTTGAGGACAAGCTAAAAAATTGAGAGATCTTGTTTTTATATTTCAGTTTTAGTTTTAGTTTTAATTTTTAATTTTATATTTTGAATGTTTGTTTTGAAATTACTAAAAATATGTTCTTTTTATCTATAGCGTTTTCAGCATTTTAGAAATTTTGAGCGTGTTTAAGATAAAAACAACAAAAATAATTTTTTTTAATTTTGATTTTTCTTTTCAAAAATTTTCTTTGTTTTTGAAAACATGAAATAAATATATTTTTAATATTTTAAAAAATTATAAACGATTTGAAAATAGTAACGAGAATATTGAAATTAGAACATGTTTTCGGTGTTTAAGGTTTAGACTTAAGGATTTGATTCAACTTACATGGTATGTGTTGAAGAATGTATTGGTTTCTATATATAAGTTATTAGAATTTGATTCGATCTAAATAATTTGAGAGAAATCTTAAATGTAATTTTCTTTTAGGTAGTGGTCTCCTAAATAATTTTTTAAAATATTAGATATTTTAAAAATATTATAATTTTTTAAAATAATAGATTGTCTCAATGGTTGACAAGTGACTCCGACGACCAAATCACCATTAATTGTAACGTTTGAATAATTGTAAATTTAGTAATAATTTTTTTTACCTATAACATGAATTTAATATTAAATACAAATTCATAAAATCAAATATTATTTTTAATTTTTTAATAATTCACAGCAAAATCAAACAATGTTTCCAATTTTCATGTTTCTTAGCAGAAATGGAAATTAATGAAGTAGAATGAAAATTTAGAATATACAGAAACAAAAATGGAAAATGGATATAATATGAAAAAAGATTTTTAATATTCTCTTAATATTACGAAACAGTCGATTTTTAAAATTATAAAATTGACTTAAAAATGGGCCTTTTGGCATTTTAGAAACGCAAAAACATCGCCATCAAGACGTTTTTGTCCATCATGGATGAAAGTGATAGAATGAAATGAAATGGCAATTTTTGACAATATTTTCAAACGACTCATAAAAAGTTGAATTATCATGTGAAACAAAAAAAAATTAAAAGCAACAAAAATATGAAAAGATGACATTATTATCGCTTTTGAAAATATAAACTATTTTGGATGAATTTGTTTTAATATAAAATGTTTTATTTTGAAAAGTAATTTTATTATAAAAATATTTTATAATAAAAGACAAATGAACTAGTAGAAAATCGACAAATGACTTAATTTTGATAACGAAGATTGCTTGAAAAACATTCAAACTCGCCATATGACAAGATCTCATGCCTTATTTATGCATATGGCTTTATCGGTATAGTTCAAAATCTTGACACCATGCTTTAACCATACCTAATATCACGTCCCACCTTCAACAAAAATCATGTTTAGATTATCACTAGACAGATTATAAATAAAAACTTTAAATTCTTTGACAATAAATAAACATTTACACTTTTCTACTCGTTAATCTATTTCTCTTTACTTGTTCTCCTATCATAGAACACTAATTTGACCATTGAAACGTACCTCAGGAGATTAAAGACTTGAGCTTATAGAAAATTTAGAGGTGCTGCTCCGGGTCCTAGCTCCCGGGTAGCATCACTCATTAAAATATATAGTAAGAATTTAGCAATTGAATCAACCCAAACGATAGGCCCGTGGGCTAGGTCAGGCCAGTGTCGGCCCAATGGGGGTTAGCCCAACCAAATAGTACGGGCCTGATCGGCCCAACAGTTGGAAATCATGATATTTTCATATAATATTATATTTACAAGTATGAATGAATTTTTTCTCTCTCACTTATAAGTTTTAAAGTTGGGAAATAGTAATATATTTTTTCTCTTTCTTGTCTTACAAGAGAAAATAACAAATATACTTTGTGTTTTTGATAATATGTGTTTGTTATGTATTTGTTACACTTTATTTGTAAATACGAGAAATAAAATATTTAGATATGAACCATATGATTAATGATGGAGCACCTTAAAAAAGGTTATATTGTTAATTTACTTCTAGAGAAAAAAACTGATCTTATCTTTCTAGGTGTCCTTATCGTCAAGCCATAAAAAGATGACATGTGGTATTTTATCTAGTCTAGATCTAAACAATAAATAAGTTTACAAAATTTAATTCTTAAATTCTAATCTTAAGGAATTTGACCTCGATTGGTACAGTTTGAGATATCTAAACCTGAAAGTCTTGGAGATAATGTCGACCCAAATGATTCGTTTCCACCCTAAGATATCTAATTTAAAATATATATATATATATTTAAGACTAAGAATCTAAGAAATTATTTTGAGAATCTTAACCCATGTCACCAATACAAAGAAATAGAGTTTAGGAATTTTAGAGATTAACACCCAATATCTCAACTCATTTTCGAAGAATTCTACTCTTATCAGGTGAGCCTAGTGATATCTTTATTCAATTTGATAGATTCTCCAGATAATCAATCTTGAAAAATAGAAATAAAGTACGAAATTAAGTATAAAAAATAGAAATGAAAAAGTTAAATAAGAAAATAAAATAATCTAAATTCAGTCCAAATATGATCGAGTACCATTCTCAGATGCACATTGGTTGGTGACAGATGGCCAACAAATCACCAACCAATAAAAAGTTGAGTTGGGCTTGACATTAAGGGATTTTTCAACCATATATCAACCTTTGGGTTGGTATCTGTGTAATTTTTTAAACCTTGGGGTCCAAGTAAAGTTAACCGAATCCTACACTAGTTTAAATTGAATAAAATAATAATATAACAAAAGAATTGATAATTAGGGTTAATTATGCTAATGCCGGATGATAGCTTAGTGCCCATGGATATAGGTTGGTGAATCTATTGGGTTTGCAAACTCAATTTCGTAACAAATAGGTCAAGTAATTTGTGGAACGAGTTAAACTCAACTAATTATTATAACGAGTTAGGTTTGACTTCACTTATTAGGTAAATAAGATCGAGCTAAGCGTAATAAGATTGATCTTGTAGCTCAAATCAAGAAAAAGCTCAGCTTGGCTCAACTCAACCTTGTTGGCCCTTCATTCCAACTTGTCGGATAAGCCTAAATGTATTTATAAATAAAAAATATATAAATTTTTATATTGTAATTTTGATTTTAAATTTTTGATACATAATTTAATAAATTTATCATTTTAAAAATTATATATTATAAAAAAGATATCACAACACAATGATAATAAATAAAAGTGCATAAATATTATCTATATAATTATTTTTTAAAAAATTAAGTTAATAACAACTATAAAGTGAAAGCTGAAAAAATATATCTCATAATCAATAATTTAAAAAAATTTATATTACATCCATAATTATATATAAACATACACAAAAAGCTATAATCACTTTAAACAAATGCAAAATATTTATAAATTTAAAATAATTTTAAAAATGTAATTGAATCATTAAAAACTATAAAGTGAAAACTATTAAAATCCAAAAGTTTTAATTATTAAAATTTTAACTACTAACTTTTAAATGGAGTTTGTATTTTTAAAAATATTTTTATATCATATTCATTAAATAAATAAATAAAATTTTTAAATTAATTTTAAAACTATTTTAAAATAGAACCACTCCAAATGCCAGTCGGAATGGTTTGTGAGTTCGGAACAGGTATGGTGATAAACTCAGCCAATTAGGCTTGTAAGCCCAACAGGCTGACCACCTTGACTCTCCTTAGGCGGGGGCTCATGGGCCAAGCCAAACTTTGCTTTTTTCTTTAGGGCCCAAGGTTGAGCTCAACCCATTTGATAACATTACAATAAGCACAATTTAGGGGTAAATCACATTAAATATCACAAAATTTTGGTATTTTTTTTAATTTAATTACTAAACTTCAATTTCTTATAAAATGATAACAAAACTTTAAAATATTTTGTAATATAGTCACTAAAGTGATTTTTTAATTATTCCTAGCTAAAATTGCTGACATGGCGGTAACATGGCGTTGACATGGCAATGATATAGCCATTGCCACATCAACAATTTTAGCGAGAAATTATCAAAAAATCACTTTAGTGACCATATTACAAAACATTTTAAAATTTTGTGACACTTTACAAAGAATTGAAGTTTAATGATTAAATTATAAAGACACCAAAATTTTGTAACTTTGATGTGACTATCCCACAATCTAGTCATGAAAAAGAATATTATAGTGTTGTATTACTAGGGCATCTTGTCAAACTACTTCATTTTTTGTTTTTTGTTTTTGTTTTTTTGGCATAGCAAAATTGGATATGAACAGCGACTAGTATAACAACCCTTGATGAGTGAGAGTGACCATACAAGACCTCTCTTGGCAGAGAATGTTTGATTTGAACTATGGATATTATCCATGAAAACGAGTCCATTACCTTAATCACACCATGATATTAACCATGTGCCCTTATGCTCGCTATATATGGTTGGGATTATTATCAAAAATAAGTTTGTGTTTGAGAATATTAAAATTCAATATTCAAGGAAGTAGGAGCGGAGCCAGAAGGTGGGTAGGGTGGGCTTCAACCCACCCAAATTTAAAAAAAAAAAATAGATTTTGTGGCCTAAAAACATAATAATTTTTTTCCAAACCCCCCAACAGCACAAGCCCAACCCCCTTCCTCCAACACCCCCCCCCCCCTCATCCCCTTTCTTCTTGGCTTGAAAGCCTAAGGGGGTAAATCATACCAAATATCACAAAATTTTAGTATCTTTTTCAATTTGATCACTAAACTTTAATTCCTTGCAAAGTGATCACAAAACTTTAAAATGTTTTGCAATGTGGTCACTAAAATGATTTTTTGATGGTTCTTAGTCAAAATTACTGACGTGACGATGATGTGGCCATTGCCACTTCAACAATTTTAACAAAAATTATTCAAAAATTATTTTAGTGATCATATTGCAAAATATTTTAAAGTTTTGTGATCACTTTGCAAGGAATTGAAGTTTAGTGATCAAATTGAAAAAGAAGTCAAAATTTTGTGACCTTTAGTGTAATTTACCCGCCTAGGGGTGAAATGGCTTTTGTTCATCTTTAAGCATGCCTATGCTATGGGTATTTGTTATCATCCATTCAAGTATGTTGTGTGGCGTTATGTTCATGTTAAAATAATATTCTTAAAATTGTTATTGGACTTCATTGCTCGTGTGAAGGTATAAAGTAATGAAGTTTGTACTTCTAAAGTAAATGCTAAGCTTGTTGAATGTTCATTTGTGCTATATTGATAAAAGCAAAAGAAAAATGATGTCTTTCTTGAAGCTAACGAGTGTTTGGCCATATTTCTTCAAGGAAGTTTGTGTTAAAAACTATATGTAATCAAATGCGTGAACTCTGTTGAGTTTTATATTATAAATGTTTTGACGATAACTATATTTATGCCAAAATTTTAATATTCTCTTATAATATATTTTCATAAGTTTATTAATATATTTTGTATTCTTATTTAGAATATTGATTAAAGATGTGTTAAGTCTATCTTAATAAGATATATGGAAGTTGCCTTAGTCAAAGAACATTGGTAGAATTATCTTTTAGTATGTCTTATTTAGTAATATTCTCATACGTTAAAATAATTTTAGTCATATAATTTATTGATGTATTTTTTTATATGTCTCTCTTTGGAGTCATCCCAAGAATAATGCATGACCACGTTGGACTTTAATTAGTTTTATAAAGTACTTGCATTGCATATTTTTTATATTTTTTATTTTTTAAAAAAGTAATAAATTATACTAAATATGGATGTAAAACTATTATACTCTCATTTTTATCTTTTTGTTTTTTTATTGGTGAAGCTCACAATAAAAAATATTTTAAAGCCCCCTAATAAAAAATCTTAGGTTGGCCCCGCAAGGAAGGTTAAAGAAGGTCTGGTGGGATAAATCACACCAAAAATTACTAAATTTTGGTGTGTTTTTTATTTTAGTCACTAAATTTTAATTCTTTTCAATGCTATCACAAAAGTTTAAAAAATTTTACAATGTGATCACATATAAGATTTTTTAGCTGATGTCGCAAATAATAACAAATATTATGTAATTACAACTAATCAGATTATGCTATGTGTTAATATATGATAATATTATATATATTATTATATAATATTTTTATTATTGACCACATCAGTGTCATGTCACCCACTTTGGATATAGAGTGGCTGAAAAATCTTAAATATGATCACATTGTAAAAATTTTTAAATTTTTGTGATTATATTAAAAATAATTAAAATTTAATTATCAAAATAAAAAATATATCAAAATTTAATAATTTTTTATGTGATTTACCTGGTGAGGTGGGAATTATATTGGGCTTTTACGTTGCTTGAAGACGCAAGCAAAGCATTTGGCTTTCTGATTAAGAGATGCAGCTGCGCGCTGTATTGTTGACAATGTCACACCGATAAGCATCATACCAACCGTTACTTCAACGCCACCGCCACCGCCACCGCCAACATCCCGGCTTCTCTAATTCTTGATCACGACCGATCGCTGGCAAAAGGCTTAAGCCGATCGATCTTAATTAGCGACCATGGCAGGATGGGGGTCTAATTCCAAGAAGCCGCTGAAGCCTAACGAGATCGTGCAGAACTGCGATCTGCCACCGCCGGCGAAGGTTTTCGCCGGCCCCGAAAAGGCGGTCCTCTCGGCCAAGGACAGGATTAATTTGGTTCACGAAGTCGATCGGGAGAACGAGAAGCTGGAGCTTTTGAAGGCCCTCCGCCTCTCTCAGACGCGGGCCAGAGAGGCGGAGAAGAGAGCGGAGGCTCTGGCCAAGGAGAGGGACTCTCTGGCCGAGGCTTTTCTCAAAGAGTCGCGGCTGCTATCGGCTTATCGGTGGTGGGTGAAGCTGCTCGACCTTCGGCTGTTGCGGTTGCAGCGCCAAATCTCCGGCCGGCCAAACGAGGAAGAAGACGGCAAGGACGGCGGCGGCGAGTTTAATTGGTTTGTGGCCGTGGCGGTTTGCTTCGGCATTGCTGGCCTGGGTTTTGCTTCCGGTTACAGGCTTTGGTTTTGATTCACCAACAATATGCATAATTATTGTTGATTTCTGTAAGAATTTTATTTGCATAGAAATAGAAATGGGTAAATTATTTATTAAAAAAAAAAACTAACTTTCATTTTTCTTCCTTATTTTAATGTTGGCAATGATCAGATTTTTTTATTTTTTTTTATAGTTCGATCCTAAACAATTTAATTGACAAGACCATACAAAGTGACAAAACTTTAGACAATTTTAATTAATGGATAGAATTATTATTGTCAATCTAAATATTGTTGATTATTTATTTATTTATTTATTTTTATAAATAATAATTTTATTAATAATATTCAAAAAAAGGTTTAAAACTTTAAGTTAAGACATTCTAAACCTCACAACAAAATATATAATCTTCCTAATATTAAGAGAAAAATATATGTAATCAACAATATTCTTATTTCTATTCATTTTAATAAAGAATGTAAGAGCTCACATTACGCTTGTAATAAGTATTTGATAAGATATTTATCTCATCGATCCCTATTCCATACCCTTAGTATGAGAAATTACAAGAAAAGTAATAGCGTCATCCTCTCGAGACCAAACTTACGGCATTGTTATGAGAAATCATAAAGAAAACTTCATGTGGCAAGTGTAATTTTTTTTTCCCTCTAAACGGGAACCTAGAACTATTGGTGGCAAAAGGCCACTATGACCTATTACTATTAGGATTGCAAGTATAAGTCATCAAAGCAAAAGAATACGAAGCAAGTACATCAAACAATAGGTCAACAAAAAATTCTAAGAACATATGCCTAATAAGAATTGAGCCCATAATCTAAAAAACCGAAACAACTCTGCCTTAGAGCAAAGAAATAGTCCAAAATTTAATGTACATTTTTGGGGCCCTATCCTTTCCATGGGCCTATGTTGATTTGGGCTAAATTTTCATTGGGCCATCCATTTCCTACCCAAAGCAGCCCACTTAGCTATTCAGTGTACTCATCGCCTCCAAAAATCCGCCCAAATCATCACTAGTTAGTATGCTAGAGCATATATGTTCTCTTATTCTTTGGAATTTATAACTTAAGAGTTTGACAATCTATTAGTTTATTAGAGCTTCGAGTTCAAGTTTCACAAGTATCAAATGTTTTTTTTTTTTAGGTTTTCCATGATCGCTCACATATTTTAGAATTTAAAGAATGAAAAGACTAATGATATTATTATAAAAATTTATCGAAATAGCACTGAAACACTTAAACGACACCTTAATTGTCTCTAATCTTATCTAATATGAGCTAGATCGTCACATTACAAACTTAAATTTTCATATGGATTTTGGGTAATTTTTTATAAAAGAGAGAGTAATTTTTCAAACTTGGCTTTACAAATGACAATAACAATAAAATTATTAATTTAGCAAATTAAATTATTATTTCCTTTAAAATTCAAATTTTAACAAAAGGCAAAAATCAAAAACCACCCTGAAGTTTTAAGAAACTGCAAAGACACCCTTATACTATTGAAAATCTATGTTTTTCACCCTATTGAAAGACTGTTGGCGTTAAATATAACAATGTGATGGCAAAATTGTCTTTTTGGAAAGAGAAGCAAATAGAGCACAGTTTTTTATGATTTTGGAGATTTTTTTAATTTGTTTTTGTATTAAATGATTGATATGTGTATTTGATTATTAATTTGTGAGTTTAATTATTAACTTTGTGTATGTGTATATTTGATTATTGTGTGTATTTAATTATTAATTTTGTTTATGCTAGTATTTGATTATTTTGTATATTTAATTATTGATTTTGTGTATTAATAGTAAAAATTATAAATAAGGTAAAATATATAGAATTGAAGGTAAAATAATACTTGTATTTTCTTCCTAAAATATTTACTTTACTACACCAATTACCAATATATGATTGAATGTAACTTTATTTCTTCGTTACTTGATTTAGTATGTGTACTGAATTTAATTATTTCTTATCAAAATATTTTTATATAATTATAAAGTTGTTTACTTGATTTCTTTTTTATTTCCTGTTTTTTCATTCTAAATTTGCATGTGCATTGATATTTAGATGTTAAGTATATATTATTCTAAAATTTTATTAATTAATTTTCTTTTATTTTTTTTATTTCATTGATTTTATTTATTCTAACTATTTATTGTTTTAGTCATTCACGTGGGTCCCATAAGGGTGCCTTGGTACATTTCATAGTCACCAGATTCCAAGACTAACATATGTTAATTTACAAGGTTCTTTGTACTATATTGGTTAATTCACAAGGGAAAAAACATGAATTTTCAATAGTACAAGTCTTCTTATAGTTTCTTAAAAATTTGGAGGTGATTTTTGATTTTTGCCCTTTAACAAAACCTCACAACAAGTGATACCCAATAACCCAATCCCTCGACTTGTTTGTCCACAAACTTGCTATATAGAAAACAATAAAATTTATAAAATCTATTATATTCTCAATCCCTCAACTTATTTATCCCAAACTTACTTATTTTAATATTTAATAAATAAATCACAATTTAACATCTTAACTAAATTTGGAAAGCCCCTCGAGGAAGCATAGATGGTCTAACATACATATTTGGGAGCTTGAATTATCGCAAAACCATGGGATCAAGTTTGTCTCTGTATAGCTATCAATAATCTACATCTATTTGTGGGATTAAGACGCCGAGTTTCGACGCACAACTTACCTATCTGTCTGCTTAGGTTGAGGGTTAAAGGTTACATTCAAGCTGGGTTGAACTTTGCTAAGTTCAAGCTCGACTCACGAGCCAATTTCTAAATTTGAGCTCAAGCTCGGGCTCACCATAACTTGTTATTTTCTTTAAACTTAATTTTTTTATTTTACTTTATTATATATACATAAATTATATTATGTTAAATGTTTAAATTAATGTGTATATATAATAATTTTAAACATATTCAATTTAATTATATTATTATAATAATTTAAAATTTGATAACTTTATGTTAAATAATATATTTATAAAATTATAAATAAGTATATTAATATATTTATAAATGAGTTTGTTGTGAATTTTTAATTGAGTATATTTATGAACATCTAATCAAATCTACTAATATTCGCGAGTTTTTAATCAAATATGTTCACGAGCTTTAATGAATTGAATTATATTGAACTCAAGTTCAACTCATTTACAAATTAAGTTTTAAAGTTAAACTCAAGTTCAAATCGTTTATTTTAACGAACAAACTTGAATATAATTTTATCGATTTGAACATCGAACTACTTATAAATGACCCTATCGAGGGCGTGTTAGACCGTGAGTTAAGAGAAGATGGGGTGGTTTCAGGTAAAAATTATGCGTTGATCAAGACCCCTCGAGTTTTGCACGCTAAAACAATTAAATTAAATTCCCATCACTATGCTATTATTAATTTAAAACTAGAAACCTTGAAACCTATGCTGCATGATTAAAAGAGGAACAAGAGAAAGTGTTTAGGGTAAGATTCTACTTTCCACGTTTTCCAAACACAGCCTTTGGTTTGGACAGCACTGACAAAATGGAAAAAGTAGGCAAGAAAAAAGAAAAAGAAAAGAAAAAGCAGCCCACCATTAATTAATTTAAGGAGTCTACTCCTCTTTAATTAAAAGCCACCTTCCCCCAACCCAACTCCAACTCTTTTCCCCCTTAATAATTTGTTGCTTTTCATTCTCTCTTACCTGTCTTTACTTCTTTTTCCTTTATACACGAAAATATTACGCAGATACTTAAAAGTTTTGACATTTTTATAGTTTGGGATGGATGTTTTTGATCTGACCAAACTGTTAAAATTGAATAAATCGAAATTATGTGAAAAATTAAATTAAATTAATCAAACCGATAAAAAAAATCGAGAAACCCCCCTCCCCCCAAAATAAAAAGAAGGGAAAAAAAACTAAAAAAATCAAAAAAAATTGAACCGAAAAACACTCAAAAAAAAAAACTGAACAAATAAAAAAAAATTGGTCAATTTGGTTATTTCATCGAATCAAAATAACTTTAATTGTTAAATTTAATAATCGAACCAAACCAACTATTATCTAAAATCAAATCGAATTGCCAATTTTAGTCTATTCAATTTAATTATTTTGATTATATCAAACTTTTACACATTCCTATTAATAGTGATATTATACGTTGACGGTCAAATACTTACCAATATTTCTTCATTTTATTGTGAATAACCATTAATCAGTAAATAATCATCGATTAATATAGTACGATCACTACAGATTGTAACAAAAAAATATTAGACTTAAATTATTGTATAGCATTAATTTCTGATATATATTATATATATTGTAAGCATGCATGCTTTCATAGGCCATTGAGAGCTGCCCAAGAACAAAAAGGCCACTCTCTTTCCTACTCTCTAAAGCTTATGTGTATGTGAACTGTTCTTGATTGTCTGTTCAATTTCTCTCACTTTTTCAAACATCAACTCCATCAAGATTCTATGTATGTCTATAAATCAAATTTGAGTAATGTGTTTATGAGTTATTCGAATATCTTATTTGAAAAGGTGTATAATAAGTTCAAGAATGACAAAATCGCTTCATGTATTCTTATATTTGAGGTTTTAAATTTAAGTTATATGTCTTTCAGTTGTTAAGTGTCTCGAACCTCATGATTCACAAGTTTTATGGACAAAGAAATCACTCGAAGTTCAAGTTTTGTGCTTCTCAGTTGTTCCCGATATACAAACCACAAATTTGTGGATGAAATAGGCAAGGACGCTATTGTTTTTCATATGTTTATCTTTTGTTATATGTGTGTGTATGTATGTATATATGTATATATCTAACTTATGATACTTTGACTTATCTTAGTTGATACATAAACATCATTCGGTCTCGATATTTTATTTGGATCTATCTTAATCCAAGAAGGAAGTCTTTCATAGACCCAACAACAAATTAATTATATTAAGCATTGAACTACTCGATCCAATTGAGATTCTTATTTAGAAATAAACGATAATTAAGCTCACTCAAAATTTAGGTTTACTTCCTAAAATCTACAGATCTATCTTAATCCCTTCTTATAAATTTGAGTAAGATAGTCTTCAGAGATAAATCTAATATCTTCAATTTTGTTTAGGATAACTATTCTTAATAATTATCTAACAAGAAAACTTCATATTTAAGTAAAGTATTATTTATGAGAATCTCTCGTCGCGATAACGTATTCTCAAATATAATATTTATCTTTCTTACTATATCTTTACAAATACTCCACATTTAATTTAAACATCAAAGTATCTTTCTCAGAATGGTCTAGAATAGTCCTTACGGCCCTCATTTTGCAGATTCATTAACTCAAAAACTTATCCACGATTTGATGTATCATTCTCTCCAAATAAATATATTAATAATCAATTTTATATATCATCACTGACCATAGAACATGTGATGAATTCCTTACTCATGCATAGTTTGTTTGGCTTTTTTGCATTGGCTCTGAGAGTTAAAAGGTAAGGGATCTGTGTGACCCCTAAAAGGGGTCTTTATACTTTCCATTTCTACCGAAAGATGTCATCTTTACCTAATAAAATTATTTTAAAAAAATCATTAAAATAGTGTGTCCGTCACTAATATTGCAATACATTAGAAAAATAATAATATTGCAATATCGCACAACAACTAATATTAATAAGTCATGTTGTTTCACATGACATTTCTATGTAGCATATAATTGATTGTGCATATCAATAATTATCTTACCAATGTCACAATTTGCTGCCACTTTGTAGTGCTTTATCATGGGGTGTTACATATAGAAGATTAGGGTTTTAATTATTTGATCACTAATGTGGAGTTTAAAGTCGATTATTATTTGATTCATAATATAGTTGTGTTTTTCTTTTTGGGGGGTTTTTCTTGATTCTTAGATATTCTTAATAATCCTCAAGTTTAAGTTTATTTGAGCCGGCTCTCGATTGATCTTCCTAATCTTAAGTCAATTACAATGCTCGAAAATGATGCAATAAATGTATTAATTATTTGGCTCTTAAAATACTAGGTTTTTATATAAGCAAGTTGAATGATCGATTAATATGGGTCAAGATGATACCATGTGAAAAATCAAATTTAATCTTCTAAATGAACTAGACAAGCCAAACACATGCATGGGTTTGGGTTTGGGCCTGGGCCCTCCTTAGTATTCTTTGTTTGAGTAACCTTGAGTCAAGTTTTCATGTAAGCCAAATCCTTCGAACCTCATCTAGTTTGAACCTTAAATTAAATTTAGGTTATTGTGTACTATTCCCTCTCCCCAGAAATTAGAAAGTCTATCATCAAGAATTTGTTCAATTTTGTTGTTATTTTTTATTTTTTTAAGAAAAGACAAAAACAAGAACATTGTTCCAAACCTAATTTTATTTCAAAATTTGAAGACACTAAAGTGATGCTCTCATCTCCATTCGACTCACTAGTTACTCCTTTTATTAGTTTAACTTTCGGCACATTCTCATTGTCAACTCAATCTCTAATAATCGACTGTTCAAACATTATTTTTAATTTTTGCTTTTAAATTTAAAAAAGAAAAACAAAACATCATTATCAAATTAATGTTTAGTTATGTTTTTTTAACACATGTAAAATGAAAAGGGGCACAAGAACAAATTAATACAAATAATTACATAACTAAAAATTAACCAAAAAAATCAAGAATAATGATATCCATTACCCTAAATATAATTATGCATGTATCATGTTTTGAACTATTTAATTAATTAATAAAAATAATTTAAATATTAAAAATAAAATACATGTTGTTTAATAATTACTTTTAAGCAAAAGAAAAGGTCTCCATGTTGTTCCCTGGGAGAATGCTCAATCGAGTCAATGTGTAATCGGGTCCTGTTATATTGTCCATGCCCGACACAAAATGCAAGGGGTGGGTGGGTGTGTAGATCCCACACCTAACACAGAATACAAGGGGTGGGTGGGTGGGTGTAGATCCCACACCCTTTTATGGGGCCCACTTCTCCCTCTCATTTTGTCTACGTCGAACAACATAACAAAATCAATATATAGTTTGTATGCGAAGAACTTGATCACTTGAGAGGACTTCATTGTTGATCTCTCTAGGAGAGCTTACTTTTCCCAAGGAGAAACTCTTTTTTAGAAGAACTTCACTCCCTCTATATGCTACAACAATAACCATTATCTAACCCCTATAAATATGGTGTAGTAAAGTATTTAAAATTTTATATAAAATATTATAGTTTAAATTAATGTGATAATTTAAAAAATAAATTTATTACTAAAATATAATATTTAACTAGAAAATAGTAATAACGCTGAAAGATAAATTTTATATGAAATATACCTAATATCTAATTTTAAATTTAAGTATGTATAAATTATGTCGATATTTAGATAAATTTAAGGGTGCATCAGATATGAAAACGACCTGCCGCTGGAAATTAGTCACATTCTCATTCTGATTCTATGTTAGCTGCAGATTTGAACGGCATGCATGTGGGGTTTGATGCCTTTGCTGCCAAAGCTGCAAAAAGCTATGGAGAGATAAAAGCCACGTACGTCAATCATTGTGTCTGGGCATCCCTTTGTGCCCCCCCTTCTTCATTCACAAATCATTGCTCAAATCAACACCACCCTCACTTACCCACTGTTCATACCTTCTCTTCAACACACTCTCTCTCTCTCTCTCTCTCTCTCTCTCTCTCTCTCTCTCTCTCTCTCTCTGTATATACGGGCAAATCACACAAAAGTCATAAAATTTTGGATAAATTATATGAAACTCTCTTGTACTTAAGGTCATGTATAACTTACTCTCCTGTGCTTTTTATTATATCAAAAAAAAAATTTATACTTTTAAAATATTGCAATCAGCCATAATTTGTTGTTTTTTTACATAATTTTATGCAATTTATTGGTTGATTAATGTAAAATTTTATATTTTTTTAATATATTAAAATTATATATGTAGAATTATATATTGTATATGTAGATTATTGTACAAAATTATGTAAAAAAATAACAAATTATGACTAATTGTAACATTTTGAAAGTGCATAGGGGTTTTTTCATGCAATCAAAAGCACAGGGGGGTAAGTTGCACATGACCCTAACTGCAGGGGGTTTCATATAATTTACCCTAAAATTTTAATATTCTTTTTAATTTGATCATTAAATTTTAATTTCTTATAAAGTGATAATAAAATTTTAAAATATTTTGTAATATAATTATTAAAGTAATTTTTTGATGGTTCCTATCTGAAATTGCTGATATAGTGATGACGTGACAATGATGTGGTCATTGCCACGTCAGTAATTTTGGCAAAAAATTGTCCAAAAATTACTTTAGTGACCATATTATAAAATATTTTAAAATTTTATTATCACTTTGTAAGGAATTAAAGTTTAATGACTAAATTGAAAATGATGCCAAAGTTTTGTGACCATTAGTGTGATTTACCCATGGATTGATTCGTATTATTTTGCGTAAATTAAAATGATAAAAAAATTAAATAAATATTAAAGCAAGAATTAAAAAAGAAATTAGATTTAATGTGATGATAAATTTCAATATCTTATAATGCTTAAAGAAGTGAATGAATGAATTGTTTTAAGCAATGAGGCTGATTGAAGTTTTCCTCTCACATTTTAGATATATTTTCTTTATTATGAGAAATGTAAATACATGATGATAGTTTAAATTTATTTTTTGCATGTTTTTTTAATTTTAGTTGTGCTATTTGAAATATGTTTTAACATAAAGATGTACATATTTTGAGGTTTTTTAATAAAATTCTTACTTATAGAAAAAAAAATATCTTTTAATTTGAAGGCGAAGAGTTCAAATTTTATTAGTAGGATTTATTTTTACATTTCAAAAAAAATATTGAGAGAGTATTTGGAAAACTCACTTTATTCATAGGGTTTTATAATACTAAAACATCATGCTTACTTATATAATAATAATAATAAATAATAATAAGGAGGCAGATCTTGCTACGTATCTGTAAAAAAATAAAATAAAAATAAAAATTTATTGGATGACATTTCACTTGGTGTAGCGGTAAAATTATTTAAAAGATTAGTTATTATTTAAAATTCAAAAATTTAAATCTTGCTAATATGGTTGATTTTTATTTTTTAAATGAAATATATAAAATTAAAAACACTCAACTAACAGGATATCATAACACTAAAAGACTGTGTTTCCGCCTCACATGACGTAGCGATAAAGCATAAGGAGAATAATAGGAGATTCAAATTCTTGTGACATTTTGAAATATAAAATTATTGTTGAAAAATAATATTAGCTAGAAGGTAAATTATTTACGTGGAGACAAGATCATAATGTATCTTATCACCTTTCCAGGAATTCTGTCTGCACGACATAAGAGTGGAGTCTGCAGAGAGAGTAGTCGTTTTAAGAAAGTCCACTTTATATGTGTATAGACTGTAACTGTATCTATATTTATCCAAAAAATAAATTAGAGAGAAGGTTGCTCTCTCTAAAATTATTTGAGTCTATGCCATAAAAAAAAAAAAAAAAACACCGTGTTTCCACCTCTCATATGATTCGGGGGAGTTGTAAGAAAATCATCATAATTTTAAAATATCTTTCAAGGTTGTTATGGAGGGTCCTGTAAGTTGAATTTTTTTTTTTTTTGTTTTGAAACCTTATTCAATTACAATTTTAAAATGATAGTGAAGTGTGAGAGAAAACACATTTAAATTATAAAGGGTCTTCATGTTGATAGCTCGAATTACGATGCATCTAGATATGGTATACCTTTAATGATAATGTTTGTTAATTAAGATATAAATTTAAAAAAAATAAGGTATAAAAATATTTTTATTATTTATGATAAATTTATTTAATAATTCTTAAAAAAGAAATTACGTAATTTTTTTCTTTGATCATTCAAATAAATTTATCTCTTATCTTTTATATAAATTTATGTGAAACATTACGAATAAAAAAAAATAACGTATATGTCTCCTAATCAATTCTAAAAAACTTAACAAATATTTGATAAAAATTTTAAAATATTTCTCAATCTTATCTTATCATTTCATATTTTAATTCAAAAACTATTCTAATTTTATCTTAACACAAGTTTATATTACTCATTTTAACAAACAGTATTTCTATATATATAATTATATTATATGTTTTTTTAATTAAAAAAAATTGGGGTCGATAGAGCCCTAAATGTTGTGCAGAGACTTCCCTCAGGTCAGCCACACTAATTAGTATGTCCCATACCCCACATTCACATGTAGGGTCGATACATACATATATATATATAGAGAGAGAGAGAGAGAGATGTGCATTGATAGATTACAAAAATAAAATTATTATATCATTTTAGTCAGTTTTATGTAAATTGGGGATTTTAGTTTTCAATGAAAATTTTGATGGTCAATTTAATATTCAACTACGAGATGTCAAGCTAAGTAAGGAGTTAAAAAAATAAATAAATAAATACATATTTGCTATTGAAGAATTAAAAATTTTTATAATATACACATAAAATAGTTTGAGAGTTATTTTTATTAAAAAATTATATAAGATGTGACTGCTATAGCCAAGATATAATGTTAGAGACTGAAGTCACGTAGTTGAGTCATATTTATTAACGAACGAAACATCAAATCTTATCAAGTGACATTGAAATTAACTTATTAAAATCGCATCTTGTGTCAATTTTTCACTATTTCGTATTATCTGAATTAATATATATTGATATATTATATATTTATATTAAATATAATACATCAATAAATAAATTTTATTTTAAAAAATTATAATTAAATATCTAAATAATATTTTCGGAACAATTAACCGCCACATGCTTACAACTCATCATGTTCCCCTTTTGTGTGGGGTTCCATTGGAGCCAGCGAAAAATTAAAAAAAAATTAAAAATAAATAAAAACCGGGACGTAATCGCGATGTGTCCCCTTCACATTAAAAATAAAATAAATAAATAAAATAATCTTCGTCGGTTGCCACGTCGTCGCGGTGAATAGCAGCAACCGCATCCGCTGACGCCACCCAAATATTTTGAAAAAGCTTGGCTCAAGCTCAGCCGCAAATGAGCCGAGCTGAGCCGACCCCTACCTTCCATTTCACCCGTTCACACCTGGGTAGGGTCATTTGCTTATAACAGAAAGCCATTTGACACTAATTTATTAATATTTTGAGTGATATTTAATATATATATATATATTTAATTTTATAATAAATAATAATATTAAATATCATATCAAATTGTGTTTAATCAGCATTTTCTACAGCTTATTCCTATTGGGACCCAGAAAAGAAAATCCCGGCCCCTCCCCCCTCCCAACGTTCCAAAACCGGCGATAGCCGGTTGACCGAAATTGCATTTGGATCGCAATTTGGGTTCATTTCATTTGCCTCTAACCACAGTAGTAAGTATCTGACCCAACTCGGGTTTATTTAAAGGGAGTGTGCTCGTCTCCAGGCCAGCTGGGTTGTGAACTTCACCTCTCTCTCTCTCTCTCTCCCTCCTTTTGTGGATGAACAGTCAGAATTAGTAGTTTTCTAAACTTGGGGAGCTCTGAAATCGATAATTGAAGTAATCATGTAAGAAGGTCGAAGAGAGGGGGGGAAGAAAGAGGGGTTCGAGAGTGGTTTTGATCGCTTCTGTGGGTTGGTGGTTTTATTGGTTTGCATAAAAATCTTCCCTTTTTGATGGGTTCAGAGGGAGAAGAAGCATTGAGAAAGGAGAAAGATGAGGCACCCAAGAGAGAGAAATGGTTGCTCGTTCACTCAGTTTGTATACATAATTATGCAATTTGGGCTGCTTTCAGACAACACAGCAGTCTTTCTTCCGCGGGCTGTTTCTAATTGAGCTCTCTCTCTCTCATCTCTGTGTTTCGTACTTGGCAAAGCAGAAGCAGAGAGAGAACTGAAAAGGGTGGTTTGATCTGAGTAGATCAGTAGAGAGAGAAGCTTAAGTAATTGACTATATTCTGAGCGTGATGAAGAGACTTAGCAGCTCAGATTCTTTGGGCGCTTTCATGTCCATCCGTCCAACCATCACAGGTGATTTATCTCTCTCTTTCTCTCTCTCTCTCTCTCTCGCGTATAGATTTGTCACCAGCAGAATACAATTATTCATTATTTCGAGTCTTTTTTTTGGTCAAATTCAGAAGAGCAGAGCTCGGGAGGGAACAGCCATGGCTACGGCAGGGAATTCCAGTCGATCTTGGAAGGATTTGATCAGGAGCATGGCTGCGTGGAAGAGTCGGCGCGAGGCGGCGAGAAGAAGAGGCGATTGAGCGTGGATCAAGTGAAGGCATTGGAGAAGAATTTCGAAGTTGAGAACAAGCTCGAGCCCGAGAGGAAGGTGAGTCTGGCCCAAGAACTTGGGTTGCAGCCACGGCAGGTGGCCGTTTGGTTCCAGAACCGTCGCGCGCGGTGGAAAACCAAGCAGTTGGAGAGCGACTACGGCCTTCTCAAAGCCAATTACGACTCTCTCAAGCGCGACTACGACTCTCTCCGTCACCAGAACGAAGCTCTACTCAAACAGGTACAGACCCATTTACATAGAAAGGGATTGGAAGAAGTGATTGTATAAAGGCAAAGATATATCTAATCAACAACGTACGTGTTGCAGGTACGAGAACTGAAATCGAAGTTGAAGGAAGACAAGAGCGAAGATCTAACGGCATCCGATTCCGATGACATGAAAGTCAATACTGAATTGGAAAGCGGCAAAAAGGCCGGCGGTTCACTTTCTGGCAACAACAGCAGCATTATTAATGGAGTGGTGGACGACAACAGCGACTCGAGCGCGGTGCTGAACGAAGACAACAGCCCGAAAGCGGCAGCCGCCATGTCCTCCACCGGAGTGTCTCTCATCCAGAACCACCACAAGTTCACGGCGGCGAGCTCGTCGTCTTCGCCGATGCTGCTCAAGTTCGGCTGCGGTTCTGCGGCGAATTATTACCAGTTCTCCAATGATGATGATCACCGGCAGCTTGTGAAGGTGGAGGAGCACAATTTGATCGTGGGCGACGAGGCTTGCAATTTCTTCTGCGACGACCAAGCTCCTACCCTCCATTGGTATTACTCCGATGATCAGTGGAAGATCTAGCAGACGAGAGAAAAACTCCGATGAGAGCGAGCGAGCGAGCGAGAGAGAGAGAAGCCAATAACATAAATATTCTGAAATGGAGGATGTTAATGATGATCACTGTAGATTATATGATCGTTAATGTACAAGTTAGTGCTCGATGATCAGCTGTTCAAAAAGCTTTATAACGGTCAGGAAATGGCCGGAAATGAAGAACGTCACGGCGGTTGCAGGGCGGTGGAGGTGGCGGTGACGTCAAGGAGTGTGTACGGAGGCGGTGACTGAATGATTAGCTCGTAATTGAACTACCCATTTCAAGTAAACCGCAACCGTGCCAAATAAATAAATTAATTTTCTTTAATAATTAATTGAAGATGCCAAGTGTCCAGCAATGTTACACAAAATAGTACCATGGGAATAATGTTAATTATTGTTTAAGCCATAATAAATATATTTTATTATAAAAATTAGATTTATCATTTTTAATTACTACATGCACTCACTTAAATGGATTATTTATTTCGGTAAATTACATTATCAATCTCCGAACATTCTACCACTACAAAGTACTTACTACACTAATGCTAATTTTTATGTAAAATGATAATTGATTGTTTTGTAAATAAATTATTAACATTTTCAATTATTATTTAGATAGTAATCATATTTTTATCATAAATGTTATTATTCGTGTGAGTTCACCAGTATAATGCTTAAGAAGATTTCAAATGTTATTATTTAAAATTTTGATGAATTATTTGATTATTTTTAAAATACGATAATAAAGGTGAGTATTTGATCGATTCAATTATCAAATCAACTAAAATTCTAAAATCAAATAGATTAAAGTTGTGTAAAAATGTAACATCCCGCTCGAACGATAGGAAGAATCGGAACAACTTACCCTGATGGGCCTACACGAACTTCCCAGGGGGGTCACCCATCCCTGGATTACCCCAGGTTAAGCACGCTTAACTTGGGAGTTCCTTGCCTACATTCAGCCCAAAAGGTATCCAGCTGGTGTTGTTTCCTTTCTTACACTATCCTCGATATATTCTAACTTCTCTGGGCTCCCGGGGTATTACATTCTCCCCCCTTGAGCACATGACGTCCTCGTCATGCGACCTTACAACTGGTCCCAGACTTTCTCCCCTTGGGGGCTGCCATCCTAGAAGCCTGCCAGAAGCCGCTCCTTGTACAGGCCCTCGAGCCCCGGCGCCACTCCCCGCCCTCGTCGGACCGCCTTCACCAAGGGTCGGCTCTGATACCACCTGTAACATCCCGCTCGAGCGATAGGAAGAACCGGGACAACTTACCCTGATGGGCCTACACGAACTTCCCAGGGGGGTCACCCATCCCTGGATTACCCCAGGTTAAGCACGCTTAACTTGGGAGTTCCTTGCCTACATTCAGCCCAAAAGGTATCCAGCTGGTGTTGTTTCCTTTCTTACACTATCCTCGATATATTCTAACTTCTCTGGGCTCCCGGGGTATTACAAAAAAAATCGAACTAAATTAATCGAACAAACCAAAAAATCGAACAAACCGAAAATTGAAAAAATCGAATCGACTGAAAAAAAATTGAATAAAGCAGAAAAAGCAAAAAAACCAAAAAAATAATAAAAACTGAATTTTTTTAAAAAAAATTGATTATTTTAATTTTTTTAATACAAAAATCGAATTGAACTAAAATAATCAAAATTACCAAATTTGATAACTAAATTAACCTTATTTGAAACCGAACCAAATCGACAATTTTAATCAATTTAATTTAATTATTTAAGTTAAATCAGACTTTTATACTCTTCAATACAATAATAAATTTGTTCGAGATCAAAATATAATAATTTACTTAAGATTTCATCGTATATATGACAATATAAGATATAAAAACACTATTTAAATACTTAAATTTAATATTTTTATGGCACTTATATATTTAATATATTATATTAATAAAAATATACAAAAACATCAACATAGAGAATGAGTAAAAGTGTTAAATTTAAGCCGCTAAATAGCATTTTTGGTAAAAATATTATATTTTTGAAAGTGGGAGCGGATGGCAGACGAATCTGGACCGTTGCGTCTCCGGAATATACGCGGATCCCCGGCGATCCGCTCCTCGGGTGGCCCCAAGCAAGAACGTTGGTGGGCCAAATCAAAAGCTCTGCCCAGTTGGATTTTGTCTCTTATGCCGCGACGTCGTATTCGACTTTTCTGCATCTGCCAAATCAAAAGTCGCTATCAGACGTTCCTAATCCTTCCACGCAACTCGATCCCATAATCTGACGGTTGGATTCCCGTCTCGTTGACTTGTTGACCCTTTTAAATTTATTTAAATTCATTATAAAAATTATATTTATTTTTAAATTAAATAACCATTTTTTATAATTTTATTTACAAAAAAAATCTATATTTTTTTATTTCTATTTTGTATTATATCTATTTTTCATTTTTTATTTTTATTTTCGTACATCAAATATATAAAATTGTTCATATTTAATAACTAGCCAAAGCCATGAGCTGATACGTTAAGGACGTGTTTGGTACCTCATTTATTTTTGTTTTATTATTTTGTGAATTGTAAACAAGACAATTAAGTATTGTTATTTATTTTTATTTTCAAAATTTCTTAAAAAAATAAAAGTAATATAACACGTGTTTTTTTAATTTTTCAATTATAATTTTTGTAACAATATTCATATATATTAATGTATTATAAAATTATATTAAAATATAATATATCAATATATAAATATCATAAAAAATATTACCGTCATAACTGAATTTTTAAATAATATTTTTGTAATTTTATTTTGTTCCACATCCCGACAACTCATTGGTTCTACGGGTCAACTCCGAACCTCGGTAATAATAATTGTAGAGGAAAAATTTAATTAAAACAATAAAAATTATACAAATTCCTAAAATACCCTTGATATAATAATCTTCTTAAAGTAGAGAAAAAAATAACTGTTATATTCTGTCATATATATTAAATCTCAAAATTAATTTTGAAATTAAGAATTAACTAAATATGTTATATTCAGTAATTTATATAAATTAAAATGCTTACAAATAAAAAAGTATAACCAAAAGAGTTGCCTTGCAATCCTAAATAAAGAGGGGAGGGCTAGTGTCGGTGGCGACGTGAAGGCTTGCGACGATGGAGATGAGAATTAACTAAAGGCGATAAATAGAATTAACTAAAGACGATAGAGATGAAGATAGGTGGTGTGAAGGGGAGTGTATATATATATAAAATATATATTAAAATTATTATTTTTTTATACTTTTTTATTATTTATATTCTTAATTTTAATAAAAAATAAATCATAAATAGAGATTTTATCTTACTGCGTAAAATAAAGAATCATACTTATAAATTTTAACTTATTATAATTCAATTACTCGACTTGTGTTATGAATTTATATAAAATATATTTTATGTTAATATAACGTAAATATATAAATATTTAAATAATATTCTGATAACATATCTCAATTTTGTAAACTATGCTAATATTAAACTAAAAAAGGATCTTTCATGGACACCTCGGCTTGTCTGTTTATGGAGCGTGACAAGACAATTGAAATTTGAAACTAAGCCTAGCTAGCATCTATGGCTCTATAGGCTAAAAATATGGACAAAGTTCAGGCCATCAAAGGTCACTTCTAAGGTTTTCAGAGCATATCTTTTCAGAGCATATCTTTGCGTGTTCTTCACATCACATCACCCTTTTTTCTTTTTTTTAATTTAAAAAATAAATTTTTTGAAACAAATTAATTTTTTTATAATAAATTATCAAAATAATTAATGATGAGTTTACAATTATTGGATCAAAAAAGTAAGCTCATGATTAGCTTAAATTTAAGGAAAAACGATCAAAACTAAAGTTATCGTGAAACTTTATTAAGAGATTTATTAAAAACCTAGACGAAAAGATATGAAACTAACCAAGAGGTTAGTCAAGTAATCAAGCCATCGCGAGATGCGGTCGACGGGCATGTGAGAGACGTGATTGAAAACCTAGGCGAAAGGATATGAGACTAACCAAGAGATTAGTTGAGTAATCAAGTTATCGCGAAATGTGGTTGACAGGCATGTGAGAGACTTGATTGAAAAGCGTGTGAAATGCATGGCCAAGGGGGTTTGCAAGTGACCTATGCGAGTGATTGAAAAATCGAATAATCTCAACTTGACTGACCTCATCTTAGAATTTCTTTCAATACCTTTGAGAGATTCTCATAGAAATTCATAAGTCACTCAACTACTATTCTTCGAAAGACTCTTATGCTTTGATATCTTCACTTACAAATTAAAAAAAAAAAAGCCTTAAATGCTCATCAAATATTGTGGTTCTTCCTCATCTGTCGGTCTCTTTTTTTTTTTTTTTTTGTAAATATGTGACTACTCTTTTAAAAAAAAATATATACTTACTAATACAAAGAGAGTACAATTATAATTACCTTCTAAACTTTGGGCACGAGAGACTCCTTAGGTGACCTCACCCCACCTCTAATCGATTTCTTTTCTTTTCTTTTCTTAGATGTCATCTGAAATGGCACCATTTCTTTTCTTTTCTTGAAATTTGAAACTTAGCCTAACTAGCATCTATGGCTCTATAAGAAACTATGGACAAAGGTCAGGCCATCAAAGGTCATTTCTAAGGTTTTTAGAGCATATCTTTACGTGTTCTTGACATCACATCATCTTTTTCTTTTTTTTAAATTTAAACAATAAAATTCTTGAAATAAACTAAAATTTTTATAGTAAATTATCGAAATGATAAATGATGGGTTTGTCATTGTCCGAATTGCACAACTGAATAAAAAAAATAAAAAATAAGAGATGAGATTTTATATATAAAAAATTAAAATAGTATCACATAATAATTTTTAAAAAAATATAACCGTAAATAAAGATTCATACAGATCTAACATTCAAGTAATATATTGAGACCATGATAAAAACTAATAATAATATAGGAACAGGTGTTGAGCATGTTGAAAGGAAGGATGTGGGGAGCCTTTGGGTAATATTAGGAGAGAATTATTCCATAAATTTATTATTGAGTTCACTAAATATATTTCTAAATCTATTCTTGTTAAATTTATAGAGGCAAGGTTATTGGCGAATGAATTTTGTTCTCTAATAAAAGAGTGGAATATGAGGATATAAATACCTCATATTCTTCAAAATTGAATCTTCCTCTTGAATAAGGAAATCTTGATGAAACAAAGATCGATATTGAAAATAAAGGTAAAAGGGGTCAAGTGGAGGAGAAGGATTCTACATCTAACATGACAGATAACTCTAGGTATGTCCTTATTAATTTCAAGTTCCAGTTAAATAAAAAACAGAAGAAAAAGAGTGTGATTGATAAAGTTCAAAAGGATTCTAAAAATATTGAGATCAGGTGAATATGAATTTAGCTTGATGATGCTAACTTTCTACATATTTTAATATGAATATGTTGTAAAAGTAATTTCGTATTAGTTTATTTTGTGATTTTTACTCTAGATTGTTTACTTTTCTTTATGGTTGCTCAAAGTTTACTCTAACATAAATTGTAGACGTTTTGTAGTTTTATTTATTAACATACACTTATTTACAAAAGTTATATATAAATTTATAACGAATCATTTGATTTAAAGGATAAATTAGTAATGAGATAGAGTTAATGACGATAAAATTTCTAAGGTTTTGAGAGCATATCTTTGTGTGTTCTTGACATCACATCACCCTTTATTTTCTTTTCTTTTCTTTTTAATTTAAAAATATTTTTTAAATAAATATATTTTTTTATAATAAATTATCAAAGTGATTAATGATGAGTTTACAATTGTTGTGTCTAAGAAAATAAGTTCACAATTAGCTTAAATTTAAGGGAAAACGATCAAAAATAAAGTCATCATAAAACTTGACTAAGAGATTTACTAGAGATCTAAGCGAGAGGATAGGAGACTAACCAAAAAGTTAGTCAAGTAATCAAGCCATTGTGAGACTTGACCAAGAGCTATGTGAGAGACTTGACTGAGGGGCATGTGAGAGGCCTTGCCAAGGGATTTGTAAGAGACTTGGCCAAGGAGCTTGTGAGTGACCTATGTGAGTGACTAAAGACTAAATAATCTCAACTTGAGTGATCTCACCTTGGAGCTTCTTTTAATGCGTTTGAGAGACTCCATGAGAATTCATGAGTCACTCAACCATTACTATTTGAAAAATTCTCATGTTTCAATATTCTCACTTATAAATTCGAAAGAAAGTCCTAAATACGCTACCAAATATTGTGACTCTCTCCCACCTATCAATTTCTTTCCCTTTATAAATATAAAATTATTCTTCTAAAAAAATGTATACTTATATTGACAATAATTTTACTTACCTTCTAAACTTTGGGCACCAGAGAGTCCTTTGGTGACCTTTCCCCATCTCTAATCGATTTCTTTCCTTGCATGTGATCCTTTCCCCCATCTCTAATCGATTTCTTTCCTTGCATGTGATCCGAAATAGCATCAATTTCTTTTCTTTTCTAGAAATTTGAAACTTAGCCTAACTAGCATCTATGGCTCTATAAGCTAAAACTATGGACAAAGGTCAGGCCATCAAAGATCATCTCTAAGGTTTTGAGAGCACATCTTTGCATGTTCTTGACATCACATCACCCTTTTCATTTTTTTTAAATTTAAAAAATGAAAATTTTGAAATAAATTAAAATTTTTATAGGAAATTATCAAAATGATAAATGATGGGTTTACAAAGATGAGCCATTATCTAAATTGCACACCTATATATAAAAAAAAAATAAAAGATGAGATTCTATATATAAAAAAAATTAAAATAGTATCATATAATGATTTAAAAAAATATATAATCGTAAATAAAGATTCATAAACTTCTAGCATTCGAATAATATGTTGACTGTAATAAAGACTAATAATAATATAGAAACAGGTGTTGAGTATATTCAAAGCAAAGATGTGTTGAGTATATAGAAATTGGTGTTTATTCCTAATAAGTCTATTGAAGCAGGGTCATTGATGGCGAATGGATTTTGTTCTCTTATAGAAGAGGATATGGATATCTCTTCTTCTGGCGAATTGAATTTTTCTTTTGAAGGAGAATATGTTGATGAGACAGAAATAAATATTAAGAATAAAGGTAAAAGAGGTCAAGTGGAGGAGAAACATTCTATATCTAACATGATAGATAACTCTAGATATATTCTGGTTAAATCTAAATCCTAGTTAGATAAAAAGACAAAGAAGAACAATACGATTGATAAAGTTCAAAATAATTTCAAAGACTAAGATCCGATGAATATGGATCTAGTTTGATGAAACTAACCTAATGTAAGTTGTAGGTTCATTTGGTTCAAATGATAAATTAATGATGGGATAGAGTTAATGACGAGATAAAATAATGATGAAATTATATAATGTCATACTTTAGTTGGTAGGTGAAGCTATTATTTAGAGTTATTCTATCTTTTGTTTGGTATAATATAAGTGATAATACCTTAGTCATAGCAACACGTTTACCCAAATATCCTTCTTTACTTTAATGTGTAATTGGCTCAAATGAATAAATTAGTCCCATCCCACATAACAAATGCAAGTGCCAAATAAGCTTAAACTCAATAATGTTAATTTGAGCACTAATGATGTGATAAGAAGAGAGGAGATAATATTTGTTATGCATATGATATGGGTATGGGTCAAGAGCAAAAGTGAAATAAAAAAATAAAGCAAAAGGAAAAAGGCAAAAGAGGGCACACTAAGAGAAGTGCCTTTTTTGCATTGTGTGTGGGGGGGGGGGGGGGGGGGGGAAATAATAAAATGGCCAAACATGGTATGAGCATTTTGAGCTAACAAAGTGGAGCATGCCACCTTATATGCCAACCCCTTGCAAATGCCAAACCAGCTTTACAAAATATGTGTACTCATTGAGCACCAACCATTCACAACAAGAAAGCTATGGTACTAGGGCTTTGACAAAGGGCACTTTCCCATAAGTGGACCTTGCGCTAGGGCATGTTTCTTATTATATTGTTACATTGTTGATGGTATTTGGTCTCCATCCGCTTAATCAAGTCACTCTCAATCTTTATATTTTACTTGAGTCTGGCTCACCCCAAGAAAGGTTTTCTACAAATTCAAAGGCAAACTAATCATAGTTAATATTGAATAATGTTAATTCTAGTATCGTTAAACTTGAGATAAACCCGTTTTCTTAAATTTTATTAAAGCAGTCTATGAGGATAATTTCAATCCTATCTTTAGAAATTCGTTTAGGATAACTATTCATAAGTGCTCTCTAAGAAGAAAATCTAATTTCCAGTTAAAGATTATCTCTAAATTATTATAAATAGAAGATGATTTGTCCTCTGAGATAACTATTTTCAATTATAATATTTAATTTTCTTATGCGATCCACTTCGATCTATAATCGGCTTAATCTAGATATGAACGTATTAGATACCTCTAATCTTGTGTCAATAGCTCTTTTATATTTTTATTAAAATTTTGTATGTCATCAAAGTGATATTACAATCTAAATTTTATCTTTATTTTTAAATTTACATAACACCACCAATTATCATATTCTCACAATTTGAATATGTATCATTACGTCAAATTTATTATAATAAATATTTTATCTTCGTTCACATCAATGCTTTTTCGTAATATTAATAATAAAATTTAAAACTTATTTAAAATAGCATATTAACTAAATAAATTTGATAATAATAGAAAGAAGTAAAGATGAGTATTCGATCAATTTGATAATAATTGCTCAAGTCGAATAGGTTAAATTTGGGTCAAAAACTAAATTAAACCGATCGAATAAATTTTTAAATCAAACAAACCAAAAAATTAAAAAAATTGAACCGACTGAAAAATTTTAAAAAATGAAAAGAAGAGAAAAAAATAAAAAAATTGAAATTAATAAAATATAAAAATAATGTTATTTTTAACATTTTGATTGATTCAATTATTTTAATTTTTTTTAATATAAATATTAAATTAAATAAAAATAACTGAAATTATTAAACTTAAAAATTGAATTGAATTGACTTAAAACTTAAATCAAATCAAACGAGTAATTTTGATTGATTTAATTTAATTATTTTAATTTAATCAAAATGTTAACTCACCCTTTAGAAAGAAGCAGTGGCTTCTGCGTCAAATGGTGGGGGAATTGTTAAGTTAAAAATAAATATTAAATTGAATATTATAAATATTAAATTTAGATATCTAAATAATATTTAAAAATTTAGTCTGCGGAGCAGTGTGAAAGGGGAAAAAGCGGTGGGTGAAAAATCATTTTCAGATTTATTTTTTGTAATTTTTTATTTTTTCTTCAGTGATTAAGACCCGTTGGATGGGAACGCTGATGACTATGATGATTCCCTTCCCACCTCACATGCCCCTACCCACTCGATTTATTTGACAGAACAAAGTGGGGCCCACACTACTATATTTTATTTTTTTAAAATATTATTTAAACATTTGAATTTAAGAAATACTTTTTGATATTTCTCGATTTAAATATTTTTTTTATATTTTTCGATATTTTGATATAAGAAATGTTTCGAAAAAGTCAAAACGACACCCTTAAGGTGTTTTCATGAATCATAACTACGATAAAACTTTATATTAATATCTTATATTATATATTATCAATCCAAATATACAAAACATTAATATAAAGTATCAAGCTTAAGTTTTTAAATAATATTTTTAATTTTTTATATAAAAATAAGATTAAAAGTTCACATAGAAAAAGTTGAAAAAAATTAAACCCTGCTTTTTTTTTCCTATAAATAAAAATTTCATTAAACGAAAACCCCCCAAAAACATCTACAGTTATCTATTAAGACATCCTAAATATCACAAATGAAAATAAACTCTATAGAAATAAAACTAGTAAAAGAAAAAGCTTCTTTATTATTATAAGAGTTACGTTTAGTTAATTATTTAATTTTATTTAAATTATTATACATCTTAAATTTCAAAATTAATCTTGGAATAAAGAATTAACTAAATATATTATATATAATAATTTAAATAAAATTAAATATAAATAAAATTAAAAAATTAAAATAAAATTTTACTTAAAATAGCTTGAATTACAGTTCAGATGGTGGAGTCAGAGTGACGAAAGATATCAAATAAATATAGGCAATTGCACAATTCTATATAGAGGTAGAATTGAAATCACGATCTCGCAGTATCCCAACCTCTCGAACACATGTGATAGACCGTCAACACTACTCCAAAGGGTTATTGGGTTGTGAATTTTTAAGTTTTTATAAGAAAAATTTAGTATATATATTAATTACTTAATATATATGTATATATGTATGTGTATTTGAAATTGAATTCTTTTGTTTAACTACAAATTAAATGTTAATTTTTTGTTAAATTTATTTAGATCTTTGCATATATTAATATGTGTATAGATATATAATTCATATTAAATATAAACCAAATTAATTTGTTAAAAAAATTTAAACCGATCCACTAAATAATCAGTCATGTCTTCAATCTTTAAATTAATTTTTTTTCTATCTAGAGACTAGGCTTGGGGCTAATGTTAATAGGTTTTTAATGGGTCTTTAATTAATTTTATTTAAAGTAAAAATAAATATAAAAAATGAGATACAAGTATAAGATTTATTTATAAATTTATCAAAATAAATATATAAATAAAATTAAATGAAGTTCAATTTGCATTCCAAGTCACAAGCTTTATTCCAACAATATCTTACTTGGTGTGGCAATGGACCAATCACCCATAGTGATCCATCCCCTCATGGGCAAAGGGCACATTAATCACTCCACGCAATTAAAGTTGTGAGTATGTTGCATAAGCGGTGAGAGATCGCGCAAAAATAATAATCTTAAAGTTATGAGTATATTGTTATTGCTCTAAATTGTTATTTTAATTAATATTTTAGAATTGTTAGTATTATTTATATCACTCAGACTTGATATTATATATATAAATCGCATTAAATTTACTCTATAGAATTTGTGATATAACTCATACTCGAGTAGATGTGAATTGGATCCCAAAAAAAAAAAAAAGCCAAGCAACTAAATAAGGTTGTAAAAATATTGAAACCAAATCGATCTATTCACATTGGTTTAAATATTTTTCAAGTCCCTCTCAACCCATGATCTCCATTAGTTCCATGCTATAATATTTAAGATTTTAAGGTTTATTTCAAAAAAAGGTTAATGATGTTATTAGTGACTAAACTTTAATTAGATTTGAATAAAAGATGGTAAAAGTGGATCAAAAATGGATGAATTTAGTAAAGTGACTTTTAGTCTTTTTCACACTTCATTTATAAAAAAAAACACACATTTTTGTAAAAGATTTCCATACAATTAGGCTCAAACAAAAGAATATGAGCACATTAGCGGATAAAGTTCAACCGTTAGGGATTATCTTAAAAATTAAAAAATATCAAACCGTATTTACATTAATAGAGAGAGGTTAGGGATAGAAATTGACTGTTGAGTTCCCTTATTTACATGTCCTACTGAAATCGTAGAGTCGAGCAGTAGGGGACGTTCTTGATGATGAATTAACAAAAAAAAAAAAAAAGATAGGGATATTAGCAACCACAATCAACATAAAAATTATCGAATCAAACATGTTTTTTATTTTAAATTTATATACTCAAAAATAAAGAGTAAAAATAAAAAATAAAGGTTGAAAAGCCTCCGGAGACCGGAGCACTTCTTTTGTTATATATATATATATATGAATAAAAAATGGTCTTCCCAATTGATCCGCAGATTTATGGGCTGGGCCAGAGCTCATTGAATCCCGTCTCAAAGAAAAAGAGGCTTCAAGTGGGTCCTACTGGAAAGGCTGCCTCTTTTGACGAGCCCAACCGACAATGCGGCCCACTGAAAGTGACTCCTGACAAGGGCCTTCCCCACCGCACGTGAGCGCCAGCGCGTGTCAGCTTTTGCATCTGCAATCGTATTTTACCACTTCTGCCCCTCTGTATTAATATTATTTTCTTTTGTATTTATCATTATATTTTTTTTGAAGAAGGTTAATATAGCATTTGTATGGTCATAAATAAATACTTACAATTTTTAAAGTATATAATAAATGCCAAAATGCTATTTAAATGCTTTAAGTTTGACAATTGGCCTAATATTTTATACATTTATATTCATATGACATAAAATATAACATATCAATACAAAATGTCACTATAAATATCAAATTTAAATAATAATTATCATATATATTATTGCATAATAAAAAGGCATAATATCTATGACGCTCTTTTAATAATTAAAAAAATAATATTTATTTTTTGATACGTAAAATGTTAAAATTTAATATCTTAATTATTAAAAATTATTATTTTAATTTTTTACCGTGACAGAATATTAATGTGTATATGAATGCACTTGTTTCCGTGAGTGACACACTATATAAATTACCAATTATCAATATTTAAATAAATTGACTGATTTGTTGTATTTCTTTAATAATTAAAAAATATAACATTTAATCCTTAATATACAAAAATATCAAGATTTTATTTCTCAATTATTAAATATTGTTACTTTAATTTATTACCCTGATTGAGAGTAAATAAAGTTATTATCAACGCTACATAAAATATACACATAGAAAAGAGAAAATTTCATGTTATAAAAAAATCACATAAATGAACATATTAAATTTAAATTTATGATCAAATTACTCATAGCTTAAAAAAAAAAACCCTAAATCATAAACATTTAAATATCTGAATCACTAATTCAAAAAAACTAAATTCGTATATTCTCAATCATAAAATATAACAAAACTAATCTCTATCATTTCTATTTGATAAACTTAGTTTCATCGCTTTTTTAATCTTTTGTTTATATCCTTTTTTTTAATGTTTAACATATACCACATAAAGTGATGTACAACAAAAGATAGATTATGTACCCCTTTATGTTGTATGAAATTGTCTTTGCCTTATCCTTCTTTGAGGGTCCTTAGATACTGTAACATTTCCCATGTCCTTCTGTCCATACTTTTTTTTTGTTTTTTTATTCTAATATGTAAAATATCAAATATACCCTTACATTTATTTTTCACAAAATAAACATTTCTTTCATTAAGATTGCTTATTCAAACTAATTTATATAATCAATGGGGTATTTAAGGATAAGTAAAATTTAATTGAATGGTTGAAATTGGCGGTTTGATTTGATTTAATTTTTTGATCGATTCGATTTGATTTTTAAATTTTAGTTTTTTAATTATTTTAATTTTATATTATAAAAATCAAAATAATTGAACCAGCTAAAATAAGCTCATAAAAATTAATTGAACAAAAATTACTTTTAATGGAGTCATATTCTTTTTACTTGATTAACACTATTTTAATTCGAATAATATTTATTTTCACTATAGTAACAAAATTATTTAATTGAATAATATTTTTAAATTAAAATCTGTTCGTAAATATTAATCGACTAGAAATTATTCTTACCTAAATAACACTTATTTTTACTTAAATAAAATATTTTTAATCAAGTAAAAATTATTTGTGTGCCCCAACTGCCCTTATTCGATATCTCTTTCTAGACATATAGGCATATATGTATATAATTTATATATTAAAAATATATATTTATAAATTTAAATAAATTTTATTAATTACTTAACATTTGTTTAGGTACATTTAATATATTTAATTTTAGTATTCTAATATTTTTATTAATTAATAAAATATTTTAAAAAATAAAACATTTATCAGTAACCGACTAAAAATTTTTGTGAACATGACTACACATAAATGTGTCTAATTATTAAAAAAATAGACAATTAAAGTGCACAAAGTCATAGTTGAGGTGTCACACAATTAAAATAACATTATTCAGGGACAGTTTTATAAAAATATTTAAATATTAAAACAAATACATTAAATACACATCAACGACGGTTGTCGGTAGCAAAAACTCTTTAAATATTTATTATTATTTAAAAGTATACATTAAATAAAAATATATTTATTATAAAAAATATATATTTTTTAATCAGAACAGAGCAGAGCAGAGGAGGGGCAAAGGGACAGAGGACAGTAAATACCATTATTATTATTATTATATTCATTCATGCAAAAGAAGGCCCACATATTCCGGCCTCTGCTTTTGCGAAGGGTCCGGGCCTGCCTGACAGTGACAGTGAGATGAATGGGCCCCATCCATTCTTTGACTAAGTGGTCGTATTCTCACTCTCTCTCTCTCAGCTCAGCTCAGCTTAGCTCAGCTCAGATCAGATCCTTATGAATTCAACCGATTCGATTCGATTCGATCCGAACCCTCCGTTCATACCCCACGATTTCTGTGTCCTTTTTTGTTGTCTTCCTGTGATCTCAGCCGGGTCGGGTCGTTTTAATGGGTCGATTCATATTTTTTATACACTTAAATATTTGTTTGGTATAGTTATTTAAATTTTTTTATTATTTTAATTATACATACCAACATATATTTTTGAATCAATTTAATTTTTTTGATATATTAATTCAAATTTTTTGTTATTTTAATTATAATTTTCTATTTATATATTTGAGTGAATTTAATCTTATATTTTGATGCGTAAAAATAAAAAATAAAGTAAAATTAATTGATTTAATATTTTTTTATATGTTAAAATATAAAAGTTAAATTGATTGAAATATGTAAGTATAAGGGTGTAATTAAAATAATAAAAAATTTAGATTTTTATGTGTAAAAATAATTAAAGTATAGAAGTTAAATTGAATAAAAAATATAAATATAAGAGTGTAATTAAAATAATAAAAAATTTAAATAATCATAAAAAATAATTAAAAATAGAAGACGAAATTATAAACTTAGCTTTATTCAATCAAGTCCCTCTCTAGGGTTGTAAATAAGCCAAGTCGCTCGTGAGTTGTTAGACGTTTGGTTCGAAAAAAGTTTATTCATATTCAGCTTGATTTATAAACAAGATAAACTTGAGTTTAAATTTAAAGTTCAAAAGTTAAATGAGTTGAATTTGAACAATCCAATACTTAGATTCGTTAATTTATGAGTGGGTTCGTTTGTAAGTTTGTGAAAAAGCTCACGAACGAGCTCACGGGCTGACTCAATAAATAAGCTCGTAAATAAAATTCATAAGCTGGTTTGATTGTAAGCTCACAATCAGCTCGCGAACTGGCTCGACAAATGAGCACATAAAGAAAGGCCTGGTAACTTTTGCATTAATGTTTGGTGCTGAAACAAAGTCATGTACAAGTCAAGATGGCCAAATTAAATTAATAATTTTAATGTTATCGTGGCAGACCATTTCGGATTAGTTTACCCAAAGGACAAGTTCTAAGAAAACCCTTGAGGTAACAGTCGATGTTGAATAATTTTGCCCTCTTTTTGAATGGTGTTCGGAGTCTGGTCATTTTCAGACGGCTCTTCAATCAGTAATAAAATAAGCAAAAGTTTATCAAATTAAATTATAATCTTCTTAATTATAAAGTTGTTGTTACATAAAAACTGACAAAGATGTTGGTGGGGAAATGAGCCACTAAGGCTTATTTTTTACATAGTTTAATTATATAAATAAAAATATAATTAAATTTTAATTTTTTTAACATATTATGAGAATTTTTTTAGGAGAAATTCTTTTATAAAAAATTAAAATATATATTAAATATATAATAATTAACTATTTGTAATAGTTATTAACATTCTTAATCATCACAAAATTTTAAAAAATGTATAAAAAAATTAAATATATATTAACTTTTTTATATTTTTTAATTAATTAATTTATTTAAGAATTGAGCATCGCAATGAGAGTTATATAATGGATATGGAGCATAGATATTAAAGTACCTAAAATATAATATTCATTTCATATGTTCAATACATTTACAAGAGATCAAATTATGAGAAAATATAAAAAAAAGAAAAAAGTCAAACCATAGAAACTGATAGCATAAAATGATAGAAACTGATAGCATAAAATGTTGTCAATACTCAGTGTCGATGATGCTGAACACAACGGATCCAAACTCATCGATGTCGTCTAGGAATGGGTATTGGCTACTGCTAATATCAGCGGGGTAAGGTAAAGAAGTAGCCTTTGGAAAACTAAGAAAGGAGGCATTTTTTTTAAAATGATTTTGGATTGGATTGGATCAGCTTGAGGATATGTATAATAGTTTGTAAATTATTGCAATAAAGTTAGATAAGCTTGCAAATCACTAACTTGTTATTGGAGGGCAAGAATATGAGACACACAACCGTAAACATGATCTTAAAATCAAGATAGAGTTTCAATAATGAGTGAAACGACTGCCTCAAATCGGTCCCTTGTCGGAAGCTGGACCAAGAGGATTGAGGCATTTGTGGTACTAAAAACTCTACAGATGGTAGAAAAATTAACAGCTCATTCCTCATGGTTGAAGTAAGGAATAAAGAAGTACCGTGAGGGTACATTGAGTATTCAAGACTATGCAAGCACCATATCAAGACTGAGGTCTTAGCATGATAGGCCTTGACATGATGGATCTGGATACTAGCTAGACGAATCAGGTATGAGTTAGATCTAGTTGGATCTAATCAGGTCGAGTCGGGTTAGACCTAATATGGTTGAGTCAACCTAGATCTGATTTCAAATTTGACAGTAACGGATAGGTGGTGTAGCCAACAATTGGTGAAAGCGGTGGCAGCAGCAACAGACAGGCTCGATTTAATAAGCGGTTGAAGCAAGTGCGCGGCTAATGGAGGGTCGAATCTGAGCAACGACAGGCCTGATCTAGCGATGGTGGCTAGTAGAGAAGGAGATCCAGTGCGCAGCGACTGCGACAGGGGGACCGGGGGTCCGATCGGTGGTCGAAAATGGTTGCAAGCAGAGGCAAGCGACGATAGCTGATGGCCGCGATGGTTGTGTGAGCAATGACTGCAGGAGGTGGCGATGGCAGCTGGAGAGAAGGCGACCGCGAATCCGATTGTTGAAGGTTCTGGAGACGACTGTGTGTAGCAGTTGGCGCGGGCTTTTCTTGCGTTGTAGGGGAGGCGCATGGAAGAAGGAAGAAGAAGAAGCAAAAGAAAGAAGAAAAAATAATTATTTTATTTTATTTTTATTAATTAAATAATTATTAATATTTTTTTATAAATAACTAAAAAAATAAAATGCAAAATCTGAAACCACCCTCCCAATTCTCATTTCCGATTTGCGAGAAGTTGAAAACCCAAACCCTAAACTCCCCCCCTTTCTCTCTCAGTCTTCCCCCTTTCTTTCTCTCACTCCCTCTGTCTCTCCCTCCGTCTTCGACCGTCATTACAGCCTTGAGATCTGCCGCCGGTAGCAGCCAGGCCCGGACCTTTCATGAGGCCCATGATTGCCTCATGTCCATGAAAATATCATAAATTGAAAACATCCATATCTATAAGGGCCCATTGCCCAGCCCATCCGCCCACCCCCTTCTTCGCGACCCTTCTCCCTCCCTCTCTTTCGTTCGCTGCCCTAACCCTACCTCTCTCGCTCCGTCGCGCCTCGCCCTCGCCCTCTCCATCGCCGTCGGCGGCTCGCCCTCGCTTCTCTCACTGATCCGTTGCCGGTCGCTCACTGCCTTTCTCTCCTCTTGCTGCTCTGTGGGCCTTCGCCATCTCCCTTTCGCTCTCGCCCTCTCACCCTCGCCTCTCGCTGCTCGGTCGGCGGTCGCTCGTCCTCGCCGGCTCGCCTCGCCCTCGTGGCCGGTGGCTCGCTGCTCCGTCGCTCGCCCAGCAAGCGTCGCTTCTCGCTGCTCTGCTCCTTCGCTCGCCCTTGCCGGCTCGCCCTCGTGCTCGTGGCCGGTGGCTCGCTGCCTCTTGCTCCATCGCTCGCTGTTGCTGGTGGCTCGCTGCCTCTCGATTGCCGATTGGCGCTCATCAGATTCAGTCTTTCAGATCTGCTTCTCAGAAGCTCCAACTCCGGTCTCCAGATGTGCTTCAACTTTCATCAGTTAGTTGCTCCTTCACTTCGTTTTGTTTATGATGCATAATGCATTCGAAGATTTGGATAGCTTGCGTATCTATTTTATTGATGTTACTTTCAACAGTTAGTTGCTCCTTCACTTCGTTTTGTTTATGATGCATAAAGCACTTCGTTTTGTTTATGATGCATAATGCATTCAGAGATTTGGATAGCTTGCGTATGTCTATTTTATTGATGTTGGCTGAATCTGGCAATTATGTCACAAGATTGGCTATTGAGAAAAAGGATTATGCTACACGAACTAACGGCTAGACAAACGGGTGGACAACTCTAAATTATCGCGATAATTTGAAAGTAAAATAATTTGAATCCCCGCCCACTTATTCCCCCCCCTCTCTCTCTCTTCGAATGACCCAGTTTGTTCCTCTCACTCTCTCCACCGGAAATCTCTCTCTCTGTATCTCCACCGCTTGAAAACCTTTGGCGTGACGTCACGGTGCTGCCGCTGTCGGTCCCCACCGGCAAGATGGTCCCATTCACCCGTCCCGAAATTTGGAGAAGTCGAAGGTTTGGAAGCGATTTCGACTTCTAACGTCTCTTGCTTTCAAACACTTCCTGGTAAATTTTCCAGGAAAATTTTCAAATCCAAAGGAGAAAAAGCAAGGGATGAGGAAGATTTACTTGAGATTAACTTGAAAAATGTTGTTCCTAGAGTCGAACAACCTCGAAATTCCATCGAGGAACCTAGTTTCGCAATACCGAATTCAGAATCGACGTTAGAACAAAAGCCAGAGTTGTTTGCAGACGGATCTAATCTTGCTTGTTCTGAGCATCTCTGTCTCAGAAAATTTATCAGATTACTCAACATTTTTTTATCTCTAGTCTGAGATATTTTAGGGAAGCTCAGAATCGATAATGTCCGATTCTGGAAGCGAGTTTTTAGAACAATTAACAGTATACAAAAATGCTACGAATTGAATATTTCAATGGGTTTATTTGGGTTGTTCTTGTGCTGCTGCTGCTATTGATGAAGATGATGGATGGTTCCTTTTAATCGTCGTTTTTTTTTTGTTTTTTTGTTTTTAATGAGTCTATTATTTAAGTTGTATATAAAATCTATATGAAAGTTAAAATACTAAGTTTTATCAAGATATATTCATACTAAGTTGTATATAAAATCGCTGCAACGGCGACAAACGACAGGAAACAATGAACAGGGATAGGAGAGGAGAAGTCGCGGGCGAGAGAGAGAGAGAGAGAGAGAGAGAGACGAAGGTGGTGGTTGGAATTGTGGAGGCAGACGGTGATGGAGGTTGCAACAGAGGCGAATGGCGATAAGAACCATTGATGGCGGAGGCTTCAACAGTGGCAAATGTGATGGAGGTAGCAGTGAATACAATTGCGTTGAAGGCGAATGGTGACCATAAGAAGCGTAGCAGATGAGAGAGATGGGGGAAGGAAAAATAGAGAGAGAGAGAGAGAGAGAGAGAGAGAAGAACTTGGGTATTCAATTTGAGCTGAAAAGTTAAGGGTATATTTGTAATTTAAATTGAGAATACATCTGTAATTTAGTTGCAGTTGACCACCCATTTGTCTAGTCGTTAGTTTGTGTAGCATAATCTTGAGAAAAAAATATTTGAATTGATTGATATTTTTGTCTATTAAAGTGATTTTTAATTGATAATTTATTTTTTTTTTAATTTTATTCTTTGATGTGGTGTAAATATTTATTTATTTATTTATATTTTATTATAAAAAAATAAAATTTGGATGTACTAGGGGGCCCATTTTTACATTTTGCCTCAGAGCTCCCAAATTTTAGGTCTGGCACTAGTCGTGGCGCCGCATCTAGATTGGCCTCCGCCTTAGGTCGTCGTCGGCACCTCTGCCTCCGCCTTCGTCTTCGACCATCATTGCAGCCTTGAGATCCGTCGCTGGGTCGCAGCGCCGCATCTAGATCGGCCTCCGCCTTCGGTGGTTGTCAGTCCCTCCGCCTCCGTCTTCGGTGGTCGTTGTCGCCTCGAGAACTGTCTCTGGTTGTCGCCGCCTCCGCCTCGAGAATTGTCGCGGGTCGTTGTCGCCTTGGAGTTTTTTGCAGAGATTGGTAAGTTTTTTTTCCCACTCCGTATATTTTGTATATATCTTTATTTTGATTCTAATTTTGTATTTAAACGAGCCGAGCTCAAGCTTGGCTCGCGAATTTTAAACGAGCCGAGCTCGAGCTCTAGGCAAATAGACCGAGTCGAGCCTAAGCTATGCCAAACTCGGCTCGGTTCGATTTGATTACAACCCTACTCGGCTGGCAGATGACTACAAATCGACTTCAACCGATGAGCCGCCGCCCATGCTTGTCATCGCGGCGCGCCCTCTGTTGGGCTCTCTTCACTATCTGCTTACTGGGCTGGGCATTATATGTAAGGCCTAGGCCCAATATTGAGCCCATTGCTGGAGTGGGACTAGGGCTTCGTGCAATCAAGGGGGAAAAAGAATAAAATACAAATTATGTCTCACGTTGAAAGTTTTGATTCCAGTTTGGTTACTTGCACTGTGCAGCTTTCCTTAAACCATTCTCTCTGTCTCTGCCGTTTGTTGCTGTGATTCTGGACTCCGATCTGGTAACTCTCTCTCTCTCTCTCTCTATATATATATATATATATGCACAAGAGTATTTGCAGTGAATTAATTCTTTGGCTACGCATGTAACCTGCATTTCTGCAATCAATGTCCGATACAAACAGGTCATGTTGTATGAGAACTTTGCGGCTTTGATTTCCATTGGCATTTTGCCTTCCTGAGATAATCTCGTTTGTTTTAATATGCATCCTAAGGGAAAAGATGCCGCTGGGGCTAATTTTAGGTTTGGGAAGGTCGTGGAGAAGAAAGCGAACATCATCACTTGACATTCTCTCTTCGAAGCGGGGTCCACGGGACTACTACAAGGGGAAGAACTGCAAGCCTACTGGTTTCCATACACGCAAAGGTTTGGCTCTTCAGTTCAACTTTCGTTTCAATCTACTGTTTTTGGTTTCTTTGATTTATTTAAGTTTTGTTTGTTTTTAGGACCTCTATACTAAGGTTTACTTACTTTACCGATATTGATTAGCCTATCAAAAGGAAAAAAAAAAGAAAAAGAAAATTCTTCCTAATGTTGAAACCAATCCCAATTGGTTGTTTCAGGGCTCAGCCACCCTTTTATCTTTCCATAATTTTCATCATAACAATTCTCTTGCCCCAATATTTGAACATATGTAAGAAAACAGTAGTGGAGCTCAGGTTTGTGGAGTCAGTTTAATAAGGTTTAAAATATTGTTAAAATGAAAGTAAACCAGTATGAATTTTCATACATATAGTTAAACATAACTATCAAACAAAATAAAGTAACAACAAATTTTAGTGCTTATAAGAACATTTTAAATTTGGGTTTTTTCTATCTTATTCCCCCAAGGCACTTGTTAAGGTGCATTTAATACACCTTATTTTCAGCATTTGAGTACTTCTATTGGTTGGTAAAATATTTCAAAATACGTTACATTTATTACTAACCAATAGAAGTGTTTAGTGCAAAAAACAATTCAACTTAGTAATGATGCAAAATTGTAACATTTGTAGCTTTGTGTCTTGATTTTCTAGGAAGCCTATACATGTCATTCAAGCTAGGAAACCACGATTTATTGTTGGCAATACAATGAAGAAACCTCAAATAGCAATCATCCCATCCATCATCTCTCATCATTTGAAGCTTTTGCTTGGATATTTAATTAACGCCATGGGGTGAATGATATCCTGATCTTTCCTTTTTAAAGCGTTTGAGAACTCACCTGTAAAACATTTTTGTTAAGTGTAAATTAAACACGAAATCAAAGGATTGGACCACCCATTGCATTAACATTCGAGTTTTAGCTCTTTCCTTGAAGTTTAAACTGCCATCAAAGATATTTTCAAGCATATTGCGGACATCTGCAAACATGATGATTAAGTCAAGCAACTTAACATAATTGAACTTCATCGAGTATAAATGCTCTTTTAAGGCCAACTTCTTGATTCAAACGTCTTCCACTAGCGAGTTCCCATCCTTTAATGCTTCAGCAACTCTAGTAGCTTGATTTTTTGAAAAATATCGTGTCATTTGCCTAAAACTCCCAACATCATTCAAAAAACTGTCAATAATATTAAAAAGTGAACCATCCAATGTTTGCATTATTATGCTCTGATGAATTGCCATAATCATCAATTCAGTTAGGATTAAACAGGATTACTTGTCCTATCTATCTTTGGGAAAAATTATGGGTACATGGTTGGCAATGTCTCTTTGCAAATATGCTTTTTGTACTTTATCATTTAGGTGATGGTTTGATATTTTAATTCAAACTTTGGGATCCACAAAAGGGTTTTCTAAATAAACTCAACAAAAAAGTTGCTTTGAAGGTTCTGGAGCGTTGTCATTATGATTAATTTCTTGTCCTCACGTAAGTGGTGGTTGCCTTATGACAAACTTGTTCATTATCTAACAAACATAAATAAATTTTAACTAAATATTAACAAACTAATTGAGCCAAAAAAATTAAAGGAAACTTTTGATAGTTAAACTAAGATTTAAATATTTACATTACATGTCTACTATCATATATTTTGTAATTGAATATATAAACACATGACAAGGTTTATGGAGGCATTTGGTTTTGGCCTTTCTTTGTGATATAACAAAATAGTGATTGGGATTAAATAATTCCTGTATGTTTGGTATAAGGAGGTATTATCTGAGGTTATAACTGTGCCATGTTTGGTGTGTGAAAATGTGAATGAGGTATTACTTGGTATTAAATAACAAAGACCAAATTTCCATTTTCCCTATAATTATATATTCGTATAGTTATTATATATAATTGCATTTTCATATGTAAATAAGTATATACTCATATAAATATATTTGCATACCTAAAGAAACAAACTAAAGAAAAAACTCTAGCCAGTGTGGTTAAAGCTGCTGGAACCCTGTCATTGGTGTTCTTGCAAACCGAGATAGAGAGAGGGGGGGGAGAGAGAGAGAGGAACTTATTTCATGGTGGACAAACTGCCATGCGCTACTAAATCTTAGATCTAGGGCTTCAACTGAAGCTCCCATCACAGATGGGAGTCATCAATGAATAAATGGGAGCTTCAACAGGGTGGAATGGTTGAGAGAAAGGGAAATGCGAGAAAGAAAAGAGAGGACACTGAAAATGGCTTATAAAGGCTTTTATACTAGGGGGAAAATGATCCAATATGTCAACACTTTTAATCCCACTCAAGTGGGATAATTTAATCCCCACTTCAGCGGGATAAGTTAAGCCATATCTTAGCTAAGAACACCTGACATGGTTATCCCAAACATGGGATTACCATGTCAAGAGGTAATTCCTCTCCCTAATCCATGTACCAAATGCCCTTTTAACCTATTTTCGTTTAATGATAAGCTGAAATAATCCAAAATTAGTAATAGGCTTCCAACATTACCAATTCAATTGAAAAATTATATAGAGCATAATCTCTACTTGTTTCTCAAGCAATTCATTAATACTAATTAGAAATCTAAAAAATTCCTAGTCTGGAATTAAGGTTAAGTAAGAATTAGCATACCTGAACTGTAGAAAACAAATCACATAAAAGGTTGAATTTTTCTTCTTTTCTTGTCTTATTCTCCACTACTCTCTTCCCCCCCCCCCAAGGCCACTCCTTATTTTTCTCTCTCTATATTTTGGTATGGTGTTGCTTGTGAAATGGAAAACGAGGTTTGATTGTGTCATGTGAAAGAAGAAGATAAGGGGTTGTCTTGAATAGTTAAACCAATTGTTTTTAAAAGTGGACAAAAGTTATAAAGCATATTAACTTTTCAAAATTACATTGTTATCCAAATTTAATGTCACAAACTTACAATCATTGCCTTTTTTTTTTTATGGGTAATCATAAGGGGCAAATTTCACACACCATAAGCAAAGCTAAATAGAGATCACGTAAGCATATAAGGTTGTGTTATGACCCAAAGGGTAATTTTAAAATTTTTGTAATAACAATAGCCCACATGTCCACTTGTAGTAATTAGTTGGTACATTGTTCCCCACGGTTATGATGTGAACTAGCGGGAAGGGCCCATATAAGGCCAAGATGTATGAGGATGGGATTTCATGCTAAATGAGAAAACTCTTTCCCTCCTTAATCCTCTTTTCTCTCTCTCTTGATTCTTCTAATTCTTTGTCAATTCAAGTCTCATCTAAGAGACTTGACATTTTGGTATTAGAGTTTATCATCCTCAGTTGTGATTCCGGTGCAAGGTGGGTGTGATCTAGGTGGAGCAGATCGGTGGAAGGTGAATTGTGATCGGAGGGTGTAGATGGTAGATCGGATGGCGGAGGGAACCATATTGAAGCAATTGGAGAATCGCATGGAAGCTATGGAGTTTGGTATGTTGCAAGTGCATGAAGCAGTCTCCCAAAGCAGAGAAGAAGTGATGGTGATCCGAGATGAAATGTGAGAGGATATGGTGGCCTCTAGAGGAGAATAGAGGGAATTGACAAGGCATAGGGAGACGATGGAGCTGTACAGACAACAGATCAATAGCATATTTAACATGTTATTTTCACTCCCTCAATTCCGGTTACCACTGGAATTTCCTCCCAAATCAGTTCCTGATTTTGGCATAGTGGACCAAGGCATCCTCCGTCGACCCCAAGGAGTGACAAAGGTGGGGAATTCTCCTTATGAGGAAGTCGGTGATTAGGTAAGAGAATTCAATTTTCCTAGATCTAGTCAAGGCCCTATGCCGAGGTTGGAGATACCTCTGTTTGAAGGATCAAAATCGAGATAATGGATCTGTAGGTGTGAAAGGTTTTTTCCATTTTACAGTATAGCTGAACATTAGAGGATCACCCTTGCTATAGCCTATTTGAATGATATGGTTGATTCATGGTTCCAAGGGTGGTACGGATCGAGGGGAATGAATGCAAGGTGACTTGATAAATCAAATCAGCATATTCGAAACTAATTTGATCAAACAATCAAACCAAACTCAAAATGAATATTGCACAATGTTGAATGCTAGTGGATTGTCTTCAATCTCTCTTGTGCCAAAAATTGACCTTTCATGATCATGATGAATTTGTGAACTCAAATAATCAAGGTAACTTTTTTGAACTTCTATACTTTCTTGCAGATCATAATGAAAGCCATCAAGAACGTTGTTCTGAAAAATGCTCCTAGCAATGCCAAAAATACAGCATATGATATTTAAAATGATATTCTTCTTCTCTTCCTTTCTCCTTGTAATTTCATTTTCTTTAATTAACTGGGACAGGATAAGTGGCAGTGGAGCTAGCTGGGTTTCATTAGAACCCTCAGCTTGTAGGAGATTTGATTGTGAACTTGAAAATTTTTGGACCATACAAGCTCATCAAATTTTATTCTGTTATTCCTTATAATTTGATTGCTTATATTGCAAAACCATGGTGATGTAGGCGGATATGTTGTGCTGGATGAAAAACTACCAAACTATGTTGTTCCTGACTTAACCAACTTCAAGGTACTTTTATCTGTTTACCTAAATTAGTTATAGCAAGCATAGCTGTTAATACCATGTAGGACAATTTCTGGTTAAGTACTGATGTTCTTATTTGTACAATATGGTAATGGATGGTATCAGAGTATTGTTTTGGATAATATTGTTACAATAAATTAGTACTATATTTTACGTAGTACCATATATTACAAAAACACGTGTAAGGAAACTTGAAAGCAACATCAAAAAGATCAAATATTGATTTCAACATCAAAAAGATCATACTATGCAGTATAGTATGTTTTAAGGAAACTTGAAAGCATAACTGTTGTGAATCATTTCATTTACATAAACAATAACTTAGCATAATATCATAGTCACATTAATCTAGATAAAAACATCTTAAGCCTTATTAGCTACATAAATCTAACTCGTCAATCACTTCATCTATTTTATGGTCATATTTTCTGTCAAGTAGTCTAGATAAACTTCAAAAGCATAAATACGACTAAAGTCTTCAACAACGTTTGTAAGACACGCATTTACTACATGCCAACATAAACAACTGCTGAATAAGTTCTGAAATGTGCTTTTATAATGCACACACATTTAGTACACCCCAGCAGGATCGACTGATTTTATAGGAACTGAGCCTACCAATAAAACATTATTAACAATTTTCTGCTTAAATATTTAGATCTGAAACAATACAGAATGTACAAATATTGAAGCAAAACAAAGAAACAAATTACGTGCCAAATAAATAACTGTATAGTGCACACTGAGAGTGGAGGAAGCAGATTTTCTCATTTGGAAGAATAAAAAGAAAAAAAACCTCTTGTATATGCTATAAGAGAAGTAACTAATAAAGTCAAGCCTAGGATAATGTTGGAACATGCTATATACAGTTGTGGTAGATTCTCATAACCTGATTTTTAATATCCAATCATTATTTTAGGTTTACCAATTGACTTCCACATCTTATCTCTTATTGAGATCATATTGTTTTTGGAATTGTGCAGCTAAAGCCATATGTTTCTCAGTGCCCAATAGAGGTTACAACTGCTGATTCTGCCGAAGCTGCCAAATAAAGTCAATACTGCTTCTTTTCCTTTTTGTAGTCTTAGGTATTTCTTTTCCTTGCCCTAGAATCATAAAGGACATGTAAATGTTATTTAGAATAAGAGAAGTGCAAGAAATTTGAATATTTCGTTTCAGGACAAACTTGTTAAATTTCATCCAAGCACACTACCAGAGTTGTAGCTGGCTGCTAGCGCTCGCCAGCTTTGAGGTAAAGTCTCGTGAGTCTCGGTTGGTTACTCTTTCACTATGTCTTGAGTAGTATAATTTTACTTATTAAAAAAAAAAATTAAACAGAAATTTCATCAGAACCTTAGCTTCTTGTTCACGAAGCATTAGTTTCCTGCAGCTGACTAGATGACATGCCACTAGTAGAGTAATGTTTTAAAATTCACTTGGTAGGCAGGTCTGTCGATCATCTCAGTTAATAAGCCGTCTCCCCTCTTGTATAAAGTCACATAAACCTAAGGTTGTAATTGAAATAAGTTGAGCTGAACTTAATCTCGACTTGTCAGTTAGATTTTAGGATCGAGCTCGGCTATCAAAAGATTGATGAGCCAAGCTGGGTCGGGCTCGGGCTGGTAATGCATGATCCATTCAAAACATCAATTACTTATAATTGTTTAAAGAAATTTCATTTGAAAATTTAAAATTGGAAAAAATGAAAATATTTTTCATTTGTTCGTATATGTACACACGTTAGCAATATTAGATATGCTTTTAAATGGGTCTAATTTTGGAATTTGCATCTAAAAAATAATGTTGTTTTTTATGAATTGCTATGAAATTAAAAGGTTAAATATTTAAAAACAAAACATTGCCTAAGCTGTTTATAATGATATATTTTGATATTTTCTTCTATAAATTGTTTAGGACTATTTTCAAATGGTAATGTTAGGCTGTCATTTAATTTTGACACTTAAAAAAATTAACACTTCTTAAATCATCAATTATCAAAAAATGCTTATAATTTTTAAAAGATAAAACACTTGTTAACGTAAAAGTGCAGATAATTTTTAAAAAATAGTTGATAACCTTTTACTCAAGCTTTGATGTCTAAAAATATCGAAATAATGCTATTTTAACGTTTTACAAATATTTCTTACCCTAAAATATTTTAAAAAGCGTCAATCTCGCAACCAGTTAAAGATGAAAACAATTCCATCTCTTCACTACCATTTTAACAATCTCATTAAACGAAAAAAATTTGCATTTACGTTTACTCAAATAGATTGATAAAATTTATATTTATGTTTAATTAAATAATGATTACATTTACCAAAATAATCCCTATATTTTTTATGTTTTCACATTTTTCTCACTTCTTTATTTTTTTAAAAAAAACTATTTTTCCATTTCTGTATCGTTTTAGCAGTTTCCATATGCATTTCCATGCAACCTAGCTCTTAGGCATGCTCTCTCCATCTTAAGCTCAAAATTCATGATGTTTGATCATACAAATTCTACATAGCACATAACAGAACAAATTAGAACCTAAAAGCTACAATATATTGGTCATTTCCCACGACCCAAACGATGTGGAAGTGAACTTGCTGTTAACTGTTCACAAACCTGTACATCTCGTCTTCCCTATAATATCTGCAACAACCATGTCAAGTCATCATTTTGGGCCTGAACTCCTTATTTCTGTTTGATCTTCGTCGTCCTCGTCGCTATAGTTTCCATGTTCCAATCTCTGAAATATGTCATCAAGGGAATCAGATGCAGATGAAGCAGCACCAGATATAAACTTGGTCTCCTGGAGCTTGCGCAATGGAAGGAACTTTTTGGCCTCAACATTGACCTTGAAACTTCGAAAACCCGACTTCACTGATGCCCATGTTGAGGCTAAACCAGAAGAGGGCCCAGCAGCCGCCTGACTGGACTCATCGGAGTTGCCTGCTTCTAACAGAGAGACCTTTGCGGAGGCAATGCTGTCGTCTGCCTTCATCTTGGAAGCTTCTCTGCTGTGTTGCCTAATGGCAGCATATTTTTGGCTGATCAAGTCTCGGGTCTCGCCATATCTTTTACCTTCTTCCTTGAAAGGAGTTAGGGTACCTCCTGTCGCCTTTGCCTTAGATGAACTGTTTGCTGCCATCATCTCAACATTGTTCCCATCCTGAACATTTTACTTCCAAGGTCAGGATGAACAGCAATGGATATTCATAGGCAAGGGCAAAAAGAAATAAGCACTTCCAATCAAAGCACCGATGAATAGGAGAAAGTAGTAAGTCCTTATCTACCAACATTGCATTGTTTATCAGCAAGATTCCAGGGGCATTTGAATCGAAAAATTTATGCACCAATAACAGTAAGGAAAAATAGAAAGCTCAGTATTGTCATCCTTCAAGTGTAGTTTGGCATACCCTGATGTTGCCGCTGGGCTCGATGTCGCTGCTCATCCTGTTCAAATTCCTCACTAATGGGATGACATGCTCACCGACTTTGCGGCGTTGTTCAAACCAAGTCCGTTCTAAAAGAACAAAAGTACAAAACGTTTAGTCTTTTACGCTCTCATTATGACAAGAACATGCATATCAGGGCGGCAAGACAAATGGGTAAACCCTACGATATGCGCTATAAGAAGACCAGCTGCTAGGATGGACATGAAGACTTTTAACTTCCATACCATAAAAAACCACCCCACTGCTGTGGGACGGCCGCACACACCTATACCTTTATGTTCTTGTAGAGTTGGTCTGAACCATAAAGAGTATTGAAATTAATATGCAACACTTGTATATTATTAGAATCACGATACTCTTACCTTTTTGCAAGATAATTAACCCTGATGGATCAAAACCATCTGCATCATCAGCATCTGTTTGGAATCTAAATATCTTCCAGTTCCCAAAAAAATTAATTACCCGGTAAAAGAAATTACTGACAATCAACAAAGTGTAAATAACCATAATAAGAGGATAGATCTTGTTAAAGCTTCTCCCGAAGAAAGGGACAGCATCATCAATATTCCCCATTCTCTGCAATCACAAGGCATTACTAATAAATCATACAAGGGAAATAAAGATGAAAAACTCACAAACATCAAATGATGGCATTGCCATCTGAAGGATGTGAATAAACAGAGTTTACCTCCTCAAAAATAGTTTTCTTTCCATCAAGATGAATGAAATTGAGAAAATTGTAGGAAATTGGTGGTGCATAACGAGCAACCATCCTAACAAGATTTTGGAATGGACCAATAGTGAGCAACTTTCAGTTCAAGAAAACAACATAAGGTCAGTTTATCAGAATAAGATACAAGAGACACTTACGAGCATATCATAAGCAGATTGACTGAACTGGTTTGTCTTGGTGTCAATGAATAGAACATCAGCATACCAACTTTGAACAATGAAAAGTATGTGCAGATGCACATATACATCAGAGGAATAAAAGCGAACACCTAACAATTGTCAAAAACTTAGTATGGCATTCAACCAATTGAATCATGTATCATGTATCAGTAGCAATCTGGTGAGAACATAACAAATAAATACAGCTCACAACCACAAATTCTGAACAGCAAGATTGTTGCATGGTTGCATTCAACCTCCAGTAGTATAAAGATACAACACAGAGAATGGTGATTTGGAAAACTAGGTTATAAGAAAATACAATACAACTGTATAAATAAATTGAACAGAGGAAGTTTAGGAAAACTTTACTATAAATCTGAGTAAGAGTTTTATATTAGGAATGCAGATTGCCAGATGAAATGCAAGGGATGTAACAGGCAGACTTACACCCTATTTCCGTTCATTCTTTTATAGGTAGGAAGACCAAGAAATATTTATTCTACTTTTGCAATTCCCTACATTATCGGGTTCTTCTTGTGAAAACAAATGAAGTCCATGTTGGGCTGGGAATCCTCCTTTGTGGAGATGGCCCATTAATTTTTACTTAATCATTAATTAAGTAAAGCCAAGCCCATATGAGTTCGGCTTATATGGAAGACCTAGGGGTATTCTTGTCCTAAAAAATATCAAGTATAAAAGGGTTTTAAACCCTTCTAATGTGGCTGCCGCACATAAGAAAAAGGGAGAAGAAAAGTACAGAAATTGGAAAAAAGAGGTGCAGTCCAGTTTTGATCAAGAAGTTGTTTGGGGTTCGATCCGTAGTCTGATTTGGTTGAAATTTGGTCAGTGTGTTCACAACGCATGGCTCTACAATCTGAATGGTGGAAATCAGTTTTGGAGCTCTCTATTAATAGGGTTCTGCAATAGTTGTCGTTGCAGTTCAGTTTTGATCAAGAGGCTGTTTGGGGTTTGATCCATGGTCCGATTTGGTTGAAATTTGGTCAGCATGTTCACAACACACGGCTGTACAATCTGAACAGTGGAGATCAGTTTTGGAGCTCGCTGTTAACAGATTTCAGTGAGATCTCTCCTATTTTTTATGCAGTCGTTTGGTTTCAAGAGTAGTTATTCTTGAAGAGATATTGTTATGTGCCTCTAGTTATTGACAACTAGAGAAGACTTTTGTGTATTTCCATTATTTATTTGATGGTGGAAGTTTTGGGTGAATTCCGGTCCCGTGATTTTTACTTCTCGCATTGAGGGGGTTTTCCACGTAAAATTTTGGTGTTCTTGTGATTTGAGTGATTACTGCACTCATTTCATATTACTTTATATTTGTTTGATTTAACTCCTACTAGATTCACACAAAAAGGAATATAACAAAATATTTGGACATCTTTTTTTTAAGTTGTTGATTTGACGTGTTTTTCTCCCAACAAGTGGCATTAGAGTTGTTGGATCAAACCATCAACGTTTGACGAATCTTAGTCGTTGGATCTGCACATCTTCGTCATCTTTTAGCCCAAACACAGGTTGCCCAGTTGCCATCGCCATCGCCGCCGCTAGCAGTTGTTGCCAACGTTGCCAATGACCATTGCCATGCACACCACCGTGATCTAGGTCCTTCTCATCGTCGTCGTTTATTTCGCAGTCATCATTTGGTGCTTATTACAGCAAAGGCTTTATCCTTAGGCGCATGTCTTAGAACTGACAATAGCCCAGATCAACCACCACCAACCGCCTCCATTGCCGTCGGCCACTTCTAGGCCAACTTTGACGTCAACTGTTGGCCTTGCTTTCAATCGCTAGATCAGCAGCTTGCTCTCGCTGCCAACGATCGGCCTCTACCATTGCACTCGTCGTTGCCTCAGTCGGTCGTCTTCTTCGCCATTGCTAATCGTCAGCATCCTTGTTAGCCGTTTGCACCTTGCAGCCGATCGCTTCCATCGTGCACTAGCGTTGCCTGCAGGCTTCTGCTATTGAAGAAGCTTCAAGTTTCAAACCCAGATCCTTTCAGACCCGCTTCAGATTTAGTCAGCCCAAAGTTGACCCGTTAAGCCAGATTCACCAGACAGATCCAATTTGATTTTTTGCCCAGATTTGGCTCAGTTTCGGTATTTTGGTATTTTTTTATTGGGGTTTTATTTATCGATCATTTGATATTATTCAAGGTTATCTGATGGCTACTTTGAAGTACGATATTCTGTTGTTGGATTGGAATATTTAATTTTCATTATGGCAGGCCAAGATGTGTGCAGTTTTGGATGGATGGACTTAAATGAAGGTGGAGTCATCAAGGGGAATTTACATTGGTGAATGTGAAGACATTAAGATTAGTAAAGATATGTTGAGGCTAATCTCATTGGCTACGCTTTAAGTGTAATTGAAGATATCCACTATAGTAAATTGTGTGAGGATTTGGGTCGTTTTTCTTGTAACTCAATTTTGATTGGTATTTATCAGGAAATTAATTCTCTGTGATTTTATTGGAAGAAAAAATTCTGGATAGTTCCATATTTGAATTGTGTCAAGGTGGAGTTTGTTATAATTGTGACCTGAAATTCAAATTTGTCTGTGATTGAGACTTCGAATTTGACTATGATTAGGATATGAGTCAAATTCGATTTTAAGGGGGATTTATCTCATTTGGAGGAATATCTTCATAAATTATCTTTTGATTAGGATATGATTTTCTGTGTATATCTATAGATGATTTTAAGTCTATAGATAGGTGTCCAATGCTTTGAAATTAGTTGCAGCTATATCACTTTTGTTATAGCAATATTTGGTAAGTGATATTTTGGGTGTGGCAATATCACTTTTATACCAATAATATTTACTTAGTGATATTTTTATTCTTTCTACTCGTAGTTTTTCTTGATTTGAGTTTTCCACGTAAAATTCTATGTTCGTGTGTGGTTGATTGGTTTGATCGTGGTTTGTTGTCGATCCAATTTCGTAACAATACAAAGAGAAAATTACCATATTTATTCAATTAAAATCACATGGGTTACTGTTGAAGTTAGATCAACAGGAGATAAAATGGTACGACCACCAAGATGGTTTTGTGCCATGCAATAAAGGACAACAGATGCATCACCCAGGAAAATTGATCCAAGAAGTTAGCTAGTACAAAAGAAGAGAACAAGTTACCAATGCTGGAGAAGAAGAGCAGAGTTGCTGGCCTTGGGGAGAAGTGAGAGGGTGGTTGTCAGTTGGGGAAGTTGCGAAAGGTGGTTGCCAAAGCTGGCCAGAGGACCACAACTAGAGAAGTACCCAATTTTTCACTATCAGAGGTGATTATTTTTAGTTAAACACAGGCCAGTAGATAAGCATTAGAAACATAACCAGAGAGGTGATTGATTTGGAATACAGTTGAGATTTCCTCCCTTCTTAAATTTTCTCCTTCCCCCTTACTGCTCCCTCTTCTTATTCTTCTCTCCCAGGTTTCTTCTCTGTCCTCCTAATTTTCTTCTCTTTGCCAGTTTCCTACAATCTATCTTCCTTGAAACCTCAGTCGTTCATTGAGACAAGACAAAAAGACTTGATTTGTTTCTCTTTCTTTTTATATATTTCTATCATTCAGTTCTATTTTTTTGAAACATATAACAAAACTTAGGATAATGTTATAAAGACTAGATATGTTGCCATCATATACCAAAACCCAAGAAACACCCTTTTCCCCCTCCAAAAATGGCATATCATTTTAGTAGTGATAACATCTTTTACATCACATGTTTTTCTATCATCATCACAAGCGATGAGTCAACTACATAATTCTAGCTTTCAAATCATCTCTATGACTCATCTATGGTATGGTATTATCTTGTCTAAGGCCATTATATCCTATGTCAATATAAAATAGTGTAGTTCAATGGGTAGGGGAAATAATCTTTTCAATAGAAGAAATTATTTGAGTATCAACTATCAAAACGACAGTTATACCATGCAGCATGAACATTGCATATGAAATGGGAGATCTTGGGTTATATAAAGAGGGTAGACAGCATCACTTCACAATTTAAGCCTTTGGGTTGGATGGCAAGCACCTGGTCCAACACAAAGTGGTATTAGAGTGGCTTTATTCTTGATTTGATTCTAAGCTAAGTGCTCCAAGGGGGAATAGGCAAAGCATGTTACCCACTGGGGCCACTCCAAAGGCAATCAGAGTTCAGTCATAAAGTGTGTCACAAACCCATATTGGATTAGAGAAAAAGGATTAAAAAACAACACCTAACAACACAGGCTTTAGGTTGGATGGCAATTGGCAAGTGCCCAATCCATGGCACACTCCCAAATGAAAGATGAATACAGCCCAACATAACACAAGGATGAATTCATCCAAGTGCCTAAGTAAACTGAAACTTTCATATCCAAATATGACAACTTGACATTATACATAATTGGCAAAACCTGAAAGTTGAAGGAACTATCTTCATCAGAATCATTACATTGACATTATTGAAAGAAATAGTCGAAGATTTCCAGAATATACCTGCACGAGAACCTCTTTCTTCCTTACAGATTTTATGAGAATTGAGAAAAACGATAAATCAACCCCAGCAGGAAGTAGTGTCGCCTCTGCTAGAAGGATCGCAGCTGACATGCAACCAAGAATGGTAGCCAGTAGCTTTCCAAGTAGCTTACTAAGGATGCATCGCCAGATTAATTCTGCAAACCGCACCAAATTGTTGAAATGTACAAATTTCTGCTAATACTGCTGATAAACATATGGAGATGATCCGAAGAATGCATACATGAAAAGGATAAAAAGGAAAGCCAATACAGCTCGCATGAAGCATCATTTCAGCATTAATATTTTTTTTTTCAGAAAAGGTTAAAGCAATATTGGTTCCCCATGAAATGACCAAAAAAACTCTTACGAATTAATAACAACTAATAAATCAGAGAAGGAATTTGTCAAGAAAATAATGCATAAATATAACAAATAGTAACAAAAAAATGAGCTATTGGTTATGATAATTACCCAATGTATCAAGAAAAGGCCCCAATTTACCAGTTCGACCTGGTCTGAGACTTGAAATGAATTTCCTGCGATTATAGAATCTAGATATTTATAATCAAGTGTAAACATGAAAAGAATTAAACAATAAAGCAGAATAGAGATTCAATCAAGGAAAATTCAGGGTCAACATGGTGCATGAACCAGGAAATGTTGCATGGTATCTAAGCATAGCCTTCAAATTATTAGACAGACAATATAAAGCTCAAAAAGAAATGCATACAAGAAGGCTACGAACATAACCATGACAGGGGGCTATCTGAGATTCTTCCTATGAATAAATATATAAGCATCCAAGCTTGAGGGGTAAGAGTCTCAATCCCAATCAAACATTTTGGCATAATTGTTACACAACTCTAGGAAAGCAAGACTATCTAACATCAACAAAGTGCTCCTCCCCTTATGTAAACTATCAAGGAAATACTACTATCCCCTTAAGTAAACCATGTGAACATGCCATCCTCCATAGGCAAATGCTGCAAATCTATCAACTCTTCCAACACAATAAAATCAGAAAGCCCCCTATGTTTCTACTAAGCCACCGCAATATCTTCCATTAGGAAGTTTCAGTGTTCTAAAAGGTGCTAGTCGGGGGGCAAGCTGCCGCCTAGAAAATTTAATATTTTTTAATTTTTTAATTTTTTTTCTTAATATATTCTTTCTTTCTTTCCCCCACCCCACCCCTCAAATTTCAGCGCGTTCTCCCCCCCCAAAAAAAAAATTTCACATCGCTCTCTCTCTCTCAAACCTGCCTCCTCCGAGCACATCGTTGCCCCCCGCCATTGCCAATCGGACAGTCTGCCTCCTTCGATCACATCGTTGCCCCCTGCCATTGCCAATCAGACCGTCTGCCTCCTTCGATCACATCGTTGCCCCCCGCCATTGCCAATTGGACTGTCACTGTGCTACCACAGGTAAGTTCGAAGGCTGTTGTAGTCCCTATCCAGTAGCGGTAGCGACAATGGAGTCGAGCAACCCAGGCCAATGCGGCGGCGGCGGCGGCGGCTGCGATGATCATCACTGATGGAGTCGGGTGAGAGGTCTCGAGCCTAAACCACGTCTGGGCGGCCAAGGGGCCGATTAATTGGGCCGGTGCCTAAGGGGCCGATTTGGAGGAACTCGTAGCAGCCAGGGATCGCCTAGCGCCTCTCCGCCACCTTTTAGAACACTGGGAAGTTTTACAACATTGAAATTACCTCCAATGCACAAGACCACCTCCATCGAGCCTTCAATGAAGACTAGTCCTCCCAAAAGTTAACCCCATCATTATCTCCTTGCAACCTGTATCCATCCGAGAATCCAAGCAAACCTGTCTTCAACTACTTTTATCCCACCAGACACTAAGAACATGCCAACAAACTCATCTACTATGTCAAAAATCCTTTTGCCCCACAACATGTATTGCTTGTTATCCTAGGACTTTCTCTCCTAAACTTAAGATTAGGGTGTTGAAAGCTCTTTCACTGATTTCTTGCCTACGATTATTAGCTTCTAATCTTTGTTCGGCAGTAGCAGTTTCCGGGAAAGGTTTTTGGGGTGCTAAAGCTTCCTTTAACCCTAAATTTCCCATCAAGGCTTTCATCTTAATACTCCAAAGTCCAAAATCATTTGTGCCATCAAATTTTTCAATATCATACCGGGCGGCTGGGGTCGCGGAAGCCATGGAAGACAACTCTTCTATAGGTTTCTTGATTAAAATGACCTAAAGCTCTGATACCAAATTGTTGAAACCGAGACTATGATCTCTCAAGAATCACTCAAGAACCTCACCGAATTCAAACCACCATTGAATACTGAAAGTAGAAAATAAAACAGAATTAAAAGTAGAGAGAATCAAACCAGATTTCAGCACACAAGATATACCCTGGTTCATGCCATTTACATGGCACTACATCTAGCAATCCAAGAAGCAATCAATCCACTAGAATCAAATCAGAAACCAGTACAAGAATACCCCTCTTTCACTCCACCTTGCCACTCGAATACAATATTCTAATGAAGACAACAAGAACTAGAATCACACAGCTCTTACTTGCGCCTCTCACTGTATCCGAACCCAAGGAATGAAAGATATAATTGAATGCTGGATTTAATGAAGAAATCAAGAAGATATGAAGATGTTTCGACAGCAGTTAGTTAATAGGACATAAATGTAACTAATTGTTTTATTAAGGGTAGATTTGACTTTTATGAGTTAGTTATTTCCCTTAGATATTTCCGCCCCCCCTAGTCTATAAATAGAAGGGTGCGGAGGCCAGTCTTCATCATCATTCATTCATATCTTTCATTCCTTGGATTCGGATACAGTGAGAGGCGCGAGTAAGAGCTGTGTGATTCTAGTTCTTGTTGTCTTCATTAGAATACTGTATTCGAGAGGCAAGGTGGAGTGAAAGAGGGGTATTCTTGTACTGGTTTTTGATTTGATTCTAGTGGATTGATTGCTTCTTGGATTGTTGGATGTAGTGCCATGTAAATGGCATGAACCAGGGTATATCTTGTGTGCTACAATCTGGTTTGATTCTCTCTACTTTTAATTCTGTTTTATTTTCTACTTTCAGTATTCAATGGTGGTTTGAATTCGGTGAGGTTCTTGAGTGATTCTTGAGAGATCATAGTCTCGGTTTCAACATTGCTAGTTAGATGGCATTTTTGTAATTGGACCTGTTGAATTTGCTATGTTATTTAAGCTGAGATCTAAATGAATGGAAGGATTGATGAGGCATTTTTACATCTTGTCCTACTTGTCTCGTAACATGGTATCAGAGCTATTTCCAAAACCCTAGGGTTCTTCGATCTTCGACGTCGATCTTTGACATCGTGCCCTAGGTATTCCTTCCACTTGATTCGTTTATCATTTTTGTTGATTTTAGCACCGTGTTCTTCTCTGGTGACTGGTAACTGGTACAAATCTCTTTTGTTCAGAGATTTGCAATTCCTTTCTAATCACTTACAAATCTCCTTTGGTCGAAGATTGATTACTTTCATATCTTTTGCATAGATTGTTTGTTTGTTGTATGGCAATGGAAAATCCAGATTTATCTTCTTCCTCGTCAAGGCTTAATTCTATCATTGATGATGGTTTGAGTCCGTTTTTCTTACGTCACTCAGACAGTCCAAGCCTTCTTTTCATTTCTCAACCTTTGACAGGGGACAACTATGCCTCATGGAGTCGTGCAATGATAATTGCCCTATCAGTGAAAAACAAGTTAGGGTTTATAGACGATACCATTCCACGTCCTACACCAGGTGATGCTTCTTTACTCAATGCTTGGGTTAGAAATAATAATATGGTTATCTCGTGGATCCTTAACTCTGCTTCAAAGGAGATCTCGGCTAGTGTGATTTACTTTGAATTTGCTCGAGACATTTGGATTGATCTCAAGGAGCGATATCAACAAGGAACGGGCCAACAATTTTTCAATTGAGGCATGAATTATGTAATGAAGTGCTAGGGCACGAGAAATGAAAATACGAAGAGGAAGAAATAAACTCTCTGTAGATTAACAAATCAGGAACTACAAAAATGATTACAACAAACAAGCAAGAGGTGCAGCTATATATATATAGCTTGAACACCGAACAGAAACATAGCGCTTATGCGCTAAGAACCGGACCAACTAATTAGCAAATAATGCTAACAGATAAAACAAAACATAACAGAAACATAACAGAAATAGTTATGCTTCCACACTTCCCCGCAAAGCAAACTTCTCTCTTGAGAAGGGATAGACAGCTTATGCTTCCACACTTCCCCGCAGAGCAAACTGCTCTGGAGAAGAATGGTCAGTAATCTTCAACCGATTTAAGCATGATGATATAGGAGAAAGATGTTGCTGCACAGGAGACACTTTTAGACCAAGCTTGGAACATAAAAACCAAAACCGATCTCGAGCCAGACTTTTAGTAAACATATCAGCAACCTGAAATTCTGTAGGAACATAACGAACTTCCACTTCACCATTCTCAACCTTTTCACGCACAAAATGCACATCAATCTCGATATGCTTCGTACGAGAATGAAACACAGGATTTTCAGTCATACTTTTTGCTGCTAAGTTGTCACTCCAAACCACAGATGTAGTTGGCACTGGATAGCCTAATTCAGTAAACAAAGATCTCAGCCATAATAGTTCAGTAACACCCAAAGCTATTGCTCTATACTCAGCTTCTCCAACCGATCGAGCCACTACAGATTGCTTCTTAGAGCCCCACACAATCAAGTTATTGCCAAGAAACACACTGAAACCACTAGTTGATCGCCGAGTTTCTTTGCACCCAGCATGATCGGCATCAGTGTAAACTTTTAAAGATAAATCACTGATAGATGAGGAAAACCACAAACCCAATCCAAGTGTACCTTTGATGTATCTAAGTAGCCGCTTACACGCAGTCCAGTGTTGCACTTTAGGAACAGATAAGTATTGACTAAGCTTATTAACGACAAAGGCAATGTCAGGGCGTGTATAGGTAAGATACTGAAGAGAGCCAATGAGAGTTCGATACAAAGAAGGATGAGGAAATATATCACCTTGATCAGTCAACGGAACACCTGAAACCATGGGTGTATCACAGGGTTTACAGTCTTGCATGTTGGCCTTCTTTAGTAAATCTAATCCATATTTGGATTGAGTCAAGTACAATCCACTTGAATCTCGAAAAGCCTCAAAGCCAAGAAAATAATTGACTGAACCAAGAGTTTTTAATGCAAAATGGGTGTCTAAATCAGCAATACAAGATTTAAGAGCTAGGCTGTCCGAACCAGTAAGCAATATATCATCCACATAGACCAGAATAAACAAAACATAAGATGAGGTTCTTTTAATGAATAAAGACGCATCAGATGTTGCCCTGATGAAACCCCAGCTCTGTAAAGCCATTCTCAGCTTATTATACCAAGCCCTAGGTGCTTGTTTAAGACCATACAAGGACTTTTTGAGCCGGCAAACATGGGAGGGAAACTGAGAGTTAACAAAACCTTCTGGTTGAGTCATAAACACAGATTCTGTCAAGTCTCCATTGAGAAAAGCATTGTTTACATCTACTTGCTGCACATCCCAGCCAAAAGCAACAGCTAAAGAGAATAATACTCGAATGGTGGGAGCTTTTACAACTGGACTAAATGTCTCACCATAATCGAGACCTGGATTTTGAAGAAAACCTTTGGCAACTAATCTGGCCTTGTACTTAAAAATAGTGCCATCAGCCTTATACTTGATTCTAAACACCCATTTGCAACCAATTAAATTCATATCCTTAGAAAATGGTACAAGAACCCATGTACAATTACGATGCAGAGCAGAAATTTCCTCCTTCATAGCTTGAACCCATCGTGGGTCTAAGAGAGCTTCATGAACTGAATCAGGTTCAAGTGTGCTTATTAAAGCATGAGGAACAGTAGAAAGAGTTCTGGATTTAGATCTAGTAACCATAGGATGAATAGAAGGTGCAGAAGCAAATGTGGATCTAGGTAAAGAATGTTGAGCAGGTAAAGCAGAAGAAGATGAAGAGCTGGATATGGTAGGTGAAACAGAAGAAGAAGAAGGCAAAGGAAGATTAGGAATAGGCTCCAGAGATGGTTCTACAAAAGGAGATAAAGAAGCAGGAACTGCAGAGGAAGAAATAGGGAACGAGGAAAACACAGCAGTAGATCCTCCAAGTTGAGTATCACTGGAAAGAGACTTGGAAGCAGAAGATGAAAGAAACAAAGCAGAATAAGGAAATTCAATGGGATTGAATTGGACATGTCTGGACACATAGACCCTGCCGGAAGGATGCAAGCATTTGTAACCAGCTTGAGTATGGCTATAGCCAATGAAAACACACTTAGACGTATGAAAATCAAATTTATGCTTGTTGTAGGGTCTAAGATAAGGAAAACAAGCACAACCAAAAGGTTGTAACAAAGAATAGTTGGGAGATTTATGATACAACAGTTCAAAAGGAGTTTTAAATTTGAGAGGAGAAGCAGGTAGAAGATTTATAAGGTAAACGGCAGTTTGAAAAGCTTCAACCCAAAACTTTAAGGGCATATGAGCATGAGCCAACAAAGTGAGTCCCATTTCAGCAATGTGCCTATGTTTCCTCTCAGCCACACCATTTTGTTGATGTGTATATGGACAAGTAAACCTAGGTTGAATACCTTGGCTTTGAAGATAAGGTAAGAAGGCCTTAAACTCTCCCCCATTATCTGTTTGCAATGCTCTAAGTTTGGAATTATACTGTAGTTCAGCAAACTTGTGAAAGATGACAAACACAGACAAGGCATCAGATTTCAATTTGAGGGGATATATCCATGAATACCTAGAATAGGCATCCACAAAGACAATATAATAGCGAAAACCTTCAGGAGATAAAGCTGGAGAAGGTCCCCACAAGTCGGAATACACCAATTCTAATGGTGTTTTGGCCTTAATTGCACAATCAGCAAAAGGAAGCTGATGAAGTTTTCCAAGTTTACAAGAATCACAAAAGGATAAATCAGACTTTGAAAAAGGAACATGAATTTTATTTAATACTGTTTGCAATACATTTGATGATGGATGCCCTAATTTGGCATGCCACTGTACGCTATCAGTATTACATTGAGTATTAGAAGACTGTGGCTCATGAACAAATGAGCTAGATTGGTTACAATTTGAAAGTGCTGGAACATTTGACACCAACGACACATTGGGAGAATGAGAGGGAGTGGAAATGCTGGAATCACCATGAGCAAGAGCTGGTGACAGCTGATATAATCCATCTTTAAGACCTCCCTGAAGTAGAACTCTCCCGGAAGCTTTGTCCTTAATTAAACAAGAAGTAGCATGAAATTCAGCAATGATATTGTGATCACGAGTCAGTTGTGAAACACTAAGCAAGTTCTTTTGCATGTGAGGAACATGCAAAACATTAGGTAAAGAAAGAACAGAAATAGGTTGTTGATGAGTGTATAACTGGCTGCAACCAATATTCGAGATAGGTAAAGTCTTACCATTGCCCACAGCCACTTTGTCATCACCAGTATAAGGAGCATGAATTGCAAGATTGTTGAGATTAGATGTGATATGATTTGTTGCACCAGAATCAACAAACCAGGCAGAATCTGGAATAGATGCTGAAGAATATGCTGAAGAATGAGACATATGATCAGGTTGAGAAGGAGAAAAGTGACTATAGTAAGGACCACCTGAAACTGATCCTAAATCATTCATGCAAGCTCCATTAGAACCACTAAAGGCAGCCATAAAGGCCTTAGATTCTGGCTGACCACCAGTATTATACTGAACACCACTATTAAACTGACCAAAACCTTGATTTGGCATGCGTTGAAAGTTCCTGTCAAATCTATGGTAGCATTTGTCAACAAAATGTCCCGGTTTTCCACAAAGCTGACAATAAATTCTTCTATTTGAGAATCTACCACGTCCTCTTCCTCCTCTATTAATAAAACCTCCTCCTCTAGGCATGAAGCCTCCTCTATTAGCAACAAACTCACCATTTCTAGCAGTTTGTGCAACATTAACCACTTTTGTAGAGATTGCTTCCGAATCAAAATTAGATGCAATCAAAGGTACATTCTTAGAGGACAACCTTTGCTCATGCATTAATAGCAAATACTGCACTTTCTCGATATTGATCTCATCCATTTGATAGATTATTAAGCTGACAACTGTTTCGTAATCATGATCAAGTCCGTTTAGGATAGAAAGCAGTAATTCCTTATCATCTAAAGGTTCTCCAATTGCAGCTAACGAATGTCCTATAGTTTTAATCTTGAGAACATAATCATTTATCGACATTGCACCTTTTTTAAGTGATCGGAGCTGCTGCTTTAGCTGGAAGGACTTAGCAATAGTTTGGCGAGAATAAAGATTCTCTAAGGACATCCATACCTCAGCAGACGACTCGGAGTGAATCACCTGAGCGAGAACTTCCTTTTCTATGGTGGAGAACAGCCATCCGAGCAACAGTTGATCCGATCTTATCCATGTAAGATACTCTGGATTAACGTCACTAGCCGCAACTTCATCTAACGAAGCAGAATCTGGATTCACCAGATATTTTTGTGGTGGAGAAGCCTTATTAACAAAAGGCACTAAATCAAACGCACGGAGAGTCGCAAGAATTTGCGCTTTCCAAAATATGTAATTGCTCGAATCGAGCTTGATTGGAATGAAACTGAATGCTTTAGCCACCGCAGAGAAATCAGATTGCGAGGCTAGTGATGAGGAAGAGTTACGAGGAGATGCAGAGGTAGAATTCGAATTACAGGCCATTGGCTCTGATACCATGTAATGAAGTGCTAGGGCACGAGAAATGAAAATACGAAGAGGAAGAAATAAACTCTCTGTAGATTAACAAATCAGGAACTACAAAAATGATTACAACAAACAAGCAAGAGGTGCAGCTATATATATATATAGCTTGAACACCGAACAGAAACATAGCGCTTATGCGCTAAGAACCGGACCAACTAATTAGCAAATAATGCTAACAGATAAAACAAAACATAACAGAAACATAACAGAAATAGTTATGCTTCCACAAATTAGTGAATCTATCTCAGGGTTCCATGTCTGTAAGTGCTTATTTTACAAAGATAAAGACAATATGGGATGAACTTGGTAATTTTAGGCCTACTTGTAGTTGTGCAAACTGTTCTTGTGGTGGTGTTAGGGCTTTGGCAGATCATTACTAGATGGAGTATGCTATGTCTTTTTTGATGGGCTTGAATGAGTCTTTTTCTCAAGTAAGGGCTCAATTGTTATTAATGGATCCTTTTCCCCCAATTAACAAAGTGTTTGCTTAATATCACAAGAAGAGAACCAGAGAAGTGTGGTAGGACATGTGACTAATTTTGTTTCTTTTAATGTCAAGTATGAGTTGAACAAATCTAGTCATAATAAATCTAAAAAGGAGAGACCGATATGCACGCATTGTGGATATCATGGTCATACCATAGAGAAGTGCCATAAATTGCAAGGTTATCCTCCGAGATATAAGGTGAAACAGAGGTTTCCTAATCAAAACAATACTGGTGATGCTTTTAATCAAGTAAATGTCGCTATAGTGGGCCAGGATGCTGAAAATTGTTCTAGTAGTTAGGTTGGAGACTTTGTACAAACACTGAATTCTACTCAGTATCAACACTTGCTGAGTATGTTAGAGTTCTTTTGGTGTATCAAAGATGAAGACAGAACTTGATGCTCCACAAGAGCAAGTATAAAGTAGTTGTTTTTCTATATCAGTCAGTCCAATGCTAAATAACCTTAGGTATTGGATAATAGACTCAGGAGTTACTAGTCATGTGTGCTTTAGCAAGACTGCTTTTCATTGCTTAAGGCCTATTAGTGACACATATGTTACTTTACCTTATCACTCTTAGATATCTGTGCAATTTATAGTGGATGTGAGGATTAGTCAACATTTGGTGCTAGAAAATGTGTTATTTGTGCCACAATTCAAGTTCAATTTACTTTCAGTGAGTGCTCTAGTAAGAAGGAATGCTATGAGCCTCAGTTTTTCTTCTCGTTCATGTATTGTTCAGGATGTACAACTTTCAAAGATGATTGGCAGGGGTAGGCTTCATGAAGGCCTTTATGTGCTTGATGTTGAATCTTTGACAAACTCTTTTAATGATGTCACTATGGCACATGTTGTAAGTAGAAATACTCGGCACAATAGACTTGGACATCTTTCTTTTGACAAATTGAACAAATTAAAACATTTGTTGCTGTTTGGAAATGATGGTGTTGATTCTCATTGTTCAATATGTCCTTTAGTTAAACAAAGGAGGCTGTCTTTTATTTCTCATAATCACTTATCTTAGCATGCTTTTGATCTTGTTCATTGTGACACTTGGGGTCCATATCATGTTCCTACACATGCTAGTCATAGATATTTCTTGACTTTGGTTGATGATTGCACACGATTCACTTGGGTGTTTTTAATGAGACACAAATTTGAAGCTAGAGACATAATTCCCAAGTTCTTTAATACGGTGGAAACTCAGTTTAGTGTTAACGTGAAGAAGTTTAGATTTGACAATGCACCTGAGTTGAAATTTCAAGATTATTTTGCCTCTAAGGGAGTCTTACATTAGTTTTCTTGTGTTGAGAGCCCTAAATAGAACTTTGTAGTGAAGCATCAACACCTCCTTAGTGTTGCTAGGGCACTGTTGTTTCAATCTAGATTTCTGTTCAATTTTGGGGTGAGTGCATCCTCACTGCCATTTCTTAATCAATCGTACTTCTACACCAGTATTGAATCAACAGTCTCCTTATCAACTTCTTTATCAATTACCTGAGGATTATAGTTGCTTTAGAGTGTTTGGTTGTCTTTGCTATGCCTCTACATTATTATCTCATAGAACCAAATTCTCTCCTTGAGCTGTTACTTCTGTTTTTCTTGGATATTCTCCTGGCATGAAAGGCTACAGGCTGTATAATATCGCTACTAAACAATTTTTTGTTTCTCGACATGTTGTCTTTCATGAGAATGTTTTTCCTTTTCATACCATTGACTCTTCTCATGATATGGTGGATCATTTTCCTGATTTGATTATTCCTTAGCCTCAACATCAACCTGTTATTAACCCTACTATCACCTCTTATCATGCTAATTCTTTCCTAGTTGAGATTAACACTCCTGATGTTCATGGTTCCATCTCAGGCTCTCCTTGTCCTCCTATTCCTCCTTGCAAATCTACTAGGGTCTTGAGGCCTTCTTATGTCCAAGATTTCCATTGCAATCTATTATTGCAGAGTCCTCTATCCTCTACCAAATCTTTGTATCCTCTTGACCGCTTTATTTCTTACTCAAATTTGTCTTCTTCTCATAAACATTTACTTCTTAACATTTCTTCTAATCTTGAGCCTCAAGTTTATCAAACAACAGTGCACTATAAGCACTGGAGGGATGCTACGACAACAGAGTTGGAAACTATGCATATGAATCATACTTGGATAGTTACTCCATTACCTCATGATAAGCATGCTATTGAGTGCAAATGGGTATATAAGATTAAGTATAAATTAGATGGCTCTATCGAGAGGTATAAAGCTCATCTAGTGGCAAAGGGATATAAATAACAAGAGGGGTTAGATTTTTTTGATACATTTTCCCCTGTTGTCAAGTTAGTCATTGTCAAGGTATTGTTCGCTTTAGCTGTTCATAAATGGCTCCTTATTCAACTAAATGTTAATAATGCCTTCCTCAATGGGGATCTTTTTGAGGAAGTATATATGGATCTTCCTCTTGGTTATACCCCTAAGATTGGTGCTCCACCTAAGGGGAAGCGTTTGGTGTGTAGGCTTCACAAGTCCATTTATGGGCTCAAACAGTTTTCTAGATAGTGGTTTTCTAAATTCTCTTCTGTTATTGTTGAGTATGGTTTCAATCAATCCAAGTCTAACTATTCTTTGTTTATAAAAGGTGTTGGTTCTTCCTTTGTGGTTTTACTTGTCTATATTGATGATATAATCATCACGGGTTCAGATGTTGCAACCATAGCCTATCTTAAGTCCTTTCTTTATAGTCGATTCAAGCTTAAGGATCTTGGCCGTTTGAGATATTTCCTTGGTCTTGAGATTGCATAGTCTTCTGAGCGTATTTTCTTCTCACAAAGGCACTATACCCTACAACTTCTTGAAAACACAAGTTTCTTATCTAGTAAACCTGTTGATGTTCCAATGGTTCCAAATGTAAGGTTGAGTTTTGATAAAGGTGATTTACTTGAAGATGTGTCTGCTTATAGGAGGCTTCTTTACTTAACCATTTCTCGACCGGATATCACCTTTGCTGTTCATAAGCTTAGTCAATATGTCTCTAAGCCTAGGAAGCCTCACCTCGATGCAGCCCATCATTTGCTACGATATCTTAAGGCCTCTCTCAGTCAGGGCTTGTTTTTTTCTGCTCCTTCACTGCAACTTCGAGCATTTTCTGATGCAGATTGGGGATCTTGCTTAGACACTAGAAGGTTTGTTACAGGGTTTTGTGTGTTTCTTGGTGATTCATTGATATCTTGGAAGGCTAAGAAGCAGACCACAGTCTCTCGATCATCTACTGAAGTTGAGTATCGGGCTCTTGCATCTACTGTTAGTGAAATTGTTTGGTTACACCAACTTTTATTTGATTTCCAGATTTCTACTATAACTCCTACTCTCTTGTTTTGTGATAATCAGGCTATGATTCATATAGCTTCTAATCTAGTTTTCCATGAGCGCACCAAGCATATTGAATTGGATTGTCATTTTGTTAGGGATAAGTTGCAGGCAGGTCTGTTTAAGCTGCTACCTATTTGATCCGTTCATCAGCTAGCAGATCTTTTTACCAAGCTGTTACCAATTTCTCAATTGCAGTCTTTGTTAGCCAAGATGGCTGTGCTTGATGTTCACAGTCCATCTTGAGGGGGAGTATTATATGTGATTGTATTTTTCAATTCATTTTCTTTGTATTTTGTTTGCTGTATTGCTAGTTTGATGGCATTTTTGTAATTTTGTTGCTGTTTGCTGTATTGCTAGTTAGATGGCATTTTTGTAATTGGACCTATAGAATTTGCTTTAATATCTAAGCTCTAAATGAATGGAAGGATCGAAGAGGCATTTTTACATCTTGTCCTTCTTGTCTCGTAACACAATCCTTCCTGTTGCACCTAGGGCCTGAGAACTACTTAATCCAATCACAAAGAAGCAACCTTACCATTGCTACCAAATCTCGTCCTCATAGTTGCTACCACATGGCACAAACAAAAAATCAAATTTATTTCAGTTTAAGCCCATGGATTGAACAGGTTATTAGAGAAAGATTCCAACTATGTGATGTATTTAGGATTCACATACTGTTAAAATCATCATTGATTACTCATTTTAAAATAATTGTCTTGACTAAATGATTAAATTTATTTCAACAGCTCCCAGCACAAAACCAAGCTTGATCTATTTCTAATCTATCAAGCATTGTAGCATCCCAATTCTTTTTTTTTTTTTCAATTTATGTACAAAATATAATTGTAGCGGACCCCACATAGTGGGATAATGGCTTAATATGTTGTTGTTCACGAAGAAAAATGGAATTGTCCCATGCAGAAACAGTATGCCACCAGTTATAGCAAATGTGCTATAAAAAGTTTGAAAATTTGTAGTCAAGTCATTTTTTATTTGATAGGTAACTTATAGGGCTAATGTGAATGCAGCCTCAGCAACTAAGTCCCATAAGGAATATTTCTGGATCAGTATATTGATGAGCAATGAGCAATTTCAAGTAAGATAAATGAAAATTAGGTTAAGACTAAATAAAGAAAAGAAAAACATTTCAGTTAGAAGCAAACCATCCAATCTCATTGCGGCATTCATAGTTTTTTATTGTTTCTTCCAGTTCAAGGGCCTCCATGACACATGTCATATACTCACTGCAAAGTGCAAAACCACAAATTAGTTATAGATAAAATAGGTAACGAATAATGTACCAACTCACTATTGGGACAATGATGGAATCAAAAAGTTAATGTTACCAACGATGGGGATAAAATCTTATAAAATGGACCCCTGAGGTTTTACTAAATTACAGTGCATACCCCCAACCTTTTGGAAATACAACTTGCCCTCCATCAAATGAATGTTAAGGAACTTGTTACAATTACAATTTTGCCCCTGAAATATTAAATTCTCTCTAAGCAAGATATACAACCAAAAATGCGAAGAAAATGAGGATGGAGCAAAAAACTATGGAATTTAAAAACTAGTGATTTTTGTCATTGTGGATGAAAAGGGAAGCAAAAAGTAAGCGGAAATTATCATGACCCTAGGAGCAAACTGGTAGGAGCACATGAGTGTTATTAGGAATTTAGTTAGCAGCTAGTTATGCCTATAAAATGCCTACTTGTAAGAGGATGAAAGGTACGTGTGAAATGATATTGAAATCCTTTCCCCTCTAATGCTCTCTATTCCCCTCTTGGTTCTCTCTAATTTCTCCCTCCCTTTCTGCTAATTTCTTTCCCTCCAATTCTCTCATTTTGATTTTCTCCCTAATTCCAATCTCAACCCTAGGTAACCTTAGGAATGTGATAGAAATGTCTAAAATAATGCTCAAAATTTTATTGGTTTATCAAAGTGCCTTTTTCATAAATTGATAAAAGTTGGGGAGGGGAGAGGGGGGGGGGGGGGGAAGACATTCATGTTTTCATAAAACCTCAAGGGTGCCTAGTGATTCTTGTCATTGTAACTTAAAATTGAGTAAATTACAATAATCACCCCTATGGTTTGTTGTAAATGCGAAAAGTACACCTAACATTTTTGAAATGATAGAGACCACCCCTGCCACTAAAAGCCAATATAAATTGAGCATTTTACCCTAGTTCTCTCCTCTCCCCTCTCAAACTATATATATTATTTGAAAAAAATATATTGAAAATTTAATTCTAAACTAAATATATATTTTTCTAAAAATATATCTTAATATAGAAAATATTATATACATTATATTTATATGAAAATTGTTGAGAATTCATATTAGTTTGATTGTATTAGGTGCTTTATATATATATATATATATATACTTTTTTTTTTTTTATGACCCGAGTGTTCGAGCTTCGCTCGACTAATCCTAGAGAAAGCAGCCTTCCCCCTTGGTTCGCCCTCCGGGTAAATCCGGATGCAGTCATGACCTATATACACTTGGAGTGGACTTTGGGGAAATAGCTACCCTTTCCGTGGACCCCACCTTTACATGGGTGACTTGCTTTCTAACCTTACTGTTACCTTCCAACTAATTATGTCTTCCAAGATGCCACAAGGATTCAAACCACCAATGCTCCTAGTATCTTCCTTGTACTTAACCGCTGCGCCATGCCTGTGGGGGCAGGTGCTGTATATATTAGTTGTACCTTGTATCAAACTTAGGTAATTTGTACATAGCAGTTACAGTATTTTAATATAAATACTTGTAACCCCAGATCAATAGAATTGATTCAATTTTTCCCTCCAATCTCTCTTTTCCCTCTCTTCCTTTTCTCTCAGTTTTGTATATCATTTCACATGGTATCAGAACCATTGAGAGGTGAATCTGAAGAATGGGAGCAGATTTGATGTAAAATCAAACATCAAATTTTGTCTTGGCCTAGCTGCGATCTGTGTCCTCTTGGTTTGAGGTTTTTTTCATCCATTGAATCTCTTGATCTGGATCTGGCAATCTGGTCTTGGTGTTCCTGAAGCTGCAATCTGGTATTCTGGTGTTCAGGTGCTGTCTTCTTGTGTTGTTTGTTGAAACTAGGGTTTATACAACATGTCTGGTCCAGAGATAATCTCCAATACTTCTGTTGTTGCTCTAAGCATATCCGGTACTCCTGTGATTACAACTGAAAAACTGAATGGGAAAAATTATTTTCCCTAGTCAACTTTAGTTAAAATGTGGTTTCAAGGCCAGGGGGATAGTGATAATCTAACTAAGAAATTGAGTGAGAGAGCACAGAATGATAGGATATTATGGGATAAAGTTGATGCGCAGCTTGTTTCTTTGTTGTGGCAGTCTGCAATCTGCTATGATAGAAGACCCATACAATTCCGTTACCAAAGACGGAATAAGCAGGGGCAGAATGGTGATAAGGGGAAGGGAGAAAGCAACACAAGTGGTTAAAGGGCAATATGGGTAGAGCAAAGCAGGTGGCATGTGTGGACAACAGAATCGGTTAGAGGAGCATAGGTGGAACAACATATAAATAGGAAAGATAGTAGAATAGAGAGGGAGTTTTTTGGAGTAGTGGAGATATTGGGAGAGTGTGGACCTCTTGAAAGTCCATTTTCCTTTTCATTTACTTAATTTTTCAGTTGTAATTCTCTCCATTTTCAATGAACCAAGATAGATTATCTTCAATAATCTATCATTTGGTATTAGAGCCGCAAAGTCGATCCCCATGGTGTACCTTAGTGATCAAGTAAGAGACCTGGAAGGGCGGATAGATGGGTTGTACAGTGGGCTAGACTCGCTAAAGTTGGAAGTGCAGAAGGTGAGAGGAATTGAGAAAAATATGGCCACTATGATGGATTAGTTCGCTCTCCTAATGGCGCAATGGGATGAATAGGAGCGAGGGAGAAAAGAGAAGCGGGAGGGGACAGAGCTGTCGCGGGGTTCCTCTTCGTTCATGGAGGGAACGCCGGAAATGAGAATGGGTAGAGGCGATAGGGATGGAGTCGAAGGGACAGGAACGCCTGGAAATGCTAATCTTCGAGAGAGGATCCGGATGGTTGGATTTTCAGGGCTGAAAAGTATTTCATCGTCAACCAGTTGACAGAGCTGGAGAAGTTGGAATCAGTAGCCCTCTATTTTGATGGGCCAGCACTCGCATGGTTTCAATGGGAACAAAGGCAGAGGCAGGTGCGGAGTTGGGAAGAACTTAAAGTGATGCTAAGAAGCCGATTTAGGTCCACGCATGAGGGGACCCTAGAGGAGAGATTCCTTGCCCTTCGGCAGTGGGGATCGATTAAAGAGTACTGCCTTTGCTTCGAGACATTGGCTTCACCTCTCGAAGGCATGCCGGAGGCCTTGTTGGAGGGCCAATTCATTAATGGGTTGAAGCTGAAAATCATAGCGGAACTGAGAATGCTAAGGCCGAATGGATTGGATCAGCTAATGGAAGTGGCCCAACGAATTGAGGAAAGAAACATGGTCGTTAGAGGAGGCTCCTTAGGAAGTGGTTAGAACAGGGGAACGACTCACTTCAACCCATTTCCGAACCACCACCGATTGGTGAGCACGGCTGCCCCACTAGCATCGCCAAAGTTAGCAACAACCAATGCGGTTGTGCTGCACCGGAATCTGGTTGCTAGTAAGGGGAGTAATCCGCCTTTCAAGAGACTTAGTGAGGCAGATTTGAAGGTCAAAAGGGAGAAGGGGTTGTGCTTTAGATGTGATGAGAAATATTCTATTGGGCGTCGTTGCAAAAACAGGGAGTTGCAAGTCATGGTGATTTATGATGAAGAGAAGGAAGAGCTGGGGGAAGAAGAGGAGACGAAAGGAGGGGGTGAATGGGAGGTGTAGGAGGCTAAGGGAGAGGTGATAGAATTGTCTATGAATTCGGTGGTGGGGCTTACCCCACCCCAAACCATGAAGGTGTGAGGGTAGATTGCTAGCCAAGAGGTCGTGGTACTTATAGATAGTGGAGCTACTCATAACTTCATTGCAACTGAGCTGGTACAAACACTGAGATTGCCAAGGTTAGAGACAGCAGGCTACGGAGTGATTATGGGTACGGGGATTGTTGTGTAGGGCGCCGGGATTTGTAAGAGGGTACTTCTTTCTCTTCAAAACTTGGAGATAGTCGAGGACTTTCTTCCCTTGGAGCTGGGTAGCTCGGATGTCATCCTAAGAATGAAATGGTTGGCAACCTTGGGCAAGGTACAAGTTGATTGGAAGTCCCTAACTATGAGATTCAATGCAGGAGGGATGATGGTTACGTTGCAAGGGGATCCAAGTTTAAGCAAGACCCTTGTCACATTAAAGGCCATGATGAAAGCACTAAAGGACAGCGGGGAAGGTGTGCTTCTTGAGTTAGGGTGTCTTTCGGCAAATTGTGGGGAGTTCACTGCGGTCGCACAGGGCGGTATCTAGCAGGTGCTAGCTGAGTTCAGTGAAGTATTTAATGATCTCGAAAGGCTGCCACCAAGAAGGACACGGGAACATGCTATCAACTTACACCTGCGAGTTGCCTCAGTAAGCGTAAGGCCTTATCACTACCCCTATGTTCAAAAAAATGAAATTGAGAGGCTAGTACGAGAGATGCTTGTTGCAGGGATTATTAGACCTAATACTAGTCCCTTTTCCAGCCCTGTCTTGTTGATTAAAAATAAGGACGGGGGATGGAGATTTTGTGTAGATTACCGATCCTTGAATAAAGTAACGGTGTTGGATAAATTTCCTATTCTAGTGATTGATGAGTTGTTAGATGAACTGCATGGGACCACGGTGTTTTCAAAGCTGGACTTGAAGGCCGATTACCATCAGATTAGAGTTAAGGAAGAAGATGTGCCAAAGACGGCATTCCGTACTCACGAGGGGCACTACGAGTTTTTGGTCATGCCCTTCGAGTTGACCAATGCATCAGCAACATTTCAGTCCCTCATGAATGAGATCTTCAAAGGTCAGTTGAGAAGATCCGTGTTGGTTTTTTTTTTATGATATTTTGGTATTTAGCAAGGACTTGGGGGCACATGAGCAGCATTTGAAGGAGGTGCTAAAGGTGTTGGCTGAAAACCAACTCTACGCAAACAGAAAAAAATGTCAGTTTGGATAGCAGGAAGTGGAGTACTTGGGCCATGTCATCTCACGCGAAGGGGTGGCTGTTGACCAGTCCAAAGTTAAGGCCATGCTTGAGTGGCCAGTAAAGGAACTATGAGGGTTTTTAGGGCTGCCAGGGTATTATAGACGGTTTGTGAAAGATTATGAGAAGTTGGTTTGACCTCTCACGGAAAAACTACGAAAGAACGGGTTCGATTGGGATGAAATAGCTGAGGAGGCTTTCTAGAAATTGAAGGAAGCTATGACCTCCTTACCAGTGTTGGCATTACCAGATTTTACTAAACAATTTGAGGTGGAAACGAATGCGTCCGGATTAGGTTTAGGGCCTGTTTTGATAGAAGAGCATTGCCCCGTTGCCTTTTATAGCCATGCACTTAATCCTAATGGCTGCAACAAGTCGGTGTATGAGCGGGAGTTAATGGCAATAGTGTTGGTTGTCCAAAAATGGAGGCACTATTTATTGGGCCGGAAGTTTATCATATGCACCGATCAGAGGAGCTTGAAGTTTCTAATGGAGCAAAGATTGGTGAGTCCTGAACACCAAAAATGGTTGTTGAAACTGATGGGCTATTAGTTTGGCATCCAATATCGGCCTGGGTGGGAGAACAAGGCAACAGATGCCCTCTCTAGGATCAATCACTCAGCCGGTCTTTTTGCAATAACAGTTCCTAAGGTTATTCAACTTGAATAGCTGGCTAAGGAAGTGAAGGCAGATGTGGATTTGCAAAAATTGATCCAAGAAATACAACGAGATCCATCGGCCAAGCCCGACTATCAGTGGGCCAATAATAAACTCTTATTTAAGGGCAGATTATATTTGCCTAAGGGATCGACTTTGATTCCTATATTCCTCCAAGAGGGGCACGATGGGAGTTCAAGCAGGTATTCAGGGTTCTTGAAGACATACAAGAGGATAGCAACGAATGTGTACTGGGTTGGAATAAAGGGGGATATCCATCGCTATGTGAACCAATGTGCCATCTGCAAGCAGCACAAATACCAAGCCTTATCACCGGGAGGCCTTTTGCAGCCACTCCCTATTCCGGGTCAAGTATGGGAAGATATAGCTATGGATTTTATTGAAGGGTTGCCTAAATCCGAAAATATGGACATGATATTGGTTGTGGTGGATAGATTGAGCAAATATAGACATTTCATAGGACTCAAACACCCTTTTACTGCTAGCAGTGTGGCTACGATTTTTGTGAAGGAGGTGATACGCCTACATGGGGTGCCTCGATCTATTATGTTTGACAGGGACAAGGTCTTCATGAGCCATTTTTGGGAAGAATTATTTCGCCTCCAGGGTACAAAGCTATGCAGAAGTATGGCTTACCACCCCCAATCGGATGGGCAGACGAAAGTACTAAACCGGACACTAGAAACCTACCTACGATGCTTTGCATCAAGAAAACCAAAGGCTTGGTTCAGCTGGCTACCATGGGCAGAGTTATGGTATAACACTTCTCACTACACGGCTTCCAAACTTACTCCCTTCCAAGTGGTTTATGGACAGGAGCCACCGGGGTTATTGAGGTTCGAAAGGGGTTCTACCCCAGTATCGGCAGTGGAGTAGCAATTGGTTGCGAGGGATCAGATGTTGGACGAACTAAAGGCTCAATTGTTGCGGGCTCAAGCTTAGATGAAGGAAAGGGCAGATGGGAAAAGGCGGGATGTTCAGTTTGAAGTGGGAGACATGGTTTACTTGAAGATCAGACCCTATCGCTGCAAGTCGCTAGCTGCACGTCCACATGAAAAGCTAGCACCTCGATTTTATGGCCCATTTGCTGTGGAGAAGAAGATTGGGCAAGTCGCTTACAAGTTGCCCTTGCCTGCGACTTGCAGCATTCATCCCATCTTCCATGTGTCCCAATTACGCAAGGCCAACGGTATACTCACCGCCCTAACTAATATACCTAGCCAGCTCAGTGAAGAACTAGAGATGTTAGTGGAACCAGAGGTTGTTATTAGAGTAAGGCTGGGAACGGGTAAGAACCTAAGAGGCTTGGATGTACTCATTCAGTGGAAAGGCCTACCACCTTTGGAAGCCACTTGGGAATCCTATGACATGCTCTAGCAACAATTCCTTGATTTCCACCTTGAGGACAAGGTGAGTTCTATGGGGGGGGAGGCATTGATAGAAGACCCATACAATTCCGTTACCAAAGACGGAATAAGTAGGGGCAGAATAATGATAAGGGGGAAGGGAGAAAGCAACAAAAGTGGTTAAAGGGCAATATGGGTAGAGCAAAGCAGGTGGCATGTGTGGACAACAGAATCGGTTAGAGGAGCATAGCTGGAACAACATAAAAATAGGAAAGATAGTAGAATAGAGAGGGAGTTTTTGGGAGTTGTGGAGATATTGGGAGAGTGTGGACCTCTCGAAAGTCCATTTTCCTTTTCATTTACTTAATTTTTCAGTTGTAATTCTCTCCATTTTCAGTGAACCAAGATAGATTATCTTCAATAATCTATCAGACAGATTTCATTATCATTCTGCCAATCACTGAAAATGTTGCTGAACAGCATGTCCAACATGATAAACTGTTCATGATGCTTACATTGTCAGGATTGGGACCTGATTTGGAGTGTTAGGACACAAATCCTCAGTGGACCTGTCATTCCTAACATGGAAGAAGTGTTTGGAAGGCTGTTGCGTAGCACTCAAGACTTTTCTGGCCCTGATTCAGCAGCTGAGGGGTCTTCATGGTTTCTCAAGTTGCATCCTTTGGTACTGAGTCCAAAAATAAGCAGCCACAGTGTTAAAAGGTTTGCCTAAGATTAGTCTTAAGGCTTGGAAGATAGAAAGGATTCAGAAAGGAAGCAAGGCAATGGTCGTTTGTGTTAAGTAGCTGTTAGGTTGATTGTAATGGTAACTGCCTTTTATATATAAGGCGGTTTACCGGTTATTATAACTCCTTATAACTCCCACCTCTATGTTCTATAAATAGAGGGCCAAGAGGGGTCATTTAGACGACTGAATTCATTCTATATCTTGAGAGAGATTGTGCGCTGTGTGTGTGAGAGAAAAGTGAATTGTTGTGCTTAGTAATCTCCTGTAGATCAGCTTGTGTATGGGGCCGTGAGGACAGTGCTTGTATTATCTCTTTGTTTTTCCAAGATAGTAGAACCAAAGCCTCATTAGTGTGGACGTAGGGTCTTCCCAATTAATAAGAGATCTGAACCAAGATAAATCCTTGGTGTATTGGGTGTGATTGTGTGAGTTTCTTTTTCTATTTAATTCTGTCAAAACTGTGTAGAGGATTGGTGTCTGAGTGCAAGTGTGAGAAGCGGAAATTGTGGCAACACACAACATGATGGAAAAGGGGGAAAACGACCTTTTCGCTCATATTGTGGCAAACCAGGTCATTAAAAGAGACCTATTATGTGTTACATGGTCGTCCACCTAAAGCAAATGTGGCTTCTATGGATGATACCACCAACCAGCTGACAGCAGATTCTGTTTCTAACTCAGTTTCAGCTAGACAAGGTGTTATTTCAGGGTCAAGTGCTGTTTCTCAGCTTATCGCCCTGATATTTTAGGGTCAGGTGCTGTTTCTCAGCTTATTGCCAGGGAGGAGGTTAGCTGAATTTTGCCAGTTCCAAACAACTAAGCAGGCATTTATTTCCATAGTTTCAGTTGCACAAGCTGCAGGTTCTGTTACTTTCCTAGTAGCAGGTTCTTCTTCTTCTGCTTGTGTATCTAAAAAAAAAAAAAAACTTTCCTAGTAGCAGGTTCTTCTTCTTCTGCTTGTGTATCTAAAAAAAAAAAAAAACCGCTCCGACAGCCCTTGTCGGAGCAAAAACTCAAGAGGAACCTCAGCAAGTCCCTGGGTTCATCTAGGATGAATTGCTGAGAGAGAGAGAGAGAGGTGTCAAGCAACAATTCTTCATTGTTTCTTTGGATATGGAAATTGGCAATAAGTCCAATCTGACTCTCAAAATTGCTAGAGAGAGTTCGATTGTGGAAAGTTGGAAACCAATGCCGAGTTCATTTGTTCATCAACCCAACTGGGTTTTGCTGGTTCATATGCAACAGATTCGCCGCATAACCCCTAGTGAGGCATTGCCAAGGAGAGAGAGAGGAGGTTGAAGTTGCTGCCATTGCCACCACAGCCATTGGCCAAAGAAGATGAGGAGAGAGCAAAGTGAGGGAAGACAGAGAAAGTAAGATGAGGAAAAGATAGTAGATGGGGGTATTTTGGCATTTTAAAAATTCTAACAGCTATTATCTAATGATAGGAGAGAAAGTGAAGCAAGGGTTGTAAAGTCAAAGGGAGGTTAATGCTATTTTTAGAAATGGTTGCCAAGATCACGGTATGGGCAATGTTTTCAAAAGCGCCAAGTGCAATTAAGCAAAGAAGAACTACAGAGCTTAAGCGAAAATGAAGTCGCGCTTAAGTGAAGTGAAGTGCACACTTAAGCAAAGTGAAGTGCACATAAACAAAATAAAGAATATAAATTTTTAGAACCATCAAAAATATAAATTATTAAAAAAAACTAAATAAGAATAAGGACTGCAAATTCAACAAAAGATGAGATTATTTTTCATTTATATTTTATACTCGTTTATAAGTTCATACAATCATAGCAAAAAAACATAAGGAAAAAAAATCATCCCTAATTTACAACAATTCCGGATCAATCAAACCCCTAATTTACAAAAATCGCCAATCAATCAATAATCTCTAATTTACAGCAATCATGAATAACTTAGCAATCCCTAATTTAAACCTAATTACATCTTCCTTCAATATTTATTGCTTGGTAAATATTGCTGAGTCTTCTTTTTTTCTTTTTTAATGTATATATCATTCTATTCAGATCTTTTTAAGATCTGGAAAACGACTTTTTTTGGTAAGGTTTCCCACAAGCAGCCACACTATTGCAAAAATTTAAACAAATCTAACCATTCATATTGCCTTATAATAAAAATAAAGAGCATATTTCTAAAGCGTGCTTTTAAGCGCTTCAAAGCTTACGTAAAAGCACTTCAAACAAGTGCTCTTTAATTGTGCTTAGCTAAAGTCGTTGAGCTTCACACGCAAAAAGCCCTAAGCATGCTACGTTTTGCACTTAAAGCACGCTTTTTTAAACACTAGGTACAGGCTATGTAACTTAGTATAATAGGTGACACGTGGAGGTTAGACTTGGTTGGTATGCTATTCGGGGTTATCATACGCTTTGAATATTTACTCAAGCTAACTCCTCTAGCATTTGAATCAAGAGGCTTCAAAAGTTCTGAAAATTGAGTCAAATTAAAAAAAAAAAAAAAAAAGCAGTTGGGACTACAGTACAGGTAATATAAACATGCAACACAAGTACAGGCCAGAGCAAGCATAAGCTGTACAAATTTCATACCAAGAAACTGCAACAGAACTTTTAGTTTATTTTTAAGTTGACCAATTTACCTTTTGTATCGATAATACTCTTCTCTAGCTCCCCTCAGATGACGCCTAAGCATTGCCATTGATTTCTCATCTGCATCGTGGTCCATATCATTTTCCCCTAATCGCCCCCCTTGCGGATTGAAGGACGGATCTTCCCCAAACTGGTAGGTAGATATTGGTATTAATATGTTGCTTGGTGCTATGTTTGTAAAAATATACAAGAAGCAGTACCATTTGAACTAACATGTTATCAATAACATCCATGTAAGATCTCAATGGATCACGCTTGGACATCTGCTTGGAAGTTGCCTGGGCCACCTAATATACAAAATAATTACTAAAACTGAGTAGACAAGCAATCAGTATTTTCCACTATAAATTCAACTGTGCAATTGACATATGCAACATTCACCAATCTAGCTCATCTACAACCAACAGCAAGCAATTGAAAGTAGGTTGAAAGATTAGAGAAAGACAAGGATTCTTTGTCAATGAAAATGCAGGTGATTGGTCGTTGCCCAACCAAATTCTCTGAACAGATTTTGATTAAACAGCATGTCATGTGGGCATTGTATTCTCTTCTCAGAATTAATGAACCTAGGAAAGCATGAAAATCTCTGTTATCCAGTAATCACACAGCTACATGACTATGAAACAATGCTTTCTATGCCACGGATCATAAAAACATTGGCAAGAGCCACTACCTTATCTTAAGAGAGGAGAAAAGGTGCATTGTACTTTTACTATAAACTCCTTTCTGCAAATCTCAGGTGCTAATCACATATCCGAATTTACACAGTTGTTTATTTTTATTTTATTTTATTTTTTTCAATTTCTGAGGCAATACATTGTCATGTCTAAACTGACATTATCATCTCTCATGCAAAAATGTCCATGAACCAGAAGCCATCAATGTTCTGTCTTCTCTGATTCAGATTTCAGTTTGTTTATGGTGCAAAACATCCATAAAAAACTAAAAAACTCTTGTAAATCAAATATGAAAAGACGTTTCCAACTGATATAATCACAAGCACTTACTACAATGGCATCTGATAATTTTTGATGGGCAGCATCAAGTTTCACAGCCATTTTTGATATTTTATGAGAAAGAACCTTCTGCCGAGTTGTCCAATCAGCATTTTTCCAGATGCTCTTTGGAATTTCACTCAAACCAAAACCAAGAAGAAATGCTCCAGTAACAAGTCCAAAGGTATTTGAGTATGCCATGGCTAAACCCAATACACCGTTACTCCTGTCGACAAAGGCATCAAGTAACAAATATAAAAAAGCAGTGGATAGAAGAGGGGGCACTGATAATAAAACAATCAACGAGGTGAGGATCTTAGTCTTGTTTTCATGTTGTATCGGTTGGTTTCACAATATTAACTATGTGATGAAATACAACCATATCAATTATTTTCATTCACCACCATCTCATAAAACTTTTACATATGAAATTGGCGTTGAAATTTTATCTCATCATTCCCTCACAGGAGGGTTGCATCAGAAAGGACATCCAGTTAAAATTTTTCCACATTGTTCTTTTGCACAGATTTGTACAGTCAATGTGATCTTTAGCAGTCAATTGACATTTTGAATGCCATGCAACCTAACTTGTTTAGGATAATGTGTAGTTGAGGATGATCATGATTAACAGGGTGAAGATCTATACAAAAAAATAGCACTTCGATCAGCATCCACTGACAATAAATTTTACTTGTATGCACCTACTTCATTTTGGATCCCATGCTTCTCGACAACAAATTATGTCCAGCTTGACCAAATTCAACCACCCCGTCACCCAGTTTGAAGGAAGATATCAGTGATCCCTAGATTCAGCTAAACACTTGGAGAAAACAATTGAGAACTCTTAACAAATTGGACCAAATACTATGAGAAATTAAATGTACATCTTTCCAGCATGATAAATTGTAGCTGGTATAGAGAACAGGATGAATTGTCTTTACCCCAAGGTATCTAAAACTGCCCTAGTCAGATACCAATAGCTTTGTGAGATAAGCATTTGTGTACAGTAAAGTGCTTTCACTGCTAAAGAGCCTTAGAGAATCCAAAAGTACTGCTCCTGCCCATCAAATATAGTCTTCACCATCAGAAGCCAAACAAAATTACCAGGTCAGGGAATCCATATGCACCATACCCAGGAACTCCCATCTACCTCGTGATATGACCCATTAGTAACATCGGAGCTATGTCTCAACTCTAGATAGATATCACACAGATGAGTGTGAAGTTGACCACATCTTATTTCTTCTTCTTTTTTTTTTTTTTTTAATGGGCAAATAGCAAAAAAACCCAAACCTTTTTGTGAATTTGCAAATTTATCCAAACACCTCAATTTTGGCAATTGTATCCCAATTGGCTCAATTGGGTGCAATTTTATCCAACACTTGAAATCAATTTGAGAGATATGTGTCATTGTTAACGTGGCAAACCACCTGTCATAAAAAAAAAAAAAAATGAGTGGGACCCACATATACAATTTTCACCCAAATTGATTTCAGGTGTTTGACAAAATTGCACCCAATTGAAATACAATTGTCAAAATTGAAACATTTGGATAAATTTGCAAATTCGCAAAAATATTTGGGTTTTTTTTTGCTATTTGCCCCTTTTTTAATCATTATTAGAATCTTTCTTTTAATTCCATCCACCGAGTGCAAATATCCTTCTCCCTCTATTACTTTCACCTTTCTATTCCTCAAACTGTTTCTTCCTTTAAAGCACCACAAGAGGGAAAGGAAAATCTTGATTTTCTCTTCTAGTGCTGCTCATTGCTTTCATTTGTGTAAATAAACATGGATGTGGATGGGCTTCTCCCTATCTTTCCAATATAAATTTTTGTATTACTCAATTCAAAGAAACTGCAGGCATACTGTTAAATATTACAGGAGCTCATTTGCAGAGAAAAGAACAAGAACTGCTATAAATTGTAACACCTTGAGGCCAAATTTGATAAAGAAAATTATCGCATAATGGGATCTCAATAAATTCCCATGAGGAGGAAGATCTAGTTAAAACTAACAGTTTCTGATAGTGTGATAATTTATGCATGTCTATGTTGAGCCCTTAATCTATCTAATACCATTCATTAATGAAATCCAATTTCACAAATTAAGTTGAGAGTGATTCAATACCATTTCATCAGACATAACTGGAAAACAAATAGATGCAGCTCGCAAACTGAGCCATGTTACCACATGCAGAAAGATGCAGACGCACAGACAGGCCATAACAGAAGCAAATGGATTTACAATAAAGAATAACAAGTTTAAGAGGAAGAGAAACTAACCAACTTTTACCCATCATGGTGAGAAGAATAAGTCCTAAAAGACCAACTAACCCCACAACTAAATAGAACATCAGGTTTGCATGTATGCTAGTCTTCAATTTCTCTGTCACCGTAAAGTCTCCAGCATCTTCATAACCTTGGATAAGGGGCACCACAGCCCTGTATGGTTCCAAATGGATCAGGGTAAGCCATCTATGGGCTATGAAACCAATAATAGGTTTTTACATATATATGGAGCGAGAAAGAGAGCTTGTCAGAGCATATAACAAAAACAACCTATATACCCAACGATAGTGTATGTGCATGTAGCCTTATCCCATCACAAAAAAGCCCAACAACTATGCACCACATGTTTAGTCTTTGTTATGGAGTTTGGTATAAGATATCCCTACCCCATCTATTCTAGAACAATAAATGATCTCTTTAAATGCATCGTAACACCTTGAGGCAATATATACAGCCAAAAAAAATTGAACAAATCTTGTGCAAATCATAAAATTCTACCTTGGAAAATCACAATTCTATATAAGAAAAGGAGAAAAAATATGATATAGATATCTGATTGATATAGATTAACCAAATATGTATTGATATTGGCATGTCTTGTATGAGTTACGCATTTCAATGACTTCATATCTGCATCTTAAGTCACCATTGAAGTGTAATATGTAAGCTTCAAAGAGATTCCAGCAAATAATTTTTGTTTGAACTCTGATCATGTTCAGCAAAGCGAACCAGTGCACTAAGTAAAGAAGCAACACAAACTTAGAAGCAGTCTACAGAGATATGTGTGACATACCAAGTAAGCAAAAATGTACTCCAATATGACCAGCTCCAAAAGAAAGCAATGCCTCCATTCTGTAAGCCAATTATTGTCTGTTCAACAACAAGAAGAATGTAAATGTCAATATAACAGATAAACATGATATAAAGTGGAAGAGTGAAACAAGTCAAAATAATAGAACGTAATTGGTTTGGATAGGCAGCCAGCTGTATGAAACACAGACCTTATGTACATGTGCAAGTTAATATGCGAAATGTTTGCTTTGAATATGCTTGAAAACGCTTTCATGTGAAGGCATGCTCATGTGTTTAATGCTTTGAAAAGTTAAATGAGATTTCATGAAACCATGGCCATGTGTAAGGGGAGAGAGCATAAGCACCCAACTCACTGTCCATGAAGCATGGACAAAAACACGGGACATGCCATTTTCCAAAAAAGTACCAAAACTTCATTCCAAACTCATAAATATGCATTTAAGATTCATAATCCAATATTCCAAATGAATAAGTCTAATAAAATAGTAATCCAAGATTCCAAACTCATAAAGTATGCATTTAGCATTAGAAGAAGAATCTGTCTCCAGCAATCTATATCAAGAAGAATCCAGTTGCCACTGGCCAACAGGCTTCAACATGAAGACTGAAGAGAAGAGTGAAGGTAAATAGTCATCCACTCCCTGACAGGGTTTTGACATGCAAAGAGAGAACTGAAGAGTCAAGCAACCAAATCGTTAAACCCCCAATCTCTTGCAAGGAAGTTGGAATGACGAAGTGTCCCTAGAGGGGGCACACGTCCCCTCCCATGTCAATTTAAGACAATAAAAAAAGTGTCGGACAAACTACGTGAGTGTCTTTGACATGTATCACTGTGTCCAACATGCCCTAGGGGCCTGTTCTTGCTTTATAACTTGCCAATGGTGGATTCCAATTATGCTGCCAAAGGTGGACCAAATTTGGCATGGGTATTTGCCTAAAATGGATGTAGTGTATGATGAGCCCCTCCCAAGAGATTAGTATAGTTTGAACATGCATGTGAGATAGCATGATATATGCTGCATTCAAGAATATGAGCACAGAAATGGCATTTTCTCTACATGCATAAATGTTTCATCAAACCCCTTGTTGAGCTTCACCACTCACCTTGCATATTCAAATATGTTCAAGTCAAGAAGCAGGAACGTCAAAAGGAAAGGCTCTCGTCAATGACTAAATTTGTATCGAAAGTTGATATTTTTGTTAGTGTTGCATAGCAAAAGAAAGATATGAAATGGTTTATTTTTATCAGTGTTTTAAAAAGCAGGCTCTAAGAGCAAAGGGCAAAGGGCCGCATGTTCAGAGCTTTGTGTGTGTGAAGCTCAGCAACTTTAGCTGAGAGCGATTGAAGCATGCTTAAGTTGCCCTTTTACCTAAGATGTGAAGCTCTAGAAAGCACACTTTTAATATGGATGGTTGGATTTGTTTAAATTTCTGTTATGGGGTGGCTGCTTGTATGGAATTCTTACCCAAAAAAAAAGCTGTATTAGATCTTAAAAAGATCTGAATACAATCAGATACATATTTAAAAAAAATGAAGACTGCAGATTCCCAAAAAAGCCAAGACTTCTAATGGAAAACTTTTCATCTCCTCAATGAAGACTTCAACATATTTAATGCACACAAGTAAATGGGTCTAAAATATAAATGAAAAATGGTATCTCATCATGATTACCTTTTTAATAGTTCATATTTTTATGATTATAAAAGTTTTATACTCTTTAAGCTTATTTATGTTAGCTTCACTTCACTTAAACATGCACTTAGCTTTGCGATTTACACTTAAGCTCTATAGGCCTTTTGTGCTTAGCACTTTTGAAAATACTACTACGGAAAATGAAAACAGAAGATTTTATAAAAAAAGATTGGAGATTAAAAAACTGGAAATCATGCAACTAATAAGCCCCATAGTGTCTTAAGAGAATTAAGGGGTAGATATGTCAAAATCTAATAGCACGGTGAGAATTAGGCTTCTATGGTGATTTCCATGTATTGTGTTGCAAGGACAGGAAGTTATACAGAGTTGTTGTTGGTTAGACTTTATTCTTCCATTAAAACAATTATATCTTTGTCTGTTAAGGACATAGAAGATAGGTCTTTGTTTTAGTTTTACCCTAGGTCATACATGGGCAGCATCCCCTTAACATTGTTCTCTTCAACAACAAGAAGCACAGGCCTTACTACGTAGGATTGACCACATGAATTCTAGCTCCCCAACTTTGTCCGGTATTTGATTTTTTTTTTTTTTTTTGCTACGAGCTTCTTCCATTCTACCCACTCATATCAATTGTCACACCCTTTGGGTTGAACTAGGGTGTGAAAGGGGACTTGGAAATTAAGAGAGAAATTTGGGAAGAAATCAGATGAGAGGGAGAGAAGATAACCAAGAGAGAGAGAGAGAAATATTAAGAAAGAAAGAGCAGCAAGAAGATGAGAATAGAAGAGAGAAAGGAGATCACAAAAGATAAAGAGGGAATTACAAAAGTTTCATTAATTCCATATATCCTCCAACGAAGGTTGTGGCTTAACATATAAGCTCACAACTATAGTTACAAGACAAGGCATTGTAACTGCCTAAATTACAATGAATTTTATTGGACAGCTAAATGGTGGGCTTCATATGAAATGTCAACACCCACGTTGCAAAAATTTGCAATTAAAATTCTTAACTTGACTTGTAGTTCATCTGGGTGTGAACGTAATTGGAGTGTGTTTGAAAATGTAAGTGCATTGTACATATAACACTTACAATTTTTATTAGTAGTTGGTTTGTTTCATGTAGCTTATTCTTAGTATGTTTTTGCATAAATTGTTGCAGCTTCATACTAAACGGAGAAACAGGCTTGATCAACTTCGTTTAAACGACTTGGTGTTTGTGAAATACAATAGAGCATTGAGGCGTCAGTATCAAATGCTTGATACCATTGACCTTATCATATTGACCCACATTGATGAAAACAATGAATGTTTGACTGGAAAACTTGATGAGAAGAATGATAAAGATGATGAAACTGTTTTTCCAGATGATGTTGGGGATGGGCTGGCATGGAATAATGTCACTGCAGCTGCAAGAGTTGGAGAGCCTAGTTATTGATTTAGAATTAAACAAATTCGATCACAATCAGGTTCAACTTCGGCCTCGACGTCAAAGCGGCGAGTAACTCAGGAGATTGAAGAGGAGGAGGAAAGTGAGGTAGAGACCGAAGATGATGAAGACTTGGAAAAGGGAGAAGAATTGGGAGGTGATGAAGAAGATGAAGGGGTGATTGAAGGGGATGATGAAAATATTGACCTTGATGTTGATGATCTCCTTGATGATGATTGATTAAAAAACTTCTTTATATTGATTGTGGACTTGTAGTGTTTATGCGTTTGTTTAGAACTTTTCATTATGATTGGTACTTGTTTGAGTTTGAGACTTTAACCTTGAACTTTGATGATGTTTCTAGTTTAGAATTTGCATGATGAATGAATCAACTTTGATGTTGTTAGTTTATAGAATTTGAAGATAATAAATCATGAATGATATGAATGTATTATTATTGATAATTTGATAGTTATTTATGATTTTGCAAGATTTTGAGTTTTTTTTCTAAAAGGTGCGCCTCGCTTCGCAAAGGCGCGCCTCGCCTCGCAAAGACGTGCCTCGCCTCGTGCACCTTGCAGCTCAGGCTCCAGGACCTTTTGCGTCTCGCACCTTCAAAACTATGCTATAGAGTTACCTATAAAGCATGAATACAATAATGTATAACCCTCACCTGGTAAGATCAACCGATCTCTTGTCCTACTCTTACACTCATAGAGTTACCAGCTCCAACAAGACAATTAAGTAACAAGCTAACTGCAAACAAATTTTTCAAGCTAGCTCGGGAGGGGATTGCTCCGAGCTAGTAATACGATCCAATCCAACCCAACTAACCATCTACCAACTGCTTGGCCTTCAGCACGAACAATTTTGCTGATAGCGCTAATTAAACTCAACTCTTTTATATATACAAATATGAAGTCGCAATAGGAGACTCAAATATTACAAGCTTCTGTCATGATCCTAGGGCTTAACCTAGGATCAATTTGGGAATCAGAAGAATCTGATTCAGCTACGGCCAAGAACAGAAGAAAATTAAGGAGGAATTTGAAAGAATGAGGGAAAGATTAGAAGAAGATTAGGAAAGAATAGAATAAACAAAGGGAGAAGAGAATTGAGTGAGGAGAAGAGAATTGAGTGAGATGAGAGAGTGGAAATAGGATAGTGTTGTATCCAATTTTTGCATGCCTTCTCCTATAGAATGGGATGAATACACATAGGTGCTGCTTGGCGTGAGTGTGGATGCAGCAGATCATCCCCTCTCCAGCAATTACAACCAACTATTTTGTCCTTTTCTTAAAGCCTCACATGTAGCCTTTCTAATTCTAACATAATTGATAGCTGAAATATAAGTGTAACAATTAAAGTAAAAGAAATATAGTATAGCCATTCTAATTAACCCTTGGGCCGTGACAGCTTCAAACAGTTGGTGGGCTCTAAGCCACATCAATCCAATAGACAAGAATAAACAAAGTAAATCTCAGAGAAATATGTCAGGAAAAGGGAGGCCGTAGTACCGTCCAAATATCGGGGGGGACGAGGATGATAACGGAGAGGGAACAGAACCAGGCGTATCCGACGGTGAAGAGCACATAGCGAGGCACATCCGGACCAGCGAAGTACCTCAATGTGAAGATCACCATGCCTAGAGTCAATGGAAACGACATCAAGTAAAAGACCCACATCGCTCTCTCAATGAAAACCCTCAATTTCTCTGTTCTTCGCCGATCCCTGTGGTTTCTGGCTCCTGCAGAGACCGGCGGGAGCTGCCCTTTGGGGGTTCTTTGCTGCTCATAGCATGTATAATTAGATCATGTTAATTATAATTATGATTATAATTATAATATAATTAACATTATAATTTACCTAAAATTATTTTTTAAAAAAACAAAATTTGGTGGGCGGTGCAAATGGCAATCCCCGTTGCAAGTTTAATCATCCAATAGGAATCGAGATTTAAGGTGTGGCGATCCGACTTGAAGCCCAACTTCACATCTGAGCCGTCTATTCAGCTGAGTAAACCCAACCAAAAGCACATCGATTACAAATAATAACCGTCCGATTTACTTTTCTCGTACTTATATACTCCTGCACCTCGGCGTTGATTACCTTCTTCCGTTCGCTTTGTCTGGGCCGTCGCGGGAGAGAGAGAGAGAGAGCGCGATCGAGGAGCGTCTTCGTCCAAGGGTGTCAATTTGAGAGGTAAGTTTCAATTTGTGGTTTCCAAGATTTAACTAGGTTTATCCGTTTTCTGATTCTTTAGGGGATCTCTGTTCGTTCTTCGACCATTGGATTAGGGTTTGTCTTGGGGGCCTGTCCGTTGCTCGTTTATGCTTTGTTTTCTTGTCCTGTGTATATTTTTATCTCATCTTCTCGTGCTTGCTTGATTCATTAGGTTTTTATTTCGGAAGGATTTGGTTGTTTTTGTCACTAGTTCTGTGGGGATTTGGGGGTAGCGTTTCCGAAATTAGGGTTTCTCCGGGAGTCCGATTGGGGGAGGCGTTGATCGTTTGTTCAGTCGATCTTCAATTCGGAGGCATTTTCCCTTTCTTGTTCCTCGTTGCTTGCGTTGTTATAAGAAAAAATATTGTTGTTTCGGGAAACTTTTGATTTGGATGTTGTGGATTATTTGTTGTAGATAGTGTGAAATTTACTGCTGTAATGCAGCTTGTAGTGTATGGAATGCATTGTTAATTACAGAAATTAGTTGCTTTATGATCAGATGGCTCGTACCAAGCAAACTGCTCGCAAGTCCACTGGAGGGAAAGCTCCCAGGAAGCAACTCGCCACCAAGGTATGTTCCCCATGAAATTGGGACGTGTCAATCCGCCGAATCAGTGCAACTTTGACGTGTTTATAATAATGAAATTGTAATTGGGGTTTATTCAGGCCGCGCGTAAGTCTGCCCCGACGACTGGAGGTGTCAAGAAGCCTCATAGATACCGCCCTGGAACTGTTGCTCTTCGGTGAGTTTAAATTGGTATATTATTTAACAGGGACAATACATTATCATGTTAAGTCTGATTAATTAAATGAGTACATTGGCAGATAGGATTTATTTGTTCTGTGAATGTTGTGCAGTGAGATCCGTAAGTACCAGAAGAGTACTGAGCTTCTGATCAGGAAACTTCCATTCCAGAGGCTTGTCCGTGAGATTGCTCAGGACTTCAAGGTATTAGAGTTTTCAAGAATCAATGTAGTTCCTAGCCTGTTCTGTTGGCGTGAATCTTATGGGTTAATTTGTCTGCTTTGTGGTGGCATTTGTTGCAGACTGATTTGCGTTTCCAGAGCCATGCTGTCCTGGCACTGCAGGAGGCTGCTGAGGCTTACCTTGTGGGTCTCTTTGAAGACACCAACCTTTGTGCCATCCATGCCAAGCGGGTGACCATCATGCCTAAAGATATTCAGTTGGCAAGGAGGATCAGAGGCGAGCGTGCCTAAGAGACATCTGTCAGACTGACTGGTTCTCTCTGTGACTTCTGTCAGTGTAATTAATTAGATTAGTTCTCTGATGTAGTTGGTATTGGTGATCTGGGATTGGTTACTCCTGTGCTGGGTTGAGCAGAGCCCGGTCTTGCTTTTGGGGGATGGAATGGTTGTACCTTGCAAATTTTCTTGTGAAACTGTTTTTTGTTTTCATGGCATTTCTATCTCTCTGCCATCGAACATTGTTTCCAATGTTTGCATCTAAAAGACGTTGATCTATGTTGTTTCTATTGCCTTATTCACTTCTGTATTCATTTGTCTTATATGTATCTGAATTTGATGAATTATTATAAGAATCATAGTATGAGGGTAAATTGCACCATTTTGGTGTATTTTTTATTTTAGTCATTAAATTTTAATTTTTTGTAATACGAACACATTAAAAAGTTTAAAAAATTTTACAATGTATATATAAAAATTCAGTTAATGTGATATATAATAAAAATTATATATTTTTATTTTTTATCACATTAACGTCATGGTACTCATTTGAGTATAGAATATTTGAGTATAGAATATAGAAAATTTTATATGACTATGTCGTAAATTATTTTAAATTTTTGTTTTACATTAAAAAAAATTAAAATTTAATGATTAAAATGAAGCACACATTAAAATTTAATGAACTTTGGTGTAATTTAGTCTATGTTAGGATCTTAAATAGATGTTGGATTTTGGTTTTTTGTTTTTCATGAGTAGCAGGGTTTTGTTTGTGAGAAACCCTATCCTGACCAGGCAATTAGGTGATTTTGGGGCATATTAAAGATTATTTTATTTTTTTGATAAATTTATTTGGATAGAATTTATCCAGATAGAAAAGTATTTAATGTTTGTTTTGTATTATTTTATAATATTTTAATTATATTAAACAAAACAAAAACATAATTTAATCTTATAAAAATTTTATGTCTTCACTCGTATGTTTTTTTTCTAAAATTTTCATCTAAAACTACTGTCCAACACATTAAAATACTGTTCAACACATTAAAATTGCATATTTTCAAAGCAAAAAAAATTAGTTATAAAAATGAATAATGACAATCATAATACTTAAGTGGCAGTACACTATTAGCTATAATCAATGTATTCTCTTTGCATTCGCTTTCTATTTTATTTCATTCATGGATTATTTTACTTTGCTCAAATTAGTTAACGCACGGGATGATTAAAGAGATCAAATAATAAAAATATTCTTATCTTAAAATTGTCATTTTATCGGATGAACTTTATCTATGGTGAAGTCTGTCCACACTAGGTGGACTACATCTTAGATGCAAAATGCAGTCCGCTGGATGTTGTGCTGGTGGACAGCATCTAAGATGTAGTCTGCTGGCTGCATCTTAGATGCAACGGCCTGCATCTAAGATGCAGTATGCACCAGGATGCAGCCCGCTGGCTGCATCAAAGATGTAGTTTGCCAAAAATTGGGACATGCTTAAATTGTTGGGTAGGTTTCATTACTAATATTTTTGTCATTCGATGTCTTTAGTGATCTCTTGCGTCAACTAATTTGGGTAAAGTAGGATAATTCGTATTTAAAGTATTGTCTCTTAAGATTCTAAAAATTCATTAAATCAGGTGAGAGACTAAAATTTAACAAAAGAGATAATGAAATTTTGATTTATGAATAGAGAGGGTATTGTTGGTAAATAAAATGTTAAATGACTTTTTTATCCTAACATCAATAATTAAAATGACAAAAGAGGACAATTCTCTATGGATCGATTCTATCCAAATAGCAAGATCCTTCTTTCTTGCTCTATACATACGGAATTGGGTGGCATAGGAATTATGATCATATGAAAGAATGTTGATTAATATTGTCTTCTCCCTAGAAAAAAGAATGTTGATCACTGATAATAGAAAGTTGAATTGAAGCATAATTAAGAAAAGTATATGAAAGATGATGATTGCATAAAGTTTCAAATGATTTGTACAAGTTCTTTTTGTAGCATTCAGAACAAAATTTCACTGTGAGTGGACTTAATAGAAATTAGAAATGTTAATTATTGTAGTTAAGATAATAATTAAAATTAATACATATATTTTGTTTTTGATTATGATGTATTTATTATTTATTTTTATTTTTATTTTTAATATTAAAAATAAGATATAATAAATATATTTTATTTAAAAATAAAATATAATTTATTAATGCTTGACTATTACTTGGTACTAAAATAAATTTATTAAAATGATAATGTTATGATTTCAACCTAGATTAATTTTCTTTTTTTTTTAAATCTAAATCTAAGTTTGAGATGTGTATCTTAGTGATGAATATTTTGAATTCATTGTACACTGGCAAGGAATCTATTTGGGTTCATGATTGATGTCACAGCCGGCCCGTCCATTAAGCCAGCAGCCTAAGGCTGCCAACACTAAAAAGATCTTTAAAGTGAAAAATTTATAATTTATATATGTATTAGGGATAACTCATTTCTAAAGACATGGTGCAACTAAAAAAAATTAAATATTAAATTTGAACGTAAAATAATCAAGCATTGAACTTAGACACGTACTAAATTAAAAGTCTAAACTCACTTATATCACGTATTTAAAGACAATGTGTATAGTTCTTGAATCCGAAATTATCAAAAAATGAATATAAATATGCCTAAAGATATGATGTAAATAATATTAAAATTAAAATATATTATGTAAAGGCACAGAATAGATGTATCTTTAGAATAGAGACACGTGTATTTAAATAAAATGCATGGTGTAATTAATATTAACAGTAGGGGGAGGTGGCCATCAGTGATCGACAGGCGGAAGGGAGGCGTTGGCGGCCACTAGGTTTGGGGAACGTTGATGGCCGAGGAGGGGTTGATGGCGACTATCAACGCCTGCCCGGGGAGGGTGTTGGCGACCACCCATGGCGGACGTTGGGTTCAAGAAACCTAGGTTCCTTGACTTTCAGGGTTCAGGGAACCTCGATTCCCCGAATCCCAAGTTCCTCAAATCTCGTGAGTCAAGGAACCCAAGTTCCCTGAATTTTGGGGTTTAGGGAACCTTGATTCCCTGAACCCATCGACACCCCCATCTCTCTCCCTCCCCAGCGGCCATGGCGCTCGCCACCCCCTCCCCCGCCCGTTGTCGTTAATGGCCCCCCCTCCCACACCGTTGATGGCCATTTCCCCCCTTCATGGTCGCGAACACACACACACACGCAGACATATACATATTCTCACACACTATTAATATTATTTACACTGTACCTTTAGACATAGATATATGCTAGTGTATATACAATGTTCAAGTGACTTTTACGCTTACCTCATGAATGCGAATAGTATTAAGGTCACGCTTATCGCGAATAACAACATTAACTATCACTGATGTCATGTATTCTCAATTTAGTTACGTAACAATGTGAAATTAACATTTAGATTGAAGTTTTCCAATTTGATTCACTATTGATGTTGGATTAAGTGGGCTTCTTGGCAAATTGGACTTTAAGTTTTTAAGGTATGATGATGATAATAATAATAATAATAATTTTATTTTTAGTATAGTTTTAAATTTGAAATCAAAAAATAGAGAAATCATCCTACATAAATTATGAGGATTATTTTGGTTTTTATTTTTTTATTTTTTTATAAAGAGATTGTTTTTAGTTATTTAGAATTAAGAGTATCATAATATAAATTTAATTAAAACTAAAGCTATATTATGTGAAATAAAAATGAAAAATAAAATTTAAATAAAATTTAGAATTAAGAGCATCAGCAGGGATATCAATGTCATACTCATTCTAGTTACATATAAATTTGAACTACAGTGTATTTAAAAGTATGATCTCTCAAATTTAATTAATAATTTATGTGCTACATTTAATTAATAGTTTTCAAGAACTATAGAAATATATACTAATTAATTTTAATTTATAATAATTGAATCAGGGATTACAAAAATATATATTATTTGAACTATCAATATATACCAATATATATTATAAATCTTAATATATTAATTTAACCAATCCCTGAAATAATACACAGTAAGTGTAACGCCCCGCTTTTCTGAGTGTTAAATAACTTAAGTATTTTGCTTTGAAAATTGCATATTTTCAAAGCAAAAAAAATTAGTTATAAAAATGAATAATGACAATCATGATACTTAAGTGGTAGTATACTATTAGTTGTAATCAATGTATTCTCTTTGCATTTGCTTTCTATTTTATTTCATTCATGGATTATTTTATTTTGTCCAAATTAGTTAACGCACGAAATAACTAAAGAGATCAAATAATAAAAATATTCTTATCTTAAAATTGTCATCTTACCGGATGGACTTTATCTATGGTGAAGTCTGCCCACACTAGGTGGACTACATCTTAGATGCAGAATGTAGTCCGCTAGATGTCGTGCTGGTGGACAGCATCTAAGATGTAATCTGTTGCTGCATCTTAGATGCAACGGCCTACATCTAAGATGCAGTATGCACCAGGATGCAGCCCGTTGGCTACATCAAAGATGTAGTTCGCCAAAAATTGGGACATGTTTAAATTGTTGGGTGGGTTTCATTACTAATATTTTTGTCATTCGATGTCTTTAGTGATCTCTTGCGTCAACTAATTTGGGTAAAGTAGGATAATTCGTATTTAAAGTATTGTGACTCTTAAGATTCTAAAAATTCATTAAATCAAGTGAGAGACTAAAATTTAACAAGAGAGAATGAAATTTTGATTTATGAATAGAGAGGGTATTGTTGATAAATAAAATGTTAAATAACTTTTTTATCCTAACATCAATAATTGAAATGACAAAAAAGGACAATTCTATATGGATCGATTCTATCCAAATAGCAAGGTCCTTCTTTCTTGCTCTATACATACGGAATTGGGTGGCATAGGAATTATGACCATATGAAAGAATGTTGATTAATATTGTCTTGTCCCTAGAAAAAAGAATGTTGATCACTGATAATAGAAAGTTGAATTGAAGCCTAATTAAGAAAAGTATATGAAAGATGATGATTGCATAAAGTTTCAAATGATTTGTACAAGTTCTTTTTGTAGCATTCAGAACAAAATATCACTGTGAGTGGACTTAATAGAAATTAGAAATGTTAATTATTGTAGTTAAGATAATAATTAAAATTAATACATATATTTTGTTTTTGATTATGATGTATTTATTATTTATTTTTATTTTTATTTTTAATATTAAAAATAAGATATAATAAATATATTTTATTTAAAAATAAAATATAATTTATTAATGCTTGACTATTACTTGGTACTAAAATAAATTTATTAAAATGATAATGTTATGATTTCAACCTAGATTAATTTTTTTTTTTTTTTAAATCTAAATCTAAGTTTGAGATGTGTATCTTAGTGATGAATATTTTGAATTCATTGTACACTGGCAAGGAATCTATTTGGGTTCATGATTGATGTCACAGCCTAAGGCAGCAGCCTAAGGCTGCCAACACTAAAAAGACCCCTAAAGTGAAAAATTTATAATTTATATATGTATTAGGGATAACCTATTTCTAGAGGCACGGTGTAACTAAAAAAAATTAAATATTAAATTTGAATGCAAAATAATTAAGTACTGAACTTAGACACGTACTAAACTAAAAGTCTAAACTCACTTATATCACGTATTTAAAAACAATGTGTATAGTTCTTAAATCTGAAATTATCAAAAAATAATATAAATATGCCTAAAGACATAATGTAAATAATATTAAAATTAAAATATATTATGTAAAGGCATGGAATAAATGTATCTTTAGAATAGAGACACATGTATTTAAATAAAAGGCATGATGTAAATAATATTAACAGTAGATGGAGGCGGCCATCAGTGATCGACAGGCGAAAGGGAGGCGTTGGCGGCCGCTAGGTTTGGGGAACGTTGATGGCCGAGGAGGGGTTAGTGGCGACTATTAACACCTGCCCGGGGAGGGGGTGTTGGCGACCACCCATGGCGAACGCTGGGTTCAGGGAACCTCGATTCCCCGAATCCCAAGTTCCCTGAATTTTGGGGTTTAGGGAACCTCGATTCCCTGAACCCATCGGCACCCCTCTTTCCCTCCCTCCCCAGCGGCCATGGCGTTCGCCACCCCCTTCCCCGCCCGCTGTCGTTAATGGCCCCCTCTCCCACACCGTTGATGGCCATTTCCCCCCTTCATGGTCGGGAACACACACACACACGCAGACATATAAATATTCTCACATACTATTAATATTATTTACACCGTACCTTTAGACATGGGTATATGTTAGTGTATATACAATGTTCAAGTGACTTTTACGCTTACCTCATGAATGCGAATAGTATTAAGGTCACGCTTATCGCGAATAACAACATTAACTATCATTGATGTCATGTATTCTCAATTTAATTACGTAATAATGTGAAATTAGCATTTAGATTGAAGTTTTCCAATTTGATTCACTATTGATGTTGGGTTAAGTGGGCTTCTTGGCAAATTGGGCTTGAAGTTTTTAAGGTATGACGATGATAATAATAATAATAATAATTGTATTTTTAGTATAGTTTTAAATTTGAAATCAAAAAATAGAGAAATCATCCTACATAAATTATGAGGATTATTTTGGTTTTTATTTTTTTTATAAAGAGATTGTTTTTAGTTATTTAGAATTAAGAGTATCATAATATAAATTTAATTAAAACTAAAGCTATATTACATGAAATAAAGGTGAAAAATAAAATTTAAATAAAATTTAGAAATAAGAACATCAGCAGAGATATCAATGTCATACTCATTCTAGTTACATATAAATTTGAACTACGGTGTATTTAAAAGTATGATCTCTCAAATTTGATTAATAATTTATGTGCTACATTTAATTAATAGTTTTCAAGAACTATAGAAATATATACTAATTAATTTTAATTTATAATAATTGAATTAGGGATTACAAAAATATATATTATTTGAACTATCAATATATACCAATATATATTATAAATCCTAATATATTAATTTAACCAATCCCTGAAATAATACACAGTAAGTGTAACACCCCGCTTTTCTGAGTGTTAAATAACTTAAGAATTTCGAGAATATATATATATTTTTTTTATAAACCATCTCCCGACAATCCCGTTTACCTTCTCAACTCACTAAATAAGAATCAATAAGTTAAGACAGGTAATCATCATAAATGCGAAAGCTTAAAATTGAAACCTAATATGGTACATAATTAATTTCACTTTATAACCGTATAAGAATCCGTACCATACATTAACATCATATCCTCAATATTGAAATACATAAATACATGAAGATCTCATAATGTTCTAACAAGGCTAATCATCAATAAAGTATCAGTTAAAACATATTTGAATCAGCTTGCTGAATCCATCGGCCATGCCATCACGTGCCGTCTCATCTCAACCTGATCCTTGTCTAAGCTGCAAGTCTAAACTGGAACGTTGAGTGTTCCAGGGGCATAACCCATTAGAAGATGAATCTTCTAGTGAGGGTTTAAAAACATGATACATGATGCAATAACATGAACAATCATATGCCCTAGTGTAACTTCCCTGGCCTACCAGCCTGGCACGGAACCCTAGGCAGAATCCCGAACCTCTGCAGGATAATCCTAACGTTGTTCCATCATTACCCTTGGAAATTACGGCTACACTTTTAGGGCGACCTCCCCATCCCATACATGAGTATCAATATGCCAATAACATCGTGTTATGCAAGAATAACGTCTTTCCATGCAATATGAAATGATCATAATTTCAATAAATATCATGCATAATGAATCAAACGTTTCATATATAGGTTCTCGGGATAAAACCACTCACCTTTAGACGTAAACTCGAATTTTCTCGAAAAATGCGCGTCACCTCATTTTGCGTGCCAACCTCGAAAATAACGTAAATCATCAAGATCCATGGCCAAATACTTCCTGACCAATCATTTTCAAGTAAAATCAATAATCTATTTTTTTCATACTTTTTCCTTATTTTCTCTATTTTTTCTCTATTTTTCATAATCATAATTTATTCCAAAATTCAAAATAAATACCTAATCAGGTAATTTATTTAATTTTTATTCATTAAAATTCCTAAAATAACATTTCTAATCTCTATAAATTTTCTAAGAATTTTCCAACACCTCTTCCTATTTTTCTCTAATTAAGTTTCCTTTCGAAAATTCAAAATAATTATTTCATCATAAAATTTCTCAAATAAAATTTTAAAAAACTGAACTATTTATTTTTCTTGTATTTCTGGATATTTTTCCAGAATTTTATCTCTCTTATTTCTATTTTACACTATTTTTCTTTATTTCAGCATTTAAATAATACTAAAAATTATCTCCGGTCATCTTCTCCGACGCCGGCACACCATAAAATTAAAATGACTATACCAGAAGATAGCTTATCTTGAGTCGATCACTCTGGCCAAATTTGACCTTGAAAGAACACTTGGAAGACCTCCCTCCAAGTAAAATTCAGTCTGGTTCTGACGAGATCCGATTTTTTCGGCGAAACTCCGATCACCCCTCAAATGAACTCCAAAATTCTTCAAAATTTTCAGAAATGATCCTCACCTCATGGGCAAGAAAAGCCCTATGGTTTGGTGCCTTAATTTGTTCAAAAGTGAGGTCGATTTGAAGCTCAAATCTTGCAAAATTTTAAGCCACCATATCCTCTATTTATAGGCGATTTCGGCCCCATAAATGACGAATCTCGCTTCAATCAAGGCCTCTGATGTCCCCTCTTTCCCTTAACAAGTCCAAAATCCACCGAAAGAGCTCCATTTTCGTGATCTAAATGGCCAAACTTTCGGCCATTTTTTCTTCAATTTCCAGCCATTCCATTGCTTGTTGTCAGTCAAGCCCTTTACAAAAGATGCTCCTTGAGCAACCCTCGTGCCATCCTTGTGGCCAATTTCGGTGATTTGATGAGTTGGTCGGCCATGGTTGTTTGGAGGTTTTCTTAAAATTGCACTTTGGCCCCTCAAACTTTGGTTTTTCTCATTTTGGCCCATTTCACCAAGCCCCTCGACTTTTGATAATTTCTTCCAAGACCTTCAAGTCCTAAAACATCAATTTGACCCCTGAGAATTCTGAAAAAATATCGTTTCGGCCTCTCTTGAGTAATTTCGAAAAACTGCACTTAGGCCCGAATCTTCGTTTTGGCCCTAAACCTCTTCGTTTCTTCCTGAAACCACTGAAGGGTTGTTCCTTATGAAAAATCAAAGCCCCCTCAAGCTTCCGTTGACTTCTTGGAAGTCGTCTATAACGATTCGGTATTGCAACCTAATTGGTAGCTGTATTTTAGCTGTACCGAAAACTGTTCCCGATCCAATTTTTTTTGATGCTATAAATCATATCTTGGGGTGCTCGTTAATGCCACATTATTTTATTTAGGCATCTCAGCTCCAGGGCACTCCCGGCAGTTGATTCGGTCATCCATACGGTAATAAATTATCGTTGTACCCTCAATTTATTCTTAAATTTCATTTTTTTGCCCCAAGATAAATTACCCTAGAGTCCTTTAAAATTTCTCGAGTATTACAATAAGCATCAAATTGAATCATATATTACATGTACAATGAGTAATACACATACACAGTGAACATCAAGCGAAGAAATGTATACAGTGAGTAATACACACACGCATCAAGCGAAGAAATGTACACAATGAGTAATACACACACAGTGAGCTTCAGGCATACACACACAGTTAGCTTCAGGCAATATACACACAGTGAGACAAATCAATATATACATAAAATATATACACATAGTAAAATATATACACACAGTGAAGCTACACACACATTGAGCTTCCAGCGGTCTTCTCCGTCAGGCCCACCTGCATCGTGGCTACTCGGTCTTCTTCCTGTAACTCACCCGTCGGTCGCCATCGAGCGCCACCGACGACCGTGATTTCTTGCTGTCATTCTTCTCTTGCTTGCTGCCGCTTCACATTCGCCATCTCCGACAGCCTACTCGGCTTCCTTCTCTGCTTCTTTCTCATTCGCCGACTAAACATCTTCGTCGTCCATCGCTGAATGTAAGCTTCACAGCAAACCCAGATCTAACCGATGGGGGACGATGGCGATTGAGCGACTACCGGTTGGGCGCGACCGGGGGGGCGGGGACGATGGCTTGGGTGGGTGACTGTGTGAGAGAGAGAGAGAGAGAGAGAGAGAGAGAAAGAGAGAGGAGCAGTGTGTGCGTGTGTTAGCGGGTTGTGTAGAGTGTGTGCGTGAGGTATGGAAGGATGGGATGGTTTTGGGGCGGGGCGGGGGAAGAATTGATTTGAGCCATTAATCTCAACCATTCATTTATCTCAACCATTCAGAAATATCCCCCTCACATTTGTCTCTCAATTTCAAAAATCTTCTTGCTTTATTATATAGGTATTTTATTTTTTAATAATAAATATTTTATTAAAAAATTATAATACAATATATAATCTAAACCTAAACCTTGGGTCTTCCTTCCCAATAAAAATTAAAAAGTCCAGAATGTATAATTTTTTGCTCGACTTGCATAAATTTTCTTACAATTTTAATAAAAATTAGTTCTATTTTTTTATTTTATTTTTGAGACATTATATTTTAGTTAAAAATTCACTATCGTTAAGAGATTATTGTATTTTATAGTTGATTAAACTTTATTTTTTTTTAATTTAGTAAAATGATAATTTTTTTTAAAAAAAATGTATTATTTATTTATTTTTTAAAAATAAATTAATGCTCTTGAGAAGACTTTAACAAATTTTTTGCCTAAAGCCCCCCACACTCGTTGGACCAGCTCTGATTGATATCCACGAGAAATTATCTGAGTTTCTATTTATTGCAAATGTTATAAATAAATTAGTGGATTTGTTATTATTTTAATTTTTTATTTTAAATGTGGGAAAAGTAAAAAATAAAATAATAATTTTACATCTTTATTTAACAACAAAAAAATTATTATATTATTATTATTATTATTATTTCTAAAATGTAAAAAATAATAATTTTTTAATTAATGTGGTTATTTACAATTCACCCTAACTTGAGTAGCCATTTTACTTTCCAAAATTATTTATAGAGAGTCAAATTAAAAAATTAAGTTCCAGAAACTTGCTACGGTCAAATTAGCTTGCCAAAAATTTGATAACCTTAAAATCTTTTGCCATAGTTGGCAATCCAAAACCTTGTCAGCCTTTCTTGCCATCTTCCCCTTTCCCTACAATGGCCATCAACTATCATTAGATTCGATTGTGGCCAAACGCGAGGAAGGCTAAATCAGCCAAAAAAGTGACGACTATTGGTAGTGGTGATAACTAGCATTTGAAGCAGCAGCAACAAGTAGATCGACGGCAGCAATGACCAACGACAAGCAGACCATCAAAAACGACAGACGACAAGTAAATCAACGACTAACATACGAGTTTGTGTATGTATATTGTTGACACACATTTTTGTAACACCCCGCATCGAGCGATAGAAAGGTCTGGGACAACTTACCCTGATGGGCCTACGCGAACTTCCCAGGGGGGTCACCCATCCCTGGATTACCTCAGGTCAAGCACGCTTAACTTGGGAGTTCTCTGCCTACATTCAGCCTAAAAGGTATCCAGCTGGTGTTGTTTCCTTCCTTACTTATTCTCGATATATACTACCCTCCTCTAGGCTCTTGGGGTGTTACACACATCGTGTCATCATCATGGGGCCCACAATTGCGGGTTAGCTCTCAGCTATCGCCATTCGACGACCAGTAGACCCACCGCACTTATGAGCCCCTCAGTGGTTGCCTTCTGGGCAACCGATTTGGGACATACCCGGTGCATCCACACCATCCCCCCCGGCAGGTGTGGTGGGGCTCTATCGGCCCCTCCCTTATCCGGGGTTGTAGGGACCATTATGGGGATTCCCACAGACGGCAACCCCGGATAAGGGAGGGGCCGATAGAGCCCCACCACACCTGCCGGGGGGGATGGTGTGGATGCACCGGGTATGTCCCAAATCGGTTGCCCAGAGGGCAACCACTGAGGGGCTCATAGGTGCGGTGGGCCTACTGGTCGTCGAATGGCGATAGCTGAGAGCTAACCCGCAACTGTGGGCCCCACAATGATGACACGATGTGTGTAACACCCCAAGAGCCCAGAGGAGGGTAGTATATATCGAGAATAAGTAAGGAAGGAAACAACACCAGCTGGATACCTTTTGGGCTGAATGTAGGCAGAGAACTCCCAAGTTAAGCGTGCTTGACCTGGGGTAATCCAGGGATGAGTGACCCCCCTGGGAAGTTCGCGTAAGCCCATCAGGATAAGTTGTCCCGAACCTTCCTATCGCTCGATACGGGGTGTTACAAAAATGTGTGTCAACATTTGGCGCCGTCTGTGGGAAACCCCATAATGGTCCCTACAACCCCGGATAAGGGAGGGGCCGATAGAGCCCCACCACACCTGCCGGGGGGGATGGTGTGGATGCACCGGGTATGTCCCAAATCGGTTGCCCAGAAGGCAACCACTGAGGGGCTCATAAGTGCGGTGGGTCTACTGGTCGTCGAATGGCGATAGCTGAGAGCTAACCCGCAATTGTGGGCCCCATGATGATGACACGATGTGTGTAACACCCCAAGAGCCTAGAGGAGGGTAGTATATATCGAGAATAAGTAAGGAAGGAAACAACACCAGTTGGATACCTTTTGGGCTGAATATAGGCAGAGAACTCCCAAGTTAAGCGTGCTTGACCTGGGGCAATCCAGGGATGGGTGACCCCCCTGGGAAGTTCGCGTAGGCCCATCAGGGTAAGTTGTCCCGGACCTTCCTATTGCTCGATGCGGGGTGTTACAAAAATGTGTGTCAACATATATAATGTTGGAGAAATTTGTATTGATTTGTTTATTTGATGAGTGATATTAAAAATTTATATATTTAGTTATTATTTTGTATATTTGATTATTAATTTTATATATGTGTATATCTGATTATTTTATGTATTTAATTATTAATTTGTGTATTTAATTGTTAGTTTTGTGTATAATAAAATAAGTAAAATTAAAGTTTAATAATAAATAAATGAAATAGAGAGTAAAATAGGATGTCGTTGAACTAATCATAATTTTAAGAAAAAATTAAAATAAGGAATGAATTATTTATAATATAATAAAAAGCAGCGATATAGCCTAATAAGGCGGACTCCAACAGTTCTCCATCCTAATCCCTATTGTGTTGTGTACCAAGCATGTGCAGCTTTTCAAAAGTACAAACACATGTTCTATATTTTGTAGGTTATGCACAAAATGGAAATGGTGGGGAGGCATTGAAGTTATTCACACAAATGCTCAGAAGGTGTATCAAGCCAGATCACGCCACCATTGTTTCAGTTCTTACAGCTTGTTCTAGTCTTTCATCACTAAGAGGAGGACAGCAAACTCATGCCATCATTCTTAAAAATGGATTGGACTCACCTTCACCTGTCTCTGTAGGTAATGCTGTGGTTACCATGTATGGCAAATGTGGCAGCATCTTTGACGTTGAGTTGGCTTTCACTCACCTCAACAATCCAGACGTTCTTTCATGGAACGCTATAATCTCTGCCTTTTCACATCACGGCTTCTATGAAAAAACTCTTGCTTATTTTGAGGAGATGAGATTGAACGGTTCTGAGCCGGATGGAATGGCATTTCTTAGTTTGTTGTCTGCGTGCGGTCATTCAGGCATGGTGGACGAGAGTTGGTACTGGTTTGACTTGATGACAAAATTACAGAATTCTTCCCTGGTCAGAGCAGTATGCTTGTTTGGTCAGTATATTAAGCCGAGCAGGTCAGTTAGTGAAGGCTTACAAGATGATCCAAGAGATGCCATTCGAGGCAGACTCGTGTGTTTGGTGGTGCGCTTCTTGCAGGCTGTCGCGCCCATTCAAATGCAGGGCTAGGGCAATTAGCTGCTGCAAAAGTTGCAGAATTTGATCCTCAGAATGCCAGTGCTTATATTACTCTTTAAGCTTATTTATTTATGTTAGCTTCACTTCACTTAAGCATGCACTTAGCTTTGCGTTTTACACTTAAACTCCGTAGGCCATCTGTGCTTGGCGCTTTTGAAAACACTGCCATAGAAAATGAAAACTGAAGATTGTCTCCAATCACATCACCTTTGAAGTTAATGAATAAGAAAGTGATTTTTTTGGAATTGGGGGATTAAAATTGTGCTGAGGGGTGTAATTGATACATCACCCCTCGATTTGACTTTATACTTTTGACAGTTTTTTTTATTCTTGATGCACCTTCTAGATTAGAGTTGGAATATCTAGTTACTCAGTCAATAAAATGAGGTTTTTTTCGTCATTTCTCTCATAACTCGAACAATTTTTTTAATCGAGAGAAGAAGGTGCAACGACTCTTACGTGTATAGATGAATTGAACACTGCCCCAAATCCATAGTCGATAGGTGCAAGAGATGAGAAGGTAGAGCAGGCAAGCCATCTATTCTCGTTCTGCTTTGAAGCTCTGCCTATAGAGATGCACACCATTTTGACATGGCAATTTTGGAAACTGTATCAGTTTCCTAATTCATACCATGCAATGAGCAATGGGAGCTCAATAAGACCACATGCACATAAGTAATGCAATGTAACAAAATCATTTTCATTAATTGGGTGCTCCCATGGCCATAAGATAGATACCAAGCTCGCCCCATGGCTTTTAAACCACTTTAGCGGTTCACATGGACCAATCTACCCCTCTTTTATTGTGCAACTGTACCATGCACTTGCGATTCCCCTAGTACTCTGCTGACAACCTCTTCCCCTGCCTGCAAGCCTACTCACTCCCCCAACTCCCTCACTCCATCATTAGTCTATAGGTTCAATGCAATTCTGGTGAAATCCCCTCTTTCTAGGGCCATGCACATTTAGTGCGTGTGCATTTCTCCCTCTCATTCAATAAGACGTGCCAGATTAACCCATGCAACCATGCATTCCACCATTAACATATGGCACCTATCACACGCACACACATGACATGACTATACAAATGCCCCTACATGTGAAGGGAAGGCAACGTGTCCAAAATACCACTTACACTGTTCCAATTACTTCCCCCACACTGTAGGCAGATGCCTCCTAGACTATTGCAATTAATTGCCTTCTTAATTATAATGCTATACCATCATTAATTTTCATTAATTAAGGCCCAAATTGGGGTAACTAACATGGACTGTTACATCCAGACTTTTTCTACCATATAAGAAAAAATTGAATTGAAAATACGATGATGCATAATAAGGTTGGAGCATCTCTTATTCAAGATAATATGTGGGTAGTGTAATTAAGATAGGTTGAACATGTAAAGAGAAGACCAATAGATGCACTAATGATATGAGTAGATGGAACAGAAGAAGGTCCTAGCAAAAAAAGAAAAAAAAGAAAAAATGTCAAAGACCAAACAAAGTTCCCACGTAGTAAGGCCTGTGCTTCTTGTTGAAGAGAACAATATTAAGGGGATGCTACCTATATATGATCTAGGGGAAAACTAAAACAAAGACCAATCTTCTATACCCTTACAGACAACGATGTAATTGTTTTAATGGAAGAATAAAGTCTAACCAACAACTACTTTGTTTAACTTCCTATCCTTACAACACGAGACATGGAAATCGCCATAGAAGCCTAATTCTCACTGTGCTATCAGTTTTTGACATATCTACCCCTTAATTCTCTTAAGACACTATGGGGCTTTTTAGTTGCATGATTTCCATTTCTTTAATTTCTAATTTTTTTTTTATGGAGACGTTTGTTAATCAAGATATGGGATCGAAAAGCCAAAATATGGGATGTATCCTAGATTTTTATCATTTTCAATATATTTGTTAAATTTATCTAACAATTCTTAAAAACGTCATTAATGACTTTTTATCTTGATTGTTCAAGATATGCTTATATCTCCTTCCTCTCAAGATAAGCATATCTTGGTCTTTATAGATGAGAAAAAAATGATAATTGTGTCATTTAGTGTATTTTAAAAAATTTAACAAACAGTTTGATAAAAATTTTAGAATGATACCCAACCTTATCTTAATTATTCTATATCTTAATCCGAAAAACATTCTGATCTTATCTTAATACTTTCGGAGGGTTACGTAATAATGCATATATCTTATAAAAGCATGCTGTAAACAAGATGTTGCTAACTTATGGGGATTATTTAATGAACATTATGTACTAGTGAATTGGGACGTGCAGTGGAGGTCAATTTGCGACCTGTATATGTATTTCTATTAGCTTTATCATGATATACATTGAGCCTAAATCACGTGGTTTGATACCCATGAGTTGTGGTCCATGGGAGGTGAGCACTGAACATTGGTATATAAAGATATGAGGCTACGTAATTAGTTATTCTAAGGTTCGTGTGCTAGGGAGTGCGAGTGATATAAGAATAGGAGCCTCGAGGACAAGCAGCAAGATGCATAGTAAGATAGGGAAATGCAGCAAATGGGAGACCCCAACCATGTAAGGTAGGGGAGGTCTCAGGTCAAGTTGGGGAGATGAGTTCTAAACAAATAGAAATGAAGGAAGAAATAAAATAAAAGAGAAGTGCAGAATCAGGAATTAACTGAGACCATAAACAAACAAAAGTAAACTAAGACACAGCATCACCAGTGCCTGCCTAAGAGAATGGTAGTCCACCCTTGCCCCTGCTACACACCACAAGCGGGCAAAGGGTACCGTGGGTTCCTAGCTTCTGTATCTGTTGTGTAATCATCCATGGGGATGATATCTGGGCTACTTAAGATGGCGAGACACGATGGTACAGTGATTCCTAGCATCAGAAATTAGAAAAGGAAGATTTCAACCCCATATCTTCAGTAGATAAATGATTAATGGTAATCAAGAAGGGGGTCCACAAAATACCTGCTACATCTATGGCAACCTCCCCAGTGTCATTCTCTTGTCCAACAGTCAGTGCTACTTTGTCCCTAAATATCCTTACCCAAATTACAAATTTACAAAATCTGCCACTGCATTGTCGTGAGGAGACAAGGCAAACACAGCGGCAGTCGGTGGTTGCATCGGCGGCGATGGAAAGGGGAGAGAGGAGAGAGCAGCCGACAATGCAGTGGCGAATTTTGTAAATTTATGATTTACATAAAGGTATTTTGATCTTCTTGACACCCTTCGTGGCTCAGTCGGGCAAAATAGATTAATTCAAGTTATAGAGTTGCAATAATGTACCCGGTAAGATCAACCGATCTCTTGTCCTACACTCATAAAGTTACCCGCTCCAACAAGACAGTTAACAAGCTAACTGCAAACAAAATTTTCAAGCTAGCTCAGGAGGGGAGTGCTCCGAGCTAGTAATATGATCCAATCCAACTAAACAACTTCGCTGATAGCCCAAATTAAACTCAACTCTTTTATGTATACAAATATGAAATCACGATAGGAGACTCGAATATTACAATCTTCAAACAATTGGTGTGCTCTAAGCCACATCAATCCAATAGACAAGAATAAACAAAGTAAATCTCAGAGAAATATGTCAGGAACAGGGAGGCCATAGTACCGTCCAAATATCGGGAGGGACGAGGATGATAACGGAGAGGGAACAGAACCAGGCGTATCCGACGGTGAAGAGCACATGGCGAGGCACATCCGGACCAGCGAAGTACCTCAATGTAAAGATCACCATGCCTAGAGTCAATGGAAACGACATCAAGTAAAAGACCCACATCGCTCTCTCAGTGAGAACCCTCAATTTCTCTCTTCTTCGCCGATCCCCGTGGCTTTTGGCTCCTGCAGAGACCGGCCGGGCGAACGGAAGGGAGCTGCCCTTTCGGGGTTCTTTGCTGCTCATAGCATGTATAATTAGATAATGTTAATTATAATTATGATTATGATTATGATTATGATTATAATTATAATATAATTAACATTATAATTTACCTAAATTATTTTTAAAAAAATAAAATTTGGTGGGCCGTTCAAATGGCAATCCCATCCTGCAATAGGAATCGAGATTTAAGGTGTGGCGATCCGACTTGAAGTCCAACTTCACATCTGAGCCGTCCATTTCAGCTGAGTAAACCCAACCAAATAATAACCGTCCGATTTACTGTTATCGTACTTTATATGCCCCTGCACCTCCGCGTCGTTCATCTTTTTCCGTTTGCTTTGTCTGCGCCGCCTCTGGAGAGAGAGAAAGAGAGAGCGATCGAGGAGCGTCTTCGTCCAAATTTCGAATTGAGAGGTAAGTTTTAATTTGTGGTTTCCAAGATTTAGCTAGGTTTATCTGTTTTCTGATTCTTTAGGGGATCTCTGGTCGTGCTTCGACCATTGGATTCTAGGGTTTGTCTTGGGGGGGGGGGGGGGCTGTCCGTTTGCTCATTTATGCTTTGTTTTGTTGTCCTGTGTATAATTTTATCTCATCTTCTTGTGCTTGCTTGATTCATTAGGTTTTTAATTCGGAAGGATTTGGTTGTTTTTGTCTCTAGTTCCGTGGGGATTTGTGGGGGCTGTCCGTTTGCTCATTTATCCTTTGTTTTGTTGTCCTGCGTATAATTTTATCTCATCTTCTCGTGCTTGCTTGATTCATTAGGTTTTTAATTCGGAAGGATTTGGTTGTTTTTGTCTCTAGTACCGTGGGGATTTGTGGGTAGCGTTTCCGAAATTAGGGTTTCTCCGGGAGTCCGATTGGTGGAGGCGTTGATCGTTTGTTCAGTCGATCTTCAATTCGGAGACATTTTCCCTTTCTTGTTCCTCGTTAGTTACGTTGTTATAAGAAAAGATTGTTGTTTCAGGAAACGTTTGGCTTTGACGTCGTGGATTATTTGTTGTAGATATGATGAAATTTAGCGCCTTAATGCAGCCTGTAGTGTATGGAATGCATTGTTAATTACGTAAATTATCTGGTTTATGATCAGATGGCTCGTACCAAGCAAACTGCTCGCAAGTCCACTGGAGGGAAAGCTCCCAGGAAGCAACTCGCAACCAAGGTATGTTCCCCATGAAATTGGGATGTGTCTATCCGCCGAATCAGTGCAACTTTGACCTGTTTATAATAGTGAAATTGTAATTTGGGTTTATTCAGGCCGCGCGTAAGTCTGCCCCGACGACTGGAGGTGTCAAGAAGCCTCATAGATACCGCCCTGGAACTGTTGCTCTTCGGTGAGTTTAAATTGGTATATTATTTAACAGGGACAATACATTATCATGTTAAGTCTGATTAATTAAATGAGTACATTGGCAGATAGGATTTATTTGTTCTGTGAATGTTGTGCAGTGAGATCCGTAAGTACCAGAAGAGTACTGAGCTTCTGATCAGGAAACTTCCATTCCAGAGGCTTGTCCGTGAGATTGCTCAGGACTTCAAGGTATTAGAGTTTTCGAGAATCAATGTAGTTCCTAGCCTGTTCTGTTGGCGTGAATTTTATGGGTTAATTTGTCTGCTTTGTGGTGGCATTTGTTGCAGACTGATTTGCGTTTCCAGAGCCATGCTGTTCTGGCACTGCAGGAGGCTGCTGAGGCTTACCTTGTGGGTCTCTTTGAAGACACCAACCTTTGTGCCATCCATGCCAAGCGGGTGACCATCATGCCTAAAGATATTCAGTTGGCAAGGAGGATCAGAGGCGAGCGTGCCTAAGAGACATCTGTCAGACTGACTGGTTCTCTATGTGATGTCAGTGTAATTAATTAGATTAGTTCTGATGTAGTTGGTATTGGTGATCTAGGATTGGTTACTCCTGTGCTGGGTTGAGCACAGCCCGGTCTTGCTTTTGGGGGATGGAATGGTTGCACCTTGCAAATTTTCTTGTGAAACTGTTTTTTGTTGTCATGGCATTTCTATCTCTCTGCCATCGAACATTGTTTCCAATGTTTGCATCTAAAAGACGTTGATCTTATGTTGTTTCTATTGCCTTAATTCACTTCTGTATTCATTTGTCTTATATGTATCTGAATTTGATGAATTATTATGAGAATCATAGTAGGATCTTAAATAGATGTTGGATTTGGGTTTTTGGGTTTTTGGTTTTTTTGAGTAACAGGGTTTTGCTTGTGAGAAGCCCTGTTCTGACCAGGAATTATGACCATATGAAAGAATGTTGATTAATATTGTTTCCTCCCTAGAAAAAAGAATGTTGATTACTGATGATAGAAAGTTGAATTGAAGCCTAATTAAGAAAAGTATATGAAAGATGATGATTGCATAAAGTTTCAAATGATTTGTACAAGTTCTTTTTGTAGCATTCAGAACAAAATTTCACTGCGAGTGGACTAAATAGAAATTAGAAATGTTAATTATTGTGGTTAAGATAATAATTAAAATTAATACATGTATTTTGTTTTTGGTTATGATGTATTTATTATTTATTTTTATTTTTATTTTTAATATTAAAAATAAGATATAATAAATTTATTTTATTTAAAAATAAAATATAATTTGTTAATGCTTGACTATTACTTGGTACTAAAATAAATTTATTAAAATGATAATGTTATGATTTCAACCTAGATTAATTTTCTTTTTCTTTTTTTCTTTCATTTTTAAATCTAAATCTAAGTTTGAGATGTGTATATTTTTTGAGTTCATTGTACACTGGCAAGAAATATATTCGGCTTCATAATTGATGTCACAGTCGGCTTGTCGATTAAGCTAGGCAGTCTAAGAGCATCTCCAATGTTGGACACCAAATTGGAATTTGTGTCCAACAGTAGATTACACCAAATATTTTAACACCATTTTGGTGTTGCCTCCAATGTTGGACATCAAATTGGTGTAAAAAAGAATTTTTAAAAAATATTCTATAAATAAGTATTTAATAAATATTAATATTATAATATAATTAAAAATAATTAGTCTTATTTTATAAAAAAATTAAAAATTATAGTCATAATTTTTTTACTTTTTTTTCAAAATATGTTATTCTAAAATGGTATTCAAAATATGTTATTCTAAAATTATAGTCATTATTTTAATTTTTTTTCAAAATATGGTATTCAAAATATTAAGTTTTTTTTGTATTTTCATCATGTATTTTTAATTTAAGTTAATGAAAAAATTATTGCTTTTCATTATATTATTGAATTTTTGCATTAAGAATATTTTCTTCATATTAAGTAATTATTAAAATACAAAAATTCATATACATAAACAAAAATATTTCATTTTATATTAATATGGTATTTATAAAATATATTCAATATTGTACTCATTTTATAGATCTTAATAAAATATTTCTATTGGTATATTTTTTTTATAATAATCTAATTTATATTTTAATTATTAATTAAAATATACAAATGTAATAAAAGTGATAAAGGATATAAAAGGAATAACTTATTTTGAAGTTATACAAAGAGGGATAAAATTGAGAATAAAATAAAAAAGAAAATTTGATGTTGATGAATAGTGTAACACCAAATTTGGTGTTACACTATTCACTCAACACCAAATTTTATTATGAAAAATTGTGCCAACACCACTTTGGTGTATACGTTGGAGCAGTTTTCAGCACCAATTTAGAGTTGGCGCTGCAATTGCCGCTCCATTGGATATTTTTATATGTATATTTTAATTTTTATATGTATATTTTATTTTTTAATAATAAATATTTTATTAAAAAATTAAAATACAATATATAATCTAAACTTAAATCTTGGGTCTTCCTTCCCAATAAAAATTAAAAAAGTCAATAATGTATAATTTTTTGTTCGACTTACACAAATTTTCCTACAGTTTTAAAAAATTTTAGTTTTATTTTTTTATTTTATTTTTGAGGCATTATATTTTAGTTAAAAATTCACTATCATTTAGAGATTATTGTATTTTATAGTTGCTTGAACTTTAACTTTTTTTTTCTTTTTTAATTTAGTAAAATGATGATTTTTTTGAAAAAAATATATTATTTATTTATTTTTTAAAAATAAATTAATGCTCTTGGGAAGACTTTAACAAATTTTTTGCCTAAAGCCCCCAAACTCATTGGACCAGCTCTGATTGATATCCACGAGAAATTATCTGAGTTTCTATTTATTGCAAACGTTATAAATAAATTAGTGGATATGTTATTATTTTAATTTTTTTATTTTAAATGGGGGAAAAGTAAAAAATAAAATAATAATTTTACATCTTTATTTAACAACAAAAAAATTATTATTATTATTTCTAAAATGTAAAAAAAAAATAATTTTTTAATTAATGTGGTTATTTACAATTCACCCTAACTTGAGTAGCCATTTTACTTTCCAAAATTATTTATAGAGAGTCAAATTAAAAAATTAAGTTCCAGAAACTTGCTACGGTCAAATTAGCTTGCCAAAAATTTGATAACCTTGAAATCTTTCGCCATAGTTGGCGATCCAAAACCTTGTCAGCCTTTCTTGCCATCTTCCCCCTTCCCTACAATGGCCATCAACTATCATTAGATTCTATTGTGGCCAAACGCGAGGAAGGCTAAATCAGCCAAAAAAGTGACGACTATTGGTAGTGGTGATAACTAGCATTTGAAGCAGCATTGAAAGGAGAATAGGCAGCAACAAGTAGATCGACGGCAGCAATGACCAACGACGAGCAGACCATCAAAAACGACGACGACAAGTAAATCAACGACCAACATATGAGTTTGTGTATGTATATGATGTTGGAGAAATTTGTATTGATTTGTTTATTTGATGAGTGATATTAGTTTATATGATATGAGTTTATGAAATTTGTATTGATTTGTATATGAGTTTATTGTATGTGTATGTCTGATTATTTTGTGTATTTAATTATTGATTTGTGTATTTGATTATTAATTTTGTGTATAATAAAATAAATAAAATAAAAGCTTAATAATAAATAAATGAAATAGAGAGTCAAGTAAAAGAAGAAAATAGGATATCGTTGAACTAATCATAATTTTTAAGAAAAAATTAAAATAAGGAATGAATTATTTATAATATAATAAAAAAACAGCGATATAGCCTAATAAGGCGGACTCCAACAGTTCTCCATCCTATTCCCTATTGTGTTGTGTTCCAAGCATGTGCAGCTTTTCAAAAGTACAAACACATGTTCTATATTTTATAGGTTATGCACAAAATGGAAATGGTGGGGAGGCATTGAAGTTATTCACACAAATGCTCAGAAGGTGTATCAAGCCAGATCACGCCACCATTGTTTCAGTTCTTACAGCTTGTTCTAGTCTTTCATCACTAAGAGGAGGACAGCAAACTCATGCCATCATTCTTAAAAATGGATTGGACTCACCTTCACCTGTCTCTGTATGTAATGCTGTGGTTACCATGTATGGCAAATGTGGCAGCATCCTTGACGTTGAGTTGGCTTTCACTCATCACCTCAACAATCCAGACGTTCTTTCATGGAACGCTATAATCTCTGCCTTTTCACATCACGGCTTCTATGAAGAAACTCTTGCTTATTTTGAGGAGATGAGATTGAACGATTCTGAGCCGGATGGAATGACATTTCTTAGTTTGTTGTCTGCGTGCGGTCATTCAGGCATGGTGGACGAGAGTTGGTACTGGTTTGACTTGATGACAAAAAATTAAAGAATTCTTCCCTGGTCAGAGCAGTATGCTTGTTTGGTCAGTATATTAAGCCGAGCAGGTCAGTTGGTGAAGGCTTACAAGATGATCCAAGAGATGCCATTCGAGGCAGACTCGTGTGTTTGGTGGTGCGCTTCTTGCAGGCTGTCGCGCCCATTCAAATGCAGAGCTAGGGCAATTAGCTGCTGCAAAAGTAGTAGAATTTGATCCTCAGAATGCCAGTGCTTATATTACTCCTTAAGCTTATTTATTTATGTTAGCTTCACTTCACTTAAGCATGCACTTAGCTTTGCGTTTTACACTTGAGCTCCGTAGGCCATCTGTGCTTGGCGCTTTTGAAAACACTGCTATAGAAAATGAAAACTGAAGATTTCATTAAAAAAAAAAATTGGAGATTAAAGAAATGGAAATCATGCAACTAAAAAGCCCCATAGTGTCTTAAGAGAATTAAGGGGTAGATATGTCAAAATCTGATAGCACAGTGAGAATTAGGCTTCTATGGCGATTTCCATGTCTTGTGTTGTAAGGATAGGAAGTTAAACAAAGTAGTTGTTGGTTAGACTTTATTCTTCCATTAAAACAATTACATCTTTGTCTGTAAGGGTATAGAAGATTGGTCTTTGTTTTAGTTTTCCCCTAGATCATATATAGGCAGCATCCCCTTAATATTGTTCTCTTCAACAACAAGAAGCACAGGCCTTACTACATGGGATTGACCACATAAATTCTAGCTCCCCAACTTTGTTTGGTCTTTGACTTTGTTTTTTTGCTACAAGCTTCTTCCATTCCATCCACTCATCATTGGTACATCTAATCTTCTTTCCGCATATTCAAACTATCTTAATTACACTACCCACATCTTATCTTTAATAAGAGGTGCTCCAACCTTATTATGCATCATCGCATTTTCAATTCAATTTTTTCTTGTATGGTAGAAAAAGTCTGCTTGTAACAGCCCATGTTAGTTACCCCAATTTGGGCCTTAATTAATGAAAGTTAATGATGGTATAGCATTATAATTAAGAAGGGAATTAATTGCAATAGTCTAGGAGGCATCTGCCTACAGTGTGGGGAAGTAATTGGAACAGTGTAAGTGGTATTTTGGACACGTTGCCTTCCCTTCACATGTAGGGGCATTTGTATAATCATGTGTGTGTGTGTGTGCGTGTGATAGGTGCCATATGTTAATGGTGGAATGCACGGTTGCATGGGTTAATCTGGCACGTCTTATTGAATGAGAGGGAGAAATGCACACGCACTAAATGTGCATGGCCCTAGAAAGAGGGGATTTCACCAGAATTGCATTGAACCTATAGACTAATGATGGAGTGAGGGAGTTGGGGGAGTGAGTAGGCTTGCACGCAGGGGAAGAGGTTGTCAACGGAGTACTAGGGGAATCGCAAGCGCATGGTACAGTTGCACAATAAAAGAGGGGTAGATTGGTCCATGAGAACCACTAAAGTGGTTTAAAAGCTATGGGAGCACCCAATTAATGAAAATGATTTTGTTACATTGCATTACTTATGTGCATGTGGTCTTATTGAGCTCCCATTGCTCATTACATGGTTTGAATTAGGAGTTATTGACGGATGTTAAAAAGATTAAAATATCGTCGTTTAAATTGTAAATTTTCAAAATCTGTTACTGTCTTGTCTGTTGTTCTCTTTCATCTCTCATTTTCATAACTGTTGACACAACCATCGACCGCCACTGCATCGCCTAAGCGGCCGTCGGCGAGGCGAGGCAACAGGGTGATGGCAACGAGGCAACGACAACGAGGTGGCAAGGCGAAGGTAGTGGCGGTCGATAGTTGTATTGGGCCTATCGACAACCATGGAAATGGGAGAGAGAGCAAAGCAGCAGGTAAAGCAGTGATAAATTTTGTAAATTTGTAATTTGAACAAGAATATTTTAGTCTTTTTAACATTCTTAGTCCCTCAGTAGCTCTAGCTCTGTCGGGCAAAGTAAATTAATTCAAGTTATAGAGTTACCTATAAAGCATGAACGCAATAATGTATAACCCTTACCCGGTAAGATCAACCGATCTCTTGTCCTACACTCATAAAGTTTCCCGCTCCAACAAGACAATTAACAAGCTAACTGCAAACAAATTTTTCAAGCTAGCTCGGGAGGGGAGTGCTCCTTGCTAGTAAAACGATCCAATCCAACCGAACAACTTTGCTGATAGCCCAAATTAAACTCTTTAACTCTTTTATATAACAAATATGAAGTCACGATAGGAGACTCGAATATTACAATCTTCAAACAATTGGTGTGCTCTAAGCCACATCAATCCAATAGACAAGAATAAACAAAGTAAATCTCAGAGAAATATGTCAGGAACAGGGAGGCTATAGTACCGTCCAAATATTGGGGGTAAAATTAATAAATAGTCACTGAACTTTAAAGTTGTAATTATTTGTTAATTCAACTTTAAATTGTAATCATTTACTCACTCAACTTTACTCATCGTTAACTATCCATCACTCGTTATAACTCCGTTAAATATTATAAACAGAAAATACTAATGGAATCTGATGTGGCTAACGGAATCTAACGTGACAAAAGTAAATTTAACAAACACTCACTGAACTTTAAAAATGTAACTAATTACTCACTGAATTTTACTCAACGTTAACCATCTATCACCTCGTTACATCACCGTTTGATCTTGAAAAACACCCGTTACATCACCATTTGAACTTGAAACATATTAAAAAAAATTTATATGCATTTAAGATCACTTACTTTTCAAACCAAAAGTCAAAAACTAAACTAATAATTTAAATTAAAAAAAATTATTGATGCAATTCAAAAGTAAAAAAAAAAAATTATTTAATTTTTTTACCTCCATTACAAACAACGAAATTCACAAAAAAAAAAATATTCAATAATGAGACTAAGAGCCAAAAACTAATTACAAATCATATTTGTAAGAAAAGGATATCATATGCATTTTTTTGTATAGAAGAAATACGATTTTTGTAATTAGTTTTTGGCTCTTGATCTCATTACTGAATACTTTTTTTTGTGAATTTCGTTATTCATAATGGAGGTAAAAAAATTTAAATAGATTTTTTTTTTACTTTTGATTTGCATCAATAATTTTTTTAATTTAAATTATTAGTTTAGTTTTTGATTTTTGGTTTGAAAAGTAAGTGATCTTAAATGCATATAAAAAGTTTTTTATATGTTTCAAGATCAAACGATGATGTAACGGGTGTTTTTCAAGATCAAACGGTGATATAATAAAGTGATAGATGGTTAACGTTGAGAAAAATTCAGTGAGTAATTAGTTACATTTTTAAATTTTAGTGAGTGTTTGTTAAATTTACTTTTGTCACGTCAGATCCCATTAGTCACATCAGATTATGTTAGTATTTTTCGTTTATAATATTTAACGGAGTTATAATGAGTGATGGATGGTTAACGATGAGTAAAGTTAAGTGAGTAAATAGTTACAATTTAAAGTTGAGTGAGTAAATAATTACAACTTTAAAGTTTAGTGATTATTTATTAATTTTACTCACTATCGGGAGGGACAAGGATGATAACGGAGAGAGAACAGAACCAGGCGTAATCGACGGTGAAGAGCACATGGCGAGGCACATCCGGACCAGCGAAGTACCTCAATGTGAAGATCAACATGCCTAGAGTCAATGGAAACGACGTCAAGTAAAAGACCCAAATCGCTCTCTCAGTGAGAACCCTCAATTTCTCTCTTCTTCGCCGATCCCCGTGGCTTCTGGCTCCTGCAGAGACCGGCCGGGCGAACGGAAGGGAGCCTGCCCTTTCGGGGTTCTTTGCTGCTCATAGCATGTATAATTAGATAATGTTAATTATAATTATGATTATGATTAAGATTATAATTATAATATAATTAACATTATAATTTACCTAAATTAATTTTTTTAAAAAATAAAATTTGGTGGGCCGTTCAAATGGCAATCCCATCATGCAATAGGAATCGAGATTTAAGGTGTGGCGATCCGACTTGAAGTCCAACTTCACATCTGAGCCGTCCATTTCAGCTGAGTAAACCCAACCAAAAGCACATCGATTACAAATAATAACCGTCCGATTTACTGTTATCGTACTTTATATGCCCCTGCACCTCCGCGTCGTTCATCTTTTTCCGTTTGCTTTGCCTGCGCCGCCTCTGGAGAGAGAGAGAGTAAGAGAGAGCGATCGAGGAGCGTCTTCGTCCAAATTTCGAATTGAGAGGTAAGTTTTAATTTGTGGTTTCCAAGATTTAGCTAGGTTTATCTGTTTTCTGATTCTTTAGGGGATCTCTGGTCGTGCTTCGACCATTGGATTCTAGGGTTTGTCTTGGGGGGGTTGTCCGTTTGCTCATTTATGCTTTGTTTTGTTGTCCTGTGTATAATTTTATCTCATCTTCTCGTGCTTGCTTGATTCATTAGGTTTTTAATTCGGAAGGATTTGGTTGTTTTTGCCTCTAGTTCCGTGGGGATTTGTGGGTAGCGTTTCCGAAATTAGGGTTTCTCCGGGAGTCCAATTGGTGGAGGCGTTGATCGTTTGTTCAGTCGATCTTCAAGACATTTTCCCTTTCTTGTTCCTCGTTAGTTGCGTTGTTATAAGAAAAGATTGTTGTTTCAGGAAACGTTTGGCTTTGACGTTGTGGATTATCTGTTGTAGATATGATGAAATTTAGTGCCTTAATGCAGCCTGTAGTGTATGGAATGCATTGTTAATTACGTAAATTATCTGCTTTATGATCAGATGGCTCGTACCAAGCAAACTGCTCGCAAGTCCACTGGAGGGAAAGCTCCCAGGAAGCAACTCGCAACCAAGGTATGTTCCCCATGAAATTGGGATGTGTCTATCCGCCGAATCAGTGCAACTTTGACCTGTTTATAATAGTGAAATTGTAATTTGGGTTTATTCAGGCCGCGCGTAAGTCTGCCCCGACGACTGGAGGTGTCAAGAAGCCTCATAGATACCGCCCTGGAACTGTTGCTCTTCGGTGAGTTTGAATTGGTATATTATTTAACAGGGACAATACATTATCATGTTAAGTCGGATTAATTAAATGAGTACATTGGCAGATAGGATTTACTTGTTCTGTGAATGTTGTGCAGTGAGATCCGCAAGTACCAGAAGAGTACTGAGCTTATGATCAGGAAACTTCCATTCCAGAGGCTTGTCCGTGAGATTGCTCAGGACTTCAAGGTATTAGAATTTTCAAGAATCAATGTAGTTCCTAGCCTGTTCTGATAGCGTGAATTTTATGGGTTAATTTGTCTGCTTTGTGGTGGCATTTGTTGCAGACTGATTTGCGTTTCCAGAGCCATGCTGTCCTGGCACTGCAGGAGGCTGCTGAGGCTTACCTTGTGGGTCTCTTTGAAGATACCAACCTGTGTGCCATCCATGCCAAGCGGGTGACCATCATGCCTAAAGATATTCAGTTGGCAAGGAGGATCAGAGGCGAGCGTGCCTAAGAGACATCCGTCAGACTGATTGGTTCTCTTTGTGACATTTGTCGGTGTAATTAATTAGATTAGTTCTGGTGTAGTTGGTATTGGTGATCTAGGATTCGTTACTCCTGTGCTGGGTTAAGAATGGTTGCACCTTGCAAATTTCCTTGTTAAAACTCTGTTTTTGTTGTCATGGCATCTCTATCTCTCTGCCATCGAACATTGTTTCCAATGTTTGCATCTAGAAGACGTTGATCATATGTTGTTTCTATTGCTTTATTCACTTCTGTATTCATTTGTTTTATATATATCTGAATTTGATGAATTATTATGAGAATCATAGCAGGATCTTAAATAGATGTTGGATTTGGGTTTTTGGTTTTTTTGTAACAGGGTTTTGCTTGTGAGAAGCCCTGTCCTGACCAGGCAATTGGGTGATTTTAGGGGATATTAAAGAATATATATTATTTCTTACTGTATACATACAGAATTGGGTGGCATCCGGAAGTATGACCATATGAAAGAATGTTGATTAATATTGTCTTCTCCCTAGAAAAAAGAATGTTGATTACTGATAATAGAAAGTTGAATTGAAGCCTAATTAAGAAAAGTATTTGAAAGATGATTACATAAAGTTTCAAATTATTTGCGCAAGTTCTTTTTTGTAGCATTCAGAACAAAATCTCACTGTAAGTGGATTTAATGGAAATGTGAAATGTTAATTATTGTGGTTAAGATAATAATTAAAATTAATAAATATATTTTGTTTTAAATAAAATGTATGTATTTTTTTTATATTAAAGCTTTTAAATATTAAAAATAAGATATAACCTTATGGGCATAGCTTAGTGGTTGAGAATATATACATTTTAGTCTCGAAGAGCCTTAAATTTATCTATCATATAGATGGTGCAAGTCTCGTGTTCGAATTCCACCGTTTGGTTCTGTAATTTAATCTCTTTGCAGAAATCTTAGGAATGAGTTGCGGAGGTTCTCAAAGTGAGAAATTTCATTTTTTGTTCTAAAAGATATAATAAATATAATTTATTAATGCTTGAGTATTACTTGGTACTAAAATAAATTTATTAAAATGATAATGCTACTATTTGAACGTAGATGAATTTTCTTTTTTGGCCCTTTCATTTTTAAAGCTAAGTCTAAGTTTGTGATATATCTTAGTGATGAATTTTTTGAATTCAATGGCAAGGAATCTACTTGGGTTCGTGATTGATATTGATGATACAGACGTTATAAATAAATTTAGTGGATTTTTAAATATTTTTTATTTTAAATGGGAGAAAAAAATATATAATGAAATAATTATTTTTCATATTTATTTAACAACAAATTATTATTATTATTATTATTATTTCTTAAATAAAATGTAAAAAAAATATTTTTTGAATTAATGTGGTTATTTGCGATTCACCCTAACAAGCTTTCTAGCCGGCTGGCGCAATCGTCTCTCTCTCTCTCTGTCTCTCTCATGGTTATCTTGCGCTTATCTCGCCAGCTCTGTTGCTTGTGTAACTCTCTCTCGCCCCTAATTCAACTTGTTATCCCAAAAAGCTCCACTTCCATCTATTCCACTGCGCATTTTTTTATCCAATCTGCCAGTTGCCATTCCGACCAAGATGTCTATGCTTATAACGTCAAGATTGCGGCCCTCTCGCGCGCTGGCAAGCTCGATGCGGCTCTCCAACTGTTTGACGAAATGCCCAAACGAGACGTGGTCTCGTGGAACGCCATGGTCACTGCGTACTGGCAGCATGGGTACCTGGACCACTCCAAGCAGTTGTTTGAGTCTATACCAGTGAGGAATGTAGTTTCTTGGAATTCCATGATTGCGGGTTGTGTTGAGAACGGCAGGATGGAAGAGGCTCTCGACTACTTCTGCAGTATGCCGGAAAGAAACACGGTCTCGTGGAATGCTATGATATCGGGTTTCATAAGGTGTGGCAGGATTGAGGAAGCTGGTGGGCTCTTTGCGGAAATGCCGAGGAGGAATGTGATTTCTTACACTGCAATGATTGATGGCTATGCTCAAATTGGGGAGATGGAGCGGGCAAGGGTTCTTTTTGATAACATGCCTTATAAAAATGAAGTCTCTTGGACTGTTATGATTTCTGCGTATGTGGAGAATGGGAGGTTTCATGAGGCCAAGGAATTGTTTGATCAGATGCCAGAAAAGGGCATATTTGCAGCAACGGCCATGATCATAGGCTACTGTAAGGAGGGGAAGATGGACAGTGCGAGGATTTTGTTCGAAGAGATTCAGTGCAAGGATCTTGTCTCTTATAATGTAATGATAACAGGTATATATGGTCCACTGCAAATATAACATGTACATAAAGTACCATAATGCGTCACCTCTCGTGATTAGACCTTCCCATTGACTAATTATGAAATAATTTTAGTTGGATTGTGTCAACTATCTGCTTCAACAGATATTCTCCATTTCATTTGTGATACAAATATAGTTGTGAATTATAAGTGTTTTAGTAAAACTTGTTTGGGCACTCTTCCATGTAGCAGAAGTTAAAATACATTTTCAGAAGCACTAGGTAACAGCAGTATTGCTTTTGTGTTGATAATTCAACTCAGTCCTTCGGTTCTGACATTTGTCAATGTAAACTGGAATGCACAGGCAATGATACTTGGTCTCCAGCAATCATACTTGGAGTAGGGCTAAGGACTTCCCATTTCACATAATAGGAGTGTTATCCTTTATTCTTCTTAGAACGACATAGAGTATCAATTTTAGTGCATGATGGACAATTTATCTGAGCTAGGCTAATGAAACCGGAAAATATATTCCATGTGTGCTTTTATATTGAGAATTGCGTCATGATTATTACACCCAATTGTCTGCAGGGATCAACGAACTCTATGTGTACTTATAGAGTTTTGGGTGTTCTGTATTATAATTAACCTTTAGTTATGGTGCTTAGGGTTATCAATGGGTCGGATCTGATCCAGACTTCACCAGCAAAATCCGGTCCATTTACATGTAGACCTGACCAGAATTAATAAGGGCAAAATCTGACAGACCCATTTATAATTGGGTTGGATCTGGATTCACCCAATCAAATCTGGTTTTAACTAGATAAATTATACAAATACCCTATTACAAAAAATATTCTCCTAGCCGCCAGCTCCTTGGAAAAAATAAGAACAGAGTCCCATATATATAGGTTATAGTATATTGGTAAGGCATGGTGTACTTTTATAATTGGCCAATTCAAGGAGACTACCTCATGGTTGGAGGTAGTCATGGAGATACGCTTGACTTCTAGAGGGAGAGCCTGTGTAGACATGCTTGATCCTCAAATGGAAATTCCACGGGGATACACTCAGTCCTCACAGGGAAAGTTTGTGGAGAAATGTTCAATTCTCAGAGGAAGAGACTGTATAACTGGCATTTGTTGTATGGAGTAAACCTGATGGTGGTTGATAACATGGAGTGATACAAGTCCCCCAGATAAAATTGTTATATAAACAAGTAAATAGAATGATAATCTAAAGAATGACATGCTGAAACGTCACCTGGGAGCATTGGCAACTGCTTTAATGCGATAACCATGTCAGGTGGTATTACTACCTAGGCCCTTTTTCCTCGTGTGGTAATTACTTCTCTTGCTTGCTGCTTATGTTCAGAAGCTCAGTTTGATGCAACATTCCAATTCTTCAAATCTAGATGATTTCCTACATAGGCACTTCTGACTTTGACGTTATAAAAATGAAGATTTAATGAGTGATTTGAATTGTGCTGCATTAGCCCCTGAAAAAACAATTAAACAGTTGATGACTAGTATGTTGTGTACCAAGCATGTGCAGCTTTTCAATAGTACAAACACATGTTCTATATTTCACAGGTTATGCACAAAATGGAAATGGTGGGGAGGCATTGAAGTTATTCACACAAATGCTCGGAAGGTGTATGAAGCCAGATCACGCCACCATTGTTTCAGTTCTTACAGCTTGTTCTAGTCTTTCATCACTAAAAGAAGGACAGCAAACTCATGCCATCATTCTTAAAATGGGATTGGACTCATCGCCTGTCTCTGTATGTAATGCTGTGGTTACCATGTATGGCAAATGTGGCAGCATCTTTGACGCTGAGTTGGCTTTCACTCACCTCAACAATCCAGATGTTGTTTCATGGAACGCTATAATCTCTGCCTTTTCACATCACGGCTTCTATGAAAAAACTCTTGCTTATTTTGAGGAGATGAGATTGAGTGGTTTTGAGCCGGATGGAATGACATTTCTTAGTTTGTTGTCTGCGTGCGGTCATTCAGGCATGGTGGGCGAGAGTTTGTACTGGTTTGACTTGATGACAAAAAATTACAGAATTCTTCCCTGGTCAGAGCACTATGCTTGTTTGGTCAGTATATTAAGCCGAGCAGGTCAGTTGGTGAAGGCTTACAAGATGATCCAAGAGATGCCATTCGAGGCAGACTCGTGTGTTTGGGGTGCGCTTCTTGCAGGCTGTCGCGCCAATTCAAATGCAGAGCTAGGGCAATTAGCTGCTGCAAAAGTAGCAGAATTTGATCCTCAGAATGCCAGTGCTTATATTACCTTGTCTAACATATATGCTGCTGCTGGCATGTGGAAAGAAGTTACCAGAGTGAGAGGTCTGATGAAAGAGCAAGGAGTTAAGAAGCAACCTGCATATAGTTGGATGGAGATTGCAGATAAGGTCCATTTTTTCTTGGGAGGAGACGTGTCTCATCCAAATGTTGACAAGATTCATTCAGAGCTCAAGCTAATGGGTTTACAAATGAAGGCAGTGGGTGATATTGCTGAAATTTTTGCTTCATGGAGCTGTTATAATTGAAATGCATCTTATGCATCCTGATCTTGTGGATGAAGGAGATGTTTCAATCCATAGAACTAGGAAATTCTGGAAACTTAAGATAAAGCCAAGAGGACAGATTATGTTCTTACATCTCAAGGATGTGCCTGAAGAGGGTAAGGGTTATGTATATTCTAACCTAATTAAGTTATAATTTCACTACATAGAGTCGGTTATATAAATTTTAGTTTGTCCTCTTGAATCTGTATATAATTATATTTTTTTAGGCAATTGGAATTCATTCATATATAAGAGTGGTTCTGTAAAGTTTTTTCTTGTTTTTATCTATCTTGTTTGTTAAAGACTTGTACTATTTCATAATCATTTCTTATTTTTATAAGAGTTTTTATTGATCTTGTTCGGACATGACTAAATTATTTAATTATCTCATGCATCTTATATTTAATAAAAACAATAACTATGATTTATTAAGATTAATATTATTTTTAATTTAATCATTTTTGGTATAATTGCACGTTCATCATAAAATCTTTGTATCCATTTCACTTATATTTAATACATATTGGTATTTTATTAACTACATTTTGTGGCATGCAATAAATAAATTTTTAATTAAAGACATTCATTACTAATGCGAATTCCTCAACTTCTAGCCAAATTTAATAGAAAAAAACCTGCACAATGTTTTAATTTGAATATTTGAAATGAACCGTGTTGGACTTATTGTTATATTCTTTTAATTTTGAATTTATGTGTTTTGTAATTGTTGATATTTTATAAGAGTTTTAATTTTGTTGGATGTCTACTAATTTTTAAACTTTAACATTTATGTTTTTTATATTTCTCAAATTACTCAAATCGATAAATTATGATTTAAGTGACTTGAAACAAGTAGTGATTCTTTCATAATTGTAAAGGTAGGCAAATTTCCATTGATACCTTAGTTTGAAAAACATTTCTTAAACCACCTAAATTGAATATTACACACTCACATCTTTATGGTTTCTTAAAAAAAAAATCCTTAAAAGTATAAAACCATCGTCCGCATCAGAGATAGTAAGCTATGATGCACAAAAATGTATTAGAACTATCGTTTTGATATTTTTAAAATAGTTAAAAAAGAACTAATAAAAATATTTTTGAGTTATTTTTGTAATTTTAGAAAGGATTCGGGATTATTTTAAAATATTAAAATAATGTTTTTATCTGCAAAGAGGTTAGAAGGGAAATTTTTTTGTCTCTCTAGGTTAATTCGTCTCTGACTTAAATTTTTTAAATTTATTATTTATTTTTAAAAGTAAGTATATTTTTATATTTATTATTTGTATTATTTTAATTTTTTAATTTATTATTATATTTTAATTAATAAATTATAACTCATGAATGATAGAACTTATGTTTATATTTATTTGAATGTATTATGACATTTATGTTTATTTTTGTATTCAATAATTATTTGTTTATAATCTTTATATTTACAAAAATGTCTTTATATTTTTTGATTTACATATTTTTTTTGCACTTCTGTTTTCTATTTTTTGTAAAAATGTCATTTTTCTATTCTCATTCTGTGTTATATCCATTTTTCCGTTTCCACTTTTATTTTTGTACAACTAGGTAGCAAGTCAGTTCAGTTAACCAAAAAATTAACTAGAAAAATTAAATTAATTGATAATAAAAAAAAATTGAATCCAAATTATATAAATTGAACCGAACAAGTTGAATTAAAAAAATATAAAAAAATTGAAGAAAACTAAAGTAATCGATAAAAAATACACAAAATCGAAGAAAACGACATCATTTTATAAACATCAAAATAATACCATTTTAAAGTTCGATTAATTTGGTTAATTTAGTTATTTCAATTAAAAAATTGAATCGAAAATTGAATTTTTAAGAAAAATTAATCGAATTGAATCGATGTAAAAAAAAAAAATGAACTTAACTGATAAGTTTAGTAATTTAATTTAATTAATTTGGGTAAATCGAATTTTTACTTTTGTATGTAGCAAATATAACTTATTTTAAAAAATAATTATTCAGTGATGATATTTTGAAAACTAATTTAAAAAAATAGTATTTTTGGTTTTGGCAATTACTCCAAGACCATGAACCCGGCGTTGACAAATGGATCGACGTCCGAGGTTTTTGATTTCGTAGCAATTAAGATTCTTGTTTGCCGGCCAGAGGACAAAAAGTCAGACTCCGTTGGGGCCAATTTCGTAATAAATTGCAATTCCCGCGGTCAATTTCATCCCACCTTCACGCGCTGTCCTTCCGCCACTTCGGTGACTTAAAGCTCTCCAGCTAGCCAGCCAAATCGTCTCTCCGAATCCCTCTTTTTGGACGAGAACCCGCCAACCTCGGATTTCGCCCCAACGTTAACAATCTCTCCCGATCAATCTTTGTATCTGTTTCTGCTGATTCTGCGCCATCAATTTCCAAATACGGTGAGAATCTCACCATAGCCACAGAATTCGCTCCATTCCTCAAACATGCTACGTTCTAAATCGAGGTACCCAAACTTGTTTCTGTTCAAGTCTTCTCGTATCAGTCTCTACTTATGTAGCCATTGTCGAATGTTGTTTCCACGAGTGGTTTTTGGCAATGAATCTGAGAGATTTCCCCGGTTTGTAGATCTGGGTCCTTCGGTTTCGGGCGAAACAAGCACAAATCGGTTCTTTCCAGGACCATCTCTGCTTCTATATTCTGCAGAGGCGATCCTCTGATATCACAGATTGATTGCGACGCCCTCAAGCCGGTTGAGAAAAATCTCTCCGAGGTTCCCGATTCATCGGAGGTATTGCGTTTGTATTGTTTTGTCTTTTCCACGTCATGTTGACATGTTGGGTTGGATTTTGCTAAGGTTAGAATGATATTTTGAGTTCCAACTCTACAACTCTATGTGGTCATATAATTCGTTCAAATTCTACTAACAGATATGATTTGTGGGGTTGGGATTGATGATGGGTTTCTGTGCAATCTGGTGTAGGAGCAGATTGTTAGAGCTTCAAAGATGCAGCAATATGTGAGTCAGCTGGAGGAGGAGGTGAAGCTGACGAAGGGGCAACTGGGCTTCGCGAATGAAGAGAGAGATCGGGCCATCGATGAGCTCCGGGAGATGAAAATGGTGGCTCAAGAGGCCAACATGAAGCTGAGCGAGGCGTTGTCTTCTAGGAAGGTGGAAGAGGCATACGCAGAGCTTACTAGTTTGAAGGGGTCCCTGTCGGATCTGGAGAAGGAATTGAAAATGAAAGATGACTGTGTGGTGGCCCTGAAGCTCAAGCTTTTCAAGGCCAAGCAATTCGAGTCCAGGTTGGCCGAGAGAGATGCACTGTTCAATAAGCTCCTAGAGGAGTTGAGTAATTCCAGAGCTTCTGAGGGCCGAACAACGGAGATGCTGTCTGAGAGCAAGCGGAGAATAGAGGAACTTGAGGATGGAATCGAGAGGGCGAAGCTATCCGAAGCCGAAATGATTGATTCAATGGCTTTCCAAACCAAACAGTTCGAGCAGACCAAGGTTGAACTCGAAGAATCGAGGTTTGAGATTGCTTGTCTCCTTGAGAAGGTCGAGAAGTTGGAGGTTTTGTCTAGACACAGCAGTAGCGGAGACAGTGATGACGAGAATCTGGCTTTCCTCGACGATGAGGATGCAGGTCTCAGGGCCGAGCTTCAAATGGCGAAAGAGAACTTGGCCCGTGCCCGAGAGGGAGAGAAAGCTGCCCTGTCAAGGGCGAAGAATCTGTTCGGGGAGTTGAACTCGGTTAGAGCTGAATTAAAGCTGGCTATTGAGGCAGAGGAGAGGAGCAAGAAGGCCATGGATGATCTAGCATTGGCGTTGAACGAAGTTGCAGCAGAAGGTAATGATGCCAAGTTGAAACTCAGATCATACCAAGTGGAGCTCGAGAATGCCAAAAAGGAAGCAGAGCAATTGAAGGAGATGGCGAGGGGCAACGAGGACAGGTACAAGAAGCTGTTGGATGAATCGAAGAAGGAAACTGAGCGGCACAAGAACACCATTGAGAGGCTCAGAGCAGAAGCTGAGGAGTCGCTCTTGGCATCGAATGACAAAGAAATAGGCTTTGTCAACTGCATAAAAAGAGCTGAAGAGGAGAGGACACAACTGCAACAAGAGAACGCCCGGCTTATTGAATCCCTAAACACAGTCGAGAAGACGAGCAAGGCATTAAGAGAGGAGAATTTTAACTTGAGGGATATACTTAAGCAGGCACTGAGTGAAGCCAACGCTGCAAAAGAAGCTGCAGCCATTGCTAGTGCTGAAAATTCCCAGCTCAAGGATTCGCTCGACCAAAAGGACGAAGCTCTGGCCTTGCTTACCCGCGAAAATGAACGCCTTAGGATGGATGAAGCTGCAGCTCATGAGAGCCTCAAGGGGCTGAAACGGTTGCTTCCTGTAGCATCCTCAAAGGAGCCCAAGACTGAGGGTAAGGAGCAAGACTGGATGTTCAAGTCTATATATTCGCTCGAGCGCAAAGACAGCAAGAAACGGAACAAAGCTTTCAGTTTTGATCTCAGCGAGCTCACAGCTCAAATGGAGCATGAAGATCTCAGCGAGATCAATGCTTTAGATGAGGATCCTGTTAAGGCTGAGGCCCTCAAGGGATCAATATTCGATACTGTGGATTCACCAACTTCAGACGGTCGCATTCACAGAAGAGTCGTGTCTTCTTCATTAACAGATGATGGAGAAGTGATAAACTCAGATGGTTTTGATGATGCCGAAACTAAGAGGAAGTTGCAGAGAAAGAGGAGACCGATGATTCGCAGGTTTGGAAACCTTATAAGGAGAAAAAGCTTCCACAAAGAGAGACCACTGCCGGTAGAATAAGCCATTTTCATCTGTCACATTAGTTCACCATAATTGTTGATTTGCTGGTTCTGGTTTTTGAATCCATCTGAAGCCACCCTTTTCTGAGTTACCTAGTTAGATAGCAGTATGAACAGATGAAGCAACAAGATGAGAGGAAGTTGCAGAGAAAGAGGAGACCTATGATTCGTAGGTTTGGAAACCTTACAAGGAGAAAATGTTTCCACAAAGAGAGGCCACTGCCGGTAGAATAAGCCCTTCTCATCTATCACATTAGTTCACCATCATTGTTGATTTGTTGGTTCTGGTTTTTCAAATCCATCTGAAGCACCCTTTACTGAGTTACCTAGTTAGGTAGCAGTATCAACAGATGATGCAACAACATTCAGAGCCCAGTTAGTCGAATGGCGACCGATTCTGATCGATGGCAATGGCATTTGTAGACATAATGAGACTTGCCCCTGTCATCTAGAGATACAGAATTTACAGGAACTGTTTGATTTGATCTGAAAATGTTTACTTATGGTGCAGACAGAGATCTTGTTTGTTTATGTACTTAGTCTCTTCCTATGGGATTCATTTAATTTCTTCATGCATAGCAAAGAGTAATGCTCATTCCCTTTGCTGGGAACTTGTGGAGTTTCTAATACAAATCATCTTTCGAAAAGTTTAATGTTTCTTCTAGTGGTTTCACATGTGATGTGGGAAACATATACATATATACATATATATGCATTGTTCTGTTGTATAGCAAGCTCTCTGATATCTCTTTTAGTTTCTTCTGTTGTTGTTCTTCACCTATTGTTATGGCAAATGAATGATGTTTGTCTCAGGTAGTGTTGTTTGAATAATCGTTGCTGTTGAATGATAAAGAACCTGCTAGAATATGTGAGATTTTTCTGAAGTGATCTTTTGCAGTTCAATTCTAGAAATTTTAGTGTAGAAATCTAATGCTAATTATGAATGTATGTATGTCCTTAAATTTAGGAATGTTGTTTAAATAAAGAAATGCTTTAGTAGTTGTGTTAAATAAATCTTGTCAAGTACAATCAGCTGCTATATATAGCAGCCTTTGTTAATGAAAAAAGAGAGAAAAGTGTGTTGCCCTATGAGAAGCTTACCATTGCTTCATCTCAAAATTGGTAAATACAATTGCTGTATGTTGTTATTGATGCATCTCAAAATCTCACCAACTAAACCACTTTTTGCTTTCTTCACATGATTTTAATTGCATGAATGTCAACAAAAATGTTTTTTTATTAAAGGACTGTACTATGCTGCTATATATGAGTCCCCAATTCTATGCACATAATACTCTTAACTTAATTTGTAAACACCACTTTACCCTAAGTAAATGAAATTTAATTGTGCCCTCGCAGATTTGGTCATGAAAATTGGATGAGTCTGACACTTGTATCTGACAACAGAACTAAGTTCATGAATCACATCTTATTCAAGATTTTCCAAAGACTAGTTTTAGTTGACAAAATTAGTTTCTGAATTTAGGAAAGTGGGAATTGAAATAAACTAACATTACTTTTTCCTTGATTAGCACCTCATGAAAGGACGTTCACTCTTTGTGCTGAGATTAGTTTTAGACCGTTCAAATACACCTGTTTTGTCTATTCTTAATGATTATGTTGTTTTGGTGTCACGACCAATTCTACATTGGTAGTCTACTGGGGAGGTCTACGTCCAGGTAGCACTTTTGAGTGAGGACTTGTAGCGTCACTTTTGGCCATAAATAGAAATGATTCGAGAGCTAGAATTTTGACGTAGCCAACCCCACATAGTGGGATAAAAGCTTTGGCCATAAAAGTTTATCTAGTACAAGATAGATAAACTTCTAACTTATGAAAGAAATTACCTGTAAACCACTTGTATTGATTAAACTCAGCTGTTTTCAGCCTTTTGAGAATCAAATACAAGGCCTCGAAGAATTTTTTCTTCCATAGAAATCCATGTTCAACCTTTTAACTACTGGGCCACCTATACTGGTAACTTTAATGATCACTTCGAAGAAACTCATATTTATGCACCATGTCAAGCGCTTTCATGCAGCAGTATTATGATGTGCTGTTCTAATTTATTTATTTCTTCATTATCCTAGTTTGTTTGTCATTCTCATGTATTGGACATTATTGTGTATCTTTATTTTCTGTGCTATGGAGCTTTAATGTTGGTTGGGCGAATCATCCACCTAACATAGCTATTACTTGTATTCTTACTCCAATTATCTTGTTAGCAGCAAATGGCTTCCTGACATAATGGTGCCACTTGTTGCCTCCATTTTTAGGGCGAGTTGCTTCATTAATTATATGATCAGCAGAATTATTGACTTTCTATTACCTTGTTCACTTCCTTCTATTTGAGAAACTTCTTCCCATTTTCCCCAGCCCCAAGGAGGGAAAAGAAATAAATATAACAAATCAAAACAAAATAGGGGAATAATTAGTCAAGTCTCTCAGCATTTATAGCGTGCAAGCTTTTTGTACCATTTTATAATCTATCCTTTCAGGTCAAATTGAAGATTTTACACGGTATATAAGCTTTGTTCCGGGTCTATCATTCAAGTCTTGTTATCTGTTTTTTTTTCCCCCTTTGTGTCTCTTTGTTGGACCTGTATGGTTCAATCTATTTGACTAAACATGCTGTTTTTCTTGTTACTGAGCACCTTGTGCAGACAAGAGCTTCTTGCTTGCATATAATTATATTTATTCTTCTTTATGTTTCTAATATGTCATCATTATGATTATGCAGCCGGGAAGTTATTGTGACCTCATCTGTTCTGGCATGTGAGATGGCAAAGGTTTGCTTCTTCATTCTTTTCTCCTGCATCTTTGTTGCCGATCTAATATAGATTGAAGGGCATATGATTTACATTTGTTTACAGGTTGTTTTTGCTCTCATACTCACTGCAAGAGAAGGTGGTCTGCAAAGACTATTCAAGGAGTGGACTTTAGTTGGTTAGTGTAGAAAGTTATTTTACTCTTTTACTTAGTCAACTATTATAGTAACTTTTCTAAGACAATTTATAAACTATCTAAACAAAATTTAGGAGTACCAACTTCTAGAAAGCTTTTTCAAGTTTGTCAAACAGATAAAAGAACATATAAACTATTAGAGAGCTTATAAGCTAGCAAAAAGGGCTAGCCAAACATCCTCTAAAAGTGCTTCAACAACATGCAGTTATTTCACTCTGGCGTAGTTTTCAAATCTACCCTTTTTCCCTTTGATCGTGAATGGCTAGTGTTGTGTGTGATGTTTGTGATCTAATCCTAAGTTCCTAACATAATTCAAAGTTTAAAGGATCTAGCTATCAGGATTCTAGGGTTTGAATAAGAAATCTGGAAGGAATCGAAAGATTTAGAACAAAAATGGAAAGAGAATTAGGAGAACAGAGAGACATATTCAATGTAATTGTGAGATAATGCAGACAGAACAAAACCAAGAGATAGAATCAGAGAGCAACGAGAGAAACTAAACTTGAGAAAGAAATCTGAAAATCAATTATCATTTAACTATGACATTCCCTAATTAATCTAACCTATTTATAAGCTATTTTATCCTATACAACTGAGAGGTACAACAGAAAAATACAACTAAAAAATATATATATAATTCGTAAGCACTATTATATTCTTGGGAAGCCTAGGGGTCGTGACACTTGCCTAGATGTAAAGGGTTTCTAGGACAGCACAGGACGCAAGAATGATTAGGATAAGAGAGAATTCAGGCAAAATGATAGTACTAACGAAAGATTGGGTCTTCATTGTACAGGAGTTCATTGGATTACCCATCTATGGTGACCCCACCTTGTAGAATGCTAGATTGCATCTTGGTGTTTTAGACACCTCACAAGAGCCAGCCTCTCCTAGAAAGCAATGGTAAGATTGTGTATATAAGGTTGGGGTAAATGTTCATCCCAACTACCTTGAAAATTTAGAACACAAGCTCTCAACATGTTCTCGAGAGTCTTGATAGTCCGTTCTGATTGACCATCTGTCTACGGATGAAATATCGTACTAAACTTCAGTTGAGATCCTAATGCATCATGCAAAGCTCTCTGAATAGTTCTAGGACCTTGCACCTTATTGATATTTGATATAAATGTTTTGAAATTAGGTAAGAGACCTTTGTAATAAATGTAATTGTGAGTGGGATGTTGAGTGCATGATCGTGCTCCCTTTCTCAATACTATAAGCTAATGTAAATCTTTATCCATAGTTGAAATTTTAGAATTCTCACTAGCAGTCATGGTATTCTCCTTCTGTAACAATTCCAAATCTGGGTTCGGATCAGACTCTTGATCAATCCTAAGACATGTTGATTCCTTACTTTCTTTTTGTTTAGACTTTTTTCTAGAATAAACTTAAAGTTCATGAGGATAAAAAAGATTATGACCAATAGGAGGTGAATTGGAAGAAGACTGGTCTACTTCTCACTCCTCATATTGTAGGTTGGGAGGAGAAAACAGATTTGTAGAGTTTGTAGGTGGCTGAATTTTAATTGCTGATTTTCAGGTTGCTATTGATATTCCAAAAACTGATATTCTTGATGACTGTTTGGTATATTCTCCCCCTGAATATAAAATTTGGGATGATAGGATTGATATTCAAAAAAGGTTACATCTATTGAGGTGAAAAATCTCTTAAGGCTTAGAGAGTAACATTTGTAATCTCTTTGGTGGGGAAAATATCCAAGAAATATACATTTGATGGATTTTGGGTCAAGTTTGCTCCGAAATTAAGGGTGAATATAAATAAAAAAGGTGCAGTCAAAAATCTTGAGAGGAAGTTGAGAAAAAACCCAAGTGTGGGGAATAGAGGCAAGGAGAAGTTGAGTTGGAATGTGATGTTTAAGGATTCGTAAGGGCATTCTATTATTCTATTTATAAGATAGGTGACTGTAATAATAGTTTCACCCCAAAAATATTTAAGAATATAGGTGGAGAACAATAAGGATCTGACAACTTCCAATAGGTGCCTATTCTTGAGTTCTGCAATCTCATTTTGTTGGAGTGTATCTACACAAGAACTTTGATAAATGATACCTTGTTGTGATAGATAAGTGCTTAGAATAGTGCACCATAGAATAAAAGGTTTGAAAAATATGGTCAGCTTCAGACTTTTCTTTCATGAGAAAGACTCAAGTAAGACGGGTACGTTCATCAATAAAGAAAATAAACCACCGAATCTCGGTAACATTTTTTACTTTAGAAAACCCCCCACACATCACTATGGATCAAAGAAAATAGATAGAATGGAATGTAAATTTAACTAGGATAATTAGTTCGAATATGCTTAGAATATTGATAAATTTTACATTAAAACATACATAAATTTGAAACCTTAAACAAAGAGGGGAACAATTTATGAAGATGAGTAAAGTTTAGATATTCTAATCTATAGTGCCATAATATAATGTTAAGGCTAGCATATAATCTAGCCACTCGATTATTTTTATTATTGAGGTTGATATCATTTAATTAGATTTCAACGAGTTCTTTCTTTCATTCTCCACTTTTCTCTTTCTCTTTCTGTTACAATGTAAAATAAGGGATATGAGCAATGAGCTTTCTCCTCCTCTGATTAGCATCACCGCCATGTCAGATTAACACTCACATGCCATTGCCACCTGCACAGATCTCACCTTCAACGCCCATCACTAAGGGGCCATTACTGTCTATGTGTAATTAAGCCAATGCTTAATTAGCACCAAATGGTTGCAACTCATCCCATCACCAGGGGCCATTTTTTAGATCATTTAGCCCTTCAAGGATACGAAGAGAGCTTAATACACCTCTCTCTCTCTCTATATACCCATCCAGCCCGCTTTCTATCTTCACCAACAAAGACATAATCTCCCTCTCTCTCTCTCTCTCTGTGAATAATATTATGGGGGCTCCTCAAGATCTTCCTTCCTCTCTTGGCTGCTAACTGAGAATCATAAGAGCCAAAAACATTCAGCTCAAGCCCAACACACAGCTCTTTGTGAGATGCTATCTCTCTGCGGGCAACGACAAGAGGATTAGACTAGACAGCAAAGCGATCTCTTCAAAATCCGACTTACTGTTCTTCAACCACTCCTTCTCCTTGGAGTGTTTGGAGGCCGCCCAAGCTCTCATCAGCCATGGAACCGTCGTTTTCGAGCTCCGTCGAAGAAGCGCCACTCCGGTTCTTGGCAACATCTGCGGCTCACATCTCCTGGGCAGAGCTGAGGTTCCATGGAAAACCGTCTCCGAGGCCCCGGAGATGGAGATTGACGAGTGGGTGAGCTTAATTGGTTTCTGATCGGAGACGCGTGCATCATCAAGATGTTAAGCCGCCCGCTCTGCAAGTGTCAATAAAGGTTAAACTTCCGGCGGTGTCGCCTGGGAGCAGGCGGCGCCGGAGGTTGGCAAAGTGGGATGATGATCACGATGAGTGTGGATGTAAGGATGTTGGGTACAATTGTGCAGATTATGATGTGTTTGCATTAGCTGCAGCCATGGAGGCCTTCTAGGGCCTGTGTGGCCTAGATTAATTAATTTTGTTCCCTTTATTTTTTCATATATATTGTTTTGTCAATTGGACTTTTCAATTGTACATATGGTGAGGAACATTATGATATGAGTCTTAATTAGAAAGTAATGAATCCAATCCTCAATCTAAGCATTTGTGTTTCTAAGGATTGCAATTTTGTAATACATGTCGCAGTTGATTGTCGTCTATTCCAGTTCCCACATCGGACGAATAGCGGAAGAGAGTAAAGAAGCAATTGTATAAAAAGGAGGGCCGAGCAATTACCAAAGCATACCTTTCTCGGCCTTTTGGCTAAGATCAAGTGTAGTATCTGTTCTTATCAGTTTAATATCTGATACGTGGGCCATCGGCCCACATGATATTAAATTAATTTTTAATGGGGGAGGGCCCGTTAAGGTAGCTTGCTGCCTGGGTCCTTGCGCGTCGCCCAGGCCTTACACTGCCGCCTGGGCCTGGCGCACCCCTCCCAAATCAAGTTTGAAGATTTGAACTAATTAACCAGTATGTAATAATTAGAAATTTTTTATATATTAATTTTAATATTGTTGTTGATTAGATACAATTAAAATTGTTATAGTTTTTAGTTTTAAAGTAAATTGATTTAAAGACTAGTATTTTTTTATTTACTGTTTCTCTGTATTTTTTTTTATTTTTTAAGAAAGTTATTTTTTAATTTTTTATTTTATATTGTATTCATTTTTTATTTGCGCAGTGCAACCTAGGGGTGGGTACGTACCCTAAAAAAAATTCTCCACAAATGTTAGTAAAGTGAGAGATACAGAACTTCTGACCTACTTATATTTAATAAATAGGTTTTTCTATTTGTATCTTTAGGGCATACAAAGAAAAAAATCACCTTATTTTTAGACAAAATTTATTTATTATATTTTATTTTTAAATTTTAAACACAATTATTAATTAGTGATATGTGTGAAAATAAGATATGTTTATTATTAACTAATAGGAAAGCTTTGAGTTTAAAAATATAAAGAAGTAAATATACATTATTTGAAAATAAATTGATTATTTTTCTTTATCCCGTGCCAACACAAATAGGAAATTTCCTAATAAATATATTTTTATTTTATGCTAATACTTAGGTAAGTGTAGAAGTTGACTATCAAAAATTGAATGGAAGTTCATCTGACAACTTTTTTTGCTTGAAAAGCTTATAAAAGATATTTTTAAACTGATAGAAAGTATGTCAAGCAATGAAGATAAATCATATAGATCTTTAGAGATATTTTAAAATCATAGGTGGTGTTTATAGGAATGGTTTAAACTACAAAGAGACTAATGATAATTTACTTGCCTAATAGAATTCTTGATCTTTAAAGACATTTTTAAATCATTGGTGGTGTTTATAGAAATGGTTTAAACTACAAAGAGACTAATGACAATTTACTCAACTAATTCTAAATCGATGCATTTGTGGGTTTTATGCTTACATCAAGGTTTGGTCCTCCTGATTGGAAGTCAAATGGACTTTAATTAGGAATGAGCATTCGGTTGGTTTGGTGATTATTCAAATTGAATTAAGATTTATGAGTGTAATTAAAATAATAAAAAATTTGTATTATTACACGAAAAAAATATTAAAATACAAGGATTAAATTGACTCTAAATCTTAAGTTGAAGTATATTTGACTCTAAATCTTTAGTTGAAGTATATTTGAATCACTACACACCCAATAGAGGGATGAATTGGTGTGTTTAAAAATTTGAACTCTTGAAAATTTAAAATATAAATGAAAGTATAAAGTAATAAAACAGTGTTGTTTTTGAAAGGATAAATGATACATGATAAAACAACAACAAAAAAGTAAAGGAGACTCATGATGTTTAATGGTTCGACACCAACCTACATCTACTCCTTCAACTGACTTATTGGAGATTTATATCTATTATAATTTTCTACCAAAAGTCGGTAGACCCTCTAACTTTAATGGTAGGAACAAAAAATGTTTTAAGTGATAAAGATATATTTTTTAAATTAAAATATTTATCAATAAGAATTTTGTATGGTTTGTCAAGGTATTTGAAGAAAATAGCATCTTTAAGCCATGGAAACTTCATTTAGAAATTTTAAGTATATACAAATTATTTTATTTTTAAATTCTAAAATTATTAAATTTTTTATCATCAAAATTATATTAAAAATACAACAATATTAAAATGTAAGTTCAGGGTCAAATAGAAATAATAAAAATTTTGAATAATTATATAAATATATATGAACAAAAATATTGATTTGGCAAAATTGAAACTTTTAACCAGCGACTTATCCACTGGGCTATGGAGCACCCCAAAAATATTAGTTCAGTCGACTCCACTGGGGATCGAACCCAGAATCTCTGGTTCCGTAGACCAGCGCCTTATCCATTGGGCCATGGAGTCTCTTTGCCTGTTCTTCTCGCAAAAATAATTTATACTTTGAAAACAACCGTTACTATTCCAGATAAACGAGAATGCGTCTCTTCCCTTGCGCTTCTAGTCTGAGTAGTCTCTCTTTCGGTATGTTACGGGTAGTGGGTCGAACCGTCTGGTAGAGAAAACGTAGAAAGAAAGGCTAATTCCAAGTCCGGTTCGCTTCAACCGTACTCTTCTTCTTCTTCTTCTCCGCTCGATTCCTTCGCACCTAATAATGCGCTTCTCTTGTAGTTTCTAGATATGATAGAGAGAGAGACGAGAGGGTTTTGTGTCTGTGGGCTTGACTTTGCTTTTCTGGGTGTGGTAATGGTATATTCGCCAATCAAGAAGAAAGTGGGGGAATATTATCAGTTTTGCTGAGAATAGGAAGAAAATACAGAAATGGGGAGGCACCAGAACCACCGTTCTTTGAGGAGTAAAGCTGCCCACTTCGCATCTGATCTCACCGTCTTCCTCAACCCCATCTCTGATAAGCCCTCCAAGCCTATCCAACCCCCTTCTCCTCCTTCTGTAAGTTCCTCTCTCTTCTTGCTCCAGTTCTTGTTTTTCCAGCCACTAGTTCGATTCTGCTCGTGTTTTGAAGCTTTTTATGCAATTTTTATTGAGTTGAATTTTTGGGGGTTTTGACATTGGCGCATCTTGACTACGTGTTGCTTGTTTTATTGTCCGTGTTAGAAGAGAGAATTTGGTAGAAGATGTTCTTTTTTCTCCAATTTTATGCTCCATCATAACCCGTGCTGTGTTGGTTAATTTGCAAACTTATCTTTGAAAGGAACAATAAAGATCATAGTGATGGGGATGGAAACCATATTGGGGTCAAGTATACCATATACTTTCCCCTTATTTATTAAAAAAAGAAAAGAAAATTAAACATATTTGTATTCTCTACCCCCTTAGGTTTTGGCCAAGGACAATTGGAAGCATTTGGTGGACTCATCGTGAAATTGGTCATTGCACTCTAATAGTATTCATTTTAAGCCCTCAGTCACATGGATATAGGAAGTAGTTTAACTTCTATTAAGATATAACTTCAGTTTCTTGTAGCTGAACTTAAAATTGTTTAATTTTTGTTGTGTCAAGGAAAATCAGACTGAACCAGGAAGAAGTCAGCTAGAGTCAATTGCAGAAGAGGGTTCTGAAGATTTAGCTGGAGGGCCTGATACGTCTTCATTTACTGCATTTATTTATTCCTTGTTATCATTATCAGAAGCTGGAACTGATTTGAACCATGATGGGCAGATTGAGTATCAAGATGAGATGGATGATCCTGTACCTCAGTCAATGATGAAAGACAGTAGTGGAAAGAAAAGTTTATTTTCAAGGGGTAAACAATCTGTTGGAAGAGCTTTTCATCATGCTGCAAGATTAGGTGGCTTTGGAAATCAGGCCTCAGAACGTAAGGGCAGTTCTGACGTGAAAATCGACGGTGCAAATGATTCTAAGGTTGTTGAAGAAGAGGGCATTGGTAAGAAAGTTTTGAACGAGACTGGTACAGAACAGGATCTTCCAGAAATTTCTGAACCCTCATTGCTTCTGTCTGAGAAAACACGGAGAACTCTTTATCTTGCACTCCCAGCTCTTGTTCAGGGAAGGAAATGGGTTTTACTTTACAGGTATATTATATTTTATGGTTTGTACCTTTTTATGGGCTATCATTGTTTGGTATTATCTAAAAACTTGGCACCTGATTTGATATCACTTTCTTAACCTTCAGCACATGGAGGCATGGCATTTCACTTGCTACATTATACAGAAGAACCATGCTCTGCCCCGGTCTCAGTTTGCTGGTAATCTATTGTCAAATACTTGAAGTCTAAAGATAATGTGTGTGCATGTGGACATGTTGTGTGTGTGTGTGCGCACGCGCGTGCGCGTCAAATACTTGTGGAAGATAATATTTTTTCTTTTGTGCATGTGGATGCCCTTTTTTTCAAAAGCGTTAGTGGGGGGTGGGAGATAGATTTGAATTGGGATCAAGGAGTCAAAATCTTTTCAATTTGTTCATTAGGCAAAGTCCGAGGTTTCAAGTTTAATCCAATTATTTGTGGATCATTGAACTTGTTGAAGGGACATTCGTATGCTAAACTTAAGCAGCAGCAGAAAGAAGGAGAGCAGTGATACTTCTTAGAGTTGCCTAGCTCCTTGAGATTGCTAGTCCAGTGACTGCCCCAGTAGTGGAGAGGAGAAGGGAGAAGAAAGAAGAATTAAGAAAAAAACGAATATGAAATGCAAAACAGAAAACAAAACAAAGTATTGAACAACATATTAGCATCCTTTTGGCGGGTATTTCCGTTTTCAGGTTTCTGTTTTCTTTTCCACCTCTTTTGTAAATGAAAAGCAAAAATGAAAATGGATGCAGGTGTTTTGTTTCCTTGTTTATATTTTCAAAACTTTTTGAAAACTTGTCAAAAATCATGAAAACAAGAACAAAAGTGTTTTCACAATTTTCATTTCAGTTTTATTTTTTCCCTCCCTTACCCGCCCACTGCCAGTGACCTTTTCACTAGTTGCAGGCAGTTATTATGGCAGTTGTCAAGATGCCAACAATCGCCATGGCTTCTGAGTCACCAGTGACTTTGATCACCTGCAACAAGAAGGGTAGAGAAAGAAAAAAAAAAAAATTAAAGACGACTGGAAAGAGGCTGTAGTTATTAAACATGTTAATTTTTCATTTTTTAATTAAAAACAAAAACTGAAGACAAAAAAATGAAAATGAAAATGGAAAACAAAAAAAATTCTTTGAAATGACCCCTTTCATTTTTTTAACCGAAAACGAAAACTACATGTAAAAAATTGAGAACTGAAACTAAACACTCTATCAAACAGCCTGTTAAGATTTTCCCCATAACTATATAGATTGCTTGAATTAGACATGTCAAAGGGGCTGTCATGCTGGTTTACTCTGGCAGCTCACACTATGCGGGTTCTCCTTGGCCTAACCCAATAAGGAATAAGGTTATGTCTTGTGGTGCCCATAGTGGAGGGGGCCGGTGTAGCACAGCCCAAGTGTCTGCCCCATATGAGTCGTTTTGTCCTAGCTTGTCAAAGTGGTCACGTGGGCCTGGCGGGTTGGCCTATGGACTGACTATTGTTTTTTTTTTTTTTCTTTTTTATACATTTTGTTTTATTTTTATTAAACAATAAAAAATTACAAATTTACAATCTCAAATGTACAAAATTTAAAATAATACATTGAGATAATTCTAAGTGCTAAATAGTACCTCAAATTATTTTTTTTTTCTCAAAATGTTAACATATTAAAACTTATGAGGTATATAAAAACTTACAATACACAAATTGTAGCAGATTATACACTACAAAAATATATATACTAAATAACACCTCAATATATTTTTATTGTTTCAAAATTTTGACAAGTGAAGAGTTACAATTTGTAGTTGAAATTCTAAAAAATGTGTATGTGTGTGTGTGTGTGTGTATTTATGTGTTGAGCTTACAGACTGCCTTTCAGGCTTATGGACTGAGGTATTTACTTTACAATGAAGACCAAAGAATCCACTTTTTGCAGCTCCAGTGTTTAAAATGATATGTTTTGGCTTCCTTTTTCTGATTTCATTTTATTATTTTAATAATAATTTTCTCCAGTGAATCACTGTTGATTTTAAATCTATGAAATGGGAGAATACAAGAGACATTGACAGCGAATAAATGAGTAGAACTGATGGAAGTATGCAAAAAGTTCAAATTGATTCAATTTTATGCAATGTGTAATTTCATTTGAAAAGAAGGCTTAGCTTTTAGTATTATAAAATAGATAAATTAGCAATAATCTACAAGAAATCTATTAGCCAAAAGATATCTACTTATACTTGACAAGCAAAAGAACTGCTTTGCTTCATGTTTTGTGAGATGAAGATGTTTTCAGCAACCTGTATTCCCTATTGAAGTCAGAGTTACATGAATCCGCAACACATCAGACCCTCTAAGTCATGTAATTGTTAGTTGGTGAACATATTTCTTGTCTTTGAACATTTGGGAACTCTAAAGAATCTGAACTCGTGTGATCTATGTATCTAATGAAAGCAAGTCAACATCCTTATAAGACCTCCTTGCCCATTCTTGAGGGATAGCATATCACTATGTACTGGTAACAGTTGTTTGAGATACGTTGCAACTATTTACATAATAACATACAATTGGATATTTGTTTCTTTCTTGAAATTTACAGTGGCGTCACTGTCCAGTCTTCTGATTTCTGTGCAAACAAGTTTAATCCTGATTAAATTGATAAATTCCCTTTCTTTTATCATATGCGGATCATTTTTCTAAGGTTGTTGGAGACCGCAGTGGTGCAGTATTTGGTGGCTTAGTTGATGGACCCTTAAGACCAACAAACAAAAGAAAATATCAGGTGCTGCTGAAGAAAATACTCTCTAAGACTACTTAGAAAGTATTATTATTACTTTTTCTTTTTTTATGTTTCTTACTGGATCCATGTTTCTGAGCAGGGAACAAATAATTCATTTGTTTTTACAAACAAATCTGGACATCCAGTTATATTTTGGCCCACAGGTAAAAAGGCCTATCTTTTTCCCTTCATACATCTATGTGCTTCGAAAATGCTTTGTTATTCTCCCGCTTTTTTAAATGCTTCTTTGATCTAAAGATACGATTAAGAAACTAAATACTGTGCAGTTTATTTGAATGGTATGGTACTTAATATTTGCTTTTCAAATACTCATTAATGTTTTGTTGTCTCATAATATGCATTATTGTAAATTTTTATACTGAAAATTGCATCTTCTACCAATTAAAACTTCATTGAAGACTTAAATGTGTTATACCAGCATGGATTCACCTCACTTTCAATTTCACAGTTTGAGTATGCCTTATTTCCTTTATTTTTACTTGTGTCAATCAAAGGACGATTTTTGCTATGCTTTATATATATATATATATTTTAACTACTCAAATAGACTACTTTTTTTATGAGATAATAGAATTGCTTATTTTGCAAGGATTGTAAAGTTGTACCAAGAGAATGCCTAACCACTCAACATAGGCTTTATGGTCTTTGGCATCCATATCAAAAGATGGAAGAGGAAGAATGATACAAACTAAAACTCAAGAATCAGATGGTGGGATTTGAAAGGTGAAAAATAAGTTATTTTTCCAAAGAATAAGTATGTGGTAGAAGAGGTTGAACTGTACAGGGAGAGGGTAACTAAATATGGAGTGATATGGCTACTACTATTTGAAATATGACAGGAATGACTTTAGGAGAGTCAAAGGTAAAAGCTCCAAACAAAAAAGAATCTTTTGTGGTAGAATGAAGAGGTACAAGGAAAAATTCAAAGTCAAGAGAGTTTGCTATGAGACTTTACATACATGCCGTGGTGAAGAAAACTTGAAGAGGTCTATTTTGGCTGGAAAAAAATAAATATTTGAGTCTAGGAATTGCATAAAGACAAAAATCGAAAGGTCTTAGTAATGAAGGGCAATCAAGGGGAGGTGGGAGGAATTTCTTGAAGCTAGTTAACGGAAGTGGAGAAACAAGTGTTATATTAGGGCATCTTAGTAAATCTGAAGAAGATAGAAAGTACATGTTTTATAGGCATATTTGTCCAAATGAAATAAAGAAAGCATTTAAAAAAATAAAGAATTATAAAGCAATTGGATTAGATAATATCAAGAATTGACAAAAGTTGCCATGACTATTACTACATCACCATCATTTCTTGGTAGATTTTGCATACGGTCAAAAGGATAAGAAAAAGCCCAATCAAGAAAAGATTTGCACTCTTGGGTACTTCATTGGCAGATCAGATCCTTCTAAATGTAAAAAGATGCCATACTTTGTTAGCATAGTCTGAAACAGTTCCAGTGTCCAGTCTGAACAAGTAACATTGATTGTGGTCTTCGTCATCATTTGGATGGGTGTTTAAGAATAAATTTAATAAACTAACAGCTATTTCTAAGCAGGAATTAATCGGTACTTCACTTTGTGCACCACTGACTTGCTAGCCCTGGGAGGGGGAGGACACTTTGCACTTTATTTGGATGGCGATCTGTGAGATCTACTTTCCCTCTTCCAGCTGTCTTTTCTTTCAAATGTCTTTCGTCAAATTCTTCCTACTTCAACTCTTCACTTGGTTTGTCAATCAAACCCAGTGAAGGTAGATGTGATGGTATCTAACTCTTTTCTATCCTTCTCAAGATTAAACGGATCAAGCTCAGCATCGGAAACATATGGAAATTCTTGCTTGGCATGCAGTGAAGATTTTGAAGTAAAGGAAATTGAGGTTATTTAAGAATTAGTGCCATCTTCTTCCCTCTTGCATCTCTCCTATATGTTATTGATTTTGCATATCACCAACAGCATGCTCTAGAATTCAAGAACTGCATGTACTCGTTTCTTCCTGTTCATTAGAAGATACAACAGAATGATGAAATATCTTTGTTTGGTGCAGTTGTGGGGTTTTGTATATGCTTCTCAGTATGAGGAGACAATTTCTATGTTGCGTACAGAAGCACCTGGGATTTGTCGATGGTGAATGATCTTCTCGCATGAAGTGAACTGTGCCCCAAATCATCGAAATGGTGCTTCAGTTGCCTACTCAACTCCCGATGTTGATTGCCGACTCTGGTAACATCTGACAGTGGATCGTATAATCGAGACATTTGACATACACATAGTAACCTTGTACATATATACCCCGTTCTGTGTATATAGAATGTTCTTGTGTTTGTCCTAAGCCGTGATCTTGTGCAGTTTGTTATCCCTGTCTGGCTAGCTAAATCTAACGTTTCACTTAATTTTCTGATTGTTCCAAACTTCTCCTTGCATTACCATCTTCTCATCATCATCATCTTACATAGTTTCACCCCCATTTTCACTCTAGCTTCATATTTGTCATTATTGATTGGCTTTGCAATCTTCTCCTAGCATCTATTCATCGATTTTCCTGTGAATTACTCTCTGCATTGCCATGCACAAAAAGAGGGGGAGGGGTACTCTGAGCTGTAAGCTTCTTGTTTGAAAACTCTCATCTCGGCTCAGAAATGGAAACATCAAAAGGGCTGTTTGGCAGGCCTTGCCTCCACTTGGTGTTCTTTCTGTTTGTAACATATGGCTTTGCTCTGCAATGCAGGTCGAGGACATTTTGGACATTTCATGTAATAGGACTAACAAATAAGACCAAACAGGATTGTTCAATGAAAAATAAACATTTTTACCAAATATTTGTATCATATACAATGTTCACTCTGTTTTTAATATAAAATGGGAACAAATACAAATAAACCCACAAACACCTAAGCCTTAATAAGTACTTGCCAGTCGTGACCTGTCATCATTAGTAGAATTAAGGGATAAGGCATGCTTAGAAAGCAGTTGAAGTTGTTTTAATTGTAATTATTATAATTATAATAAATTGTTAGTAAAATCTATTACCATACAACTAGTTAATTATTGTGGATAATAATAAACTTCGGTAATAAATTTATTAACTCATTCACCTTTTAAGTGGCTAAATTTATGTTTTATTTATGTGATTGCTTGAATTTTTTGTATTTTGATTGTACTCTTATATTTGTATTTTTAAATTAATTTAATTATTATTTTTTGATTCTTTTTGTGTGATAATTTAAATTTTTTATTATTTTGATTATATCTAAAAATATATATTTTTGAGATAATATAATTCTTATATTTTAAAATAAATAGAGTATAACGCATATTTTATTATTTTATTTTATTTATTTTTTATACATAAAAATATGTGTTAAATTAAATCGAAAATATAGATTTGAGCGTGTAATTGAAATAATAAAAAATTTTAATTATTATAAAATATAAAATTAAATTTAAAAGAATAGTTAAAATAATAAAAAATTTAAATAATTATAAAAAAATAAAAACACAAACAAAAAAATAAATAAATTTCGCCCCTTTAAAACTCAGACAAACTCACGATGAGAGAGAACAAGATGTGATGGTAGAGTTGGTCCCGAGTGTCAAACTCACGCTGTGAGATAGTAGAGTTGGTCCTGAGTGCCAAAATTCGAGTCTGGCCAGTCGCAGTGTGGGATTTCCTGCTCCTTATGGTTCTTTGTGGACAGTCAACACTTGGTCTCCCATTGACTATAGCCGCCGTGTACTTGATTTACCTCATCTCTCGTAGCGTGAGATAGTTTGGGAGGAACCCACGAGGTGAGGGACATCACCTTTTTGGTCCCGAGATATGAGTGCCCGGGACTCTAATATCGAGATCCCTACCACTTTCCACGCGCATCCATCCACTTGTCTACAACAGGTGGGAAAGGGGAGTAGAATTTCTGGATTCCCGAAAGATCACGTGTTGGATTGGATTGGATTGCATTGGATCGGCTTTGTTCTCCTTCGCTCTGAAAATCTTAAGTTCTCTCTGTTACTGCAGCTTTATTTCCGCAACAAAGGCAACCTACTGACAAGCAAACAGTACTGTTGATCAGCAGTCATGGTCGTCCATGGCGGAATGCTTGCTTGCTTGCACCACGTCTCCATTTACTGTTCACTTTGACGGGAAAAAGAAAGGCAATATATATATATATATGTTATATAATACAAAAATCCTTTCACCGTATATAAAATGATTCTTTTGCCTTTTCTACAAAGATTTTTCAGTTAATATAAATATAGAATTTTCCTTGATGCAGAGAGTCTCTGCCTTTTCGGAGTTTCGAAGCTCGGCGGCGATTCCTTCATTGGCTCGAGCAATCGTCAGGTTTTCGCAATTCTCGCCGTTGGATTCTTTAATTTCTTTTTGTTTTTTTTGTGTGTGTGTTTTTGGTAAGGGAGACGTGATGTGAATTGGATGCGGTGTTTGTTTGTGTGATTGATTGACCCGTGATTTGTGGTGTCAATTTTGGATCGAAGAGCGGCTTGGATCGGTGTTTTCATGGAGAAAGCTAGCGGTGATCGCTGTGAGTTTCCCTTAAATTTTTCGAATATTTGTTTGTGCTTCCATAAGGATGATTTTCTTTTGCGGAATTTTCACACGCATCGAGTGTGCAGACCGCCGCTAGTATATATGTACGTGTGTACTGCTCCAAGAAACTGCTCGTAGCAGGCAATTGCATTCGAGAAAGGAAGAACAAAATCGGCTGCACGGAACTAAGTCAAGAACGAAACGAGCCCTAGAATCGTCGCTGACGTCAAAATCAATGCCGGCGACCAAATCCAAGGGCTCGACGCCGAGCTCACGGGGCTCAGGCTCCAGAGTTTGGCTCTATTCGCTGTTGCTCACCGTCCAGTACGGTGCTCAGCCACTGACCACCAAGCGATGCATCAGGTGAATTGCATTTGTTTTGGTTCTCCTACTGGCATTATGTCAACGCTGGGATCATCGTGATTTTATGGAAATGACACATACAGTATTGCATTTAATCTTTGTTCATTTGTCGTGTAATTTTGTGAGTCGTGAGTAGTTCAGTTAATTAATGAGGTTTTAGCTCATTCGGTATTTTTTTTTCTTTCTTTTTTATCATACGATCGGCCTAAATTCAGCATGAATGTAGTTTGGGTATGAAAAGTTGGACAACTGGTTTAAAAATGAATTCAAGTTTCCCTCACTTGGTTGTTATTTGATGTAATACACATCTTCTAAGTTGAATTTGGTTCAAGAAAAAGATTGGCATGAGAATCTTTTCTTTCTCCTTGACCATCTAATTTATGTTATGAAAGAGAGCTTAAAAAAGGTAATTTAGTTTTAGGAGTTCAAGTAATCAACACTACCACAAAATTGGTAAATACAATTGCTGTATGTTGTTATTGATGCATCTCAAAATCTCACCAACTAAACCACTTTTTGCTTTCTTCACATGATTTTAATTGCATGAATGTCAACAAAAATGTTTTTTTATTAAAGGACTGTACTATGCTGCTATATATGAGTCCCCAATTCTATGCACATAATACTCTTTAACTTAATTTGTGAACACCACTTTACCCTAAGTAAATGAAATTTAATTGTGCCCTCGCAGATTTGGTCATGAAAATTGGATGAGTCTGACACTTGTATCTGACAACAGAACTAAGTTCATGAATCACATCTTATTCAAGATTTTCCAAAGACTAGTTTTAGTTGACAAAATTAGTTTCTGAATTTAGGAAAGTGGGAATTGAAATAAACTAACATTACTTTTTCCTTGATTAGCACCTCATGAAAGGACGTTCACTCTTTGTGCCGAGATTAGTTTTAGACCATTGAAATACACCTGTTTTGTCTATTCTTAATGATTATGTTGTTTTGGTGTCACGACCCAATTCTACATTGGTAGTCTATTGGGGAGGTCTACGTCCAGGTAGCACTTTTGAGTGAGGACTTGTAGTGTCACTTTTGGCCATAAATAGAAATTATTCGAGAGCTAGAATTTTGACGTAGCCAACCCCACATAGTGGAATAAAAGCTTTGGCCATAAAAGTTTATCTAGTACAAGATAGATAAACTTCTAACTTATGAAAGAAATTACCTGTAAACCACCTGTATTGATTAAACTCAGCTGTTTTCAGCCTTTTGAGAATCAAATACAAGGCCTCGAAGAATTTTTTCTTCCATAGAAATCCATGTTCAACCCTTTAACCACTGGGCCACCTATACTGGTAACTTTAATGATCACTTCGAAGAAACTCATATTTATGTACCATGTCAAGCGCTTTCATGCAGCAGTATTATGATGTGTTGTTCTAATTTATTTATTTCTTCATTATCCTAGTTTGTTTGACATTCACATGTATTGGATATTATTGTGTATCTTTATTTTCTGTGCAATGGAGCTTTAATGTTGGTTGGGCAAATCATCCACCTAACATAGCTATTACTTGTATTCTTACTCCAATTATCTTGTTAGCAGCAAATGCCTTCCTGACATGATGGTGCCACTTGTTGCCTCCATTTTTAGGGCGAGTTGCTTCATTAATTATATGATCAGCAGAATTATTGACTTTCTATTACCTTGTTCACTTCCTTCTATTTGAGAAACTTCTTCCCATTTTCCCCAGCCCCAAGGAGGGAAAAGAAATAAATATAACAAATCAAAACAAAATAGGGGAACAATTAGTCAATTCTCTCAGCATTTATAGCGTGCAAGCTTTTTGGACCATTTTATAATCTATCCTTTCAGGTCAAATTGAAGATTTTACATGGTATATAAGCTTTGTTCCAGGTCTATCATTCAAGTCTTGTTATCTGTTTTTTTTTTTTTTCCCTTTGTGTCTATTTGTTGGACCTGTATGGTTCAATCTATTTGACTAAACATGCTGTTTTTCTTGTTACTGAGCACCTTGTGCAGACAAGAGCTTCTTGCTTGCATATAATTATATTTATTCTTCTTTATGTTTCTAATATGTCATCATTATGATTATGCAGCCGGGAAGTTATTGTGACCTCATCCGTTCTGGCATGTGAGATGGCAAAGGTTTGCTTCTTCATTCTTTTCTCCTGCATCTTTGTTGTTGATCTAATATAGATTGAAGGGCATATGATTTACATTTGTTTACAGGTTGTTTTTGCTCTTATACTCACTGCAAGAGAAGGTGGTCTGCGAAGACTATTCAAGGAGTGGACTTTAGTTGGTTCGTTGACTGCATCTGGATTGCCAGCAGCCATTTATGCACTACAAAATAGCCTACTTCAGATTTCATATAGAAACCTTGATTCTCTCACATTCTCAATGCTGAACCAGACAAAACTATTTTTCACTGCTCTTTTTACATATATAATTTTGGGGTATGTTCTTGAAGACCTGCAACTTAGATGCAAGTGGGTCAGTTTCCTGGCTGAAATACTTGCTGCCTAGTGAATAATTCTTCTTGTTCATAATAGTTCTATTCATACATGACCCATCATTTTGAAAACCAAAATACACTTAGGGTTCAGACTATGAGTTGTTGTAAGATTTGTACCTCATTGAGCACTTATAGTATATCCATTGACAATGTCAAGGGACTCCTATTTAACTTAAGCAATACGATAAAAGTTTTTCAATTATTTTATTAACTGATTTATGTATCTGATTAAAACAAGAGAAAAAGATAAGTCTCTCGTTTCAATTATCCTTGTCTTTGTTTATCATTTGGAGGAACAAATTACTGTAACTTGCCCGTCTATAGATTAGTCAACATTTTTCACAAATGTTAAGAACAGAAGCTGGATTTTGATTGACCCTATCATTTTAGTACCATTCATATAGCATATGAGTAGGGAGAAATATTCATTTTAGCATTCAATTAGAAAGCAGCATTTTGTCTATGAGCCACACAAAAATAAATAAATAAATAAATCATTTGGTCAACTGGAATTTCATTTATGCTGTCATCTGTCTAGAGAAATCCTTTCTTGTTTATTTGTTTCCGTTATTTCAGTATCATTTTTCTCCCTTTTGAAGTCATGTTCTGTTCCTTTTGATCTCCACATTTTTTGATCTTTTAAGTATGATCCCAGTTGAAACTGTTTGTTTCCAAATGTCTGACTGCGTAATGGGTTCGTGCTTAAATAAGACCTACTAGATCAGGTTTTTTTTATGGGAAAGGAAAACGATTTCGTGCTTGTTCTACCCAAACCATCACTTACGTTAAATTCCTTGTATTAATTGATAATTGTTTTGAGAAATTGATTTCAGAGGTTTATGAAATCTTTACCTTTTTTTCTGTGTTTAATCTATTATAGGCACAAGCAGTCAATTCAACAAATTGGGGCCCTCTTTTTGTTGATAATGGCAGCTGTTCTTCTTAGTGTTGGTGAAGGCTCTAGCAAAGGTTCAAGTAGTAGTGATCCTGATCTAGTTTTGTTCTACGGAATAGTTCCTGTCATGGTGGCATCCATACTGTCTGGCCTGGCCTCATCTCTTTGTCAATGGGCTTCTCAGGTTAGCACAAGTTGTCCATGACTTGGATTCTGAGTGAAACCAGCTGCTTGAAAATTTATTACCTTCAGGTTTTTCCTTCCCTTGCACAGGTTAAGAAACACTCATCATACTTGATGACTGTGGAAATGTCTATAGTAGGAAGCCTTTGCTTGCTGGCTAGCACATACAAATCTCCAGACGGAGAAGCCATCAGACAGCATGGATTTTTCTATGGCTGGACCCCGCTAACTCTGGTAATGATCTAGACAATAATTGATGGTTTTGAAGGTTATAAATTGGTCATTAGGTAGTTGTATCTACATGACTAAGAACTATGATAGACAGTGTAAGTAGAGTGTTAACATGGAGATCTTGGAACTATCTCTCTGATTTGTTCCTAGAATTTCATTCTGAAGCAGATAATTTGACTGATCCGATCATGTGATCTTGGAAGTATAATTAGACTCTCCCATAAGTAACCAGTTACTTTATTCTGATAACCTGGTGCTTCTATGTTTTGATCAAACAGAAGCAGCACCTTGGTCTGAGATACAACCTTGTGTCGAGTTTTCATCTTGTCAAATTCCACTTTATATCTGATTAAGTGCATACCTGATGCACGCTGCTTGTATATGTCAGCAATGCATATTTTCTTCCCCGCACCACCTCTGGTGCATTTTTTCTTTTTTAATTTTTTTTAGCATGTGTGTGTGTTGAAAAGGGGAGCAGGAGTGAGGTTAGGACTCTTAAGTGGTAGCGTATTTTGCTCAGTTTTGAACACAACACTACTTTACTCATTCAAACTTGTTGGCTGTATCCTATTCAGATCCCTGTTATATCCAATGCTCTTGGTGGAATTCTTGTTGGGCTGGTTACATCTCATGCTGGTGGCGTTCGAAAGGTAAGTCTGGTGCTCGTTTCGTTGCATCTCATGGATTGAAGTCTTCCATCTATCAGAAAAAAACTAAAAGCCATTCAAGCATGCTGTTGAATAGCACGCATGTACTGAGTGGAAACTGCCAATTTGAAGGGCAACATGTTTGTCCAAAGACATGGTTTGGCTGTTTTCGTAGCTATTTGGACATAAAAAGATTTTCCATGGGGCTCCACTCACCATTTATTTCTTCATTTTTCCAAATGGTTGCAGGGTTTCGTCATTGTTTCTGCGCTTCTTGTCACAGCCCTGCTGCAATTTATTTTTGATGGTAAACCGCCTTCGTTATACTGCCTTCTGGCACTTCCTCTCGTGATTACTAGCATCTCAATATACCAGAAATACCCATACCAAGCGAAGAAGAAGCTCTCCTAGACCTTAAAAAGTGTCGCAATATTAGGGGTAGACCTACATTTGCCTCAATAATAGAAGTGTTTCTTTTAGTTCCAAGTTGCTCTGGTTTTCTGTAGAGAGTTTCTGAAATTGTTTCTAGAGGTGTAATGACCACTAGCTTAGGGAATTGAGAAGGCAATCATCACCATCACCATAACCATCATCATATCATCATCTGTGCTTTCTTATGCAGAACTAAACTACCACTTGAATTGGTAGTGTTATTGTTTGGGCTTTGGTCCAGTGGCCCATCATTGTTGCAATACATGTATAATGAACTAAGAGAAATTATACTCCTAAATTATTCATCTCATGTCTGTGTAACTGTTTGGAGCTTTGAATTGTAAAAAATTATACTCCTAGAATGAATTTGATTACACCGCCAAAGTGTGAGCCCAGCGGTAAGAAGATTTCCCTTCTTTCCTTAGGCTAGGGGATTAAATTTTTTTATACACGAAATCTGTTCGCGAGAATTAGATTTGATTGCAGTGCGGACTGTAGGCTTTGTCACTTTGCACGTTAGTAGGGTTAGGGTAAGGGGGTTCGTTTCTCGACAATGGCTATGGCTTAAACCACAAATTTTCTAGTGACATTTCTTATCGTTATGCTCAGAAAAATTGCTACACGTCACCATGTTTTTGTTTTTTCTACAACAAATTTGATTTTATATGCATCTAAACACTAAAACTTATTGAAAATGCTTTCAATATTAGTGTTTTGATCCATACAAAATATACTCTCGGCTAACAAAATATATAAACAAGATGTAAATATTAATGCAAGTACTTGCCAATTGTCATTGAAACTTTTGAATCATTTATATTTATTTAAAGATAAATTGCAATCCAACAGTCTTTATCATTTGAGCATTTGCAGAAGGACTCATTTGCAAATTATTTTGAATTTTTTAAGCCAGCACAAAGCTGTTAGCTTTGGTCCTTTTGGTAGTATTTTCAGAATTCTTTTTTAGATATTATTATTTTAGAAAGAATAAATCCCAACAAACATATTCAAATGAATAGGCAAAGGTCCATGTCACAGTAAACTAAGAAGCAAATTTGATGCAGCCCAGAGGAAAATTAGTACCAGGTTGGATGTGTGGGGGGAGTTCGCCTCCTTGGACAAAAATATGAAGAATTCATATGATTGATTTGAGAGAATAGAAATTAATATTAAAAGATATTAAGCTGAAATATTCTTCAAAATTGTTTCAAAATACAGAGGGAAACCCCTATTTATAGATCCTTCCAAATTTTAGGACATATTAAACTCTTAACAGACTAAATAAATGATATTTGACTGACTTTTGAACTGCTCTTAATTACTCATACTTTTAATTACAAAAATTAACTTTTTAAGAGGGTTGGAAGACTAACTTGCTACAAACATCTAGACTCTTTAATTAAAAAAAATATTAATCATTATTCTCTATCAAAATTTGTTGATATAGCTGGAGTTTTAGTCGATTTGAATAATTGTGAGTAGTTGGGAGTTACTAATGTTAGATTGGATTAGTTGCGACAGCTTATAAGGAAGTCATTTTGATTATTTACTTAGTCAACTATTATTGTAGCTTTTCTGAGACAATTTATAAACTATCTAAACAAAATTTAGGAGTACCAACTTTTAGAAAGCTTTTTCAAGTTAGTCAAATAGATAAAAGAACGTATAAACTATCAGAGAGCTAATAAGCTAGCAAAAAGGGTTAGCCAAACATCCTCTAAAAGTGCTTCAACAACATGCAGTTATTTCACTCTGGCGTAGTTTCAAATCTACCCCTTTTCCTTTTGATCGTGAATGGCTAGAGTTGTGTGTGATGTTTATGATCCAATCCTAACACAATTCAAAGTTTAAAGGATCTTGCTGTCAAGATCCTAGGGTTTGAATAAGAAATCTGGAAGGAACCGAGAGATTTAGAACAAAAATAGAGAGAGAATCAGAAGAACAGTGAGACATATTCAATATAATTGTGAAATAATGCAGACAGAACAAAACCAAGAGATAAAATCAGGGAGAAACCAAACTTGAGAGAGAAATCTGAAAATCAATTATCATTCAACTATGACATTCCCTTATTAATCTAACTTATTTATAGACTGTTTTATCCTATACAACTAAAAGATAGAAAAAGTTACAGCAAAATACAACTAAAGAGAAATATATATAATTTGTAAGCACTATTATACTCTTGGGAAGCCTAGGGGTCGTGACACTTGGCTAGATGTAAAGGGTTTCTAGGACACCACTGGACGCAAGAATGATTAGGATAAGAGAGAATTCAGGCAAAATGATTGTACTAACCAAAGATTGGGTCTTCATTGTACAGGAGTTCATTGGATTACCCATCTAAGGTGACCCCACCTTGTAGAATGCCAGGTGGCATCTTGGTATTTTAGACACCTCACAAGAGCCAGCCTCTCCTAGAAAGCAATGGTAAGGTTGCGTATATAAAGCTTCTCAGGACCCTACTATAAGCAGGAGCTCTGTGCACTGGATGCACATCTTGCTTTTACTAATAGACTGAATCAATTATTGGATTTTTTCTGTGAATTTGATTTTCATTACAGAAGGACTCATGTGAACTGGTTATGACCATTTAATTGATAATAATAGACTGAGATAACCAGTATCCATTTTGCCTCATATCTTATGCCTAAAACCAACTAATATGGGGACAAAGATCCTATGCTCTAGCTTGGATTGCTTGCTTTCAGAGTTGTTAAAGACACAGACATCCTTTCACGGAGGTTCACTCTGTGGTCCATGGAGTTGGATTTGAGCTGTCCCTCTCTAGCATCAGTCCCGTCCACTTTTCTACCGAAAAAACCAGATGCTCGGATCTTCCTCCAGCCAAAGGGCCAGCTTGATGGATTGCTTGGCTGCTTGTTTAGCCTTATATATTCTCTTTGCAACTCAATGTAGTCTCTCTTCAGCTCTTGCATTTCCTCTTTCACCTTCTCAAGCTCTACTTTGAGGATCCTGATCTCCTTTGTGGACAAGCTTTCTTCCTGATCTGAATTGCCACAGCTTGTTGGTTGCTCCTTTCCTTGCACTGCTGCCCTCATCTTTACTTGCTCCGAGAACAACACCTGTGGAGCTCTCTAGGTTAGCTTTTTAATATGACAAGTGTGGAATATGAGTAAATGGATTGGTGGTTATATGATTCTATACATCTCTCTCCTCAAGGCATTCTTAACAATGTACTGAAGTTTATGCTCACAAGTTAAGACTTCATAGAATTATCCTTCCCTGGTAATATGCCATTCCATGATGCTTGATTTCTAATCAAGCAAAGTTCTTTAATTTCAGCTTCATAATCTGAAGCATGGACTCGTGAGCTTGGTTCTCATAAGATCGGTTGAGGTCATCGAAAATAGGACCATAAGCCAGGTTTTATACGAACTCTGAAGAGGAGAATTGGACGGAGGGTGTTTCTCAGCTAGAGTTGGGGGTGTTGCTATAGTGGCTAGGTTGAGTATTATCACTTAGTTGGGTGACTGACACTGGACGAAACTGCAGGGGTTATCACCACAAACACTCCCGATAGACTTAAAGCTTTCCATAGTTAGGTAGATTAAAAGATGAAAGAGATAGACCAGAGATGACAGGGGAAGGTATTCAGTTCACAAATATATGGCAGTCAGAACAGCTTCGGCCCAAAACAAGGAGGACAGAAGGGCTTGCTAGTGACTTCCTTTTTTTTGGTTGGGGGGGGGGGGGGGGGAAGAAGATATATGACAATAAGCTTATGTCTTCTATCTAGTGAACTTATTTTTGAAGAGTTTAATGAAGTTTACGCTGTTCAGAGCTTAATTGGAGCTTTTGTGTAACACATTGATACTGGAATGCAAGAAGCCTATGACCACAATCATTTATGAATTTTACCTGTATTATGGTTCTCAAAGGTAACCGATCATTCTGCGCAGCATGCATGCATGCATCAAGTGACAGCTTCCGGCAATCCATTATTTTGCATAGTCTTCTGCGCTCGTGCTCTGATAAAGAAGGATGAGACTATAGGAAAGCTCTGGAAATTAGGTTTCAAAATATTTCTTAGAAGAAAAAAAGAAAAATGGTGACAGAATTTGATGCAAACCTTGAGATAGGTATCGATGGCTCTATAGATACCATCATGGCACATTCGAGCATTGTCAGGCAATACTTCAGTCAGAACTTGAAATTTGGTGATGGAGAGATTTGGGTCTCCTGCGATCTCAGCTAGATAACTGTCCAACAGTTTGCTAATCAACTTTCCGGACTTCTGTTCCTGGTTCTCTTGCCGCTGTTCATGCATCAGGAAATATTCTACAATCCTTAGCACCACATCTATGTTGTGCATTGTAGATTCATCCGGGGGGCTGAGCTAGCAATTAATGTATATTGAGAGGAATGTTAACCCAATAGGTGTTAATGAAATCTGTTCTACCTTTTCATAGTAAAGATTACATAGGATACTAGATTGTTCATGCTATGATGGTTAAGAAGGAATACTTACGTCATTGTCTTTCCTTGATCTGCAGTTATACAATTAGGAACCAGAAGATCATCTACATCTGCTTTTTCCAACACCATCCCGATCCTTTTCTCGATTTCTGAAATTAAAGCTTGTGATGCAGAATGTACCAAGGCTATCTTTAGTAACCCCAACAAGAACTTGCATGGGACAGCTTCTCTCTCAGGAGGCAGTAGGCTCACTAAGGTCTCTACGACCATTCTTTGCCCCCCTTCCTGTCTCCTGCTGCTTACTATATTTAAATGCAGTTCTTTTTTGCTATAATAATTGAATCTTCTTAGCCCTACCAATTGTACATCCATGCCTGGTAACCATTGTCTCGCATAGCAAATGATACATGAACCGATAGTTTCTGGTTTCATTCCTTTGGCCTTTAAAGCTCTTATAATCCGTGAAAAATTATCAATATGGAGTGTTACCACATCTTCAAACCACCAGACCTCGTCGTTAATCGCTTCTCCACTTGCTAGGTTTTCTTGGGAAGCTTTCCAAGCAATTGAGTCACAGCATCTTCGAACAATTTGGAGATTCTCTGCCCATGGAGATAGAGTCTCACAAGATTTGAGAACGGTAATCAAGTCTCTCCATGAAGAAAGGATTATAAATGAGAGGAATGATTCTGTCTTAGAGATAAGGTTTTCATCTTCAAGTACTTCAGTCATCTGTAGAAATTCTGATGCACATCTCAGTGCAGCAACGTTGTCAGGATTTAGGCTTACGGGGAGACCATAACAGAATTTGAGAATAATCTCAAATGTTTCTGATCCACCTGGGAAATTCTCAAGCTTCAGATCGTATCCTAAATTTGAGTTTGAAGGCTGTAGTTCGACTTCAGCTAGGTAGCCACATCTTGATACCAATGGATACTGTTTCAGGAATAGTTAGAGATAAAGACAACAATGAGTAACCCAATTCCTCAACAGGACATGGTATTGATGAATTCAGCCACTCAAAAAGTATAATGAATCTTCTCAGATAAATCTTCAGTTGAACAATAAATCAGCATAGAAAAAGAGGAAATGCAAAAAGAACTATTCTAACCCACAAGTCTACCAGAGCTCTCATCTCTTGAGAGTCCATAGAAGGTAGCTAGCTAGAGATGGTAATTGTTCTTGACATCCTTGGTTTCATTCTGAAAGACAGATTAAATCTAAACTTTGACTGCCGGTTAACAAAGCAGATCAATATATCATTCTAACTTATTTGCGGGTTTTAAGCTTTAGGGTTCCTTCTCCTTCTGGATTCGGAAAGCAAATACTTGAAACAGTTGTTCATTTCATGTCTCTGTTGTTACCTTGTGAACATTGAAGGTGATATCTTGAACTTGGATTGATAGATCTGTTGGTATTTGAGAGGTGGCAAACCTGCACAAGCATACGACCACAAATTAAGAAGAAGACATATTAGAGAAAGAAAAGCATGAGTTAAAGCTTTTGCTCTCTCTTTTATTTTGATTACTTCATATGCTGCAGGATGAAGCAAGGATCAGAGTGTTTACCATGAATGCTCATTCTTCTCAAAGCCATCTGCTATTGAGATGATGCCGGCAGGAAGTACAATGCTCTGGTTATGAACTTTGTGGGCACTATTAGAATCACTTGGAGGGCTCTGTGGTTGAGCCATTGGGAGGTGAGTCGATAGTGATCACTTGCTGTGTAGATATTGCAGCAGGCAGCAGCACCATTTGATAAGAGACCATGAAGCCAGTGGGGCATGGTTTGAGTAAATGCCAGAGGGGCGAGTTGTGGCTGGTAAGAGGATTGGTGCCCGGCTTGGGTGTTGGCAAAGAGAAAATCAGGTGGAATACCCAGGAGATGGGAACAGAATTTGTCCATGACCAGCCCCTTTCGATCCACGTAAACTCCATCATGACCAGGAGGCCATTGTGTGGCTTAAACAAAGGTAGGCAACGGTAAGCTTATTCCTTTCAGGCCCCGCTCAAGGGCATAGGCCACTAAGGCCTATGCCTAGGGGGCCTCCAAGAAAGTGGAGCCCCAAAATTGATAATTAATTAATTTTTTTTAATATTTTAAGATATACAATTATTGATTTTATTTTACAATAATTTTCTTTGAATTTATATTCTTTTTGTTTTGTTATTTTATTTGGAGGAGGAGGCCACTAACCCTTCAAGTCCATAGATAAGTTTTTAATATTAGCTAATGCCCCGTTTGTTGCAGTTTAATTAGAGAAATTATAGTTTTCAACTTCTCAGATTATAGTTTTTAAAATTTAGAATAAGTTGTTAACTTATTTGCTGTAACTTCTCAAAAATTGTAGTTAAACAGTTGTGGTATTTGATACCATAAGCTGTAAAATAACTTATTTTTGTATAATTATCCATAATACCCTTAGTAGTTATAGAATAATAATTTAAAAATTAATTAGTGTATATATATCAGTTTCAAGTGTTATAACTAATGAATTATAAGAAAAGAGACGTTTGATTGCGAGAGAGATGGAAATGGCGAGAGAGAGGAAGAAATCTGAAAATGAAGATGGCGGTGGAGAAGAGAGACACTTGATTGCGTGGCTAGGAGGGTAATTCTTTGTTAAAAATAGGGGTAAAATTGTCACAAAAATGTCATTAAAATGTGACCGTTTAATCAGAAGTTGTAGAAGGCGGGGTACCCTAGTTTTGAAAAAGCTAACTTCTACCTCTTCTAAAAGCTAGTAGAAGGTATAAGATAGAATTCTACAAACTAGAACAAACACTACATTCCTACTTTTTTGAAATTAAAAACTAAAAGTTATAGCTTTTAAGCTGGAATAAACATGCCCATGTATAGTGAGATATCATTTAAATGATGAGGTCCCCAACTTTTTAAGTTTACGAATCATTTTTTCAATATTAGGCAATGAATAATAAGGTGTAAACTAGTAATGTAACCCAAAAAAAAAAGGATAAGAAATGGTATTAGTTTCGGTGGACAATTTAATAAAATGATTCTTTGAACGACGAAAATTTTGTCTAGAGAATCTGCATGGATCTGGGCATTAAAAATAAATAAAAATAAATTAGCGAATTTTTAATTTACAAGGTTTGTCTATAAACTTTTCACATTTTTTTACTTATTCAATTTTTACGTTTTCATATCTTTTTTATCTATATTGTTAATTGAAAAAGATTTTCTTTTTAAATTTGAATACAAAAATTTAATTAGCAATTTTGCATCTAAAAAAATAAATAAAATAAAATATAAATAATTTTTAATATTTATTTATATTATTAAAAGGCCACTAAATTAAAGCTTGGCTAGGGCCACAAATGTTGTTAAGACTCTCTGTTTCCTTTATGACCTAAATGTCGCAAGTTCAAGCTCCGAAAATTCTGTCTTAATCCTCACAAAACAGGGTGTCTCACCATCACAATCACTTCCAGGGTGCATGGTCTAGCAATTGGGAGGGGCTAATAGAGTGAGCGATCACTTTGGCGCAGTCACTGTGGTAGGGTGGAGGGTACCCTTAGGGTGAGACAAGATGGGAGGGAGTGGGGCATGGCTTGAGTAAATGGGTGAGAGGTGAGTTGTGGCTGGAAAGAGGGTTGGTGGATGGATAACTTCAGCTTCTTAAAATCTAGTGTTATGTTACTTGACACCAAGCAAAGATCAGGTGGAAGGCCCAGCCAGATAGAGAACAGAATGTGTGCCATGGATTACACCTGTTCCAGCCCACTGTAAACTGACTGATCAGCCATGACCAGCAGCTTTTACGTTTAAGAAAAATTTTAGGAAGTCCGACGAATTTATTGACTAGATTATTGAAAGGGGATAAAAAGATAATTTTGTCTCCATACCGTGCTCTCTCCTTTCTCCTTCTCATGGATTTGCCCCGCCTCTGCTGCTCTTGTCTCCCCTACCATGGCCGCTTCCGTTATCTCGTCGCCATGTCTCACTATCGTCGTCTTGCCTCGTCTCCGTCGTCTTTTTGCCATCGCTGCATTAATTGTTGGCGAGGCGAGACAAAGATGACAGAGAGGCGACCGAGACGAGGCGACGACAGTGAGACGACAATGGAAGAGAGACGACCAAAGCGAGGCGAGATGACAGCAGAAGCCATGGTAGGAGAGATGAGAGTAGCAAGGGCAGGGTAAAATCATTTTTTTGCCCCCTTTCTTTGAGCAGCTCAATAGGCTCGTTGGGCCCTGTGGAGTGACCCTAAGTTCAAAATGCAAACAATATGGTGGGTTAGGAGTACCCCATTTCACACACAGAGGCAAAAGTAACAAGTTACTTTATATGTATGTATGATATAGGCCCATGTTACGGAGTAAAGTACGGTCAAATATATATTTTTATTTTTGTATTTTTATATTTTTTTATGTAATAATTTAATTTTTTTTTATAATTTTGATTACATTATTGAATTATACATTTTCGACTCAATTGCACATTTCAATGAGAGCATGCAATACATGCATGCTAAAATGTTCAAAAAATAAAATAATAAATATAAAAATAATATTATTTTTGATATTTTAATTAGTTCGATTATTATAATTTTTTTCAATACAGAGATTGAATCGAATTGAAATAACTGAAATTATCAAACTTAAAAATCGTACAGAACTAACCTACAATTTGAATCAAACCAAATCAATAATTTTAATATTATTTTGATTTACCCAAAATGTTGGTAGATTTATAAGCTTTAGTAAGAGATAAATAAAGTTAGCTGAAATTTTAATTAAATATGGGATGGGATGGCCGGATGGGCTGGTTAGAAGCCATCTCATGTCCCATGTAGCCTTGAAATAGACGTTAAATTAGAGAAGGCCTTTTAGCATTGAAAAAACGATTTTTTTTTTTTATGTTTTTGTAATTTTATCTAAAATTTTTAATTTTGGTAATAAGAATTCAATTTGGAAAATTAAGTACAATTTTATCCCTGATCAAAATTAATTAGAGAAACATGTGGCTTTACCCAAGAGACATGCCACCTAACAATTTGAGTGGGCCTAAGTTAACTGTTATTGAAAAAAATAAAAAATAAAAATTAAATTAATTGAGTCAAGACTCATCTTCTCTCTTTTCAACGGTTTGCCTTGTCTTTGGACAACCATCGTCTTCTTCCTCCACCGTCGATCACCCCTTTCTCCTACATCCTTCATCATCATGGTCGGAACCTTGCGTCTTCCCCATGGCCGACTTTACATTGATCTTCTTTCTTATGGTCAACGATAGATCGATCCAAGCGCACAGTGACTGTCGACGACGCTGACTAACTCCTCGTGGGTCATGGCTTGTCGTCGTGAATGTGCCATGGCTATGACCGTGGTGATGGGTTGCCATAACTGCCTTTGCCTCGACGATTCACCATGACTGTGGCCATAGTCAATGTTTACCATGGCCGATGATCAGCATCTCGCCTTGGGCCCTAGCTTACTATGGTTGTCTTCTCGTCGCCGATGGTGTTCGTCGTCGCCATGGTTTCGAATCTTCTCCCAGATCCACAACCCTTTGTCATCTCAATCGGTTGGCTCCTTTGGTTCACCATGAAAGTTGTCGATTTGATTCATCATTGCTGGTTTCATGTGGCCACAGACAATGAAGGATGTAAGAGATGGGGGGTGGTCAGTAAAGGAGAAACAGGGTAAAAGTAAGGAGAGACACTTGCGTTGCAAATTTTCCTCTATTTAATTTTTTTTATTTTTTTTCCATCAATAGTCAATATAGGATCCTCTCAAATTGTCAAGTAATGTGCCACCTAGGCAAAGCCGCACATCTCTCTAATCAATTTTGACCACGGGATAAAATTGCATCCAATTTCTCAAATTGGGTCCTCATTATCAAAATTAAAATTTTAAATAAAATTGTAAAAACACAAAAATATTTGATTTTTTCAACTATTAGAGAATGACAATACATCCTTTATATATTTATTTAGTAAATATTTAAAATATTTTTTAAATATAAATATTTGAAACTTATTTTCATTTTAAATGAATTAGACGTTAAAACTTATTTATATTTATATTTTTACATTGAGAAGATGTTGACTATGCCGTCTTCGTCGTGCTTTGGCGGTTTGTTTCTTCTCCCGAAGCGAATTGTTTCAGATCAAAGCGATCGAGCCGCCTCCATTTCTTCATCTCTCTCTCTCTCTCTCTCTGAAAGATTTCGTATTACATTCATTCAGATCTATTATTCTAGAAAGAGATTATTAATTCACGAGTGAATCAATATGGCGGTGGTGTCACCTCTGGCGAAATACAAGCTGGTTTTCCTCGGAGATCAATCCGTTGGCAAGACCAGCATCATCACTCGCTTCATGTACGACAAATTCGACACCACCTATCAGGTATTTTCGATGCTAATTCCTTCTTTCTTTCGGGGAGTTGCAATTCAAACCTTCACATTTTCTGCATTTATCCGTGTTTGGATCAATGCAAATTGAACTAAACTTGATTCTCTCTTACGATTTGCTGCGTCATGGATCGCCTTGATTGGGTATTCAAATAGTTCGGTTTGATTTTCGCTTATCTCGCTCGAGTAATTACTAATCCCGGCGTCGTTATAAATAAAATTCACGTGGATCGATGCCTTCGTTGATACGCAGAGAGGTGCAGGCTTTCGTTTGCATGTGTTGTGTTTTTGAAGATGCAATTGATCTGGTACACGTAGTATGCTTGTAGATAATTGGAATGGGGTCAAAATGACCCAATTGCCCTTGCCCATCTTCGCCTCTCTCCTCTCTCCCTTCTCCCATGACTGTTTTGCAAAGCCCTGGCCTCCCTCCCCTCTGTCCTCTCCGTGTGACCGCCGACCGCCACGCCTTGCTTGTCGCCTCACCTCGCTCATCGCCTCACAGCTAGCATCGTCGTCTTGCCGACCGTCGCTGCATCCAGCGACAGTTGACGAGGCGAGGCATGGCAAGCAAGGCGACGAGCGAGGCACAGCAGTCGGCGATCGCACGAAGAGGACAAAGAGGAGGGAGATGAGGACTCTACACACAGATCTGCCATGAGAAGGAGAAAGGTGAGAGGCGAGAGCTGAGCTGTGCAGTGGAGAGTGTTTTAATTTTTTTCGATCCTATTCTGTAAATTTTTCTGTGAGGTTGTCTATCTTTAGTAGAACTCAAAAGGGTTGAAACAGTGACATGTACCTACCTTCATGTACAAACCAATTCACCTTGAAGAATTTTGCTCTGTTACAAACAGTTTTGTGTCAGAACATCGTGATTTAATCCTCGTGACTGTAAATTGTATTAGAAACTGTGACAAAATCTTCCAAATAATACTTTATCATGAATCTCTATGCATCCCTTTCTAACCGTATCATGCTAGAAATGCGCGGGATATAATATATATCACAACTATGAACATTGGATACGTGTTTCTTTTTCCTCTTTTGTTTCCTTTACTTATGGTTTCAAAGAGAAATGTACAGTCAGACTCACAAAATTCAAAAGTATGAGCAGGGATGGAGAGAGACAGAGAGAGGTTGTCTATTTGGATTGAAAGATACTGATTGACTTTTTGGCTAACTGGATTGCAGGCTACGATTGGCATCGATTTTCTGTCAAAAACAATGTATCTGGAAGATCGTACGGTGCGGTTGCAGCTTTGGTAAGCCAGGAAGCCTTTCTTTCCGTGACGAGGGAGCCCAAGCAGAGACAGAATAGCTGTTTCCCCCTCGCCCTACCTTTAATGCTGTTCAGTAGATGTCGAATATCTTCTTCCAATGAAAATAAAATTTATGTGAATGAGAAATAAAACCTCAATTCCTCCCTCTTGTCTAAAGGGCACTGTTGCAAAAATGCCTATTATGCAGACATGGGCTCCTGACATGTGCATGGGAACTTGGGAAGTGGTCAAACTAAATTTGCCATATCTTGTCAAATCTTTAGAAAATTAGTAATAAGTTAGTGGTGTTTGTTTTTTAGCTTTTTAATAGGAAGATCATGCCTAGTAATTAGGAGTCATTTAATTTTTCGTCAAAACTTTTTTTTTTTTTGTATTTAAGGAAGATGTACTGAATGAAATAGTGACTTCTTTTTCAGTTTCACGTTCTCATTGTTTCTTCTTAAGAACTTTTTTATGCTGTCTCTATAAAAATTCAACAGGCACCGCCAAGGTTAATTTGGTGGTGAGATACTTCTTTTAGACCTATTTATTGTCTTCTCTAAAATTTAATGTCTCAACTCACAGGGACACTGCTGGACAGGAGAGATTTAGGAGTCTTATTCCAAGCTACATTAGGGATTCTTCCGTTGCAGTGATCGCCTATGACGTTGCTAGTGAGTAAAACATCTTCATATCCATGCACTTTCATTTTAGTTATTTCATAATTCATATAGCGGAATGCCTTTTCAACTATTATTATGGCTTGTGAACTAATCTTCTTGCAATGGCTAGTTATATTTTGCTTCTATCATCATCTGCTAAATTGTCACCTTGCAGATCGACAGTCTTTCCTGAACACTTCCAAGTGGATTGAGGAAGTGCGTACAGAACGAGGCAGTGATGTTATTGTTGTTCTTGTGGGCAATAAAACCGATCTTGTTGATAAGAGGTGAACAATGCATAATCATGAATGAATAAAAGAACCAGAGTTCATCTTTTGGTGACCACTTGAATTTCCTCTGATGGTCATCTTCTGGTGTTTGAACAGGCAAGTGTCGATCGAAGAAGGAGATACAAGGCTCGCGAGTTTGGAGTAATGTTCATAGAAACCAGTGCAAAAGCAGGATTCAATATCAAGGTTGAGAGCTTCGTCATTGCATTGCACTTTACTTATAAAGAGGCAATGGTTCAGCAATTTATATTTCAACGTAAAGCCAAACTAATCCTTCAAAATCTATATGGCAGCCTCTGTTCAGGAAGATAGCTGCGGCCTTGCCAGGAATGGAAACCCTCACATCCACGAAGCAGGACGATATGGTTGATGTGAATTTGAAGCCCACTGTGAATGCTTCCAACTCGGAGCAGCAAGGAGGAGGTTGTGCATGCTGAAGAATGTATTTAGGTGAGAGGGCCAAGTATAAGATAATGAAAGCACAAATAGCCTAATGTTGAAGCCGAAACAGAACCACGATTTTGAGCTTAGATATCGACATCCTTTCAACATTCGACGGAGGAAGGTGCAGAGGAGTCCGACCCAAGATGCTACAAGCTGACTCATGGAGGTGTTTTCTGACGGAGATTACCATTACTAATTCCTTTCAGCTATTTGAATCTTTTTCCTTAAATCATCGTGTATTTGATATTGATCTGAGTGAGTCAGGAATTTTTTTCTCCATAGGAGTTTATTTTTTAAGGAGTTTCTTAAGTGTTCATCTCCACATGTTTGTGCTATTTTACTCAAATTCTTTGCCAACGATGAGATTCGGAGTGGATTATCTGGTGATCATGTTGTCTCCTAAATTACACCCGGGTAAAGGCGGCACAACTAGCTGGATCAGAACATACATTCTTCCATATTAAGGGCAGAAAGGTATAAGCATACAGGTGTCAACAGTATGCCATATGGAATGAATTCTGAAGGGTATACATGTTCAACCCTATTCTAACTACTCCCATGATGATTGTGATTAAAAGGATAGTAGGGTAGAGGCCTATTTTTAGATCTTTGATTTGTCAAAAGTGAACAGAAAGGGAAAACAAAACTGAAGCAGGTTTTGGCAGTAAACAAAGGATGGTCAAATGATGTTCGAAACAGACACACAGGAGTAATTCGATTTCCCTTTCCACATGCATTTCCCAGTCGAATCCACAGATCCCAACCTAGCAAACCAGATTTTATGCCACCAAGTTAATCAGGCCTTAGTTGCTAAATGGGATGGTGGAAATAAACCAGGCCTTAGTTGCTAATATGGTGGGCTCCCGAGACATGGGGTAATGGAACTTGACTAGAGTTTTCATTCTTAAATGGAGATTTTCAACTAATGTCAGAATCTGCCCCTTCACAGTTTTTTTTTGCTCGGGGGGGTGGTGGTTGTTTACTACAGATGTTGAGAGCTTCGATTGAGCCTGAGATGTACGTTGTTTATTCAGAAAAATATCAACATAAAATTGAAGCAATTTATTTAAACCAGCATGATTTGTAATAAGAAGGAATAGGAATATACTGGATGACAAGAACTATTGATATGAATGTAAAGTCAGCTTATGTACAATGGGAAAAAAAAAAAAAAGAACTTGGAACTAAAAATCTGAGAGTAAAAAGAAAAACGAAACTCAGAAAACAGGAAAACTTGGAGAGAACTTTAACGAAAGGAAGATCAAGCAACAAAGGGTGGTACATGCAGAACTTATCAGTCGTGAACACCGATCTGTCTCACTCTCAATGTCAAGTAAATCAGCACCACCGTTCCCATAATTGACCTGAAAATAGAAATACACAATTGAACTGAAAAACAAGGAACAAACGAATAGAAGAGATGTAGTTACAGTTAAAACAATGACAAGAATCTCTAGCGGAAATTGAAGTCATCCATTTTGGCATTACAACTCCAAATTTTTCCTCCCAAGAGGATCTCAAAATTTCTGAAAATTAAGTATGGGCATGCAGTAGTGATTAGAGACGATTTCTTTGATCAGGAAGAACAACACATCTCCCCCTCCCTCCAGACACACACACAAAAAAAGAGAGCACCACAGTATGCATAAATATTTTATGACAGAATGTTCTTGTACAACCTTTTAGACCATCAAAGCTAAACATTAATGCCCCCAAGTTTTGGATCTAAGACCTTAAACAAACCATGCGTTGGGGGATCTAAGACCTTAAACAAACCATGCGTTGGGATTGCAGAATGTAGTACCTTAAAAAAATTTAACTTTAGGAATGTAAATGAATGAGATGATAGGTCCTGAGCTTACAGGACAGAGAAAAGGAGAGCAACTTTTCTTGAATTGAATGAAGCAGAGCGCTTGTATTTCCTCGTTCTGTTGTTAGGAGCTTCATGAGCCCTATCAGCAGCAGAATTATCTAAAGCATCAAAAGAATCTTGTTTTATCACGTATAATACAGTTGCGAAGAATATAGATCATAGATGGTTATAGCAAATACCCAAGACTAGTATCTAAGAGGACACATAAGCAAGACCGTAAACAAACAATAGAATAACACAGCTCCTGATAATACAAAGAATTAAATTGATTGTCAAGAGAAAAAACCTAAAAGTTGTGTAAGATGAACTGTTTATTTTTTTCTTCTTTATTTCACATAACTATTTATAAAATTCAAGCTTTCTTTAACAAAACAAAAAGGAAATTTAAGAAATGTACGCTTGAGAAATAACTTTTCTAGACCAAGTTCACATGAATAATCAGGAAGAGAGGTTGCAATGGAGCATGGTAGTCTAATTGGTTTTCCGAAGTTCTTGGTTCAAGGCTCATCTAGATGCCGGCTACTCGAATAATATTTTTTAACAGACGAACAGCACAGAGGGAAGGAGAGCTATATCTTCTGATTATAAATTGATGTAGAACCAGGAAAGAAAGACATATCTTCTGAATTGATGTAGAAGTAGAGGTAGGAGAGAGATAACATGAGGAGAGGGGAAGAAGGCAAAGAAGCAGAGATGATCAAGCATCTAATCGTCAAAATCCTAAGATCTTATTACTTACAATTGATTTGTGGGTTATTTATACACACACATAATCTTATCAAACTGGAAAAGTAAAATATTCCTAAATAAAATTGTAAAATACATAAAATGATTTTTCCCTTTTTTTCTTTTTTGTATTTATTCATCTTTGCCAGGACATGTCTAAATGTTGAGCCAACTAAAGGGGATTCATTTGGGGAGCTAAAGTGCTCTTCTACAGATTCCTGATTAGCTCAATATACTGACGGAGAAAAGTCAAGCCACTGCACAAACACAACACAAATTAGGGAGGAACTAGTCATTTTAACATGAAGAAAATTAATAAGTTCCAATTCGTGCTGAATAATAATTCAAAAAGGGGAAAAAAGATAACGTGAAGATGTTTATACCTTTACAAGTGAACTTGGGCAAGACCGAGCCGTCATTCATTAAAAGCTGCATGAATTTCTCCCCTATCTGTAAGCTGATCTGTCTCTGGAAGGCTTTCTGCAAATGCTATTTAATCATCATTTTTCCATGGATGAAAAAAACTGAAAGAAAAACATCAAACTGCAATTCAAATAAGAAAATTATATCAAGCTAAATTGTTCTCTTTTCTGAATCCCAAATAAGGAAATTATATCAAATATATACTTATATTCTTGTACATATGTAGGCTTAAACAGAACTTACGGTCAAAGGACCCTCGGTCATTAAGTTTGCATCTCCGTCATTGGTTTTAGGCATCAATGAATTTCCTACGTCGATATCCCTATCTACATTGATACAGTTTTGGGAATTTAATTCGGCCTTCAAGCACATCTGACAATCGAGTGGGTTGGGGACTTCTGCGTGCCTTAACTGCGATTCACAGTTTGGATCTGCGGTACCTTCATCGGGTACCACTAAAATGTAATACGCATCCTGGCCTTGCGGAAAATGGAAAAGAAAAATGCTAATTCAGAGTAAGGAAAAAATTTGAAAAAACAACCAAAAAAAGCACGTAATCACTAGCAAACTAGCCCCCCAGAAATGAGATAAGAATTCATTTTCGAATCATCAAATCTTATGAACTGCAGCGTACCAGACATCTGTAAATCAAGGTATTAGGCATATCGTGAGAGTGAAAGAGAGTACAACTACTGAGCTAAAAGTAGATATGTGCAATCGTTGACTTGCTACATGGAGAAGATGCATTAGACTCAACATTTGAACCAACCAAACTTCAACTGACTGCATTACTTCACCCAAAAGCACACACGACTAGAGTTCACAATCCTCGTTCAATTCAACGAACTCATTTCGCTTCCAGAAGTGAAACACATAATTCTAGACACAAAAGAGCATTTAAAACCAACAAGCAGGCACAAGCGCCTTTTCAATGCAAACAGATTCACCGAATCCAACAGCAAAACTCGAGAGGAGTCAGTCAATCGTCGACGAATTCAAAGCTAGAAAGAGCCTCCATAATTGAGAGTGAGAAACGGTACGGAGAGAAAGCGAGAAAATCTCACCTCCTCGCACGAATTCACCGCCATTCGAAGTGAGACAACTAGGAGGAGCTAGGGCTAGCTCCACAGAGAGAATGCGCTCTGGACCGACTTATGCATTCTCGAGTCGGCTCTACATCGATTCATATACATACATACAGAGAGAGAGACAGAGAGAGAGAGAGAGAGAGAGATGCAACAAGGGATGGAGCCGGTGGGGGTAAATTTATGCCTTATTGGCACGATTTGCCAGTAAAGCATCAGTCACGACACTGATGACGACGACAAAAGTTCCTTAATTCTTCGTTTTGACGAAAGTACCCTCGAATTTATAATTATGGGTAATGATGCATGCACCTCCCTATTTACCTTCCATCCATATATACTTATATTTTAAATAAATTTAATTTTTATACTTTTAAATTTTTTTTATAAAAATTTAATTTTTTTATTATTTTAATTACACATTTATATCCATATTTTTAAATTAATTTAATTCATATAATTTAACGTGTAAAAAAATAAATCAAATTGACTCATTTCATTTTACTTTTTTTTACACATCAAAGTATAAAAATTAAATTAATTTAAAAATTTATGTTTAAAGATATAATTGAAATAAAAAAATTATATTGTCATATGAAAAAATATCAAAATATAAAGATTAAATTGACTCAAAAATATAGATTTAAAGATATAATAAAAATAACAAAAAATTTAAATGATTACAGAAAAAAAATGTGAAAGTAAAAGGAGAAAAATATAAGTTGATTCTTTTTTACACTTAATTTTAATATTAATACAAACAAAATTAAATTTTTAAAAAATTAATAGCAGCTCTCTAAAAATAGTTGATAATTAACAATATTTTTTATAAATTATGAACTACTTTCAAAACTTAATTTAAAAATTATACATTTTTTATACGTGTAAAAGTTATTTTTAATTTTTAAAAAACAAACACTTTTAATTTTTAAAGTGTCTTGAACATTTTTAAAAATAATTAATAATTTATAAAATATTATTAATTTTTAAATAATTATTCATATATCAAAATTAAATATTAAAAGTTACCGTACAAAATTAATTTTTAAATAATTATACATATAATTATAATCTTTGAGTTCGAGTTTAAAAAATTTTCAAATTTTTTAAGTTGTAGTGTCAAATAAGTTTTTATTTTATTTTAAATTAAATTGATCATTATATTTTAAAATAATAAACTAAATTATTTTATTTTAAAATTTAGGATAAAATTGGTTATTAAACTTTATAAAGAAACAAATTGTAATTACAGGGATTCTTTGACATGAATTTGGGGTTTGATTTAGGCGCTTATGAATGTGTGGAATTATTTTAGTTGGGGATAGAGTTGAGTATTTTAATAAAATTAAAACGTTATTGGACAATATTAGGAATATATTTACCATAATGACTAATGTTGTCCTAAATTTAAAACTATAGTGACTTAGTACTGTTAAAAATATAATGATTAACTTAGCCCCGACTCTTACAATAACCAAAATTGAAAACAATTTCAATTTTGAGATTATCACCCCTAATTGAGGTTTTGTTCAATGGATCCATCCACTAAACTACCATTAATATAAATGATTCAATTAAAACAACAATCTTAAGAATAATTCATTAATGGAAATTAAAGAAGTGGTTGTGCTAGGTATGTGTAAAAAAATAAAAAAATATTAAGTGAAAATTTACTGATTGACGTTTGACAATAATTGTTTAAATTTTATTTTTTAATCAAAATTTTAAATAAAATGAATTTTAGTGTAATAGTAAAATTATTTAAAAAATTAGTTGTTATTCATATATATTTCCTTTTTGAGTTAATAATGTTAATTTTCTAATTGTTCTTTTACAAAAGTGCCTATCGTCTCCTAGCACAAATTATTTTTTAGTTGGTAACATAATATTCTCTCTAATTTTGTCCCGATAAATAATAATATAAATGAGTCAGATAGATGTTATGACAAAGTTGTTAGTTAAAATAACACTTTCACGAAAAAAAGTAATTAGTTAAAACAACATTTTCAAAACACTTTAATGTAAATTACGTCTTGAAAATATTTTGGTTTGATTATGATAATGCATTCTTTACGTTTATAAGATCGTATGTCATTTTTACTTTAATTTCTTAAATCTTTGTTTCTTTTTTTCCCCTAAATTTCAAGATTTTTACTTGATAATGTTTCTTAGTAATCGAGATCCAAAACACAACACACTAGATTCTTGCAAGCACAATGCCTTTGTTTTTCAATGTATGCTCTGAAGGTCAAGTTAATATTTGATATTTTTTAAAAAATAAAAAAAGACAGAGTAGTAAATAGACTTATCTCTTTCTTTTTTACTCTAGTTGGGAAAGTTAAATGCTTATATAGCTTGATTCAAAATAATTCGAGCATAATTTTTGTTGAAATCTTCTTTATGATGCGTCCTCAAGATATGGCTCCAAATGATACTCGATACATGATTTTTGAACCATATTGGAAAATATTCTTTTAGCATCCAATGATACTAGGATCTCTCCAATGATGGCCCTATGTTACCTTTGAGTTGGTGTGTGAGAAGATGAAGAACTTCTCATCACTTGGTTACTCCCGCAACAATTATCAATAATTTTGTAAAATTATATCATGTTTTTGTGCTAGTTATAGAAATTAGAAAGTCACATAAGATACAGTAAGAATCAAGAACAATGTATTTAATACACGAAATTTCTTGTTCTACAATACAAAACATTTCTCTGTAATTGGCAATTAATATTGATCGAAAATTCTATTTAAACACTCAATTCCGACACTTTAACTCATTACATAAAATTCAGATTTTAGCAACAAAAATTTCTCTCCCTAGTTTGCGATGGAACAACTATGGATTCTTGATAGATTATGGAAAAAGAATTTCATAAAATTAGCAATGGAACAATATTTTGTCACTAAAATAATAAAAATATTAAAGACAAAAAAGTTCTTAAATTTTTAGCGACAAAATAATAATCCGTCGCTAAAATTAGCAACGAAGAGGTGTTTTTGTCACTAAATTTTAATAACAAAAAAATAAATTAAATTTTTATTTATCAACAAAATTTATTTGCATGAACTTATGAAAATTAGTTAGGTTGAAAGAATAGGAACACCATATGTTACAAAAAATAAAGATGGTTGAAAATGATGACGATGCCCTCCAAATATGGACGGGATCTGATTCCATTTTATTAAAAATGGTTTCAGTCACTTTTTTATTCTATGTATTTTATGAAAGTTACAAAAATACCCCTTGGATAAAAAAAATATTTATTAAAATTTTATTTTATCAACACTCATAAAATAAAATTAATATTTTATTACTTTTGAGACCAAGTGTATTTTTGTCATAAAATTATTTTTTTTATTTACTTTCATCCAAATTCTGGTATACCAAAGCAATAATAAAATAAAATAGTCATTTTAATGTTGATCATATAAAACATGACAATAAAATTAATAAACTACTCGAGGTAGTGCAGATGGCCTATACATGCATTTGGGAGTTTTGGGATATCGCATTGTCGTGAGTTTAATTATGTCTCCATGTGAGAATAAGCAATCAATTATGTCTATTTAAGGGGATCGGGTCCTAAACTTCTGTTTACGGTGAAATTGTTCATTCATTTATGACTACGTAGTAAGTGAATTGTGAGTTATAAAGATAATACATAAAATAGGTTTAAAATAAAGATTAATTATGATTAAGAGACTTTTCTAAACTTTTACTTTACAAAAAAAAAATAATAACTTAATCCCAACAAACCAAACGAGCCCCAAAAGAATAATTGAATTGGAAAAGTAGAGGGGATTTTAAAAAGAGGAGAGATTTTGAAATTATAAAAAAGATGGAGGGCCAAGTTTTAACAAAAATAAAAAAGAAAAAGGCATTCTGATAAAGGAGGAGGGGCATTTTTGAATATTCACGAAGTTTGTCCGGCTGTCACACAGCTGCTAGTGCACGTGAATTCAAAAGTTCTGTGCCATGTCATAGACAGGAGTCACGGGCAGTCAACTATTCAAATATTTAAACAAATTTATGTTTTTTTTATATATAAAATATCGAGATTTAAATTAATATAATAATTTAAAAATTAAAATTATTATTAAAAGTCAATATTTAAGTAAAAGACAATAATAAAATTAGAAGATAAGTTTCACATGAACTATACCAAATATTTAACTTTACATGTATATAAACTGTTTATATTTAAATTTATCTAAGAGTATATCAGGAGAAAAAATCACCTGGGAATTAATGGGCGAAGCTTGGACACCTAGTAAATAAAAAAATTGTTTTTATTTTATCAAAATCTTTTATAATTATGTTAATAAATTAAAATTTTAAAATATTTTATTTTTTTTATTTATATGTGAATAGCACGGGCCGTACTTCTAGTGTATATAATTTTTTCAGAGTGTTTGTTGGAAGATATGTCGGAAGGGCATTATAGTCTAATAATAAAATAGTAAAGATAATTTTGAATATTAAAATTATTTTCAAATGCTAATAATTAACTATACGTGTCGTACTAACAACTAACTACTCTTATCTTGTAAAAGAAAATATACTTTGGGCAAATTGTACGCACCTCTAGACAATGTGAAGAATATCTTTTGTAATGTTGCGTTGTGGAGAGATAATTCACATGGAGTTGAAGAAAGGACATTTTCTGATTTAAAAATGATGTGTCATAGGTAGAAGATTGTTCAAAAAATTTAAAAACATAAAATAATTAATTAAGCTTAAAAAGAAAAAATTGTGATTAAATGAAAAACTAGAAGACCAAAATGGTCTCTCAAAGATCGGAACACGGGAAACCATAACTGGAATGTTAGTTTTCTGAAAATTAGTCGTAAAGGTCTCCTGACTATAAGAGACTGGAAAACTAAGGGTCTCCTATAAATTATTTGGCGACAGAAGGTCGGAAGACCTATTGACCTATACTAAGGGACTATTTCTATCCCCTGAAGACAATAAACTCCTAGGTAGATCTCCCCTTAATCGGGAGAGGGAGGAGGGTCTTGCACAAAACATAAAAAAGAGAACTCTAATATTTGAAATTTTTTCGAGAGTTTTAAAAAAAAGATAAATATTATCTATAAAGGATTTTAATTCTAATGAGATTTAAAATATCAAGATAAATATTATTTGTAATAATCACAATCTTAGTATATCTCGAAAACTTTTATGTTCCTCTATAAATAAACGTCTCATTTCAAACAAAATATATGTCTCTAATACTTATTTTAATACGACCTTTAAGTTTTTAAATATTTAATGTCTGATTTAAGGTTCAGAATGTTTATACAAAAAATTTTCTACGCCTTCTAATCATTAGTGACTCAACAAAACATTTTCATTAAAAATTTCATTCTTGTTGAAGCGAATTGTGATTTATAAATAAAAAGTTCACTCACCATTCCCTCCAAGGGAGTCTTTTTTTTCTAAACAGATTAATGTGACCACGTGGAGTGTGTGTCTGTGTGTAAACAAATATTTGGATTGTGTAGCTTACATTATTGGGGTATGTTCACGTTCATGCATAATAGTTGTTCCTATTTTAGAAATAGACCGTTAGAAAGTGAAATAAAGCAGTCATCTCGGCCTAAAGCTTGCAAAGTGACAGCATCTTACAAAACCCCCATCACTGTCATTAAATCCTAAATTGTCACTTTAGCCTATTTCTCAACATTAGTCCTTCAAACCTTCAAATGGTACAATTAAATTATCTAATTAAAATATATTATACATTTACTTTTATAATAAATTATCATAGGTAGCGAGACACTTGTCACATGGTAATTTACTTTTTCTTGGAAAGGGGATTAGAGATGAATAAACAGTCTCTCATCAATTTTGAGAAGTATTTACTTTTTTTTTTTGAATTATGCGTCATCACTCGTGTTTCTCACAAACTCGTCCCTGAATCATTACGAGAGAGGTAAATCGAGAGATATGTCCAAATGATCAGAGTTTAAGATTGTGTCTACTAACACTTATCAAGGACTACTCCCAAAAGGAATTGCTTCCTGCAGGAATCAATCCCACACTAACAATCTTTAGTATGACTACATCTTTACAACCTGCTCCTTTATCACTTGACTATACTCCTAAGAGCTTGAAAAATATTTACTTATTTATAGATGAGTTGCTTAATTCTATCTTCATAGTTAGGGTTGGCGATAGATGGTGTATGTCCCATTCCCAACCTCCACTCTTATACGTCGTCTCATTCCTCAGCAGGGTAAGGTTTCTCAACCCAACCTCTAATCTTAAGTAACTAAATTCAAAAAAGTTATTAAAAATATGGTTATGCAATTATCTTTTAAATTTGGGCATTTTTTAAAGTATAAAAATCATACAATTCATTTGTAATTGTATTTAAAATTAAAATGACTTATTTGCTTAATTAATAAAATCAATTATCTATTTATATATAAACATAACATATAGTATATATATAAAACAACATAATAGCATTGAGGCGAGGATGTTAAATACCATCCCTCACTAATTTTGACTAGTTTTAATAAAAAAAGAATCGAATCAAACTTCGACCACGATCAATAGCCACTAACCTTGCCCTAATTGTGGTAGGGTGAAAAACCCAAATTAACTTGATTGGTGACATAATTTATGCATATGAATCTTAAAGAATAAAGTATACAAAGAAAACATACAATTTTATTTTACTCAGTAAAAAAAAAAATCATAAAAACACAAATTTAATGCAAGAAGTGACTTTGTACCACCAAACATAATATTAACTGTTACGCGTTTTGTGTAACTTATTTTGAGGTGCATATATGATATATGTTGTACAAGACATAAGTTTGAATACGTTCATTGTTTGTCCTTCTTGTACTTTTTTATTTGGAAATGTTATTTAAACAATTATGTTTGGCACTTTGATTGATATTTTATATTGATGCTTTATATATTTATATTGATATAATACAAAGTGTAAGTCATTGATAAAAAGTGTTAAATTTGAGTATTTAAATAGTATTTTTTTTTTAACTGACAAATTCATAAAATATAAAAGAAAAATTATACATAAGTATCTTAAGGCATGTCTCGAGTAAGAACAAAGCACATGAAAAACTAATAGCACTAGCCCCCCGAGACATATCCTAGTAGTTTCAGTGATTCCATTTGGAGCATGTTCTGTCATGATCAAAGTATTGTTTTGGAATCGAAATCAAGGGCTACTAGGTTTCTTGATTTAATTCATTCACCGTATTCTGTGGTCAGTAGATGAAGGCGTTCATGATGGGACATTATCTAAAAAAAAAAGAACTAACAACACTAATGTAGTACACAAGGACTCTAAGGGTAGAGAGTTCCAAAAAAGTTATAGACTATCTAAGACAAGACGAGGAAGGCTCCATAACTTTTTTTTTTATTGGTATAAATTACTTTTTGCTTTTTGTAACGACCCGATCGAGCGATAGAAAGGATCGGAACAATTTACCTTGATGGGCCTACACGAATTTCTCAGGAGGGTCACCCATCCCTGGATTACCCCAAGTTAAGTAGCTTAACTTGAGAGTTCTTTGCCAACATTCAGACCAAAAGGTATCCAGCTGGTATTGTTTCCTTTCTTACACTATTCTCGATATATACTAACTTCTCTGAGCTCTCGGGGTATTATATTTTCCCCCTCTTAAGCACATGACGTCCTCGTCATGCGACCTTATAATTAGTCTCAGATCTCTCCCCCTTGCATGGCTGATATGGGATTCGCCTAAGGTGCCTACATGCACCCCCCATGGGGGCCTACACACCCCCCTCGGGACTCAACCTCCTTGCTGAGGTTTGCCCCACCACTGCGCTCAGAGGCTTGGGGGTCGGCTCTAATACCACCTGTAACATCCCGTATCAAGCGATAGGAAGGACCGGAACAACTTACCCTGATGGGCTTACACGAACTTCCCAGGGGATCACCCATCCCTAGATTACCCTAAGTTAAGTACGCTTAACTTAGGAGTTCTTTGCCAACGTTCAGCCCAAAAGGTATCCAGTTAGTGTTATTTCATTTCTTACACTATCCTCGATATATACTAACTTCTCTGAACTCTCGGGGTATTACACTTTTTCTATTATTATTGGTATAAATAGTTTTTAGTCTTAATCTAAAAATTTTACAAATAAAAATGAAAATATTTAATCACTTATCTTTATTTTTCAAAAAAATAAATTTTTTGAAAACATTTAATAAATAACAGCACCATATTGGTATTTTTTCAAATTTCACTTCTTCGTTTCTTCCCCCCCCCCTCTCTCTCTCTCTCTCTCTCTAACTAACAATGGAAATTAAAAAAAAATAAACAAAATTAAAGATATAAAACTAAAAGCTTTACCAAACAACCCTTAAAAGTTATCATTTTTTTTTTATTTTGTTAGATATAAAGGGTAAGACTAAAAATGAAGGATACTTATGTCAATAATGAACTATGGCAACCCTTTACCCACCTATAAGGTTAGATGTTCAATCGAGATCGATTTAGGTAAAGTAGCTCACATTGTATTTAGATGCCACCTAAATAATTCAACAATATCCCTCTTTAAGTTTTAATAATAACATCATAAGTCTCTTCATTTCTTAAATCTAATTGGTAATGGTGAAAGACTACTAAATCACTAACCTTAATTAGTCTATAAACCCGAACAAAATTTCCATTCATTTTCAAATAAGCGGAAAAGCTCATTACTCCATAACCAACACAAAATACAATTCATTTTTGAATCACAAAAGCAAATTAGTTTCTAAATTATTTTTGAATTGTGGAAGTAAAGTAATCTTCGAAGAATCAAATTTTTGATTATTTTTTTTATTAGTAAATATGAATTGTAACTAAATTTTTCAACACAATTCTTTAAATTTTCTTTTTTTTTCTCCTTAAATACAGTTCTAAATTAAATTTTCAAACGTTATATTTGTGCTTCTAATTTCAAAAGTTAGAATTTTCTTGTTTCTTTTTTGGCTTAGTGGTTATATTTTTCATTTTTTTTTCTTTACTTTAACCTCTCAAATCATCAATTGGGTTTATTTGTTTAACATTAATTTAGGCATTATAGTAATTTTTAGACATGTAAATCTAATTTTTTTGATCAAAAAATGATGTCAAGTAGGGCTTTCAGTCCAAAATAAAACTATAAAAAATTATTTCACTTTATAAATTTTGAAAAAGTTTAATGAACTTTAACATTTTCATAACTAATAATTTCATTAAAAAAATGTCAAATCGTCTACAATTTTATACTAGTACATATTTCGAGCAGGACATCCAAAATTGAAAAATATGTGAAAAATTGGTCTAAACTACTGTTCCATCCTGATCAAGGGGAGCGGTTAGAGACGAGATCGCAACGACAAGGAGCGTGCTCTGGTGACGGGTTCGTTCGGGGGGTAGCTGACACCTGCAAGCTATCTAATGCTTGAGTGAATAAGAGAGTAAAGAAATAGTGGTGTATCAATAGGTTAGAGGGCAGAACATATATTGGCTCTGAAAAGAGCTGGTTGATATAGGAGGATGAGACGTCCTCCTGCATGCATCGTACATTTGTAGGTGATAGGATTGAATATCCAGCACCGATAGAAGTTTCCAAACGATAGTATAGTGTCAACAGGACTCTCATTAATGTGGATGAGATATATCATTAATGAGCATGGAATCTGGGGCGGGCGCGTTAATACTCAATAGAGACTTCAATGATGTTGTTCCAGGTTGACGCATGGCCAAGATCGAGTCATGAGGGACGAGCAAGATTGGACCAAGAGAGATGGGTTGAAATTGGGTTGAGAATGGCCAGACTAGGCCGAGAAAGAGGAGCCAAATTAGATCCACACGATCCAATTACCATATTATATTTACATTTCTCCTAACAAATATATATACAAATGTCAAAGAAAAATTTTAATAAACTTCACTGCCTGAAATTGTCCATTCGTTCATTTCTCTAAACATTATTTTGGTTTTGGATTCTAAGTGTTAATATTTGAGATGTTAATGTCTAATTACTCACCAAAATAATTATTTAGAATATAAAAACATACTCATAATTCAAACCACTATTTTACATAAAAATTAACATTTATATGTCTAGCCTCCAGTTACTAAATGATTCAAACAAGGAGTAGACAAGGAATCTTTCCTGAACCATTAATTCTAAAAACAAGACTTCTTGAACAAATCAATGCCACAACACCATTTGATTACCATAAGTAGAAATAGAAAAGTTATTTATTTATTTTCTTAGAGAAAAAAAGAAAATAACTTTTACTTTTTTAGTTTTATTAAAAAATCTCCCAAAAATGAGAAAAAAAAAAACTGATGCAAAACACAAAGGACCTAACCATATGAAAAGCCCATATCAAAAAGCCCAGCCCAGGCCCAACCATAAAAAAAAGTCCTCAAAGGTCTAGGTCCAGCTTGATTCTAATTCTAATACAATTTTTATAGAGTAAATTATATCGTTAATTTTTAAATTTTGTATTTCATAGTATCTTAATTTTTATCACCATAATTATTAAATTTTGATTTTTATTCTAAGTCGGTCGCTCTTTTATTTTTTTCATCAAATTCTATTAACAACGTCTTGTACCGTATACATCCATATAAATCTTAAAACCATTTGATTGTTGGGTTATGTTAATTTTAACACTAAATGATTTTTGGGTTTACATTAATGTATACTAGGTCAATTTTTGTTAATAGAATTTTATAAAAAAATAAAAAATAAATTAGTGGTTGTAGTGACAAAAATTAAAGTATAATGATTAATTTATTCCAAAATACAAGATTCAAGAATTATCAATCTAATTTACCCCATTTGTAGACCCATATCAATACCTTTTGAATTTAGCCCTATATAAGTTTATTTAATAAAAAAAATCGAGCTAGTTTATTGACGAGCGTATAAGATTGATGTAATTGAAGATTTTGTACCAATAGAATTTGTTGAATTTGAATTGTTGCCGATTTTGGTTTTTCCACTTCAACTCTCCAAAATCTTAAATTTTTATTACTAAAAGTAATCTAATCATAAGACAAGGTAAATTGTTCAAAGCACTCCGAAATCACTCTTCAATGTTTAAGTCAATTATATTTTTAATAAAACTAAATAGTTGAGGAATAAAGAGAAGAACATATGCCCACTAAATGTAGAAGTGTCGGATCCCTTTAATGACCCTTTAACCTTTCTTATATATTTACTTTTTACGTCAATTATGTTAATTATTTAATTATTTTTTTTAAATTAAAAAAATACCCTTTACATTTTAACAAAAATTACGTATTAATATGCTAGACCCACTAACTCTTATCTAATCAAAGACGATATTTGCAAATTCATCTCATCTTATTGCCACTTCATAAATTTTCTACAAATATCAATTTTGTTTACAAAAGCTATAATGAGTTAGGTGAAAAAACTCATCACATGCCATTAACTACCCCTATGATAAAAGAGATTCAAAATGAATTAATTTCATTCATTTTCTTGATGCATACCCACTACTCGTCGGGTTGGTGATGACTTATGAGTAGACATGCACCCATGAGTTGATGCCTACCCTTTGTGTTCATCTTCCATGCCATAATGTTATTTTTTTAATTGAATTTTGAATCCTAGAAATTGAAATTTTTATTTTAAAACCTTGTCGTGATCACGAATTTAGTAAAAAATTATTGTACTAACTTTTTAAAATTTTAACCTCTCCTAACATAAATTTCTAGATCCATTCATGTGTGTTATCAACAGATATAACTCTTTGAAAATCAATATAACTATTTCGAAAAGTTATAACTATTTACAAAGAGATATGTCTTTTAGTTACGTCAAGAAACATGTTTTTTTTATGAGCGAGGTCATTATTTATAAAGAGCATGATTGTTACATAATATTGTGTCCTTTGGTTTAAATGAAAGAGATATAATTTTTAAATAAATAGATTTGCCTTTTCATCTATGCTCTCTATCTTATTCTCTCAAAATATACTTGATTACTTTAAAAAAGTTATACCCATAAATTATTGTATGTAGATTTTCGTGATTTTGATAACTCTTAGAGATCATTCGTCGTTAAATCTATTATAATTTTAATCAACACAAATAACACTTTAAAGGTAATAATTCGTCACTATGAAAGTCACATTATATAACTTTTGAACTTAAACATTCTATGGCCCCCTCTAGAGTGCCACATTTAGGACACACCAAATGGCTTCAAATTCATAAAGAGAACTTTTAAGGATCAATTGGGGCTTATTCTATATTCTGACCTTGAAACATTCTATCCTTACTCAAGAGCGACCCCCTTTAGAATGCCACATTTAGGACACCAAATGGCTTCAAATTTATAGAGAGAACTTTAAGGATCAATTGGGGCTTATTCTATATTCTTTGTCTAGTTGCCAAATCTTCTCTATCAATTGGGCAAAAATAGAATCAAAACAATATTCTTGGGCAAGATGGAGCAAGAATATTTTTTATAATTTCATTCAGTTTCATGAGTTTTATTTTTTTTTTAATAATAACTATTCGAGTAGTGGTACGTTCTATACACACGTGTAAAAAAAATTAAATAAAAATTCATTAAGTAATGTTTTATTTTTAATTTTTAATTAAGATACATAAATGATATTTTAAACTTATTAATGTGTCTTCACAATACTAACAGTGAGTGCTTGCTTATATAATAATTATAAGTGTGATCTGTGTTACATATGTGTAAATAAAAAAAATAAAATATTTTTACTAAAGATTTATTAGGTAATAATTGGTGATTGCGATTTAAGTTTTCTTTTTATTTTTTTAAACAAAAGCTATAAAAGGTATTTTGGAAATTTACTTTATTAACATAACTTCGTAACATTAAAACGCTACCTACATACAAAAAGAATAAAAATTTATTAGGTGACATTTGATAGTAATAATTATTTTTTTAAGTTTTAATAAAATTTTAAATAAATTAAAATTTTAAACTAGACTATAATGGTTAAATACTACCCAATAATTTTTTTTTTTAATTTAAACATACATTCCTCACCTCTCTAGTATATGGTATTAAATAAACAAATAGAGTATTCTGGTATTAAAATTTCTAAAATTAGTCTGGACTGTGATTTGATTTGCAGTCTGAATAGATCAAAACGATATCGTCTTAATTCATACCTTCTCCTCTTCTACTTCTCTATAAATTGCTCTAACTACTTCTCTTCTCTTCCCCTATTTTTTCATCATCTTCTTCTTTTTCTCTTTTTTTCTTTGCTTCTTTTTTGCAAATTTGACAACGATTGATAGGAAGGCGACCACGAGCAATCTGCAAATCACCTCACCATTAGTTCTTCCCTTTTCATTATCGATCAGTCTCAATTACTTTTACCGTCATATATTTAAAAGAAAAAAGAAGAGAAAGTCTATATATATATATATAAAATAAAATAAAAAAGAGAAAAAGAAGAAGAAGAGATAAAGAAAAGAGAAAGAGAAAAATAGAGTAGTCTGTAAAATGGTAGAGAAGAAGATATAAATTAAAATGATACGGCAGTTTAAATTAGTTTAAGAAATTATATTTTGATATTACAAAGTATTATCAATACTATAAGTTTTCAAAATATTCTCTATATATATTTTGTTTAATTTATAACATATTTAAACTTATCACCACATTAAATTTAATCTTTATTTAAATTTTACTTAAAAATATAAAAACTAAATTACAATTACCAATTGTTGCATAAAGTTTAAATAGAAAAAAGAAAACCTGAAAAAGTAAAAACGGTGTGGACAAAGCAAAGGCGAAAATAAATAAGGAAAATAACCGCCATGGTTTTCTAATTTATCGTACGGAGACGAAGTCGCTTAGTTGAGATCGGCGGCGATGGAAGCGAAGCACGGGGAAGTGCTTCGCGGTGATTGTCGCTTTCTGGGAATCGATTCTCATTTCATTCGATTCTCTCGCTTCGCTCTCTTCCCATCGAAGCCTCCTCTTCTCCTTCTCCTTCTCCTTCTCCGCCTTCTCTCCTTTTAATCCTCGTGCATTCCGTCAATCTGTAGCGATCGATTCGAGTGCATTGGACTACTTCGGTTTCCTGTTCGACGGCCGGCGATGCGCGGATTAGAGCTCTGGTTCGAGGACTTGATCGCATCGCAACCGCGTGATTTCCGGTTCTACAACGGTTCCGATTCGGTTTGCTTCTCAAACGGCGGGTTGTTCCTCGAGCCCGCCGTTCCTGCGTCGTTCGTGTCATTTGTGTCGACGAAGAGCTGGTCGAATTCCTTGTCGTGTCGCCGGCAGCGGCGGAAGGGACGCGCTGGCGCGTTTTTGTCGGTGAGTTTGTCGATCAAGGGAAGCCGGGAAGGTTTTGGCCAGGAATCGAGTGAAATTTTGGGGCAAAATGGAGAGAAGAGTTCGGAGGAGGAGGTGGTGGCGTTTGAAGAAGAGAAAAGAGAAGAGGAGGGTTGGTTACGAGGAGGAGGAGGAGGTGCATTGAATACTACGAAGCATCTCTGGGCTGGAGCTGTCGCAGCTATGGTTTCGAGGTTCGGCTATAACACATAGCATACAGATATATGCATATGAGTATAAGATGTGACCTTTCTTCTTTCCTCTCGTGCATGTTTGAATTTTATTCTGGACAGTAGTGAGATTGGTTCATGTCGTCGTCGACTTGGCTATCTTGATTTTTGGCTTGTCAACTATGCAACTTTGGGGTCTTCATATTGAAGCGCACGGTCCACATACAATTTGGATAACATGTGCATCTTGAAAGTATACAATGTCTTATTTTTGTTTCTTCTTTACGGTTTTTAAATATACAGAAAGACTAGTTTTACCAGTTGCCTGCCTCCTGGCTTCCCCAGATGATAGTTTTCACTGCAATATTCCTTTTACGGAATTAGGAAATTCTAAATTCTTGTAGATGAATGCAATGCATTTTTTGTTTTCTAATCTAGCACCTATAGAAGAGAATTAGTGGATTACCTAACAAATGTGATTCCAGGAATCATAAGAAACTTAAAATTTTGTTGCAGAGTTGAAAGGGACAATTTTTAGTCTCGAAATGTTTAAACATCAATGCTGCCCCTGCACCTTCATGTTCTAGTCATGTCAGGAACTCATATCTGCAGGTGTGGAAGAAAATATGATATGATAATGTCAAGAATCACAAAAATGCTTATCATACCTGTTTTCTTGCTGCTTGTCCTAGGTAATATTCTCGAGAAGGTCCGTGAATTTTGATTTTACACATTTTTTTCGAAAGAAAAAAAACACCATAGAACTTCTATATGGAAAAACTGTTGCATTAAAGTTATGTTGTCTGTAAGAGATGAGTATGCGCTCTAATATTTCCATTTTATTTCTTATTCATTCATATGACATTTGCCACTTGCCATATAGAAACTGGCTTACTGACGATGTGATTAAAGAAAGAATTCATGTTCTGTGAAATAATAATTGACTTGATCTGAAAATTGAAATGGGCCTAGCTTTTATGCTCAAGCACTCAAGTTCCCGGAGATGTATTGTCAAGTTCGCTTGTGGATCATTCACATGCTTTGCAATTTGTACGTTCTTGCTACAGCTATATCTTGAGATGATCAATATATCAACAAAACGTGGATCTTGAATTTCTGCAGTCATGTCTGATTAGTATATGGTAGAAAACATCTTCTTTTATACCATGATATCATCCTCATGTGAATGAATTGTTTTGTATCAGAACATTTGTTGCACCTCTTGAGAGACTAAAGCTGGAATATATAGTTCGTGGTGAACAGAAAAATCTTTTTGAGCTCATCAAGGCAATTGCAGCTTCTCAAGGTCTGAAAGGCTTTTGGAAAGGAAATTTTGTCAATATTCTCCGGACGGCTCCTTTCAAGGCTATCAACTTCTATGCCTATGATGTGTATAAGAATCAACTTCTCAGGATTTCTGGGAACGAAGAAACAACCAATTTTGAAAGATTCCTTGCTGGTGCTGCAGCCGGAATTACTGCTACCGTGCTTTGCATACCTATGGACACTGTATGTGTTAATCTTTTGATTGCTTGATTTGTTACCATGTGTTTTCTTTTTCCTAGGGAGGATCTTATATTCATTTTCTCATTTTGCAGTTCATAGTCCTCATCAGCAACCATGTTCTGTAATATAAGTAGCAGGTTAGAACCAGTAAGGAGAGACACATCTTCCTCTGCTTGGCCTATGTGTCTAGTGCAGGCAGAGGGTGTACCCCCATTGCCTGTCTGTCATAGAGTCTTCATGATCCAGAGTAACTAATGTTCTAAAAGAACCTCTTTCAAACAATCAGACAGAATAAATAAATAAAACGTAACTCATATGCCAGTGAAAGCCTTGTTGTCTTGTTTGAATTATTTTCTCTAACACTTGTTCTCTGGACAACTTCTTTCTTCTGGGGTCTGGTCTGTTCCTTGTGTCTCTGATAGTCATTCTGAAAACCAATTGTTTGGTTAATGTATCAGCAAGAAAATAAGCTATTTGGATGCATGCATGGTTCATGCTATTTGTTTGTTAGCTTGGATATAAGGTTTGGGAACGTGTAAGAATAGGTAGTTGATCTGATCTAATAGTAACTGAGAGCTCTGTTTTGGCCTTAATCACTGATAGGTTTATTTATGATTCATTTGTTGCTGAGTTAATCTAATTTGTATTATGTGTCACCAATGATTAATAGTTATCTAATTGGCAGTATTTGATGGTCATGGGATAAATGTGGTGGAATTATACATGTCTATTTTGTATTTGTATGGAGACCTTGGTTTTATCTTTATGGTCATTTATGTTCTTATTGGAATTTTAGTTAGGTTACCCATTTTCTTTATACAATTCTCAGAAGTGGTGACATGACTGGTTCATGCATTAAAAAAGTTGTGGGTGAACATAATCCTGCTTACTGAGGCCCAATCACATTCAGTTAGATGTAGGGAGATTGCCTCACTGGTGCACCCTCTTATGCCATAATATTGTACATTAGCCATTTCACTGGTTTATTCCAATTTTTTAACTAAATGGACTTTAAGAATTTTAGATATTTGATATCATCAATAACTAAGCTGTTCTAATTTAAAGCCAAGTTATTGGAAACTTCAAGTGGTTCACATTATTAGTAATTCCCCACATTACTTGTTTGGAATTTTTCTTTTTCTTTTTTTTTTTCATGCATTGGTTTTCTGATTCACACCACATGTTTAATGTCTCAGATCAGGACTAAGATGGTAGCACCTGGGGGAGAAGCTTTGGGTGGTGTAATTGGTGCTTTTCGCCACATGATCCATACTGAAGGATTTTTCTCTCTTTACAAGGGTTTAGTGCCATCAATTATAAGCATGGCACCTTCAGGTGCAGTTTTCTATGGTGTTTATGATATATTGAAGTCAGCTTATCTGCATTCACCCGAGGGGAGGAAGAGAATTCAACATATGAAAGAACAAGGAGACGAAGCCAATGCGTTGGATCAACTGGAGTTGGGTCCTATTAGAACGTTGGTATATGGGGCTATTGCCGGTGCTTGTTCAGAGGCGGCTACTTACCCATTTGAAGTTGTCAGGAGACAGCTTCAAATGCAAGTCCGGGAAACAAAAATGAGTGCAATGGCAACATGTGTCAAGCTAGTGGAGCAAGGTGGTATTCCTGCTCTCTATGCAGGACTAATTCCCAGCTTATTACAGGTATGACGTGGTTCTTTATTTACAATGAACTCGACTTATTACAAGGAGGGGTTTTAGGTTCATACTCTCGCTGAATCCATATGGATGATATGAGAAAATAATTACATAAGCAAAATCAAACTCTGTTGTAGGAATAAACATGCATTTGACTGAGGTAGTTTGTTGTTCTAAGTATGTGTTACTTATCTGGGAAAAAAAAACAAAATGTCTGTGCTTCTTTACTCAATACTTAGGTTAGGATATGAAAGATGTGTCTGGCATAGATAACTACAGTAAATAAAAGAGTTTTTTTTTTCCCCTCTCGAAACAATGTGCAAAAACTTCACATTATGCATTAAAAACTCTATGCTGGTCCATAAAGACCATTCTACCATAATAAATAAAAATGTTTCACAAGATATAAAATCAAGCAGTAAGCGCAGCATTTGCACACATTCCTTCACCAACACCTACCTGTACATGAGTCTATGTAACTAGCCATCTGAGCATGGAAGTAATGGCCAGTATGTACCATGATTTTTGAGGGCTAATAGTATCAATAAGAACACGTCAAAATAATAAACCACCAAAATGAGATGATGAATTGAAATAGCTTTGCCTGAAATCGCTGAACTTGCTATTTTGCCAACTTAGAAGAATCAAATAAGCAAAACAATCTTGTAACTTGTTTTGTACTGTTTCGGGGGTATTGGACCACAGGTGGCTGTTAGACGAGTTTGCTGATGAAACAATTTCGCACCATCCACAATAAATTTGTTGAATGCATGACGCTGATCACAAGATACGGTTTAAATCCTGACATTTGGTGATCTATTTTTCTCTTACAGGTTTTACCATCAGCTGCCATAAGCTACTTGGTGTATGAATCAATGAAAATAGTTCTCGAAGTGGAGTCACCATAATTCCAGTAGTTCAGCAGGGACCTGGTCTTGCAGAAGGTAATGCCCTTCGAAGGGGTTGCATTCTTCCCCCTAGGAGACTCCTTTCCCTTTTCTTTTGCCCTTTTTTAACTCTTCCAATTATAGATTACCTGCCCTTTTGGTTAGGCAAGTGTAGAGCAAACTCATCCATCCAACTTCTCTCAAAGATCCCAAGTAGATTTCCTTGGAACTGAGATATACATGGTTTTTCCATTTCAAGTTCAACATTTAGCAAAGAATATGAGATGATGGCCTGAACTGGGTCATCTGTGATTTAGTTAGTGGCTGTAAACAACTTGAGTTTAATGCTTATTTCTCCAGTCGATATATCCAATTGAGTGTGATGATGATTTGTGACTGCATAATTGCGTGGGCATTGTTAGACTAAACGTCTAGCCAGGAGGGTAGCAGTAAAACTTTGGCCATTGGACTAGGAGGCATCACTCCTATAAAATGATTTCCTTCATGGGGCCCTCTTGTGCTCATGAATGTTAATGTTACCGATTTCTTGTTAGCTTCAGCTTTTCAAAGAAGGCGGCTGACCTGCCGGTGCTTCTCAAGGTCAAGGGTCAGGAGAGGATTTTTTATTTATTTTTTTTATTTTTTCGGTTGCTAAAGGCGCAAGCAACCTTTTGCAATTTTTTAAGGGTAAATTGACCTTACATGCACTGGATTTCAAACATTTGGTGGATGATTTCTTTTCTTTTCTTTTTTTAAATAAGAATTTTTTTAAATTAACTACAGTGATCTACAATTCTAAGTTAGAGCATATTTTTAGTCTTACAACAAAAAAATTTAGAAAGATCAAAACAGCTAAAAAAAACAAAGGAATATATAATCTTTTTAACAATAAAAATGAATAAAATATATAAATATCAAGAAGAGATCTCTATTAGTATCATATTTTGAGATCATTCAGCAAAAGCACCTTCTCTAAGCATTATAGCTTAGGGCGTCAAAGTATATTCATAATTTAAATTTCTATGAAACATGAAAGGTGGTTTAAAACAAAGAAGTAGAAAATGTACTGCATAGGCAAATCAAAAGGTGCTACATATAGAAAAATTGTTAATTCATGACATTTCCTAATTATTAGAATTGCACCTTCATATGAATATTAACATTTGTAATATCAACTCTCGGTTACTTCTCAAATAATAACTTAGGGTGCTAAAGGCATACTCATGAATCAATAATCATTTTATATGAAGATTAATACATTTATAATATCAGCTCTCAATTATTAAGTGGTATGATTTAGCGGAGTAAAAGAAGAATTGTCAATTCAAAGTCGATAAAAATAAAACATTTCTTGAATTTTAAAATTTATTCAATTCGTTTTTGAATATTTTAAAATTAGTCACTACACTCCAAAAGTTTAACTTTAGAGATGTTGTGCACAAATTTTCTTAAATTTTTTTATTTATTATTACTTAAATCATTTAATATATCATATTTTAAGTCATTTAATATATCATATTTTGTGTGTAATCTATTCATCAATTATCTAGACTGGAATATAAACGAACCGTAAATTTTAAAAAATGTGAAATGGTTGGGGCCAAAGGGTTCCTGTGTTTCTCATGTTACAAAAAATAATAATAATAATGAAAAGAAAAAATGGGACCAGGACGGCTGGTGGGAACTTTGGAATTTACCTTTTTAAGGCGTGTGTGGGAGCAAGCTGTCCAGTAGAGATTAAATTTATTTTGTCCCATGAAAGCAGCCTTTGATGAATACTTTATTAGACAGCCCTTTGCTTTGTTGGACGTAGACCCAAAAATTAAATTTTATCAAATTAAAAATAATAGCCTGGTTTGATAATGTGATGAGAGAGAATAGACTAAGATAATTTGATCACGTGAATAGGAGACTAAGAGATTCTCTTGCGAGTAGAGTTGATGAAATAGAACAATTAGTCAAAAAAAGAAGTAGAGATAGATTCAAGAAAACTTTAGGAAAGACATTAAAGTTTTATATGAAGTGTATGACCCTAAATGAAGATATGACAAAAGATAAAAATACATGAAAGTCTAAAATTCATGTAGCTGATCCCACATAGTAAGATAAATGCTAGATATGTTGTCGTTGTTAAAAATAATAGTCTAGTGTTCTGTTTAAAAAATAATAATTATTAATTTTTTATTTGGATCGAAAACTAAATATATATATTTTTACTTAATATAGATATTTAAAATTTATTTAATTTATTAGACCAATTTAAACCTGATCAGACTCACTCGATTCGATCACTAGTAACTAATTCAGTCTTCAATCTTTAAGTTAAAAAGTTTATTAATCCTTAAGTCAATTTAGGAATAACCCAATTGAATCCAAATTGGTTACACACTCCTAACCCAAGATTTTAACTAAATTTTGTAGGGTGACAAAGTAAAAAGTTCATCTTCGTTTTGGTATATGTTGTTGTTTAGATATAATAATAATATTTAGATCTCAAAAAATCATTTCAAGTCATTAACATCATATAAGAAAGAAAATGATTAGGAGTACTGTGTAACATCCCGCATCGAGTGATAGGAAGAACCGGAATAACTTATCCTGATGGGCTTACGCGAACATCCCAGAGGAGTCACCCATCCTTGGATTACCCCAGGTCAAACACGCTTAACTTGAGAGTTCTCTGCCTGCATTCAGCCCAAAAGGTATTCAGCTGGTGTTGTTTCTTTTTTTACACTATCCTCGATATGTACTAACTCCTTTGGGTCCTCGGGGTATTACATTCTGCCCCCATTGAGCACATGACGTCCTCGTCATGCGACTTTATAACTAGTCCTAGACCTTCTCTCCTTTGGAGGCTGCCATCCTAGAAGCCTGCCAAGAACCGCTCCTTGTACAGGCCTTCTAGCCCCGGAGCCACTCCTCGCCCTCGTCGGACCGCATTCTCCAAGGGTCGGCTCTGATACCATCTGTAACGTTTTGCATCGAGCGATAGGAAGGATCAGAACAACTTACCCTGATGGGTCTACGCGAACTTCCTATGGGGGTCACCTATCCTTGAATTACCCCAAGTCAAGCACGCTTAACTTGGGAGTTCTCTACCTGCATTCAGTCCAAAAGGTATCCAGCTAGTGTTGTTTCCTTTCTTACACTATCCTCGACATGTACTAACTCCTTTGGGCCCTCGGGGTATTACAATGGGTATCTAGTACTAACTCCTTTGGGCCCTCGGGGTATTACCCGAGAGCCCAAAAGAGTTAGTACATATCGAGGATAATGTAAGAAAGGAAATAACACCAGCTAGATACCTTTTAGACTAAATGCAGGCAGAGAATTCTCAAGTTCAGCGTGCTTGACCTGGGGTAATCTAAGGATGGATGACCCCCCTGAGAAGTTCGTATAGACCCACTAGGGTAAGTTGTTTCGGTCCTTCCTATCGCTCGATGTAGGATGTTACATTCTGGCTATTTCATGCACAAACCGTCTTATACTTAAATCAAATTCTCGAGAACGTTGAAAAATTTACTAAACTCTTAAATCATTATTAGTACCATATCTTTTTCAAATGTGAAGGAGTTTGGAGATTTATAATAAACATTCTTCCTATTTTGAGATGGACTAGAATTTAGACTTTTATAACTATATCTTATAATTTATAAGATTCTTGAAAGAATTTTTAGAGTTATCATCTTTGCGCTTGCTCATTGTGAGTACCTCACATGAAGTCTCGTGGGAGACTTGTTCTTCCTTTTGCTTCCCTTTGCAAAAGAAAAAGAAGCATGGCATATATTTGTATCTCCATTTCTCAACAAGATAATTAGACTTAGTATTGTGTTAGAATTTGGGTGTTATAAATTCAAAAATAGAAATAAAAGTTGGTCTATTGGGATTCTCACATTTATTATTAACTTTAAGAGATAAAATACTAATGATGTCATCATAAAAGATTATTCTATCAATCTCTCCGATGATTTTTAGTGGGTTGATAAGGGTGAGCATAATTTGAATATAATCAAATTATTGAATTTTAGTTTATTCAAAAAGAATTTCCTTTTCGATTGTTTGTTTAGATTTAAGTTTTTCAAAAAATCAATTTCGATTAAGACAATAATTAAATTTAATATTTATTAGGACAATAATTTTGATTAAATTAAATGTATTATTTATTAAGACAATAATTAATATTACACTTAAATTTAATTCAATATTTGAGTATACTTTTGAATATTAATCCTCTCAATTAACTTAACAACCTTAAGTCACACCACATAACTATCCACTAGTAATTAACAATCAAATCTATAACCTTATCACCTAAAAGTATCACTTCAAAAGGTAGCATATATAGAAGATTATATTTTTGTGGTTACAAGTTTTACTTACAAATTCTATAATTTCTACTTATCAACATCACTTTATCTTTTAGTATATAAAAATAATATCTACATTAGAAGATGTGAAAAAGTTTAAATTTACAATTATATACTTATGAGTCGTCATCTCGACAATATACGATGCACTTGCCAATAGTGGTATTTGGGATATTTGTGTTTAATTTTTTGGGAAGGATTAACATCCATTTAAAAAAAAATCATATTATTATTAAGATTTGTAAAAGTAGATTAGTTATTTTTAAGTTGTCAACCTAAATATCATTAAGGGTGTGTAAAAGTTTGATTTAATCTAAATAATTGAACTAAACTGATCGAAATTGTTGATTCGACTTAATTTTAGTTAAGGTTCTGTTCGATTCGATTATTAAATTTGATAATTTTAGTTATTTTTATTTTTATTTTTTTAAAAAAATCAAAATAATCAAACCAATTGAATTGTTTTTTGGATTTTTCGATTTGTTCAGTTTTTTAAGATTTTTTTGGGTGTTTTAGGTTTTTTTTATCACAGAATATATGGAATATAAATTTAGTAAGAATGCAATAGTAGATGATGTTATAATAAAATTGGAAGACTAAATCTTACAAAAAAAAGACCATTTTCGATATTTGGGATTAGTGATTCAAAAAGACGGAGAAATTCACGAGGGTGTCACACATAGAATTAAGGCAGGTTAGCTAAAATGGAGAAATGCATCAGGGGTGTTATGTGATAGTAAAATCCCATTAAAATTGAAAGAAAAATTCTATAGGACAACTATAAGACCAATTTTGTTGTACGGTTCAGAATGTTGGGCAGTCAAATACCAACATGAGCAAAAAACGAGCGTAGCGGAGATGAGGATGTTAAGATGGATGTGCGCCCATACAAGAAAAGATAAAATTAGAAATGAAGTTATTCGTAATAAGATAGGAGTAGTGCCAATAGAAGAGAAGATGAGAGAGACTAGACTAAGATGGTTTGGTCATGTGAGAAGGAGACCAAGAGACACTCTTGTGAGGAGAGTTGATGAAATGGAACAATTAATCAAAAAAAGAGGTAGAGACCTAAGAAGACTTTGAGGGAGACATTAAAGTTTGATATGAAGTGTATAGACCTCAATGATGATATGACAAAAGACAGAAATACATGAAATTCTAGAATTTATGTAGCCGACCCCACATAGTGGGATAAAGGCTGGATATGTTGTTGTTATTATTGTTGTTTTAAGTTTTTTTTATTTTTTCAATTTATTCGATTTTTTGATTTGTTCAATCAATTCAATTTAGTTTTTTAAACAATTTTAGTTTATTCAGTTTTAGTATTTCGATCGGTTTGATAACTAAATCAACCCAATACTCACTCCTCAATATCGTCATTTTTTGAGGTGAAGAAGCATAAAATCGTTAGATTTGATGGAATAATCCATTGTTTAATCTCTTTTTATACATTAATAACAAAGATAAACTCAAAGATGACAAGAACACCTCGAGTCTTTTCGGCTTCTAGAGAAGCTTTGAATATTAGGGGCTGATGATTAAACAAATGCACACTTGTGGGAAAGGTATGACCCATCAGCCGTGCAAGCTCATCCATCCACATCCAAATTCGTCCCTTTGTGCCCATTAGATAAGGGCAAGGGCCTTAAAAAAGATCATCCCAAAGAGCCAATCTTTGGGTCACAATATCTCTGTTTATTATTGCCAAATCCAAACAAATAAACAGAGTCTGTCTCAACAATGAGAGATTGTAATTTATTACTAAATGTTCGTTAAAAATGTACGAGAACAAAGAATTATTAGAGATATTTAAAATATTTCATAATCCCAACTATTAATAAGGAAGCTATAAGTGTGGGGGCTGATGCTAAAGAAAAAGGTCGTCCGAGTAGGTAAAATCTAAGCGCTTAGGGGACCCCCAAATCTCCATCAAGTCCTGCAAGTCATAGTCCTCCATTGCTCCCAACCCATCAAACACTTCGTCGGAAATCCCATTCTCGGCCGCCGCCGTCGGCGGAGGCGGCGTGTGGGGTTTATCTTCTTCCTTGTCCACCGCCGGCATGTGGCCCTCGAAGAGGGCGACGTGGCTGAACAGCTTGTCCTTGCGGGAGAAGCTCGTCCCGCACGAGCACTTCCACTTGGACTCGCCACAGTGCTTGAGATGGGACTTCAAATCCGCCACCACGGAGAACGTCTTCTTGTTGCAGCGCTGGCAAGTGTACATCTTGGGGCAGTGGCTTCTCTTGAAGTGGTTCTTCACGCAGATCATCGACTTCAGCGCCCGGAATTTCTTGTGCTGCTTGTTCCGGTTACACCCCACGAAGGGGCACGAAAACCTCTTCTTCCTCTCGCTAGAAGGACACCTCTCCGGCTTCACCAGCGCCTCCGGCGTCTTGAACTGGTCTCCGTGCGCCCGCATGTGCATTCTCAGATTGGCGTCCCGCTTGAACCCCTTCCCGCAGACGTCGCAGATGTGAACGTGCTCGGCAAGCAGCTCCACGGCGTCGAGCTCGACGATCTCCCAATCCTCGCCCGTCTCCGAAACATCGCCTCCCGGATTTTCTGGGCCCTTCGGATCTGCCGGAGTGGGGTAATCAATTGGTTGGGTGGAGGAGAGGAGGGCAGCTCCGTTGACGATGACCTGGCGGATGGCCGAGGAGATCTCGGCGGAGACCATCGCCATCTGGTGCTGTTCGATGAGGGTGTTGGCGTTGACCGTCCCGGCTAGGAATCGCTGCAGTGAATCCATCCTGTCGCGGACGGCCGAGAGATTGAGCAGAGGGTCGCCGGAAGCCTCCGGAGGTTGCCCGTCGGCATAGAAGTGGGAGGAGTTTGACATCTTTGGCAGGAGATTCCGAAGCTTAAGCTGATTTGTAGAGAGGGGCTTATAAATACATACATACGGGCGTGCTGCTGGAAGACGGATGAGATTCCTTCGATCCTGGCCGTTCGATTAAGACAATGATGATGACGTGGGCCTCATCGCCCCTATGACGTGGCTGGATGGCACGTGTACAGCGCGAGCGAGGCGTGCGAATCAGTCCGGAGTCCAACAATTACCCATTTTTAATAACTGGACTTAATAAATTATCAAAAACGTTACATTTCTAAGGGACGACTTTTATCCCAAACACATCGCATGGATCGACGAGTAAAACTCCATTCAAATAAAAATAGTCACAACCCCGAGAAATAATCTCACTTGACGCGTTTAGGGTTTAAACCTTATTTAACTCGAAGGTATTTTCACTCTAATACCACTTGACCGAACTTTCCATGAAATTCATAATTACATTATTTATAACTTCGGATAGACAAAATAGATTCACATTCGTTTGTCATTACGAAATTGTAATTTTTTAACTAAAATATTTTATCTCATAAATAAAAAAAAAATAAACAATCTACTATAATAAATAAAAAAAATAAAAATATTTTTTCTTGAAATTCTAAGAAGGTTAATACGAGCAAAAAAACTATGTATTCATGATTCTTCTGTAGAAGGAAACAAAATAAAACATTAAATTGATAATATTAAAAAGATAAAATTCACTAATAATGAGTAACTTTTCATTCTACAAACATGTGTTGAACTATGTTCAACTTTATGTAAAATTAATTTTTCTTGTCTTTTGAGAGTCGGTCCAACAATCACAATACAATAACACAGATCACAGATGACAGAAGTTAAAGTGAAACCTGAAGACTGAAGCAAGCAGTGATCGTCGAAGCCCACACACCCTTGAGACAGAGAGAGAGGGGAGACGAGGGAAGAATTGGGAAAGTGAAAGTGGATTTTATGAGATTTAGGAATAACATCAACGGTAAAAAAATAAAAAATAGAGAAGGGAAGATAAAAAAGTTAAATAGGTTTTATATTTAATTTTTTAATAAAATATTTATTATTAATATATATATATATATATATATATTACAAAAATTTAAAATTAAGAACCTTTTAGTTTTGGGGGTCTTATGCCCCTACATATCTGGCTTCACTGTTGGGCCGGCACTCATGTACCAAATAAAAATACCATGCATTATTGGATTCGGTTGAAGATTCAAAACCTCTTTCTTGACCTAACTAAGCAGAAAATGATACGATAAGATAGAATGCAATAAAAATAAAGATAGGGAAAATGTTACCCACACTTAACGGTCAATGCAAACTCTTCCGTTTTGAATTTTTTTAAAATTAGATTAGACGAATTGTAATTGATAATTTAGTAGACATCATATAATAGAGTCAACTGTATTAGAATATTGTTCAGATTTAAAAACATATTTTATTAAATTTTTGTAATAATATCATTATTTAATTGTTTTGAAACCCGAGAAATAGTGCATGGATGATTTTTTTATATTAAAAATATAAGGTGTTTAATTTTAATTTTAAGTTTTAAATTAAAAATAAAGGAGTCATGTTATTATAGTATTCCTCGAAGGAGCAAAGAAGGTGGCCGCCTTGTGCACATTCACATGATATCTAATAAAATAAAGCAATATCTGTCTAATGGTTGGTGTTAAGAGTTGACCTTAAATTCATTATATAATAAATAAATATTAATAATTTTAAATATTAAATATTGAAATTATGTGTCGAAGTAAAATACCATTTTATCCCTTGTATGGTCGGCAGCATTTGAGAAAAATGCGGTGCATTGCACCCGCGTGCTGCGTCTGGCCAGCCTATCAGAAGCTTCTGAAGAAGCAACTTTCTTTTTTTTTTTCTTTTTTTCCACGTCATCATTTACATTTTGACCCGCTCCTCCATGACTTATTTCTTTATTATTGTTATTATTGAAAATTTCAAGAATATAGGTAATTCAGTAAGATATTTCGATTATTGTTTGATATAACAAGTGTTGTCTCAAGAGCAATAATGAATTCATTTTTAGGGGACATCATGGTCAAGTCATTTAAATTTTATTTAAAAAAAATAGTCAAGAAGTCACAAAATAATTTTCTCATAAATATTTTGATATTTAAATTAAATATTAAATATCATTAAAAATTTGAGTATAATATTAAATTTAATATCATAAGCATACCTTTTTTAAAATGATAATTCATTTATTTATAAAAAAGAATAAAAATTTGTATAAAGTATTACTCGTATTCTGAGATCTACTAAAATTAAGATTCATATAAATAATGTCTATCACTAATATTAGGATTCTTATAAATAATGTTACGACTATTTCTCGGATTACCCCTTACGGGCTAGAATTGACCTAGCAGGTCGGTCCAATCGCTTGAAACTCAATAGGCTCGAGCTCATCAGAATAAGGTCACACATCGCTGAAACCCAAACTCAAATCGCAGAATCAAACGAGCTCTTAGGGAGCTCTCAACAATGCTTCCAGCGAGCTCCCGACGATACTTCTAGCTTGTCGCCCTAATTTTTCAGCTCGCATAACAATATTACTGCTGAATAACCGGAAGAAGGGACCCACTTACTTTATATGAGGCAAATCAGATCCTTGGTAATACGGAACCAACTCCCAATTTTATAGAATTGATAAGAACATTTTGTCTCCATGATGTCATTTTTTCACTTTTGAATTTTATGTTATTGCAAACACCTATTACTATAAATAGGGGTCAAAATACCATTGTAAAAGAGAGAACAGAACAATAATAACATACTGTTACCTTGTCGAAATAACCAGAAGACAGTCATGGAATAGGCATCATTCTGGTCGAACCACGTAAAAATCTCTTGCGTATCTTCTATTCCGTTCCTCCTCCTTGCATTTGAGCTTATTTTCTCATTGCGGGCCTACAAATCACGGTCGGTTAATTCTGAACGTCGACAAATAATGCTTATTCTTTTCATATAACTTTCAAAAAAAATTTCTAATATCAAAATTATCTTGTTTGCACTTTAATCAAAACCCCTCAATTACAAGAAATTTTACAGAACAAGCTCCATGATGGAGCTTGATTACGGTATCTGAGGGGATAATAATAGTCCCCCAATATAGGTCTTCTGATTTCTATCTCCAGGAGACCATTTCTATCTCCAAGAAATCGTAATGGTTTCTTAGTCTTTCAATTTTGCGACATGAACGTTTTAATTGATTAATATTATTTTTGCTCAATTAAAAATTATTCTTAATTAAGTAATATATTTTTATTCTTATTCAAATAAAACTTTATCTCTATTTGGTTGTACTTTATTATTTTTAATTTTTTTTATCATTTTTTACTTTTTCAATTTAAGTAACTATTTAATCGGTTTTGTTATATTTTTAAAAAATATTAAATTTATTTAATTTAAATAATTCAGTCAATTTGATAACAAAATGAACCGAACACTGACTCCTAATTGTGTTCATGAATGTGGACGGCTGGTCAATTTACAAAAACAAAACAATTATGCTCTCTTCAAACTGGCCTCCAGCACCACCCAGCACCCAACAATCATTGTCCTGTCAATCATTTACAAAGAGCACTAAAATTTTGCTTCTACTTAAGACACTGGGCCCCGAAAATGCACAGCATTTTGGGTTTGGGGAATTTGATTTATAATAAGATGTTTAGAAAAATTTTAATTTTACCTTTATTTATTTTGTCATTAAATTTAAAGTTATACCTTTTAGAGTCTATTTGTCCCGACCGGTCATGGGGAGGGAGTGCACAAAAAAAATAATGAAAAATAAGGTAAGAAAAAAAACCGATTATGTTCAATGTTGCAATAATGAAGCTAAAGATAGCAAGAGACGAAGCCGATTGTGCTTGCTATCGCAATGGCGAAGGGCGACAAGGAACAGGAGAGGAAGGTGTGGTAAGTGGGTGATTGGGTACGAATGAAATACTAAGAAAAAGAAAAATAAAAGAAAAAAAATTTATTGGTGACAAAATTTGAAAAAGACTCGAATTAAAAAATATGTTTTCTTTAGAGAATATCTTTAAAATATTTTCTAAAATCTAAAACAATTTTAGAATACGAAAAATTTGTTTCACATTCTCCAATTTAGAAAAAAAATCGTTTCAATTACAATTTTTAATTTTTTTTTATCTGTGTAGAGATATTTTTTGAAAAACTATTCTAATTTTTCACTAATAAACAAGGCCTAAAATAGGTATAGCGACATTTTAAGCTATTTTAAATTAAAAGTAAGGAACCCCTAATTTTTTGTTTATTAATAGATAATAATCATTAAAGAAATCAACAATCCATAAAAGGCCAATACATTATGGGGGTGTTTGTTAATCAAGATAAGAGGGAGAAAAAATTAGATATGAAAAACATTATGAATGTTTGGCCTCTCCAACGCGTTTATTAAAATTATTTTATTATTTCTAAAAAAATTTTCACGTGACCTCTTATCTACCATTTTCAAGATAAATTTATCTGATCTCTTCCCTCAGATAAATTTATCTAACTTTTTCAAGATAAGTCTCAATTACTTATATGTCCCTTGTAAGATAGTTAATGTCATTTAATGCATTTTAAAAATTTAAATTTATTAAAAGAACTTATTTATTTAAATTTTATAATTAACATTATTTAATATATTTTTAAATTATTATATATTTTGACAATTTTTAAAATTTAAATGACATTATTCATTTCATTGATTTTTAAAATTTAAATTTCTCTATCTCTCTATATGTATATTTTATTAACTAATACAATTCATTTCACTAATTTTTAAATTATTTTATTTAATTTTATATTTTATTATCTATTATGAAAATATGTTTTGGCCATTTTTAATTATCTAGGTGAAATTATTGTAATTTTAACAATAATTATATCTACCTTTCAACTCTTTTTAAATTTATTTTTGAATATAGATTTAGAAAATAAAATTTTAATTTTAATTTTTTTTGATAATTCATATTAATGATAAAATATTATTTTAATCATAAATTTGTTGTTGATATTAACAAACAATTTTGAATGAATCTGGTAGTAGGGACATTTTGGTTAAAAAACTCTTATCTTGGTCTTTATCATATGCATTAATAAACACATAAAAAGAAAAAATACAATTATTAGTGGATTTTAAAAAATTTAACAAAACACTCTGATAGAAATCTTAGAATGATTCTAAGTTTTATTTTGATTATTCCATATCTTAATCCAAAAAATATTCTAACTTTATCTTGATATCTCTTATCTTGCTCATTTTAACAAACACCCCTTAATAATATAGGAAAACTAAAGAACAAACCATAACAATGGCTGACAAACAAACTATGAAACTAATACTACTAGCAAAGACCATTAGGCCAAACAAAAGACAATAGCTAGGCCCAAAGACAGAAGTATGGGCCTGCCTGCCCTTGGGCTTCGTTTTTCTAATCTGGCCCAGCACGGCCCGGCCCGTGTACGAAAGGCTGTGCTGAGCTAGCTGGATGGGCTTCCCGGCCCGAGCCTTGCGAGCCATAACCGGTAGATCGGCTCAAAAGCCCGGTGCAATAGGCTAATATTTTAGTAATCGTGAGGGCAAAAATGAAAATACAATAGTCAATTTATTAGGAAATAAACAATTTAAATAAAATAATAATTTTAATGTATTGAACATTAATAATTAATCGCACCATACATAATGAAAAATACTATACACACAAATAACTCTCTCAGATTGATGTGATACATACAGATTTCATAATAATTTTACTCAAAATTAATAACAAATCTACTTATATGAAAAAAAATTCATAATAATTCCACCCAAAATAATAGATTTACTTGTTGTTATAAATTATTATTAATTTAAATTATAATTGATGTGTTATAGACAAAAAGTCATTAAAATACCAAAAAAGACTAAAAATTCAAAATAATTTTTTGAGGTAAAAAAATGTAATTTTTCCCTAATCGAAAGGGGAGTCCTAAACAAAGCGCAAAGAAAATAACTCCGATATTTGAAACCCCCCTGAAAGTTCTAAGAAAATAAATAAATATTATTCATAAAAATCTTAATTATAATAAATTTTAAAACGTCATGAAAAACGTTATTCATAAGAATTCTAATCTTAATAGATCTCAAAATACTAGGATAAACATTATTTGAAAGAATCTTAATTAGAAAAGATTTAAGAAACTTTCATGTTCCTCTACAAATAAATAAACTCTCATTTTCAAAAAAATTACGTCTTTGATACTGATTTCAATACAATTTTCAAGTTTTCATTGTCTGACTTAATCATCAAAGTATTTGTGTAGAGACTTCTCTACGCCCTTTAATTATTTTCTTTTTTTTACAGAATCCAAGTAGCTTGATAACGATGTTTTCAGTTAATAAATTCATTATTATGTTCGAGCAATAACAATAATTATTATAAATTTTGTATATATTACATTAATTTGTGATAATTATTTGTGTTCCTATAATTTCTCAAATATAGTAGTAATTGATGACATCATATTTGAAAGTTCTTCTTTGTCAAACGAAGCAATGAATGATCTTCTGCAGTCTCGTCTTGGTTCAAGAGTCTACATGGTTTACCAATTGATTGGTTGCATTGCATGGCATGGCATCTTTAATGCAAGATCACGAGAAATGTTATTATTGTGTATAATGCTTTCACATTGTGTTCTTTTCACTTTCTTTGACTGATATTGTCAACCTCCAAACTGGGGCAAACGCAAGGTTTTGTCTTTCCATAATTTTTAATAATTAAATTAATGTCGTCGTTCGAACATAATAATTAATAAATTTATTAAGTCACTGAGACTCTACAAGAAAGAAAACGATCAGATGGCGTAAAATTTTTTTCACACAAACACTTTGATGCTAAAATCAGACACTGAATACTTAAATGTAGTATTAAAATCAGTATTAAAGACCTACCAAGCATGAAGCTTTTCTAAATTTCTTAGAATTAAATTTTTTTTAGATAATATTTATTTTAATATTCTAAGATCCACTAAAATTAAAATTTTTATGAATAACATTTATCCTGTCATTTTGAAATTTATTAGAATTAGAATCTTCATACACAATGTTTATCCTTTTTTATAAAACTCTTAAAGACTTTTGATTAAGGAAAAATTATACATTTTTATTCTAAAAAATTATTTTGAGTTTTTAGACTTTTTTGATATTTTAATAAACTTTTATCTATGACACGTCAATTAGTACTCGAGAGGTAACGAACATAAATATTAGAAAGTTTTTATAGTTAGATGTGTTTATTTATTGAGATTCCAGATTTATTCTCATGTCTACATAAAGTTTATCGAATGCAGACATACAAAGAGAGTGTTTGCGGGAGAGGGTGAGACTCACACCCCCTTATCATTTTACCAACGTCAAACAAACATTATATTATTTAATGGGAATAAAGTATCATTCTCGATTGAGATATTTCTCATTTATACAGGCTTGAGTGTACTACAATTAGGCAGAATTCAATCTTTCTCATTTATACAGGCTTGAGTGTACCACAATTAGGCAGAATTCTCAACCACAACCCCCAATCCAGATTTCCAAACTCCATGTCCTACAAAGCGTGGACCTTTTCAACAAAGAATCCGATACACGTCACATCCTAACTGACAAGTGAGACGCGAGACATGACGTATTCTTTTTGAGAAGGATATTATATCTCGAGAATTTCTTCCAGTGTGAAAGCCCAGCACCCAGATTCAGTTTGGCCACTCGTGATGAATTACGTACCAGAACAGGAGGGTTTGATTTTTCCATATATATATATATGGACCATCTATGCACCCACACACTAGCAGAATTCTTTCATCAGAAACCCTAGTCTTATGAATCATCTGCCTTGGCCAAATTAAGCTACAATGTCAGCTTCACTTGAAGCTCTGGCAATGTCAGGCGTTCATTATATTGGCTACGGCCTGCGGATTGAAGAGTGGGAACGGATAGACATGGAGGTTCCACCCCATTTATTAGCCGCCAACGACGATGACGACGACGACGACGAAGAAGAAGAAGCTGGTTCAGCGACTCGTTCTGTGAAAGTGTTGCAGAACCAGTCGAGCCAGTTGACAGATACCTCAGCGATGGCAGATTATTGGAACCGCCCAAGAAATGGGGATGATGAAGAAGCTTCTTCTCTGGTTGATGGCATTGGGAGAGAGATGAAGAGGAAGAAGAAGAAGGGCAGCTTGATGAGATCAATGGGGATGGCGATGCTGAGCGGCGCCATAGCCAGTCTGCTGCTGATCCTGAAAGCAGTTATCTCTGCTGCTGCTGCCAATAGTAAAAATTAGTCCATTACATGGGAAATTACACTGTTAATGCTTTAATTTTGTATTTTTTTTAATGAATTGGTTATAATATTTTAATTTTTGTCATCAAAGTCATTGAATTTCGATTTTTATTATAACTCAGTCCCTATTTTTACGAATTCTCTTCAAATTATGTCTACCTTAATACAACTCTCAAAGTCATTCATTTGTGAGATTTACGTTAATTTTAATATTTTAAGTGATTTTTGAATTTATATTATTGTATATTACATTATTTTTTATTAATAAAATTTAAGAAAAATTATAAGATAAGAGTAAATTATGACGAAAAATTAAAGTTTAATGGTTGCGATAATAATAAAGTAAAGCAAATCTGAATATTAAGGTAACAGTTTCAAAGAACAACACTGCCCATTATACTCTTATCTGTTTCTTTCCCTTCCTAGTCCATGCTTGGCCTTGCCAAATTATATTTTAAGTTTATACCAGTTCAAGCAAATGGAGAAATATTTGTACACTTTGAATATTAGATATTATCTCAAAATAATAAAGGTTAAGGTCGCTTGGTGAAACGATAGAGGATAAATTTTGTTCTCGAGATAGCAATAACACGGATCACTAGTTAAAATCTCTAAATAACTGTAGAATGATAAAGAAAGGAGATAAAGATGTAGAGACAACTAAGAGATTTGCCTAGAAGCAATTACTCTTGAAAGAATACGTATTATTATACTAGTTGAGTACCCTTATATCAAATAAAAATTACTTTAAACAAATATCAAAACTTTGTTAAAATCAAACTCAACAAACATACGAAAAGGGCTTACAAACTCCATGACATCCATATAGCTTCTTCATCTTTTCTTTTTCTTGTTTTCGAGTATTAATTTGTGGCCTCTTGCCATACAAGATATTATCATTGGCCAACATTGAATTCTTGGAAAATTCATCTCCCTCTAAACGTGGGATGAGTGTTGACGAATGAGAAATTTTTTAAAATATTATACATTTTTAAATCATTTAACAAAATATTATAAATCATTCACATCAATAGCTTTTTAATGTAAGATTAGCATGAGCAAAACTCGATTGTAACAACATTCAAGGAACCGATATTTAGCTAAATTTTGTTTGATTTTAAGTAGTCTTCGTATTTGCAAGGTTGGCTGGGCTATGCCTAGGGACTTCAAAAAAAGAAAGGTTCTAAAAAAATGAGGTCTCTTATCATTTAAAATTTTATTCTATAATAGTTTTTTGATTGAGTTTATGCTCTATTTATTTATTGTTCTATTTAGATGAGGAGGCTCTCAAACTCCTCAAGTCCACGTATTATTTTCTAATATTAGGCAATGAATAATGAGGTATAAATCAGTAACGCAATAGAAAAAAAAATGACATTATTTCAGAAGAATAATTTTATAAAACAATTCTTTAGACAACGAAAATTTTGTTTGGAAAATTCACACTAATTTGAGCATTAAAGAAAAAAATAAATAAATCAACGACTTTTTTATTTACAAAACTTAACTGTGAACTCTTCACATTTTTATTTATTTAACTCTTACGTTTTCACATATTTTTCTCTTTAATTTTATTTGTTCACTTCTCTCTTTTCTCCCTTTATTTTTTTTTTCTTGTGCTTCTCTTGCTAACATGGTCTCTCCTCTTTGATAAAATCTCAATATTCAAACATACTAAAATTTGTTATTTTGATTCAAAGGGCCTCTCACATATAACATAGAGAAGGTAAGATGATGATGTCATTTCTTCTCTTTAGAATAGGTTTGAACAATTTAAAATATAAGAAGATAATTTTGGTTTATTTTATAATATAGAAAAATTAAAATTGCTTGATAATGATAAGTTGAATAATTATTATTTAAATCTTGAAAACTTTCTAAAACACAACTTGTTCTCTGAATTTATTTTTAGAATTAAAATTTTTAAAAGAAATTATAATCATGAAAATAAAAAACACCACTTGCAATAAACCATTCATGTTATTGTAAGTTTTTTAAAAATTAAAATTAATAAAATCTTATTTACGTTCAACTATGTCATAAAAAAAATTAAATAATTTAATTGTATTATCAATTGAAAAATATTTATCAAATTATATTTTAAGTTCATACACTTTCGAACAAATCAAATTTGTCAAATATCACGTACGCTCAAAATATTAGATATAATATCAAAATAACAGGGGTCAAGGTCGATCAGTGAGACAATGGGGGTTAAGTTTCATTGTCGAGAGAAAAACAACACGAATCATTAGTTAAACCCCTTAAATGATCGTTTTGTGATAAAAAAAAAAATAAAAGTGCAAAGATAATAAATAGATAGCTTAGTAACAATTACTTTTCAAAGAGTACGTAATATGTCATTGATTGAGCGCTCTTATGCCAAACAAAAATTGTTTTTAAAAAAAGTTAAAATATCAAAACATTTTTAAGAACAAACTCAACAGACATATTTATAAATATAAAGGGATATAAGGGGTGGATGAGAGAGGGGGGCTTACGAACTCCATTACATGGATCCATCTTCTTTTTCTTTTCTTTGTCTTGTTGCCATATGCCAGTATTAATCCGTGACCTCTTGCCGTACAAGATATTCTCAATTGGCTTGGATTCTTGGAAAATTTTTCTCACTTTAGATGGGATGAGTGTATGAATGAGAAACTCTTCAAAATATTATAAAATTTTAAATTAGTTAATAAAATATTATAAATCATTCATGTATGTAAAATTCATGTGGGCAGAGCTAGTTAGTGTTGTTGCATAAATATAATAATTAAAATTATTAATTTCAAGAAAATTTTAGCAAAAAGTCAACAAAGCCTGACAAAAAATAAGATTGCGTCGAAGGAACTAGTATTGAGAGAAGATGATAGTTGTATAGAGCAAGCTCGATCCGTTGTTTGGAAGAGTTGAGATTTTTCAGGAAAGAGTATTGTTGACTTGCAAGATATGACTCTAGGAAGTAGGTATGGAGAAAAGAGACGCATGAATTTTTGAGAAAATTAATTAGGGAGAACCCTTTTAAGAAAATTGCTTCTTCTAGGAATGCTACCCCTTTCGGGAGAACTTTCCTGGGAGAAGGGTTACAACAACTAACAATTATATTCGAATAATCAATATTTAGCTAAATTTTGTTTAATTTTAAGTAGCTTTCATATTTAAAAAAAATTCAAATATCTTGAACTTGGTGTAATTAACCCATTGTGGGTACCAAGTTCAGCTTCCCTTTTTTAATAGGCACTTTTGCACTTTTCACTCCCTCACAAAGTAAGGAATTCAAATTCAAGATAGTTCAAATTTTTAGAATTATGAAAGTTACTTAGGGAGAACACATTACCCAAATAAACATAATTAAATCAAATATCAAACTCTAAAAATTGACTACTAATAATTGAGAGTTTTACTCGCATGAATTTCACATTTAAACCCTCCTTATAGAGTGAAATAGTGATAGAGATAATCTGTAATAATTTGTTAAATTATTTAGAAAGTATAATATTGTGTTAAATAATTTAATTTTTTTTAATATTTTTAAAAATCTCTCATAGTTGATTCCTATTAGAAGTTTAATACTACCTAAGAGTGCAATACAAAAAACATATTATATATTTTTCTTGTTATTCTTCACACCTTTTATAAAACAAACAAATATATCATATACTTCAAACATGTGAATGCCCACTTTTTTAATTGAATATTATACAATCCATATTGATGAGGGACCATTGGAAAGGTAATTGAATATTGTACAATCCATATTATATTTCTATTCTTAAGTAACAAGACTGACACACATACCCCCATTCAAACCAACTTCACGTATAAGTTAACAAATCTAACATTCATATTTCAATTACACAAAAAGATCCAAAACAAATTTGGAAGATTTATTGTGATCCTAATCAAACCCAAAAAATCATTCATCAAATTTGTAATTGTTGAGCTTGAAAATTTCAAAGATAAATATCGAGTACTTTGCCTTCCCTACTGACATAAAGAGCAAGACCCCCTCTCTCCCCAAGTGAATCCATTTAACTCATCTTGTCCACTACATACCACTTACTAATGTTACTGATTGACTTGAGCATCATAAGCTAATCCAAAGAATTCAACGACACCTCTTATTACAGATACTCTCATCAAAGCAAACTTCGATGATCGATCCCAACATCATCACATATACATCTGACTTTCACTTGTTAATCAAGATTGGGGTCTTGGGGGCAGTTTTGTCCCAAAGATGATAAATTTTCGCCTAACAATCCAAGGTACAAAATAAGGTCCTCGAATTCAATTGTCAGCTACAACATAATGTTGGTGCATTTACTAAACAAATCTCAGTGAAGCACATCAGTACGAAGTGAAACAAGATCAACTCTTGACAACAGCATACACACATTGCATTTTATGTGATTCAAGAATCAAATACCAGAATGAAACTAGACTATTAGTACTATACAATAGATTACATTTTCCCATAAAATGAGGTATCACATGCCAGATGTTTCTCAGATGAAACTAGAAGTACTCAACACGATGCCAGCAGCCCCTTGTAAGCCGTTGCATAAACACTAAGACAGGCTTCACAAAGTGCAAGGGAGATGGCCTCCTCCGACCCTGGGGACCAACAAGGGGTAGTACAAAAATGGGGTAGTACAAGAATATTCACCTGTTGTCTATTGACTATGCTTTTCGGCCTAAGACTATGCCTTTCGGCCTGATCTTAGACCTTGACTCACCCTCTGTGGATGACCCTTATGGAGGAACCTTTAGGTTTTCGGGGCTGTCTTACATAGATGATGTGCACAAAACATAAATGTAGCAGAAGGCGGAAAAACTAAAGAGGAAAAGGACTAAAAACCACAACATATATATGAACAAGAGGAATGCCTGTTATGTGAAGGAAGAAGGGCGATTGAGAGATTGTACACCTTGGTGGTATAGATTTTTCTGTGTTATCATCTTCCTCCAGACAACTCAATGGCATCCTGATTATAAACCGAATCCTCTCCCCAGTGAAATCGTCTTTGTACTCTCTCGTACTCTTCCCTACGGGTAACTTCTATATGCTCCCACTCTCTCCACCTCTCAGCAAGCCCCTCTCCTTCTAGCATCCGAACCACCACCGACATTGCAGGACGATCCTCTGGTGATGCTTGGGTGCAAAGTAACGCAACCTGAATCGTCATCTCTATTTCCAGGATGTTGTAGTTATTATTTAAGTTGCAATCTACGATAGCATCCAGTCTTTTCTCCCTTTGAAGTTTCTTGACCTACAAGCAAACATAAGCTGATAAACAAGTAGACAACGAAGAGGCGAGGTAACCAAAAAGGAAAGATAGGCTGGCAACAAGGAATTATGGTATCCAAAACAACCCCCATGGAAATTCAATATTTCATAAGTTCAGCTCCCCTGGTATCAGAAACAAAATTCTATCTTGTTAACTGAAATGACTGCCAAAAGAATTATAGAAACAGTTCTGTATTTTTAGGGATCAGCAAGTTTAAACTTCTTAAGAGTATCCAACTGTTAAGAGAAAATACATAAACATAGTGAACAACAGGAAAGGTAAAATCAAAAGAGATCTCCTTTTTAAGTGGTAATGCATTAAACACATGTATATTTTTCTCAGAAAGCAATATCAAGATGACTGTTCAAGAAATAACATCAACACACACCCATAGATGTAACATATATTTACTATAACCTGCCTAATTGAGCAAAGATAAAGTAAAAACTGGAATGAGAGGGCCAAAGCAGGCACATATAATTGGCACACATGTATATAGAAAGTAACACATGATAATTATCTTACATGGTCAAACAATAACACGTCATCTTCTTCTTCCAGTCGTGAGAAGTCAATCGCCCTCTGACCTGTCACAAGCTCTAGCAGCATTATCCCATAACCAAAAACATCAGTCCGCTCGGATGACTTTCCAGTCGACAAGTATTCAGGAGCTATGTGACCCATCGTCCCACGAACTTGAGTTGTCACATTTGTCTTTCTCACATCCACGAACTTTGCCAGGCCAAAGTCACCAACAACTGCTTCAAAATCTTCATCCAGTAAAACATTAGCAGCCTTAACATCCCGATGAATAATTTTAGGATTACAGTGTTCATGAAGGTACTCCAGCCCACGTGCTGTGCCTAAAGCCACTCGTTTTCTTGTAGGCCAATCTAAAACAGGATCCCCAGGTTTAACCTCTGCATTCAGTGTTTTGAATCGACCAAATGACATGAGAAATTCCACTAGAAGTTAAATGATTAAATATATCATCAAACCCATAAAAGATAGTGTCCATTGAAGGAGCATGTACTTTTTTCCAGTATGTACAAGATTGATTCGGTCAACCATACAAATTTTACAACTATACAAAATAGACACTTGGGCAGTTCTAGAATTGACTTTGATATTCGTGTAGTTTATTAGTTTGTTGCTCCATAACTTTTGAGGTTTTAGAAGAAGCATGTAAATATTCCAATTTCAGCCGGTTGCATCTGAGAGGGCAATACAGCCCATGATCCCTAAAAACCATTAGCAACTTTGTGGAAGGGGCAACCATTGATGAACTAAAAAGATTTAGTTAATAGAAAGCATGAATCGGTATTGCCAGCTTTCAAAGCCTGCATTCCATGCAAATTTAGCTATAATACTGTGATAGATATCCTAAACTAGCAATGGCATAAGCACAAAATAGTGCAGGAAGAGCCCCTATCCTAACGTTTGAAGTATCTCTGAACTGAAGAAGCTACCATACCATAGCGTGGTCATAACAAAGTAGAGATGCTTTATGCATTACAGGATGTAAGCAGCAACATCAGTTAAAAAATACTCAGCTTGCACAAGAAAGATGGTGACAACAATTTGGAAGCATCCACGTATACTCTAATTCTACAGTGTTAGCAATTTCTCTGTAGTCCAAACATATACGAAATCCCAACAATTCATCATTCACACTGCATAGGCACAATCAAGGTTTCAGTAAGCCACCTGTGTAATTATGATTCCCAGCATGAGGCAATACCCTTTTGAATTTCAAGAATAGCAACTCCAACTAGAAGTAATCCATAGAAAACAATTGCACACAAACTTTTCATCATCATAATCTCAAAGAAAACCTTCTTACAGAAACTGTTAAGACTGCCAAGTACCACAAAAGGCTAAGGCTTTAACGAGTGGGCAAATTAATGTGTATTTTACATGTGAAGGGGCAATTAGAAAGAACTGTTATACAGTAACACAAAAAGAATAGGCACACAATGATAAACATAACCAGGAAATAGACAATGATTATGAGACAAAAATCAAGACCACCGGGAAGTTGGAACTAGAGTTCTAATACCATTCCAAATCACATCTTGCAGAAAGATTAAGCTAATATTAGGGGATCACTTCACTTGAAGTCAACTCTAACCAAAATATGTCCGGGTCCATGGAAAACAAAAATTGGAAACTCATAAATATAGGAAATAAGCACTTGAGTTTATGGCTATGTTAAATAATGTTTATAAGGAAAAATAAAAATCAAATAAACTTGTAAAAGTACAGGCACTTGTTGGAGACTTCCTGTGTGTATAATTGATTTTTTTCAAAAACCAGATAGGTGACAGAAAAAAAATATACAGACATGGAACATGAATACAACATAACAAGGACATGCAAAAACAGAAGTTCTCACTTACCAGGATAAAGAAAAAAGAAAAGAAATTCTCAAAACCGAATCCAGTAAGGCTGCCTTAACATATGATACGTTTCTACAGATATATAATATATCAATGTAATAACCTAGTATCTAATTTGTTTAGTATAGATCCACTATATTTTTTATCATACAAAAATAGAGGGAAATCATCTTCAATATTCTACTACTAGAAAATAAGTGTGAATGGAAAAGCTTAATAGAATAAAACACAATACACCACCCTGCTACCAAGCCTTAAACGGTCACTAGGTCAAGTCATCTATACGATTTCTAACTCGCCAATCATCTCTATCTATAACCATATCTTTTGCAAGACCATTATATCACATATTATGCCTAAGGGTTTCCCACAAAGTCCTTTTGGTCTTTCTCTGCCTCTTTTTATTTCCATTCCATCCACTCTTACCACAGGTGCATTTATTGGTCTTCTTTCTCACATGTCCAAACCATCCTAACATCTACATCAAAAAGTTAATTTTATTGAACAAAATTGGAATTGGGACTCACAGAGAAACATATATATTTCTTTTAACACTAAATTATACACATTAATATGCAACTTAGTACCACCAAGATTGAATATTTTTGACAAACATCAAAATCAAGCAAAAGTCCAGGGCAACAAAGTTCAGGTTTCTAATCAACTTTTCCTAGAATTGTTTCTAAATTTCTAAGAGAAGAGACAGCTGTTTGAGACCTTATCTTCATCTCCTTCTATTGCAGCTTGTTTTAGTTACTCTACCTTTCTCTGATTCCTTGTTGCTAGTTTCAATCCCCTGATTGTGCTGCATCACAACTACCAGCTATTACTTACAAATGGAGACACTACACTAGAGAAGAGGAAAAGATCATAAAATATGTACATACCCACACATTTGTAGTGACTAGCATTAAACACACACACACACACACACACACCCCAAAAAACACAAACAAACAACAAAACACACAACCCTATAGTAAAGCCACCCCCACTCTGAAGAAAAAGAAAAGCATGGCTGAAGACTTCCATTAGCACTTTCTATTTAGATAATCGAATAAAAAACTACTACCTCTTAAACAATAAGCAACACTTTGGTTCTGCATGAAGGGATACACCAAAAGGCGTTCTGTTGGTGTTGTGCAGAACCCGATCAACCGTAATAGATTCCTGTGAACAGCTACACTTATCACCACAACTTCACGCTGGAAGGCTGCATCTCCACCAGGGCTCTCATAGTCAGTCAACCGCTTGACAGCAACTTTTGTATTATCTGCAAGCACTCCTTTGTAAACCTTCCCAAAACCCCCCTGTCCAAGGACATTTTTCTCGCTGAAGTTGTCTGTAGCTAGCTGTAACTCTCTCCAAGAAAATCTTTTCAATTGGCCAAATGCAATTCTTCTATCAACCTCATCTGAGTATGACAGATAAGAGAATGTATTGGAAATTACTCAAAGGAAACCAAGTTCAACAAAATGATTTCCCAACAACATCCAAATGAATCCAACTGCCAGTAAAAGTATAAACTTAATCATCAAGGATTAATGTAGGAAAAAGATAGAGATTAATATTCATACACAACAACAATCATAAACCTTTGTCTCTAAAGCATTAATCCCACTACAAATTAATACACAACCGAAAATATGTCAAACACAAAATGAGAAGATGGGTGCCCCTGATGCATGAAGCTCCCCACTTTGTAAGGGTTGGGGGAGGGTTCACAGTCTTACCCTAGCTTTGCAAAGATGTTTCCACAACTAGAACCTGAGACATTCCAATCACAAAGAAGCGGCCTTAGCATTGCTACCAAGGCTCACCCTCAAACACAAAATGACTAAAGAAATTATAACCAAGAAAGGTAACTATAAGCAATAAACTGAACTGCAATAGTTCAAAATCATGTTTATAACAGGAAATTTTACACCAGCGTTTCTATTTAACACTCAATTTTGTCACTACCAAAAATATTTGAGTCATTCCACGAAGAAAGCCATCTTCAAGCACTGAATATTCTCCACAAGTTGACTGCACTTATCAAACACCCAACAACTTGCAAGCTGTGAACATAAATATAAGGTGGTATTATTCCACACTGACCCCTGGCACTACCAGCCACCAAGTCACTAGGCCTTAAAACCCAATATTAAAAATAAAAATAAAACATGAGGTAATCCTCTATCGTGCTGGTTTTGAAAAATAAAAATACATCTGAACAACTGAACAGGTTCCAGCAATGGCAGTTTAAAACTGCTTAACATTGCTGACCAAAATTCATGGTAGGACCTCTGTGCTGACGGGGTTTAGAATTTCTAGAAATGGCATCAGGCAGAAAGGCATCCCGTAACTGTTCTTTTAAACATTTGAGTGTCATTTGGTATAACCGAATGGGGTTAGAGGATATATTCGTATTTTATCAGTAAGAGGTTGAACCCAACCAGTAAATAATGTAGGCATATTAGCAATCGATCTGTTCATTAAATAACAAGAATCACAACCTGCAACATCCACAAAAACTTCACTTCTGTATCCTTTATGCCAGCCCTTCCACAGAAGTAACAGCAATCCACCAAGAAGAAGAAGGCCAAGAAGCCCACCAACAATTCCAACTATAATTCCAACCCTTGGTTTACGTGAAGAACCTGTCAATACAGCCAAGTTACAAGATAAGCTTGCCCAAGAAAGAAAAAAATATATAGTTGCAAACTTCTCCAAGTTTATCAAACAGATTTTTCTGAAGAATTACCACCACTATCTGATGCACAAGGGTGGGACATCATGCCACAATTTAATTGGTTTCCTGAAAAGCTGAAGTAAGCAACATAAATTAAATCAATTTCAGTGCTGATATATACAAGAATGAGGAAAGGGAGAGAGGGGAAGAGATAGGGAGAGGGACAGAGTTTAGAAGGAGAAAACCATCAACTTATTGAAAATTATGCTGACTCTGAATCAGGAGCTTAGACAATTGAAAAAGAAGAACAAGAAGATTGTTCGTACTTATATTTTGAAACTTGGAATAAATGCTCGGGTATTTGACCACTAAGACTATTTGAAGCAAGCTGACTGCAAGACAGAATTTGAATTGTACTCTCAGAAGCTGGGAAAACATCACAAATATACAATCTCACCCAGGGCAACCAAACATAATTCTAATTTTAGAAGGAGAAGTTGGATATGAACCATATCTGATATATCACTTACAGACTTATCAAGTTTGGAAGATGTGAGAGTGAGTCTGGGATTGTCCCTGTGAGATTGTTTTGATTCAAAATCCTGCTTGCAGGAAATGCACTTCCAACAATTAACTTCCACAACATATGAACTACGACATGTAAAAGGTTTAATACAAACAATAATAAAAAGCAGAAATATCACATACAAGTACTGAAGATTCTTGAGATTCCCAAGAGAAGGTGGTATTTCACCAGTTAAACTGTTATTTTCCAGATCCAAAATAGTCAAGCTTGTCAAATTGCCAAACTCTTTAGGTATTTTGCCAGTTATGCGATTTCCTTGCAGTAAACTGCATGGTGAATGCATCCCATATGTATCAGTTGATCAAATTAAACAAATTAACGGGAGGTCAGAGGAGTTTGAACTATTTTCATATATCACTAGATAGAGGAAAGAGATACAATCAGGATAACATATCACATGGCCATGTGTTCAGTGATAGTCCAGTACAAGATGGTTCTTTCTGTGGCAAATGCGAAACCTCAATGGCTGATATACAACTACAGAGAAGCTACAGAGAAGTTAACTAAAAAAATGCAAGCCAAGCATCTACGTGAGATGCAACTACAGAGAACTGATCTGAAAAATGCAAGCCAGAAAGAGGAAGAAACGCAGAGAAAGAAAATTGCCTCTCTCTCATAAAATCTTTAAATTCATACTTTACTCCACAGGCTACTTCAGTAGGCAACTTGTTTTTAAGGATGTGATGATTTATGACAACATTGTGGCCCCACTTTAATTGTTAAAAGAAGCAAGGGGAATTATAAATTACAACTGTCACAGTTCAACATTGCTAGAATGATATAAACATAAAAGCTTGAGAAAAGTCATTTAACATGGTTCAGCAAGCAATGACAAACAAATTAATTGTGCAAAGCTTAAGAATACCACTTTCATTTAGTATAAGGTTTCGGGCACTTTGGGTAGAGAGTTCTAGAGAGTGAGGGCCTCTCAAATGCCCTGGTTTGTTCTCGTTTTTTGCTAGTAATTTCTAAAAGCAATTGATATTGGGTCACAATATTGGATAACTATTGGGTATCCCATCAGACAGAAATTGCAAGGACACATAAATAATTTTAACAAATTGTGCCTTGATCTTGAGAACATAGAAGTCAAATACGATGATGAGGATAAAGTCTTAGTATTACTGCATTTTTTGCCTAAATCTTATGAGACTTTTGTTGATATTCTGAAACATGGAAGAGACGCTCTTAACTTAGATGATGTAATAGGAGCTTTAAACTCCAAAGAACTACAACAAAAGGTAGAAGGCAAGAATTCTGTTGGTGATGTTCTTGCAGTCAGATCAAGGCCATTAAAAAGAGACCCTAGAGTAAGGGGAAGATCTAGGTCAAAGTCCAAGAATAGTAGGAAAATAATCAAGTGTTACTACTGCCATGAAGAGGGACACATTAAGCAGAATTGTCCTAAGAAAAAGAGGGAATTTCAAGAAAAAGGAAATTCAGAAATCTCAACTTCCATACATGATTATGGTAGTGCAGATGCACTAGTTATATCTAATACACCAGATAAACAAGTGTGGGTATTAGATTCTGGTTGTTCCTTTCACAAGTCACCACATAAGGATTGGTTTCTAAACCTTAGGGATCTGAGTGGTGGTAAGGAATTGTTAGGAAATAACCAATAATGTAAAATTATGGGAATTGGAGATATTAAAATTAAAATGGATGATGGAACCATTACAACATTGTCTGCTGTGAGGTATGTTCCAGATTTAAAAAGAAACCTAATCTCTCTTGGTGAGTTAGATAAGAATGGCTACTCCTATAGAGGGGATGGTGGAGTTCTTAAGGTAACTAGAGGCTCACTCATATCCATGAAGGCAGTTCTTCAGAATGGTATCTATGAACTGCAAGCATCCACATTATATGAAGAGGCAGCAGTAGGAGAAAACAAATCCTATGAACATACTAGGCTATGGCACTATAGGATGGCTCATATCAGTGAGCAAGGACTTAAAGAACTATCAAAGCAAGGGATTTTAGGTGCTGGAAGTGTTACAAAACTAGATAAATGTGAATCATGTAGTTTAGGAAAAGCTGTAAAAGTTAAATTCCCTAAGAAAGCAATCCATTCCACTAAGGCTCCCTTAGAATATATACATTCTGATTTATGGGGCCCTACACAGACCTTATCCCATGGTGGAGCTAGGTATTTCTTGTCAATAATAGATGATTTCTCTAAAATGGTTTGGGTGAATGTATTAAAATCAAAAGATCAAACTTTTGAGGCCTTTAAAACCTAGAAAACTATGATAGAAAATAAAAAATGTAGCAAAATCAAAATCATTAGAACCGATAATTACCAAGCTTTGTAATGAAAGTGGTATTCTAAGACATTTATCAGCCCTAGGGAATCCAAAACATAATGGTCTAGCCGAAAGGATGAATAGAACCTTACTAGAGAGGGTTAGATGCATGATATTTCATGCTAGATTGCCAAAATCCTTTTGGGCAGAGGCTGTTGCCACTACAGCCTATGTAATAAATAGGTCCCCATCTGCTGCAATAAGTTTTAAAACTCCCTATGAGATGTGGACTGGTCACAAGCCTAGTTTAGACCATTTGAGGGTGTTTGGATGTATAGCCTATGCTCATATTAATCAAGGAAAATTAGACCCAAGGGCAAAGAGGTGCTTGTTTATAGGATATCCTAATAGAGTAAAGGGGTATAAATTTTGGAACTTGGATCCAGATATGCCTAAGACAATGGTAAGTAGAGATGTCACATTTGATGAAAGGTCTACTATTAGAGACTTTGAGGTCAAGGATCAATCGTATACTGGTGGAAAATCAAAGGCAGTAGATATAGAACTGCAAGATGAAAACCTTGATAAGGACCTAGATGATCCACATGATCAGGATTCAGAACAGCAAGAGGAAAATAATGGATCCTCCAGTTCTGAAAGTCTGCCAAATGTCCAGAAATACAATGTAGCTAGGGATAGACAAAGGAGAATTTCTAGATCTCCTGTGAGATATGGTTTCTCGGACCTAGTGTCATATGCACTGTCTAGTGCAACAGTAGAAGCAGGTGAAGAACTGTTTTCTTACGAAGAAGCAGTGCACTCTGAGGACTCTCAAAAATGGCTGGAAGCCATAAAATCTGAGATGGACTCCCTTAAGAAAAGTAAAACTTGGATTTTGGTAGATAGACCTTTAGGGAAAAGGGTTGTAGGCTGTAAGTGCTTATTCAAAATTAAAGAGGGTGCTGGAAAAGAAGATAAGCCTAGGTATAAGGCTAGGCTAGTGGCTGGGGGCTTCACTCAAGTGTCTGGTATAGATTTTAATGAAGTATTCTAACCCGTGGTGAGGCATACTTCAATTAGGATCCTTCTAGCCATATCAACACATTTAAATTTAATCCTAGAACAAATGGATGTTACCAGAACCTTTCTACATGGAGACTTAGAGAAAAACATTCTTATGAAGCAACCTAAGAGATTTGAGGTTAGAGGGAAAATGGAGCAAGTATGTTTGCTAAGGAAGTCTCTCTATGGTTTGAAGCAATTCCCTAGGCAATGGTACAAGAAGTTTGATTCCTTTATGATAGCCCAAGGTTGAGTTATATGGTTATAGTCTAGGATTAATCCTATGATAGAGTCCATGGCCCATGGCCCATTGTATTTGTATATATATATAGGCGTATAGTCTACGAATTTGATTAAGTGGTTTTATACATATTAAAAGCTAGGTTTATTTCCTAAGCTCACATGGTATCAGAGCCAAAATACAAACCCTAGCTTTTAATACAAACCTTAGTAGCCACCATACAAACCCTAGCTGCCGCCACCCACATCACCGACGGACACTGTCGGTCGCGTTGCCACCAACCGCCGCAGCCTGCCGTGCCACTGCCATTGCCGCCCACTGCGTTTCTACCGAGCGCGCTACTGGTCAGCTGCGGGTCTTCACCGTCCATCCACCGATCACGCACACCACCACCGCCGTTGTGTTTGTCGGCCTCCGATCTATTGACCCCCGGAGGATCGTCGCCGTTGCCGCCGCCACGCGTCGCCTGTCTCGCACTATTCATAGAGACATTTTTGCTCCGATCTCTCTCACCAATGCTCCGATCGCAACGCCGTCTTCACCAGTGGACTTGCCTCCTTCAGTCCATCCCAACCCAGATGGTTTCGTCGCCATCCGCTGCCATCCCATTCGCTGCCATCCGCGACCGCCGGTCACCGGCATCCGCCATCTGCCGTCGCTCCAGGGCACCTGTTCTCTGTGCTGGATCATCCAGCCTTTAATTTTTTGTTTATTTAACCCTTTGGTTTCAGATCTGTTGATCTTGTAGGGCTCCCTTTTATTCAACATGGCTAGTACTAGTAAATCTGGCTCATTTTCTGGTATTTTGTCTCCCTCTCCAGCTATTGCTACTGAGAAGTTGATGGGTAGTTCCAATTATATCTCTTGGTCTAAGGCGGTTGAACTATGGTGTATGGGTCAAGGCTTACAGGATCATCTAACTACCAAGGCCGAGAATGTGACCACAAACAAACCCGAGTGGCAGAGAGCTGATGCTCTGTTGTGCAGTCTCTTGTGGCAATCAATTGATCCCTCTCTTCATCCGATCTATACTAACTATACCACGTGCTATGAATTGTGGGCTCAGGCCAAGGCGTTATACACTAATGACATTCAACGCCTATATTCAGTGGTGTCTAATCTGCTCAGTTTACGACAACAGGGTTTGACTATTTCCTGATTTTCTTAGTCGGATGGCCTCTATTAAAGCTGAATTTAACTCCTTGTTACCTGCTGGTAACACTGCTGTAGAGGATCTAGTTCAACGGGATAAGTTCTTCATGGTGTGTACTCTTGCTGCCATTGGTCCTGAGCTTGCTCCTGTTCGTGATCAGATTCTTGCTAGTCCTACTGTACCTATTATGGATGAAGTGTATTCTCGTCTTCTTCGGGTTTCATCTGTTCCTACGATGCCTCCCTCTTCTGTAGGTGATCATTCAGTCATGGCTTCTCAAGTTCGGAGTAGTGGCGAACAGGGCGGAGATCATGGTAATTGGGGCAAAAGCCCCAAGTGTAACTATTGTCACAAGTGGGGGCATACTAAGGAACAGTGTTATAAGTTGCATGGTCGCTCTCCTCGTGTTAATGTTGCTCATGCTGATGGTTCTCGATCTGAGTCCTTTGATGGTCATCCACCGCAATCTGTCCTTCTCACTAGGGCTGACTATGATGAGTATCTCAAGTATAAGACGTCCCAGCAAACCTCATCCACAGTTGCTTCTGTTGCCCACTCTAGTGATTCCACTGCCTGTCTCGCTCAGTCATCCTCTTTGGAACCATGGGTTCTGGACTCAGGTGTTTCTAACCATATCTCTGGTAATCCCCATTTATTCTCTCATTTTACTAATTCTATTTCTTTACCTTCTGTAACATTAGCTAATGAGTCCAAAGCGGTTGCTAAAGCTATTGGCACTGCCAAATCCTTACCTTCTCTGCCTTTAGATTCTGTTCTTTATCTTCCTCATTGTCCCTTTAATCTTGTCTCTGTTAGTAAACTTACGCGTGCCTTGAATTGTTCTATCACCTTTGATGATCATTCTGTTACTATCCAGGATCGCGGTACGGGACAGATGATTGGCGTTGGATGTGAGTCGCAAGGTCTCTATCATCTCAACCTTCCTGCATCGCCTATTGCTTGCTCGGTGACTGAGTCTCCTGCTCTTCTCCATAATCGTTTGGGACATCCTAGTTTGGCTAAGTTTCAGAAGATGATCCCCAGTTTATCTAGTTTGTTGTCTTTTCATTGTGAGTCTTGTCAACTTGGAAAACAGTCTCGCACTTCTTTTTCAAAGCGTGTCAATAATCGGGCTGTGTCCCCGTTTGCTTTAGTTCATTCCGATGTCTGGGGTCCTAGTCGTGTCGTGTCTGTTTTGGGTTTTCAATATTTTGTAACGTTTATCGACGATTATTCTCGTTGCACATGGTTATATTTAATGAAAAATCGTTTTGAGTTGTTCTCAATTTTTGAATCATTTTGTGCTGAAATCAAAACGCAATTTCATACCTCTGTCCAAGTATTGCGCAGTGACAATGCCCCTGAGTATTTTTCTATTCCCTTTACTACCTTTATGTCTTCTCAGGGGATCTTGCATTAGTCGTCTTGTGCATATACACCACAGCAAAATGGAGTTGTTGAGCTTAAAAATAGACATTTGATTGAAACTGCTCGCACTCTTATTCTACATCATCATGTCCCCTTTTGCTTTTGGGCTGAAGTTGTCCTTGCTGCTTGCTATCTCATTAACAGGATGCCCTTATCGGTTCTTCAGCACCAGATTCCTCTCTCTCCCTTGTTTCCTGATCAACCATTATATATTCTTCCTCCACGTGTCTTTGGTTGCATCTGTTTTGTCCATAATCTGTCTCCCAGTCATGATAAATTGTCTGCTCGGTCCATCAAGTGCATTTTTCTTGATTACTCTCACCTTTAGAAGGGCTGTGTTTCCATATTGTACTTGTTGGTTTCACCATGTCAACTAAGTTATGAAACACAACTATATCAATTATCTTCATTCACCACCATCTCATGAAATTTCTCCATGTGAAGATGGTGTTCAAACTTCATTTCATCATTGCTCCGCCAGGGGATATTATCCACTGTCGATCCCAAGCCCGGATAAAGAAGGAGGGTTGCGTTAGGTAGCCGACAGCCAGCGTAAAACCTAGTTGGATCCAAATATGAATTCTAGACAAACTATCTGTTGGGATGTAACCCACATAGAAGTCTAGAATTCATGTAGCCAACCCCACATAGTGGGATAACGGCTGGATATGTTGTTGTTGTTGTTGTACTCTCACCTTTAGAAGGGTTATCGGTGTTATTCTCCTAACACTCGCCGTTATTTTCTCTCGGCAGATGTTACCTTCTTTGAGTCATCTCTTTTCTACTCTTCACCTTATTCCGAGTGTCAACCCATTTTTGAGGCCATCCCTCTTCCCGCGAGTCCTCCTGCTCCTATTCTCCCTGTTCCTTCTTCTACCTCATTGCAGGTTTATCATTGGCATCATCAGCCTCGGTCTCCTCCCGGTGGAGATGTTGCTCCTGCGCCTTCTCCCGCATCTCCTACTACTTCAGCGACTCCTACTGCCTCACATCCTGCTCCAGTCTCTCCACCTGCCGCGGTCTTGCCTTATGAGGATCTGCTTCCTATTGCCCTTTTGAAAGGTATACGTTCTTCTCGCAATCCTCACCCCATTTATAATTTTCTTAGCTATCACCGTCTCTCGTCTCCTTTTTGTGCTTTTGTGTCTTCCTTATCCTCTGTTTCAGTACCTAAGACTGTTAGTGAGGCCCTTTCTAATATGGGGTGGTGACAAGCAATGGTGGATGAGATGACTGCTTTGCATTCCAATGGTACTTGGGATTTGGTTCCTTTACCCCTAGGGAAATCTCTTGTCGGCTGTCGGTGGATCTATACTGTCAAGGTGGGTCCTGATGGGTAGGTTGATCACCTCAAGGCTCGTTTGGTTGCCAAAGGGTATACTCAAGTTTATGGTCTTGACTATGGTGACACTTTTTCCCCTGTTGCTAAGATGTACTCTATGCGTTTGTTTCTCTCTATAGCAGCTATGTGCCATTGGCCGTTGTATCAACTGGACATTAAGAATGCCTTCTTACATGGTGAGCTTCAGGAGGAGATTTATATGGAGCAACCTCCGGGGTTTGTTGCTCAGGGGGAGTCTGGGCAGGTTTGTAAACTCCGTCGCTCACTATATGGGTTGAAGCAGTCTCCTCGAGCCTGGTTTGGTCGTTTCAGTGCTGTCATTCAAGACTTTGGTATGACTCGTAGTGAGTCTGATCATTCTGTTTTTTATAAACACACATCACAGGGGAGGTGTATATATTTGGTTGTTTATGTGGATGATATTGTTATTACCAGTGATGATCAGGATGGTATTATTCAGTTGAAGAAACATCTTTTCCATCATTTTCAGACTAAGGACTTGGGGCTACTTAAATACTTTCTTGGCATAGAAGTTGCTCAGTCCAATTCTGGTATTGTTATCTCTCAACGGAAGTATGTGTTAGACATTCTGGAAGAAACTGGGATGCTTGATTGTAAACCTATAGATTCTCCTATGGACCCTAATGTAAAACTCTTACCAGTACAGGGGGAGCCTCTTGCTAATCCTGGAAGATATCGCAGGCTAGTCGGAAAACTTAATTATCTCACTATCACTCACCCAGATATTTCTTTCTCAGTCAATGTTGTCAGTCAGTTTTTACAGTCTCCTTGTGATAGCCACTGGGATGTGGTAGTTTGGATTCTCAGGTATATTAAGGGAGCTCCAGGTAGAGGACTATTGTATGAGGACAGAGGTCATACTCAAGTAGTCGGATATTCTGATGCTGATTGGGCAGGTTCTCTTTTTGACAGACGGTCTACTTCAGGATATTGTGTTCTGGTTGGAGGAAACCTAGTATCTTGGAAAAGTAAGAAGCATGAGGTTGTTGCTAGGTCAAGTGCCGAAGCAAAATATCGTGCTATGGCCTTGACAACGTGTGAATTTATTTGGTTAAAACAATTGCTTCAGGAGCTCAAGTTTGGGGAGATATCATAGATGAGATTAATTTGCGACAATCAAGCTGCATTACATATTGCATCCAATCCAGTCTTTCATGAGAGGACCAAACATATCAAGATAGATTGTCACTTTATCCGAGAGAAGATTTTATCTGGCTGTATTATCACAGATTTTGTCAATTCTAATGACCAGTTAGCAGATGTTTTCACTAAGTCTCTCAAGGGTCCTCGAATTGAGTATATTTGTAGCAAGTTTGGCGCATATGATATATATGCTCCAGCTTGAGGGGGAGTGTTGAGTTATATAGTTATAGTCTAGGGTTAATCCTATGATAGAGCCCATGGCCCATGGCCCATTGTATTTGTATATATATATATAGGCGTATAATCTATGGATTTGATTAAGTGGTTTTATACATATTAAAAGCTAGGTTTATTTCCTAAGCTTCACAGACAGCTATGTATATTTTAAGCATATGCCTAGTAAAATATCTATCTATCTTCTCCTATATGTAGATGATATGCTAATTGCTAGTCAATCAGCCATAGAAATTCAAAATCTAAAGTTGAGATTGAGATCAGCCTTTGAAATGAAGGAATTAGGAGAAACTACGAAGATATTAGGCATAGAGATTAGGAGAAACAATCAGCAAAGGCAGCTGATGTTATCTCAAAAGTCTTACCTAAGTAAGTTGATTAGTAGGTTCAATATGAGTGATGCAAAGGAGGTTTTTGTTCCCTTTGCACATCATTTTAAACTATCCCATGAGCAGTCCCCAAATGATAAATTAAGCATAAGAGAAATGAGTAAGATTCCTTACTCAAATGCAGTTGGCAGCCTAATGTACAGTATGGTCCATACAAGGACGGATTTGGCCCATGCTATGAGTGTTTTTAGTAGGTTCATGGCCAATCCGGGTAAGGCTCACTGGAATGCTGTGAAATGGGCATTTAGATATGTGAAAGGAACTTTAAACATGGCTTTGGTTTATGGTGGAGCAAAACTGGAAGAAGAACCTTGCATCTTAGGGTTTACGGATGCTCATTATGCAGCAGATTTAAATACAAGAAGATCCTCAACCGGGTATGTTTTTTAGTTATGGAACTCAACCATAAGCTGAAAGACTCTTTCCACTACTGAGGCTAAATATATTGATGTCACGGAAGCAAAAAATGAAGGTCTTTGGTTGAGAAGGATTGTTAGTGAACTCCTAGGAAGAGATGTTGAGGTTAAGTTGATGTGTGATAGCCAAAGTGCTATTAGTTTGGCTAAGAATCAATCCCACCATGAAAGAACCAAACACATTGATGTTAGGTATCATTTCATTAGGGAAATCTTTGAGAAGGAGGAAGTAAGCCTAATCAAAGTTGCTGGAGAAAATAATGTAGCTGATATTTTCACCAAAGTTGTTCCTATATCTAGATTACAGCATTGTTTGGATATTCTTAATGTTTGTTTGTATAAATGATCAGGTACTTCAAGCAGGTTCTAAGGAGAGCAAGATCAGTGTTGAAGAATGGACTATACTCAAGACAAATGGTGGAGAATTGTGATAAGGTTTGCCTAGAGTAAGTCTAAGATTCAAATGAAGTAGTCAAGTATCTCAAGTGGCTAATTAGATAGGCAGTGGCTCAAATGTAAATTTATATAGTTGGGGGGGGGGGGGTGAAACCGGAAATATCTAAATCCTGGTTAGTTAAATTGGGGTGTCCACCTCTCATTCTATAAATAAGGGGCAGGGGTAGATCGCTTGATATGAAACAATTTTGAGCGAGTGCATTCTGTATTTTTCTGAGAGGAAAGGCTAAAAAAATATAGTTATTTGTAATCTTGGAGAGAAATCAATAGTGTACTTGGGTAGAAAGGAAGCTGCTGTACTGATCGTTTCTAATAAAGATAGAACTGCTCTCGGAGGGTGTTTCAAGGCTGGATGTAGGTCCTTCTCATTGAATGATTCGAACCAGGATAAAAGGACTGTCTCATCTGTGATTTGCTTTAATTTTCTGTTCTGTTTTACGTTTCTAGTTGATACTTTAATCTGTTCTTTCAATTTCATCTGTGAGTGTGCGCTGTTAAGAGTGGTCTAATTCCGCCTAAGAAATCTAATCCAGCAAACCCTAGATAACAGTGGTGAAGCCTGAAACCAAAGCATAGATCCAAATAGGCACAAGATTTGTTTTGCTATGAAGTTTCCTATGCAATTACCTCCAGGAGGCACCTTCAAAGTGAGTTTTATACAAAATACATCATGATATTTAGTATAATAATTTAAGTATCAAATCTTCAACCCTTACAGTAAAAATAGTTCATTGCTAAAATTAACACAGATAGCATCAACAATTAGTTGTAACCAGCATTTAAACATACAGTGTTTGAAGGGTCTTCAGAACTCCTACTTTAGGGGACAAAGTCCCAGAAAATCCCATGGATGACAATGATCTGCAAATAAATAATAAACATAATCAGACAACATATCTAGTGTCAGAAGACAAGCAACTAAAGAATGAAGACTTGATTCAGAAGCCATACCCGCACTGAAATGCTCACAAAATCATAAAGCTTGTATATAATGAAGAAAAGAAAAAATTAGCCAGAAATTTACTTACACATAAATAACATTGTAGCCACTGTCACAGGTAATTTTGTCCCAAGTGCAAGGATTAGCTTGATTTGGATTCCAATTAGCGAACTGATCAGCTGAAGCATTCAGGTCATTCTTCATTGCAAGGAGGGCATCCCCTGAAGTAGACTTCATGGTTAACAGTCTATCTATCTATCACACCTAACTAGTGAGAATGTCAACATAAATTCTGAGAACTCAGTTATAAGCAAATGTAATAGGTCAACCAAGCTTGACATCACACCGTGTCCAACACATATCAACATGCCAGGACATGTCAAATGAGTATCATCAATATTTGACATGTGCCCAACACAGACATATCATTTTTGTGCCAGAGTTTGTGCTTCTTAACTTCATAGAATCTTCATAAGAATAGTATTAATGAATTTGGACTTGAATTCTCTATTTCAAATCAGACACACTTTTCCTAAAAGAAAATCTACCCGAACTAGTGAAAAAAATTGATCATAAAAGAAACATATTATTGTGTTTCAACTAGTACAACAACAACAACATCATATCCAGCCTTTATCCCACTATATTGTGTTTCAACTAGTGAACAAACTAAATCATAAAAGATGCTATTCCATTTGATTGCTAAGAGATAGAGAGAGATACGAGGACAGATATCATTGTGTTTCAACTAGTGATCATAAAATCTTGCAGCCAAGAAACCCAAAGACCAAGAGATATTAACACATTTATTTAGCCTTCATGATGATATTGATATAACTGTGTACCACTAGAAATGGAGTAATAATAGTTAGCATTAAACACTGTTCAAATGCATTGAAATATTAGCTGAACATCATACCTTGTCCATCAGGCGACACAAAAGAACACATGCATGCTAATACTGCAAAAATCAACTCTATTGGGAAAGACATTTTGTCCAAGCTGGAACCTTATTCCCAGGTATTGATGCAACAAAACAAGCAGTTTACTTCCCATGCATGAGTCAGCTCCATCTCTACATAACATTCCAGAATATTAAATTAAACACATGCATAAAAATGACATTATATTCAACCGTCTGAGATTAGAGTATATTTTTGACCCATTGAAAAGATAAACAGCATCCACAAAAATATGGACATAGAAAAAGGGGCTTGGCTCTCGGGTCACTCAAGAAGAGACAATGAAACACATGATTGCACCACACACTCAGCTACTAAATGTCACCCTGGAGATAATTGTATTTCCACTTACATGTGTACATGGAACGGTATGGAGATGCAGAGTAAAAGGCTGCAAGATGGAGAATATAAAAGGAGAAGCATAAAAGCATCTTGGGGGTGGGGGTGGGAGTGGGAGTGGGGGAATACAAAAACCATTATCAAATAAGTTGAAGAGATAACAGCTCCATTGGCCAAAAGAAGCTTCCCAACAAGAAATCACTAATTAAAGATGAAGACCAGTACAAAGTTACAAATAATTGACAAACAAGAACATATTGTCCTAAATTGAAACATGAAAGAGCTAAAATGGAATGGCAATTCAAGAAGCCCCTTTAGTTAATTTTCAGTTAATTTAGGTGAAGACTAGTCTAAATTTTGTAAAACATGTGTTGGTATTGCACTAAAGATAGTTGTACAAAACAAAAAGGGCTCATAGAATCTCTAGTTAATTTCAGATTGCAATGCGCTGCCAGGTGGGGGAGTTGACTTTGAGACAGAACTGTCAATAGGTTCTAGTAGGCGGTTGATGCTCAGAAATGGTACGTCAGTCTATAACTTAAGCGAGAGGTTGAACTGTTGGTCATGGTACTAAAATGTTGACAGGAAGAGCAAAGATGTCTACAGTCTGAGTCCTGCAAGCTAAGGAAGTTGTAACACACTTCATATGGTAAGTGTGATTATATCTTAAGGTAAATATGGGCCCAATACAGAAGCCTAGGTGCTCAATTAATGGAAATGGCAGTTGATGTGGTTAAGAAATAAATCAAGGCACTAATAGGCTATCAGGTAGACTCCCTTATGACTTCTCATAGAAGGGTTGCAAGACTGCACACTGCTTCTTCGAGGTGGACCATGACAGTTGGTGTCCAGGACATTTTGTGATCAGATAAGATTTCGAGTATAATGTTGCTATCTTACACCAGGCCAGATGTAGTTTTTATTATTTCGTTTCCCCCAAGAAAATGCACCTTCTGGAAAGCACATCCACCAACTTTTTCCAGTTAACTCTCTAACCCAATTAACCCCATCTACATACTTGTTTTAATAAATATTAAAATAAGCCTTATACCTATATCTCATTTTCATGCTTGTTTTAATTTTAAAAGGGGTAATAGGGGACCCATTTACATCTCTACTCTTAACAAATGCAAATGCATAAGTTGAGTGGAATTACTAGGGTATTCATGTTCATAAGAGATTCTAGGCATTTACATTACATTTTTAATCTCTCTCTCTCTCTCTCTCTCTCTATCTATCTATCTATCTATGTATTTATCTTTTTTTATGTCTAACAACTATTTAGCTCCCATGTCTACCTCAAGCACCATCAAGAAGAACATCAGACATGGTGAATCCTCTGTCAAGGGCAAGTCTTGATAGCAATAGCAAAGTTGATCCTTTATGACCGGAAGATCACAAATTCAAGTTGTGGAAACAACCTTTTTCCAAGGGTAAGGTTGTGTACAAAAACAACCCTCCCCTAACCCTTGCAAAACAAGGATCCTTGTGTTGTGAACTGAGAGTGCTCTTATGGTAGATCCCCCATTGAACAGAAAAATAATCCAGATGAGTAGGAGGATTATCTTGAGTTTTTGGGAGGCTGAATGAAAATAAGAGTTTTCCTCACTTTGCATTGATCCATAGGTTGGAAATATATACACAAGATATCCTAAAATATCTCCTAAAATACAGGGATAGGATACAACAAATTTAAACAACACTACATTCAAATATTACAGATGAAAACAGAATTTTGAACTTTAACTTATCTCTTCTCTTCCATTTTGGAACCGCTTCATCTCTTCTTCCACTTATCCTTTTAATTGTAATTCTCCTATCTTTTCTCCCATAACAACCTTATCTCTTTGCCTCATGTCCATAACTTGAACTCATTCTTTTCATATCTTCTCCAACACTCCTTCTCAAGTTGGTGAATAGATATCCATCATTCTCAACTAGCCTCTGATTGATTCAAACCCTTGTTTTGGCATTATCTTAGTAAGAATATTTGGCTCTTGAAACTCAATAGGAACGTAAGAAAGGCTCATACCCCCATTTTTTATTTCTTATTTGACAAAATATCGGTCAATTTTCACATGTTTCACCCGTTCATGTTGTACCAGATTATTTACAATACTTATTGCTAACTTACTGTCACTACATAGCCTAATTGGAGAGGATATGGAGTTTAAATCCCTCATTAGTTTGCCCAGCCAAATAACCTCATATATACCTTGAGCAATGGCTCTATACTCTGCTTCTGCATTGCTACACGCAAACACAAGTCACTTCTTGCTTCTCCATGACTCCATGTAACCAAGTTGCCCCATAGTTTTGTGCAGTAGCCTAATGTATGCTATCCTCAATGGAGCCAGCCCAATTTGCATCTACATATCCCATAAACCCTTGTCTTTGCTCTTTTTAAATAAGAATCCTTTCTTGGGTGTTCCCTTGAGGTACCTAAAGATGTGACATGCTGCACTAAGATGTTTTTTGTGGGAGAATGCATAAATTGACTTACTACACTCACAACATATGCAATGTCAGGACTAGTGAGAGATAGGTAGATTAGCTTCCAACTAAGCAATGTCATCTTCCTCTATCCACCTGGTATTCACTTTTTCTTTCTTCTTTATATTTCCAATTTGGTTCTAAGGGGGAGCTAGTCGGTTTATAGCCAAGTTTGTATGTTTCCTTCAACAAATCTAGAGTATATTTCCTTTGAGAAATTAAAATACCTTCTTTGATTCTAGCCACCTCCATTCCAAGAAAATATCTTAATTTTACCTAAGTCTTTTACTTCAAATACATCCCTTGGCTGCTTCTTGAGATTCTCAACTTCTTGGTTGATATCCCCCTGTAATGATAATATCATCCACATACACAATGAGAATTGTCCTTTTTCTATCTTATGTCAGCTTTGTAAATAAGGTATGGTCTGCTTGTCCTTGCTTGTACCCAAACTGATTTAGAGTAACACTAAACCATTTGAACCATGCTCTAGGGGATTGCTTAAGGCCATATAGGAATTTCTTTAGTCTACATACCTTTCCTTTTTTATCCTCTATCTCAAAACCAGGCGATATCTTTATGTACCTTCTTCCAACTCACCATTCAAGAAAGCATTATTTATATCCAAGTAGTGCAATTCCCAATCAAGATTGTTACGGGTATTTTCCGAACCACCTTGGGCTATTGTGTGGACTGTTTTGGACTAGGAACAATCCAATGATAAGGCCCAAACCTCTCAAGGCTCAAAGGGTCCAAGGCTGAAGCAACCTCCTCGAGATCGCATAATTGCTAAAGTGCGAGCTCTGATCGCAATAGTAAGCGAGCTCCTTGCGACGACTCTAGCTCGCTGGCTAACTCGATCAGCTCGCAAAGAAGACCACGAAGCAGGATAACCGAATCTAATGTCTGCTTGTCCTCATCAGTGGAAAGCCAGCCCCACATAGTACAGAACTTTTACTCCATATTTTATGGAGAATATAAGGGCACATTGTCCCCCACGATGTGGTCCCACCACCTTGAACTTTGTAAAAGTTGTTGATATCCCACACTATAGATAGGGGATCAAAGGCTATTGTACAGGGGGAAAAAAGAAAATACATACTGTTACTCTGCAAAGAAGGATCAGAGAACAGTCGTGAACTAGGCATCATTGTGGTTGAATCACGTAAAAAACTCTTGTGCATTGTTTGTTGATGGTGTTATCGTTCTCTCCCCCTCGTATTCAGGATTATTGGATCAGTACGAGCCAACGAATCTCAGTCGACCATATTTGAACGTCGACATTTTGACGCTAGAAAGAGGGTCATTCTGATCAACGTCAATGGAAAGGGGGAGACACACAAGAAGTTCTAAAATGGAAGTCAATCAACCCGAAGATCATGCTATCCGGCCGCGAAAAATTCCGCCCGTAAGGGATGCAGTCGTGACCGCTGCACTTGATTCTGTTCCCCCATTGGCTGAAACTACCTCAGGAGTCCCCTCATGGGTTCCCTATCAATTCGTAACACCTACTCCAGGAATAGAAGCGGTTCCGGCCTGGCAGCAACATCAAGAGGTGCTGGAGAACACAGTCAGGCAACTCGCGGATGCAATGAGAACGTTGGCACAAGTGCAAACTCAAGTCGTCCAGAATCGAGTTGAGGTCGCACCACCCAGAGGTATCCTGTAGCCTTAGGATGAAAGACCCGCTCCAGATGAAAAGGAAGGTAGAGGAACTTCACGACGGACTAGATCCGCACATTCCTCGAACTCACGATCCGGGAGATCGGGGGAACGACGATCTCGGGGAAAGGGGCTAAAGGCACACCCCATAAATATGAGAATGAGAGCAAATCGTCACGAAGATCGTCGTGACAAGGTTCATGAAGGGAGTCGGCGGCATGGCGATCCACACCCGAGGGAGAGCTCGGTCAAGATCAGCACAGGTCGCGCCACTCATTGTGACCCGCCAAGGAATGGACGATGACATCAGCTGAGAGCTCATTATACGCCAGATTGAGGTAGCAGATGGGAAAAGCCGTCTCCCCCCGGACAATCTTTAGATCAAAATCCAACTGTGGAGGAGTTACTACAGAGAGTCCAGTAATTAGAGGCGCGACATGGAGCTCATGGTCGGAAGGGAGACCGCGATGAAAGGACCCCGTTCTCAAGAGAAGTCGAACAAGAACCTCTCCCCCACAGATTCAAGGTCCCGAACATTCCTCAGTACAACGGAGACAGTGACCCTTATGACCATCTAGATGCCTTTAACGTCCAAATGGACCTACAGACTTCAAGTTCACTAGCCAAATGCCAGGCATTCCCCGCGACCTTAGGAGATATACCTCGAACATGGTTAAGAAGTCTTCCCCCTCATAGTATTTGTAGCTGGGAAGAATGCCAGAAAAGGTTCATCAACCAATACAGGTCGGCTCCGAAGGCAGCTCGCTCCAACATATCACCTTGCTACAGTCTTCCAACGATCTAGCGAATCTTTGAAGGAATACATACAGAGGTTCAGACACGATGTTAACAATGTCGAGAGCCCCTCAGACGAGAGTATTTTGATCGCGATATCTGCGGGACTTCAAAAAGATGGGAAGCTTTATGAGAGCCTATAAGTCCCCTGTAAGGGACTTGAGTGAATTCTATGAGCGAGCTGCGAAAGAGATCAGGTGGGAGGAAACTTTTGGCTTAAAGAAGCCCAGCAACCAGAAGGAAACAAATGGGAGCAATAACTAGAGCAAGAAACGGGACAATAACGACCGTCATAAAGGAGGTCAAGGCCGAAATCCTAACAACCAGGTCGCCAAAAAAGTAAGGAATGAGCAGAGAAGCGAGTGACCTCCATACCAAGGTCACTATGAGAACTACAACGTCCTGTCTAACATGCGAGATAGGATTTTCGCTGCCGAGAAGGGAAAGGAGAATTTCGGGAAGCCTAGTCCCATGCGGACCCCCGATAGGTACAGAAACAAGGACAAGTTCTGCGCTTACCACAACGAAGCAGGACACAACACCTCTGAGTGTTGGGCATTGAAGGATGCAATCGAAGAACTGATCAGGAAAGGTCAGTTGCGTGATTATGTGGTGCGGCCAAGGGATCAACTGCCCCAGCATTCAGCCCAACCAGAACCTCGCCAAGCTCTCGAGCAGGATCGGACACCTGCGGTAAGAACTATCTTCACTATTCATGGTGGGCCTCATATTGCAAGGACCTCAAATAGGTCGCACGAACGTTATGTAAGGGAAGCCGGTCACCTCTTACTAGCTGAGTATGGCGAACAGGGAATTCTGTCGAAGAAAGTCAGAACAACCCCCAGTGACATCATTTTTTCAGAAGAGGATACGAGAGAGGTGCATTGGCCCCACAACGACGCTCTTGTGGTCCGAGCTCAAATTGGACATGTTGAAGTGCGAAGGATTATGGTTGACACAGGTAACTCGGTAAATGTGATGTATAGAGGATGCTTCGACCAAATGGGCTTGGGGCCGGACCAGCTAAAGGCGTCCCCAGAGCCACTTTATGGATTTACTGGAGATGCAGTGATCCCCACAGGACGCATCAGCCTCCCACTAACAATTGGGGACTTGGACCGCCAAGCTACTATGATGACGGACTTCTTGATCATTGGCTCCCCTTCAGCGTATAATGTTGTCATGGGGAGACCCGCAATGAACGACTTGAATTTGGTCATCTTGACAAAAGCATTGACCGCCAAATTCCCAACTCCAGACGAGACTGGATGCATCAAAGGCGAACAATATTCAGCGAGATGTTGTTACAAGGAGGCTTTGAAAATGGGATTCAAATGAAAGAAAGTCAACATTGTCTCACGAGGAAGATCGCAAGGTGTAAGCGAGAAAGGAGTCAGTCACGACCTGAATCCATGCGAGGTGGATTGTGACCGAGCTGTAGGCCCTGTAGGCGAGCAGGAAGATGTTGTGGTTAGTAGCATTGATGCCGGAAGATGTTTCAAGCTGGGTAAGGACCTTATTCCTGAAGTAAAGACTCAACTGACCGACGTTCTAAAAGCAAACCTTGATATGTTCGCCTGGAACCACGAAGATATGATGGGGATAGATCCAGATGTGATGATGCACCGACTCAACATAGATTCCGACCACAAGCCGATTCGTCAGAAGAGAAGGCCTATGACTGCAGAGCGTTATGCGGCCTTGAAAGAAGAAGTGAGCAAACTGTTGGCGAACAAATTCATCAGAGAAGCCCATTACCCGGTCTGGGTAGCTAACCTGGTTCTGGTGAAAAAGAAGAACGAGAAGTGGAGGACCTGCATGGACTTCACCGACCTAAATAAAGCCTACCCAAAAGACAGTTTTCCTCTGCCCAGAATAGACCAGCTCGTGGATGCAACGGTCGGTCACCAGCTCCTCAGTTTCATGGATGCTTATTTGGGGTATAACCAGATTCCAATGAAACCCGAAGATGAGGAGCACACCTCGTTTATTACAGATCGAGGGTTATACTGCTACAAGGTAATGCCTTTTGGATTAAAGAATGCTGGAGCGACCTACCAGCGTCTGGTTAACATGATGTTTAAGGATCTGATTGGAGGAACCATAGAAGTCTATGTGGATGATATGCTAGTAAAGTCCCAACAAGTGGACGACCATGTTCGCGACCTGGAAGAAATGTTCCAAATCTTGAGGAAATATCAGATGAAAGCTAAATCTGCTTAAATGCACATTCGGTGTAGCCTCTAGAAAGTTCTTGGGCTTCATGGTGAATGAGAAAGGGATCGACGCAAACCCAAAAAAGATTCGAGTTCTGCTTGACATGAGGTTGCCGACCAAAATAAAAGAGGTGCAAAGCCTTAACGGTCAGATTGTCGCCCTTAGCAGGTTTATCTCCAAGGCCTCCGATAAATGTATTCCATTCTTTAATATGTTGAAGCATGCCAAAAATTTCCAGTGGACGGAAGAATGCGAAGTCGACTTTCAGCAGCTGAAAGAATATATGGGGCAGGCCCCACTTATGTCCAAGCCAAAAGAATGAGAGAAGCTAATCACCTACTTGGGAGTTTCTCAAAACACTATCAGTGTCGCGCTGGTCCGAGAAGAAGACAGGGTGCAGTACCCGGTATATTATGTAAGCCACAGACTGTTAGATGCAGAAACCAGATATACCCCAATGGAGAAGCTCGCCTACTGCTTAGTGGTGGCATCGAGAAAGCTACGCCCTTACTTCCAAGCCCATCGAATTGATGTGTTGACAAAATATCCGCTAAAACAAGTCTTGCAAAAGCCCGACTCATTAGGCTGGTTACTCAAATGGGCCATTGAGCTCGCTTAATTCGACATAGAGTATAAACCGAGGTCGGCTATAAAAGGACAGGTGCTAACGGACTTCATTGTTGAATTCACAAGGCCAGCAGAAGAGAAGCCCAAGTCTCCAAAGAGCCCAATTTGGGAGTTATATGTGGACGGATCTTCCAGCGAGCATGGAGCTAGAGCAGGGGTGCTCCTTATTAGTCCGGAGGGGCACAAGATTCCGTACGCACTGAGGTTCAGATTCAAAGCGACCAACAATGAAGTAGAATATGAAGCACTGTTGGCAAGACTACGACTAGTAAAGGAAGTAAAGGCAAAACGATTAACAGTCTTCAGTGATTCTCAACTCGTGATATGTTAAATACGAGGTGCATATCAGGCAAAAGATTTGAAGATGGTGGCTTATCTCCAGAAAGTTTGGGACTTAATTTGCACCTTTGAGGGGTGCGAGGTGAGCCAGGTACCAAGGAACCAAAATTCACACGCCGACGCTCTAGCTCGCCTGGCATCAGTTCATGATGCAGATTCCTTGAAAACCATTCAGGTAGAGTTCCTAGCAACACCGAGCACAGAGAATCATGGCGAGATTCTAGCAATAACGGTGGCCCCAGATTCGTGGATGAAACCCATTATTGACTACCTACAAGAGGGAAGGGTACCAAATGACATAATAGAGGCGCGTCGTGTGTGAGCTCGGGCGGCCAGATACTGTATTCATGACAATATGCTCTACAAAAGGGGGTTCACTACCCCATTGCTAAGATGCCTCGATGATCCTGACTGCCAGACGGTACTCAAGAAAATTCATGCAGGTCACTGTGGAAACCACGCTGGAGGGCTATCCTTAGCGCAAAAGGCACTTCACCAGGGCTTCTATTGGCCCCACGATGAAGCAGGATGCCATGAACTTAGTGAAGAGATGTGACACATGCCAAAGGTTTGCAAAGATCCCAAGAGCTCCACCAGCTTATCTACAGCAGATGAGCAGCCTGTGGCCCTTCGCTATTTAGGGCATGGATCTAATTGGCCCACTCCCAACAGGGAAGATGTAAGCACGCTATAGTAGCGGTTGATTACTTCACCAAATGGGCGGAAGCGAAGGAGCTCGCACTAATATCCATGACGAAAGTGGAGAATTTCGTTTGGAGTAACATAATTTGCAGATTCGGAGTTCCCCAACAGATAGTCACAGACAACGGAACCCAATTCACCAGCGAGTAGTTTGTCCAATTCTGCGAATCCTTGGGGATCCAGAAGAGTTTCTCGGTCGTGGATCATCCTCAGGCTAATGGTCAAGTCGAGACTGTTAACAAGATAATCAAGCAGATTTTGAAGACAAAGTCGGAAGACAAAAAGGGGGCTTGGGCGGATGAGTTGCAAACGGTACTTTAGGCCTATCGAACAACAGCCCGAACCACCATAGGAGAGACTCCTTTCTCTATGGTCTATGGATCTAAAGCGATGATCCCTGCGAAAAACGAGGTGATCAGTCAACGAAGAGCCACCTTCAACCTCAAGGACAACAACTAGTTATTGGCCGCAAATCTTGATTTACTCAACAAAACAAGGGAGTCAGCTCGCATAAAAGAGGTTGTCTATCAACAGCAGATTGCGAGATATTATAATCGGAGAGTGCGAGTTCGGTGCTATAACGTCGGTGACCTCGTACTGCGCCTTATTCTTCTAGGAGCTCGGAAAGCCAACGACGGGGCACTAGGCTCGAAATGGGAAGGCCCTTACATTATCAAAGAAAACCTTGGCAACGGAGCGTATCATCTGGCAGATATGAACAAAGTTATTCTTCCACGAGCTTGGAACGCGAAGCATCTCAAACCATATTTTCGATAAGCTACATCTTTCACTTGCATGACATTTGATTAATGTTCTGTATGTGCTATCAAATTGAACTTATGATTATTGCTGTCAAATCTTATTATTTTCGCTTTTCATTAAATTTAAGAGGCAGGAAATAATCCTAATTCGGGTTAAAAGGCTATGGTTTGCGAGTTGGGGCCCATTCAACTTGGCCAATGTGCCATGGTTTGCGGCTTATCTGAGCATTCATCTTAGTCTTTGCCCTAGGTCATGGTCGACGAATTAGAGCCCATTCATCTTGACCACGGTGTCATGGTTTGGCACCTATTAAGCCATCACCTCGACTAAAAACCTATTGAGTCATGGTTCACTAGCCGGGATCCTCTCATCTTGTGACAAAAGTCATGGACTACGACCTACCTGTGTGTTTATCTTGACCTTGCTAAGCCCATAAAAGTCACGATACGTTAACTGGGATCTGATCATGATCTACCTGGGCATATAACTTGACGGCGAAATGCAATTTAATTTAACGTTCATCGAGTTATCGTATGTTAGCTTAGATTTGATCCCGTGATCATGAACTACTAGGCATACAGATCGAACTAACGACATCTTACTTAATATGTTATCCAAAAGTTGCTTAAGTTTTGGGACTTAGTAGCTGCGAGCTAAAGAATGTTCTTGAATTAACTAAAGTTAAGCTTATGCGCAATCTTTGTGTTTGCAGCAAATGACAAAGAAACTGAAAATTCGATTGAATAAGAGAAGGGTATTGCTTCCAAAGATCCAAGTATAAGAATAGAGCAAGAAAAAGAAGAAAGTCTAATGGCCTAAAGGAGTTGAACTTGGAGCTGCTGCATCTTGGGGAACAGGATTGCCGGCATCCTCAGCAGAGAGGTTAACCACGGTCTGATCGGACTTGGACGAGGCAATGACAACCCGGGAGCTCGCGGCATTAGTGGCATATTTCTTCACCGCTTCCTCACCGAAGCAAGAAAAATCGAGGTCTGGGTGCGCTTTCCATAAAGTGAAGACAAATGCACTGCAGATGTCCGACTCAACCTCCTCGCGTTCCTTCGCAACTCGAACCTCAACGTCAACTTTTAGTTATTCGACCTCTTTCTCTGCGGCTTCAGCTCGCTGCATGGCCTGCTCCAAATCACCTCGCGTTGCGGCTAGCTCTACCTCAGCCTTATTCAGCTTTGAAGTTGCCTGAGAGAAGGTCGACTCATACATCCTCTTCTCACGATCCAACTCGTCTTCAACCTCCTTCTTGGCTCTCTTGGCTCCTCGTACTCGGTCTTCCAGGCCTTCGGCCATATTTCGGTACTTCTTGGATTCGTTGGTCACAAAGGCTAAACTCTCCTCAAGTTTCTTCTTATCCTTCCTCAACACCTCGACAGCGGCCTCGAGCTTTTCTTTTTCCTTGATGGCTCAAGCTCTCTCTTCCAGTTGCTTGAAGACTCCAAGGGAAGCCTATGAGGCTTGAGAGATCAGTACATTTGAAAGAGATAAAACAGGAAGTACAAGAGTGGATAAAGAACCTTACCAAAAGATTGTAGCGAGCAACGCAGTCGTAAAGCGCGTCGCCCGACACTTCCTTCCTATCCAGACCCTTGGTATAGTTACCAAGGACCCTATCCAAGCTATCAAGAAGGGGGGCGAAGTACGTCCCTCCGGCCGCGACCTTAGATTCGCTCAACTCGTTAGTCGTCTTCTTCCTCTTATCTACCTAGGCTTGTTAAACGATCTGCGAGGTAGAAGGAACTTTTCTTTTACTCCCGGCAGCAGGGGCTTTCTCACGAACCACGAACTTACCGCGATTCGCTGCACTCGTCTTCGCCGCACGCTGCAAGGAGGTGCCTGCCGGAACAAGATTTGAAGAAGCAGTGGCAGTTGGTGCGGGGTCAGGACCAGGCAGAGTGAAGAGGCTGTGACCCTCGCTAGCCACCCCGGCCCGAGGCTCCACCCTTTGGATTTTGGCCGAAGAGGATGACGCACAGACGACCTCGGGTAAGCTCGAGATCGCGAAAGTGTCAGGCCTTTCGAGTTGAAGCTTCATTGCCTCTGACGATGCTGGTAAGGCCGTAACCGTAACTCTTCCACGAGCACTGCTCTCCCTGACTGGGCCCCCGCTAAAGTCAACCTTGTCAAAGACCAACATTATCTCCCTTTGGCCACGAACTCCAATGTTGTCCTTGATTTCCTCGATGCCGAAAGGAGGGGCGAGCTGATAGTCACAAAATAGAGATTCATAGAACTCGCAGTTGTCTTCATCGGTCTTCACTTCGGAAGCTTGTTGAAGTTCTTGCACCTCGGAGATGGTCAGCTCGGGCTGCCCAGCAACGACATTTGCGAAATTGAAAAGACTCATAAATAAGAAATGACAACAAGTAAATTGTTACTACAAGTGCGAGCTGGAAACTACTTACGCGGTACAAGGAAGAAGCTAAAATTATTGAGGACTTTGAGGGAAGAGTGGGAAATGTAGAACCACTGGGACTTGTAGTCCCCTACATTGGACTTGCCCTTTGCCTTCCCTTGAGGCAAGAGCTTCTTGCAGTTTGAAGAACAAGCTGCCATATAATACAGCCCGTCCTTGGTACCTTTGAAAGAATAAAGATACCTAAAGATCTTAGGGGTTGAAAGGGGAAGTTCATTCTTTTTGAAGAGTAAGGCTAAGGACGTTATTTGGGCATAAGAATTGGGAGTCAGTTGGAAAGGGGTGAGCTTCATGTCATTTAAAATGTCTATGAGGTAGGGCTAGATTGAAAACCTAAAACCAAACTCTTAAGTGTTAGGGGCTGACGGACATGAATCCCGTATGAGGAAAAGCTGCATAGTCACCAAGAGAAGGCACCATCAGACATGTGTTGCAGGGAAGGCAGTATGTGGAGGCGCACGACTTTAGATCGTTGATTGTCAGCTTCGAGGGATAGCGCTTGAAGACCTCGCGAGTTACGCGCTCTTCGGAAGCTCGCAGGGCGACTGCAAGGGCAGTGCATCGAGGAACTCTCTCAACGACCTCAAAGTAGACGAAACCACGTCCTAAGCAGCGGTTGCATCCCTCTGCTGTCCCCCGAAGAGCTAGAGGTATCATCATCCTCTACCTTATGGTTGCGGCACTTTCTAACTTGATGTAAACATCTACGATGAAAAGACAAAAAAAAAAGTATCAGGTCGTTGAGAACGAATCGGCCCTCGCAAACCAAAGTTCCTAGGGACACTTCCTACCTATCAAGTCGTGCGCATCGCAACAGGGTATGACTCAAAAGAAAGGGGATTGAGTTTCTAAGCCTGTTAAGCCTCCTAAAAAGCTAGCCCTAAGAGACACACCACCATCGCCAAGAGGCGAGGCATGAAGACAGAATCGACAGAAAGAATGGGAACAGGGACAAAATAAACCAAAAGACTACAAGATACTTATTGTTCTTGATCGATTACTGCAAAAGTCAGCGGGAGAAACCAGCAAGAAAGCGATGGTGAAGGGCGCAGAATCTTCGGAACTGTCGGCAATGGAGTCTTGAAGTCGGGAGGAAGAAGAAGGTTGCAGAAGTAAGGAGTATTTTTAAATGACACGTTAAAGGGGGGAAAGGAATTTCCCCTCGCTTTTATAGTTTAAAGTACTCCACCATCGGATCAAGAGACCGACGAGCTGCCCTAGATCCAATGGTGGTACGTAGGAGTCTAGGGCCCACAGACATAATGATTAAGCGGTTATGGGGAACGTGCGCATTAAAGGCGTCACAGACATGACGTGCAGCGTGAAACGGCGCAATTTGAAACGATTGGGCAAAAGTCCAGAAGGTGGATTGACAACTTGCATAGTCCAATCCGATCAATACACATTAGCTCGCACTCTTAAGATCGCACCGCGAGCTAAGGGGCTAGTGTTACGGGTATTTTCCGAACCGCCTTAGGCTATTGTGTGGACTATTTTGGACTAGGAATAGTCCAATGATAAGGCCTAAACCTCTCAAGGCTCAATGGGCCCAAGGCTGAAGCCACCTCCTCGAGGTCGCATAGTTGCTAAAGTGCAAGCTCTGATCGCGATAGTAAGCGAGCTCCTTGCGACGACTCTAGCTCGCTGGCTAACCCGATCAGCTCGCAAAGAAGACCACGAAGCAGGATAACCGGATCTGATGTCTGCCTGTCCTCATCAGTGAAAAGCAAGCCCCACATAGTACAGAACTTTTACTCCCTATTTTATGGAAAATATAAGGGCACATTATCCCCCACGATGTGGTCCCACCACCTTGAACCTTGTAAAAGCTGTTGATATCCCACACTATAGATAGGGGATCAAAGGCTATTGTACAGGGGGAAAAAAGAAAATACATACTGTCACTCTGCAAAGAAGGATCGGAGAACAGTCGTGGACTAGGCATCATTGTGGTCGAACCACGAAAAAAACTCTTGTGCATTGTTTATTGATGGTGTTATCGTTCTCTCCCCCTTGTATTCGTGATTATTGGATCAGTACGGGCCAACGAATCTCGGTCGACCATTTCTAAACGTCGACAAAGATTGACAACCAGTGAAAGTAAAACTCGTATAGAGTTTAGCTTAGCAACCGAAGCAAAAGTCTTCTTGTAGTCAAGTCGTTGAGTTTGTGTGAAACCTTAGGCTACTAATCTAGCCTTGTACCTGTCAATGTTGCCATCTGATTTATACTTAACCGTGAACACCCACTCACTGCCAACAATCTATTTGCCATCAGATAGCCTCACAATATCTTGAGTATCATTTGTTTCTAAGGCTTGCATCTCATCCATAATTGTTGTCTTCCATCTTGAATCTTGTAGTGCATGATATATATCTCTAGGGATCTCAATTTTATCAATACTAGCAGTGAAGGCCCTGAACTGAGATAAGTTTGAATACATCAAATGATTAGAAATAGGATGTTTAGTACATGATCTCACCCCTTCCGTAGTGTTGTTGGGATGTCTAAATCATCAAATCCTGTAGATTCTGCCCTTTCCATAACATCAGTATCTGGACTTATCTCCAGATTGGACAATAGGCCTTGTTAAGGATCACGAGGACTTCTAGAATAAACCAATGGTGGTTTTTCAGGAGCCTAAACTTCCTGGATCTGGTTGTTCATATCTCCCCCTTGATTAGGCACCAGGCTTTGGGTAGAAATAGGGATTATTTCTATGAGTTTTTCAGTGGGTAATGGAGGAATAATTGGAGAAGAAACATAAACAATAGGAGGAAAGGAAGTGAAGGAAGAGAAATAAGTGAAGGAAGAGAAATGGTAGGATCCCAATATTGCTCTATACTAGACTTTCCCCCCTACAGAGGAATATGAGGGTAAAAAGGTTGATGCTTGAGAAAAGAAACATCACAAGACATAATGAATCGTCGAGTAGAAGGACAATAGCACTTGTATCCTTAATGGGTAAGAGATTAGCCAACAAACACACATTTAAGAGCTTTAGGTACAAGTTTGGATTGAGAAGTTTGATGATTATGCACAAAAACAATGCATCCAAACACCTTTGGGGAAAGGGAATTAAGGATTATAGTATGATGAGGGTAGAATTCAAGGAAGACACTTAGGGGAGTTCTGAAACCAAGAACCTTAAATGGAAGTCGATTAATGAGATATGAAGCCGTGAGGATGGCTTCCCCCAGTAGGAATTAGGCATTGAACCAGTAAACATGATAGCTTTAGAAGTCTCAAGAAGGTGAAGATTTTTCCTTTTTGCCACCCCATTTTGTTGAGGATTGTAAGGACATGAATTTTGGTGAATGATGTTATGTTCAACTAGATAATGGTTGAATTCATTTGAGAAATATTCCCGGTCATTATCTGAACGCAAAACATGGATGGAGGATTGAAACACATTTCTTACCATTTGATGAAACCTTTTGAAGACATTATAGGCTTCAGATTTGTTTTTCATTAAGAAAACCCAACAAACTCTTGTATGGTCATCTATGAAGGTGATAAACCAACAGGTATTAGTTAGATTAGGAGTTCTTGCTGGTCTCCAAATGTCACTATGGACCAAGTAAAATGGTTTAGAAGGTTTATAGATATGAATTAGATGTGGAATTCCAATCTGTTTGGCAAGAATACATTGCTCCCAATGAAAAGAAGGACTCTTTTTATTAATGAAAAGAGAAGGATGCAAAACTTTAAGATACTTAAAGCTAGGATGCCCTAAACGTTTGTGCCATAGCATGACTTTAGAATTTGAAATAGCAGATAAGAAGGATTAGATATGTGACCTAGATCCAAGGAAATGATAGGGCCCTAAGATATAATAAAGACCATCTTTCTCCTTAACACTGCCAATCGTTTTTCCCAAAGATAGGTCCTGAAATTCATACTGAGATGGGAAGAAAGTTACCAAACAACTCATGTCTCTTGTTAGTTTGCTTACTAATAACAAATTACATTTCAAATCAGGCACATATAACATAGATTTTAGGGTTAAGCCTACCAAACATATTGTCCCTTTTCCATGAGTTAAAGATGTTGTACAACAGCCATGGAGATGGTCATACCCTGCTCACATGGTTCATAAGCTGGCAAGACCTTGAGTAAACCTGTCATGTGGTCTGAAGCACCTGTATCTATAATCCAAGAATCCACAGTGAGTCTACGAGAAAGTAAGGATTGTCTAGGTATACCTTGTTTGGCCAGAGATGCTATTGGTTTCGGATTTTCTGTAGCATCAAATTTTATTTTTGTCTGGCTTAGTAGCTACTGTAATAATTCCAACTGATATGTTGATAAAGTCAGATTAGTTGGTTTTTCAGCTTCAGATTCTGCCACATAGGTAGATTAGGTTACCTTCCTCTGATTCTTTGGCCTCCAATTTGTTGGTTTGCCATGGATCTCCCAGCAAGTCTCCCTTGTGTGGTATGGCTTATTACAGTGGTTACACCATCATTTGTCTCTTTGGGATTCTCCTCGAGATGTGTTAGTAATTTTCATCTTTTAGGTAGTAAGGGCTGATGTTTGTGGGATGGCATCATTAGAAGACCACCCTGATGGATTTAGCAGCACTCTCCTCCTACTCTCTTCTCGTCTTACTTCTGCAAATGCTTCTTTTATAGATGGGAAAGGCTTAGTTCCAAACAATTTGCCTCTAACTTCATCTAACTCAGAATTAAGACCATGAAGAAAGTAAAACACTCACTCTTTCTCCAATATCTTGTTATACCTTGCCTTGTTATCCGAATGGCAGATCTAATCTCAAAACACTAAGCAGTGTTTTCCGTGTCAGAGTATATTTCTTGCACCGCTTCCCAAATCTCCTTGGTTGTCTTGTAGAATAGGTATGTCCTTCCAATCCTCAACTCCATAGAATTGATCAACCAAGCTATGATAATAGAATTTTCAGCTTCCCAAATGTCATAGGTTGTTGATTCCGCATCTGGCTTGGGGACTACTCCTATAAGGTAACCAACCTTCCCTTTACCCTTAATTACCAGCAAAACTGATTGGGATCATTCTCTAAAGTTAGTTCCATTTAGTTTATGTTGAGTAATTTGGAGGGAATGATTGTCGAGGGCCATTGGAACTTGTGTAGTTCTAATTAGATGAGGGAAAGTGGTGGACATCTCACTGGCTGCTTGGGTTTCAACCATTACGTCCACCAAAAGAACTTTACAATTCGTAGATAAAGAAGAAACGTCTGCCACAAGAACTAGTGGCTCTGATATCATGAATAGAAAAATAATTCAGATGAGTAGGAGGATTATCTTGAGTGTTTTGGAGGCTGAATAAAAAATTAATGTTTTCCTCACTTTGCATTGAACCGTAGGTTGGAAATATATACACAAGATATTGATGAGATTCAACACAATAGGTAGGATTTCCAGTGAATTAGGTGAGTTTCGACTGTATTGCAACTCTCAATTACAAGGAAAACAATGTAAACAAGCAACAAAACTGGGCATTCGAGAGGCCCAGGACTCTCCTGCAAGAAAACTCTAAATTCTTCACCCCCTTCTCTCTCTTCTAACCTTCTTTTTATAGGTTGTTATCCCTCCTCCATAACCGTATTTGGTTATGCACATGCACATGCTGGTTTGTTACACAAACCAGCCAAGTGCCTACTCTACCCCTGGCGCACATGCTGACTGTTACGCCTTCTCGCTGTGTCCTGAATATTCCTTTGATTCTTGTTGCGCCTTTGGTATGTCTGCAGTATCGGCAGCCTAACATTACTCCCCTCCCCAACTTTCACCTTGTCCTTAAGGTGAAAACAGGGAAATTGTTGCTGAATTAGGCTATAAGGCTCCCAAGTGGCTTCCAAAGGAGATAACCCCTTCCATTGAAGTAGGACATCCATTCCCCGTAAATTTCTTCCTGTTCCTAGCCTGACCCCCAGCACTACCTCCGGTTCAACCAACATCTCCAAATCTACACTTAACTGATTAGGAATCTCCATAGTGGCTTGCAACGCACCCTTAGCTTCTCGTAGCTGGGACACATGAAAGACTGGGTGAATGCTGTAGTGTGAAGGCAGCTTTAACTTGTAAGCTACAGGCCCGATTTCCCTTTCAACTTCAAATGGACCATAGAATCTAAGAGCCAACTTCTCATTGAAACGACCAACTAACGTCTTTCTACGTTAGGGTCTTAGTTTCAAGTAAACTAAGTCCCCTACCTTAAACTTCACTGCTCTTATTTTCATATCAGCCCCCTTCTTTATTACTACTTGAACTCTTAGTAGCTGTACCTTAAGTTCCTCCAAAATGTGATCTCTTTCAACCAGCTATTGCTCCACTATTGAAACAGGAGTGGATCCCCTTTCAACCCTCAATATTGCTGGCGCTTCTCACCCATAAACTGCCTGGAATGGTGTAATTCTCGAGGCTGTGTGGTATGAAGTGTTGTACCAAAGTTCAGCCCAAGGCAGCCACACAAACCAAGCTTTAGGTTTAAAGGAAGCAAAACAGCGAAGGTATGTCTCCAATGTCCTATTCAGCACCTCCGTTTGACCATCCATTTGTGGATGGTAAGCTGTGCTGCGATGGAGCTTGGTGCCTTGGAGGCGGAACAATTCCTCCCAAAATTTGCTCATGAAGATCTTGTCCCTATCGGATACAATGAACCATGGTAAACCATGAAGTCTCACAACTTCCTTGATGAAAATTCCTGCCACCTCTCCAGCTATAAAAGGGTGTTTAAGCCCAATAAAATGCCCATACTTACCGAGTCTATCCACCACCACCAAAATCAAGTCCATTTTGCCCGACCTTGGTAAGCCTTTGATAAAGTCCATAGCAATGTCATCCCAAATTTGGTTTGGGATAGGAAGGGGCTGCAGGAGCCCTCCCGGCTTCAGGGCTAGCACCTTGTTTTGCTGGCAGACAAAACAATGACTCACATACCTGTGGATGTCCCTCTTCATACCAGCCAATATACATTTGTTGCAATCCTCTTGTAGGTTTTCAAGAATCCCAAGTGTCCTCCCACATTCCCATCATGTCCCTCATGTAAAAGCAATGGAATGAGAGAAGAGCCCTTTGGTAGGTACAACCTACCCTTGTAGAGGAGGTGGCTGCCCACCAACTGGAAATGGGGTTTGAAAGTAGGATCAAGCTGGAGATCCTTGACCACACCTTGCAGCCACTCATTTTCTTCTACTTCCCGAGCCAGCTGATCAAGTTGGAGAACCTGAGGGACGGTTAAGGCTAAGAGGGCAGCAGAGTGGCTGATGCGGGACAATCCATCTGCTGCCTTATTTTCCAGTCCAGGCCTATATTGAATTTCGAACTGAAATCCCATTAACTTGATCATCCACTTCTGATATTCTGGGCTCACCAACCTTTGTTTCATCAGAAATTTGAGGCTCTTTTGGTCGGTCCTGACCACAAACTTTTGTCCCAACAAGTAATGCCGCCACTTTTGCACCGCAAATACAATGGCCATCAATTCTCTCTCATAAGCTGATTTCCTCCTTCCCAACTGATTAAAGGCATGATTGAAATAAGCAATAGGTCTATGATCTTGTATTAAAACTGCCCCCATACCTTGTCCAGACGCATCCATCTCGACCACAAATGGCTTGTCAAAATTCGACAAAGCCAAAACAGGCAGTGACACCATGTCAGCCTTGAGCCGTTGGAAAGCTTGCTCAGCTGCCTCATCCCAAAAAAAATTGTTCTTTCGAAGTCGCTCTGTGAGAGGCCATGCTAACTTGTCATAATCCTTAACAAAGCGCCTACAATATCCCGTGAGACCAAGGAAACCACGCAATTCCTTCAATGTGGTAGGAGTGGGCCAATCTAACATAACTTTTACCTTGCCACAGTTAGCTGAAACCCCTTGTTGTGATATAATGTGGCCTAAGTACTCAATTTCTAGTTGTCCAAACAAACACTTCTTCCTATTCGCAAATAGTTGGTTAGCTGCCAGCACCTCCAGAACACAACATAAGTGTTGTGCATGCTGTTCAAAATCCTTGTTGAAAACCAATATGTCATCAAAAAATACTAGCACAAAACGCCTCATTTGCTCCTTGAAGATGTCATTCATTAGTAACTGAAACGTGGCTGGCACATTAGTCAATCCGAAAGGCATTACGAGGAACTCGTAATGGCCTTCATGCATCCGAAAGGCTGTCTTTGGAATATCCTCAGCCCTAACGCGAATTTAATGATACCCAGATTTAAGGTCGAGTTTGGAAAAGACCTTGGCCCCATGAAGCTCATCCAACAACTCCTCGATCACTAGAATTAGAAACTTGTCGGGCACGGTCACCTTATTCAAAGCCCTATAGTCCACACAAAAACGTCACCCTCCATCCTTCTTCTTGACAAGCAGGACCGGACTAGAAAAAGGGCTGGAACTAGATTGTATAATCCCTGCTGCTAGCATCTCTCCTACCATCTTCTCAATCTCGTTTTTCTGTAGGTAAGGATAACGATAGGGTCGCACACTAACCGGTACCATGCCTGGTAGTAGGTTGATTGCATGATCCCTTTTTCTGGAAAGAGGCAGCCCTTTAGGTGTTGTGAACACCTCTTCAAACTCAGCTAACACCTCTTTTAGGAACGGTGGAACCTCTACCTAACTGTCATTGTATTCAGCTGCCATCGTTCCCAGTTCAAGAAACATTCCTTCTCCATTCTCCTTGAAGGCTTTCATCATAGCCTTCAAGGATACCAAGCTTTTGCTCAAGCTGGGATCTCCTTGCAAGGCCACGGCCAAACCCCCAACCTGAAACTTCATAGTCAAAGCCTTCCAATCCACTCTCATCTTCCCCACTGCTGCCAGCCACTTCATCCTAAGGATTACATCAGAACTACCCAACTCCAAAGGTAGAAAATCCTCCATGATTTGTAAGTTTTGTAGGTGTAACTTCACCCCCTTGCAAATGCCGGCCCCTTGCACCGCCATTCCTGTCCCCATAATCACCCCATATCCGGTAGTTTCTGTTCGTGGCAGCCCCAACCGTTGCACCAATTCTGCCGCTATAAAATTGTGCGTCGCCCCTCCATCAATAAGTACTACCACTGGTTGCCCTTCTATATCCCCTTGCAGCTTCATCGTTTGCGGTGTTGTCAACCCCACCACTGAATTCATGGAGAGTTCAATTACCTCACTGCCTTGCCCCACTTCCTCTTCTTCTTCCCTTCCTTCTCCTGTTTCCACCTCGACTCCTTCCTCTTCCCTTTCTTCATCATAAATCATCATAACGTGCAGCTCCTTGTTCTTGCACCTGTGGCCAACTGAATATTTCTCATCACAACGAAAGCATAATCCCTTCTCCCTTTTGGCTTTCCACTCGGCCTCACTGAGTCGTTTAAAAGGGGCATTGCTGCCACTACCAGCCACTGGCAGCTTGTTGCTCACCTGACCAAAGACTCTCGAATGAGGAGTCGGGCTTCTTGATTGTATGGGAGGGGGTTGAACGACATTGGTTGTAGAGTGGGTAGGGAAATTACTCCTCGCTGGTCCGAACGCCCTACTGCAACTGAGCATGGCTGCATTTTTATCCTCGATACACTGCGCCATCATATGATCTAATCCAACCCCCTAGGTTGCAGTAACCTGATCTCAGCCTTGATTTCTGGCTTAAGGCCGTTGATGAAATGGCCCTCCAAGAACGCCTCAGAGACGTCCGACACTGGCACGGCCAAAGTCTCGAACATCAACCGGTAATCCTTGACAGTATCATCTTGTCGTAGAGCCAGGAACCTCTCCTCTAGCGACCCCTCTTGAGTTGGACGAAATCGGTTGAGAATTCCCTGCTTGAGCCCTTCCCAACTACGGATCCCCCTGCGCCTAAACTCCCACTAGAACCAACCGAGGGCCCCTACCTCGAAGCACAACGCTGTGGACTCAATCTTCTCATCATCGGACAGCTGGTTGATCACGAAGTACCTCTCCGCCCTGAAAATCCAATCGTTCGGGTTATCTCCCGCAAAGGTTCGCATTTCCAGTCGTCGGCCTCTCCCTTCCTGTCGCCATGCCGCACTTATGCCTCCCTCCATTCCTTGGTTCATGCCGCACCCCGGGGTCACTTCGGAATCTGGGGTAAACTCCGTTGGCCATTCGCTCCCATGGGCCTTAGCCTTCCTCTCCCGTTCCTGTTTGTCCCACCTTATTCGCATGATGGCGAACTGTTCGAGCATTTCTGCTACGTTCCAGTTTATGGTTTGAATCTCTCCCCTCATCGTGTCGACCTTCTCCTCCAGGTCCTCCACTCTCTCGGTTAGGTTTACCATGGTGATCGACGAATGCTCTAATACCAAAATTGATGAGATTCAACACAATAGGTAGAATTTCCAGTGAATTAGGTGAGTTTTGGCTGTATTGCAACTCTCAATTACAAGGAAAACAATGTAAACAAGCAACAAAACTAGGCATTCGAGAGGCCCAGGACTCCCCTGCAAGAAAACTCTAAATTCTTCACCCCCTTCTCTCTCTTCTAACCTCCTTTTTATAGGTTGTTATCCCTCCTCCATAACCGTATTTGGTTATGCACTTGCACATGCTGGTTTGTTACACAAACCAGCCAAGTGCCTACTCTACCCCTGGCGCACATGCTCGATGTTACGCCTTCTCGCTGTGTCCCGAATATTCCTTTGATTCTTGTTGCACCTTTGGTATGTCTGCAATATCGGCGGCCTAACAGATATCTTAAAATATCTCCTAAAATACAGGGATAGGATACAAAAAATTTAAACAACACTACATTCAAATATTACAGACAAAAACAGAATTTTGAACTTTAACTTATCTCTTCTCTTCCGTTTTGGAACTGCTTCATCTCTTCTTCCACTTATCCTTTTAGTTTGTAATTCTCCTATCTTTTCCCTCATAACAACCTTATCTCTTTGCCTCTCGTCCATAACTTGAACTCATTCTTTTCCTATCTTCTCCAACACCCGTCAATGCCAACCATCAACCACTAAGTCGCCAAATACCAGCACTGCAAATAAAGAGGCAAAAACAGTTGTATGATGCATCCAGTTTTACCTATTTATGTGTGCATTCTTTATCCTCCTTGTTTGTGGTGTAGGTGGTGTGTGATTTTAGTTGTTTTACACAATCAGTTTGATTTGTTGCTTATTGGGATAACCGGTTCTCTAATGTCAAGATATTCTTTTTTTTTAAATTTTGGAATGTGAAAACGCAGGGTGGGGTCAGGATATGTTTTGCAGAGAGGAACAAGACAAGAGTTCGCTACAGTGGAGTGGACTGACAGTAAAGTCCCACAATCCACATGCAATTACACCTCAAAAGTAATGTAAGTCCTCTCGATTTCAGTCAGTGGTCAATTACCAATGAGTTTACACCATGAAAGCATGATTCTAAACAGTACCTTGAATAAAGGGCCCAGACATAATACAAGAGATATTTAGTTTAGTCCCCCAGATCTAAAAGCTTTATTAGTATTTCAATTGAAAATTATGTCATTATTGTACATTCGGGGTGAAGCACCCAGACTCACAGATTTCACACCTTTTTTAACACTACATAGTCTCTGAACATACACCACATGTCAGCCTCATCAATTGGCTGATTGAAGATTCCACATGTTAGCCTCATGTTAGTCGCATGTGCACCCCTCACAAAATCTTCCAAGAAACTAAGGCTTGAAAGTCAGTAGCCAATGGTCCCATTTGTCACCCCCCCTCCTTCTCACTCCTCTTGATAACCAGATCCTTAGTATTAGGTAATCCTACGTACAACTTCTATCATCAGAACTTGGGAATCCCTTCAATAGCCCCATCTCCATTTCTCTTGGTTGTTCTGGCTGTTTCCCTTTCAACTTCGGTTCTCATGACACCTCAGCGCAAACCATTTTCCTAGAGGGCCAGCTATATGATCATTTATACCCAACAACTAAACATCAAACTCCTTTGGAAAAAGTGTTTTAGTAATCTTATTAGTTATAAAATAGCACTGTGCCATTACAAAACTTCTATCTTAGGATGATCTTTCTCATTTACGCACAACCACTTAACAACCCTATAACATGTACACCAAAATCAATTAAGTACAATCAACTTGAACCCCCTTCAAGCCCCCTCCCCCTTGCATAAAACACACATGCAACAACAACAACAACATACCAAGCCTCAATTTCCCTTTCTAAATTAATTTCCTAGATAAGTCTTTTCTCCATGCTTAACCTTCTCTATATACCCCTTCAGTTTCTCCAATTTTATTCTCTCAACTTTCTCAATCTGTAATACTTTACTAAAATTGGTGAAACCTCCATATTTTTACCAAATTTATGACATCCAAACACTACTTTATTTGTTCAATAGAAATGGCCACAACACCAATTAACACCCAACAGAGAGCACCTCTTTAACAATATCTCCAACAATCGCACAACAACAATCTGCAACAACACCAAACCTCTCAAAGTTAATTATTTTTTGTCTCTACCCAAACAAGTAGAAGTGTTCTTTGGTGATTTTGACCACCATATTGACACCCAAAAACAACTAACATCAAACCACTGCCCCACTTCAAAACTCTCAGCATCCCAACAAGTACTCATACTTTCATTTTGGTATTATTTGCAACAATTTAACTCTAAAATAAATGAATCCTGAAAAAGAATCAAAGTTGTCAATTTAACCCATTGACAACTGTGTTGGCCCAACAAATCCGCGGAAATTGAACTCGTATCTATCCAATAAACCCATTAATCACATATCAATAACAATAACATAAATAAGAAGAGCAAAAGAAAGAGATCCCAGCACCCCAACAAATTCAAATTTCACACAAAGTCAAGAAACATCACTGATTCCAGTAGCCATCGAATGGAACAGGACACCAACCAAATCATAGAACGAGAGCAACCTAAATCTACCGCGACCTCTGAATCCAATGAACAAACTTAAAAAAGCAGCTATCCACGCCAAATCAAATTCAAAAATCCACAGATGTACAGAAATGTTCGCGTAAGTTGGCAGAATTCGAGGAGAGGAAGGAGGAGAAAAGTACAGGAAGAGAATCAAGAGCTAGGACTACACCTTGAGTTATGTGCATAAATAATAAAAATATTCTTCGCGCCTCACCACGAAAGACATTTTAGTCATCCGCCTCTCACTCGCCTCTCTTGCCTTAGATATTTTTATCATTTTACATTGTCTAATCCAAGGTCTAACGTACTAATAGCATTTTCCTTTCGAGTTTGAGAGGTCTACCGTTCGCCGAGAAGTGAAAGTGTACTTTTTCCAAAAAGAAGTTTCTTTGAAAGGGCTGAAGAAGCTGTGCAATTATTACAAGCTGTTCCTCTCTGTCCAGCCATGGCTTCTCTCTCTCTCTCTGGCGGGATGGGACTGGTGGCCGACCCTGGTTGACGAATGGTCAACCATGTAGCTTTTTGAATTACGAAAATGCCATTTCCCAATTACTATTTATTATTTTGTCAGATAGTTTACATCTGCGGCTAAGAGATCTAAATTTAATTTAAATATTTTAATGTGTGAAATGAATTTATGTATTTTATTAAATAATTTTAATTAAATTTAATGTACCACTAAGTAATGATTAAATAAAAATAAATATATTATATTTGTAAATAATGTGAATTTATTATATTTTATTTTTATTATCTAAATAATGTATTAATTAATGATAAATATATTACATTTTGAATCATGTAATTAAATAATAAAATTATTTAAATTAACCCTCGTGTATTTTTCTAGAGATGAAAGAAAAGATAGACAGTTTATCCTTTCAGATCTATTGCCCCAATAAAGAGGCCCTTGTTCATAATAAAAAATATAGTAAAATTATATTTCTTATTATTTTCTCAAATTGATAATTTATTTATTCAATATTACTAACTATTATAGGAGAATGCCGTCCCCTTGGCACTATCGGTAGTTTCGATTGTTGAATTTCGTGCAAGTTAGGTTATGGTTGTATGGGCCACAAGTTATAACCGTAAAAGACTAAATATATCTTCTATATTAATTAGAGATTATATAATTTTAGTTTTAACCATTCTCTATAAAAAATATTATATTTGATTTTTTTATCTATTTTGAAATGTTATTTAATTTATAACTTATATTAAAATGAGATTTGAAGGCAAAAACCTTTTAGGCATGTTTGATTGGCCATCTTTTTTATAAAAAATTGTTATTTTTTACTCAAATTCCAACTTTTTGGGTGTTTGATTGATCAAATTTTTCATAAAAAAGATTTTTCCTACTTATAGTCATGTGACCCCTTTTTTTCACTTTTGTTGTAATTGGTTTTTCCATGGGGGCTAGATTTGATTTTTCATAGAAATGAAAAACTCACCCACCATACAATTGCTTTCTCTTCCACTACTGCCCACCAACGGAGAGCAGTAAAGATTAGTCATCGACGATTGCAGCAGCCACTAAGAATGGTAGCGAAGATGGCAGCACCGACGGATGGCAGCACCGACGATAGCAACGACGATAGGCAGCGGTGATGGGGGGCAAGAAGGAGAAATGGGTTTGGGAGGGAAGGAGAAGGGAAGAGATAGAGAAAGGAGAGAAATGAGGGGAGGCAGGGAGGAGAAGACGGGAATGGGTTTGGAGAGAAAATTCTATAAAAAATAAAATTGTAATTAAACATCAAAAATTAAAAAATATGATGATTTATAGGTTAAAAATTAAATCAATCAAATATTTTCAATTGATAATTTTTATGTAAATAATTTATAAGTAATTGAATTATCTAAAATTTATTTTCTTTTCATGTAAGTTTTATACTTACAATCAAATGAACCCTTAATTAAATTAATTCAATCTAATCCTTTTCTATAATATAGTTTAAAATTATTAAATCCAAACCAAGTACTCAAGCATGGTGACTGCAAGCACGTAGGATGTTGGTTAGGTCCAAATTACTATTCCGAGCAATAGACAATAGCTAGTGGACTCAAAAAGGCTATTATTATTTTATTATTATATATATATATCATGCTGCGGAGGAAAACACTGGCTAAAATAATTATAATTATTAAAAATATTATTATTATATTATTATTTTTATTTTCTTTAATGTCAGAAGCAGAAAAGATCCCTCGTAGACCATTCCATATCTTTAAAACACCATTGTCCACCTTGACTTAGCTTAGGCATATGAACACGTTCCTCGCAAGGCAAAACCCCAGGGGCCCAGTCCCTAGAATAGATACATGCATTTGTACAACACCGAATGGTAAAGGAAAACAAAAGTTTAGTTTACTGAATTTATCAGCTTAATTCGATTTTTTTCTTTACATCAATTTGGGTTTGCTAATTTTTTTTTTCAAAAATTCAGCTTTTGGTTCAATTTTTTGGTTGAAAAAACCAAATTGACCAAACTTAAAAATTATGTTATTTTGATGTTATGATTTTGAGTGTTTTCTATTAGTTACTTTTATTTTTTTGAGTTTCTTTAGTTTAATAGATTCAATTATATTTATAAGATTTCAGTTCAATTTTTTTGATTATTAGTTAGTTAAATTTTTCAAGTTAATCGATTAGTTCGATTCGATTTTCCTCTTCAATTCAATTTAATCTATTAGTGAATTTCAATTAGTTCGAACTGATCGTTTGCACACCTTTACCACACAAAGATAGAATTGAAGTTATAATCTCATTGTATTCTAAGTTCTCAAATATTATTACTTTAAAAATAATTTAAAATAATAATATTATTGTTTTAAATTATCCTTTAAAGAATTGTAAACCTCACGGCAATCTAAAGAGTAAAGACATTAAATTTTGGTTTTGGATGGAGATGAAGTGATTGAATTTACCACATGGGATTGACTTACCACATGATTTACATTAGGGGTCAACATATGATTGGAATTTAATAAATTTTAAATTAAATAAATAAAATAAAATAAATTTAAATAATAAAATACAAAATAGTGTATTTTTTACTTTTCGATCAATTTGATTATTTTAATTTTTTTAATAAGACTAAATTAAACTGAAATAATCGAAATTATCAAATTTAAAAATTGAACCGAATCAACCTATAGTTTGAGTCAAATTGAACCAACAATTTCAAATGATTTTACTTGATTATTTTGGTTTAATTAAAATATTACTCACCCTTATTTGTCATTGAAGATAATAAAATAGATTCGATTAAATAGAAATATTTGATAAATTTATCAGATTAATTAAATTATAATTATAACTATTTGATAAAATATTTGTCCTCACCTAATATATCAAAATATTTAAATTAAGGTTCCACCTTATAATACACCTAAAATAAATTGACATTTAATTTATTTTAATACAAAAAGTTAGGCTACTCTATTGCTAGGCCACGGCATGATTTGTCTTTGCTAAAGTAGCCAAATTGCTAAAGAAGTCAAATTTGATAACTCATTAGTCTCATTTGGCTTGGATTTAGAATATCAAGTTTGGGTGTCTAATTTTTTAAAAATTATTTTAATAATTATTTATCATAAAATTTAAAATTTTAAAATAAATAGTCAATGCCATTGTTTTTAATAATTACACGATATTATTTCAAATAGTTAGTGTGTTAATTTTTAGTTTAAAACTCTCAAATATGAATAATTTGATAAAATTTTAAATTTTTTATTAAATTATATTGGATAAAAATAAAAAATGAATAAGATATAAAATAAAAACGAAAAAATCGATTTTTTCATAAAAATAGGAAACGTGAAAAACAAGTAAATAATAAAAATATAAGGATATTTTATAAATATAATTATAAAAAATAACTATTTAATCGAATATAAATTCTACCATTCATTCAAACCAAAATCAACATAAATTACTTCTCTCTAACATGGTCACCGGAGCAATATTATGAAATAAAAATTTATTTTTGATAACATAAGCGTGGAACAAAAATATATTTTTAATATTATAAAATAATCTTTAAATATTTCTAAAATTACAAAAATAATCAAAATTTATTTTTTTTCATATTTCAAGGTAGAAAAAATTTTAAAAACACCGAAAGAGCACAATGTTGATGTTTTTATGAATCAGAGTTATGAAAGAGAGTGGATATTAACTATTCAATCAAAGAGAGTGGATATTAACTATTCAATCGTATATATTTTTGATGTGGCATCAATCGAAATTACTAGAATATCCCTATGCGCTGATAGTCTCACCTGTTACGTGAATCACCTAAGAGACCGACACGTGACCAGTCAACACTCCAGAATGAAGCCTAAGAAATCCGGTCTGAACCGCAAGACTCGTTCCAACTTGACCGAGATTCTCGAGAGTCGTGCCCACTCATCTCGAGTACCCCAAAATGAGTTTGCTTATAAAAGACAAAAATTCTCGTCAGGTATACTCAAACTCTACAGTTCTCTCATTTACTACTACTTGCATTTACTCTACTGATTTGAGCGTCGAAGTTCACCCGGGGAGATCCAAGCCCCGGCCCTCCATTGTCTTGCAGGTTCTACACCCGAGGTCCAACATCTTTAAGTCCGAGGTTCCATTCCCGAGATCCATTCGCAGAGGTGGCACTGGTCGGTCTCAAAAATCATCATCAATTTCCATATTGAGGACACGATAATTTAAGACAAATACATAACAATTTATTATTTAAGAATAATATTTCACGTAACAACACGGAGTCAAACACATCACTCACATGACCAAAAAGTTACAAATAGAAAAAATAATCTCACATGAAAAAATAATCACATAATTTATGTGATTCAAAAATCAAATACCAGAACAAAACTAGACCATTACTACTACACAATAGATTACATTTTCCCACAAAATGAGGAATCACACGCCAGAAGTTTCTTAGATGAAACAAGAAGTACTCAACACAACACCGGCAGCCCCTTGTAAGCCGCTGCATAAACACTGAGACAGGCTTCACAAAGTGCAAGGGAGATAGCTTCCTCCGACGCCCGAGAACAATAAGGGGTAGTACAAGAATATCCACCTCTTATCTTTCAAGAACATAGTCTATGTCTTTCGGCCTGAGACTATGCCTTCGGTCTGATCCTAGACCCTGATTCACCCTCTGTGGATGAACCTTGCGGAGGAACCTTTAGATTTTTGGGGTTATCTTACATAGATGATGTCCACACAACACAAATGTAGCAAAAAGCGACAAAACTAAAGAGGAAAAGGACTATAAACCACAACATATATAAGAACAGGAGGAATGCCAGTTATGTGAAGGAAGAAGGGCGATTGAGAGATTGTACACCTTGGTGGTATAGATTTTTCTGTGTTATCATCTTCCTCCAGACAACTCAATGGCATCCTGATTATAAATCGAATCCTCTCCCCAGTCAAATCGTCTTTGTAGTCTCTCGTACTCTTCCCTGCGGCTAACTTCTATATGCTCCCACTCTCTCCACCTCTCAGCAAGCCCCTCTCCTTCTAGCATCCGAACCACCACCGACATGGGAGGACGATCCTCTGGTGATGCTTGGGTGCAAAGTAACGCAACCTGAATCATCATCTCTATTTCCCGGATGTTGTAGTTATTATTTAAGTTGCAATCTACGATAGCATCCAGTCTTTTCTCCCTTTGAAGTTTCTTGACCTACAAGCAAACATAAGCTGATTAACAAGTAGATTAACAATTAGACAACGAAGAGGAGAGGTAACCAAAAAGGAAAGATAGGGCTGGCAACAAGGAATTATGGTATCCAAAACCCCCATGGAAATTCAATATTTCATGAGTTCAGCTCCCCTGGTACCGGAAACAAAATTCTATCTTCTTAACTGAAATGACCGCAAAAAGAATTATAGAAACAGTTCTGTATTTTTAGGGATCAGCAAGTTTAAACTTCTTAACAGTATCCAACTCTTAAGAGAAAATACATAAAGATAGTGAACAACAGGAAAGGTAAAATCAAAATAGATCACCTTTTTTAAGTGATAATGAATTAAACACGTGTATATTTTTCTCAGAAAGCAATATCAAGATGTCTGTTCAAGAAATAACATCAACACACACCCATAGACGTAACATATATTTACTATAACCTGCCTAATTGAGCAAGATAAAGTAAAAACTGGAATGAGAGGGCCAAAGCAGACACATATAATTGGCACACATGTACATAGAAAGTAACACATGATGATTATCTTACATGGTCAAGCAATAAAACATCATCTTCTTCTTCCAGTCGTGAGAAGTCAATCGCCCTCTGACCTGTCACAAGCTCTAGCAGCATTATCCCATAACCAAAAACATCAGTCCGCTCGGATGACTTTCCAGTCGACAAGTATTCAGGAGCTATGTGACCCATCGTCCCACGAACTTGAGTTGTCACATTTGTCTTTCTCACATCCACCAACTTTGCCAGGCCAAAGTCACCAACAACTGCTTCAAAATCTTCATCCAGTAAAACATTAGCAGCCTTAACATCCCGATGAATAATTTTAGGATTACAGTGTTCATGAAGGTACTCCAGCCCACGCGCTGTGCCTAAAGCCACTCGTTTTCTTGTAGGCCAATCTAAAACAGGATCCCCAGGTTTAAGCTCTGCATTCAGTGTTTTGAATCGATCAAATGACATGAGAAATTCCACTAGAAGTTAAATGATTAAATATATCATCAAACCCATAAAAGATAGTGTCCATTGAAGAAGCATGTACTTTTTTCCAGTATGTACAAGATTGATTCGGTCAACCGTACAAATTTTACAACTATACAGAATAGACACTAGGGCAGTTCTAGAATTTACTTTGATATTCGTGTAGTTTATTAGTTTGTTGCTCCATAACTTTTGAGGTTGTAGAAGAAGCATGTAAATATTCCAATTTCAGCCGGTTGCATCTGAGGGGCAGTACAGCCCATGATCCCTAAAAACCATTAGCAACATTGTGGAAGGGGCAACCATTGATGAACTAAAAATCATTAGTTAATAAAAAGCATGAATAGGTATTCCCAGCTTTCAAAACCTGCATTCCATGCAAATTTAGCTATAATACTGTGATAGATGTCCTAAACTAGCAATGGCATAAGCACAAAATAGTGCAGGAAGAGCCCCTATCCTAACGATTGAAGTATCTCTGAACTGAAGAAGCTATCATACCATAGCATGGTCATAACAAAGTAGAGACGCTTTATGCGTTATATGATGTAAGCAGCAACATCAGTTAAAAAATACTCTCAGCTTGCACAATAAAGATGGTGACAACAATTCGGAAACATCCACGTATACTCCAATTCTACAGTGTTAGAAACTTCTCTGTAGTCCAAACATATATGAAGTCCCCAACAATTCCTCATTCACACTGCGTGGGCACAATCAAGGTTTCAGTAAGCCATCTGTGTAATTATGATTCCCAGCATAAGGCAATACCTTTTTGAATTTCTAGAATAGCAACTCCAACTAGAAGTAATCCGTAGAAAACAATTGCACACAAACTTTTCATCAATCATAATCTCAAAGAAAACCTTCTTACAGAAACTGTTAGATTGCCAAGTACCACAAAAGGCTAAGGCTGAAACGAGTGGGCACAATAATGTGTATTTTACATGTGAAGGGGCAATTAGAAAGAAACTGTTATACAGTAACACAAAAATATTAGGCACACAATGATAAACATAACCAGGAAATAGACAATGATTGAGACAAAAATCAAGACCACCAGGAAGTTGGAACTAGAGTTCTAATACCATTCCAAATCACATCTTGCAGAAAGATTAAGGTAATATTTGGGGATCACTTCACTTGAAGTCAACTCTAACCAAAATATGTCCATGGAAAAAAAAATTGGAAACTCATAAATATAGGAAATAAGCAATTGAATTTATGGCTATGGTAAATAATATGTTTATAAAGAAAAATAAAAATAAAATAACTTGTAAAAGTACAGGCACTTGTTGGAGACTTCCTGTGTGTATAATTGAATTTTTACAAAAACCAGATAGGTGACAGGGAAAACGTATACAAGCATGGAACATGAATACAACATAACAAGGACATGCAAAAACAGAAGTTCTCACTTACCAGGATAAAGAAAAAAGAAAAGAAACTCTCAAAACTGAATCCAGTAAGGTTGCCATAACATATGATACGTTTCAACAGATATATAATATATCAATGTAATAACCCAGTATCTAATTTGCGAAGCACAAATCCACTATATTTTTTATTATACAAAAATAGTGGGAAATCATCTTCAATATTCTACTACTAGAAAATAAGTATGAATGGAAAGGCTTAATAGAATAAAACACAATACACCACCCCGCCACCAAGCCTTAAACGGTCACTAGGTCAAGTCATCTATGCGATTTCTAACTCGCCAATCATCTCTATCTATAACCATATCTTTTGCAAGACCATTATATCACATATTATGCCTAAGGGTTTCCCACAAAGTCCTTTTGGTCTTTCTCTGCCTCTTTATTCCCATTCCATCCACTCTTACCACAGGTGCATCTATTGGTCTTCTTTCTCACATGTCTAAATCATCTTAACATCTACATCAGAAAATTAATTTTATAGAACAAAATTGGAATAGGGACTCACAAAGAAACATATATTTCTTTTTGTTGGCGATAGCAGATTCCTGAGAGTCTTATCAAAGGAAGACTTTTATCTCTATCTTCTCTTAGTATTTATCCATGTGTATTATCAATTTCTAATTTTCTATTTTATTATATCTTGTAATCTGATCTCTTCTTACAAATTAGGAGAGATATTAGGGAGTAGTATTGAAGTAGGAGTCTTTATGGTCCAAGAGTGTATGTCTATAAGAAAGCCCTTGTATCAGTTTTTCTATACATGAAGAATTAGATTGATTTCTTCTACATGGTATTAGAGCCAGGTTATTTAGGGTTTTAATTTTACCCAGTTTTTTCATTACCTGGTATTGTTTGGTACTGTTTTTACGTGGCCTTCATTACTGCGCCTTACTTGGTTCAGTACTGGTTTTACGTGGCCTTCATTGCCGCGCCTCTTGGTTCGTGACCGACCGTCGCCTTCATGGTCTTCTTCTTCTTCATCGACCGCCTGCCTTCATTGCAGATTTTTTTCTTCTTCCATCAATGAGTGATCTCAGAAGCCTTTGACAGTATGACAAAGACATCCGAGGTAAACACTACATCTTCCATTCCTTCTCCTAGCATTATCTGAGATCTAAATCAGATAGACTCTACTCCTATGGCTGTCGAATTGCCAACTCTTCATCAATCCTACCGATTAGATGGTAGGAATATCTTCAATGGGCTCAACAGGTCAGAACTCTCCTCAAGGGCCAAAACAAAGGAAGTCACTTGACAATAGATCCACCGAAAGAAGAACACCCATCCTTCATAGCATGGGATGTGGAAGACTCAAGAATTATGTCATGGTTGTGGAGTACAATGCAGCCAGACATAAGTAGGAACTATATGTTCCTAAACACAGCCAAGGAAGTGTGGGAAACCGTCCAGCAAACCTTCTCCAAGGTTAGAGATGCATCAGTGATCTTTGAGGTAAAAACAAAGATCAACTCCATTAAACAAGGGCCGCTAACAGTGACCAAATACTACAACCAAATGAGGGGCTTATGGCTGGAACTCGATCAGTATCAAGCAATTAAAATGGTGTGCAAAACAGATGTTGCTGCCCTTCATCAGATTGTGGAGAGAGATCGAATTGTAGAATTCCTAGCCGGCTTGAATCAAGTGTTTGATCAAGTTTGGGTACAAGTCCTAGGTAAGGACAAACTTCCTAACCTAAATGAGGGTTTTTCCATCATTTGAAGTGAGGAGAATAGAAGAAGTGCGATGTTTACTGATTATAATCCTAAAGGATCATCCTTCTTTATCAAAAACAAAGAGGGAGATGGGATGAGGTTTGGGAGATCAGTCACCTAAACAAGGAATACAAGTCAAGAAGGACAATGGTGTACTCATTGCAAGAAGCCCCAGCATACCAGGGAAACTTGTTTTAAATTACATGGAAAGAAGGTTGTGTTGAAGAAGATTGGAGGATTCAAGAATATGAGATCTCAAACTTATCTCTCAAGCAAAGATCCAAAAGAAAAGGGTGAAAAAGAAGAGTCAAAAGAGCCAACAGAGGCTGAACTAAAACTCTTAAATGCTGAAGAACTCAGCAAACTAAAAGCCTTCCTAAGAACCTCCCAAGATGGAGCTTCATGCTCCACTGATCAGCAAGGTATATCTCTAACCAATTGTTCTTTTTCAACTTCAAAAGTTGATAGGGATAACATGTGGATCCTTGATTCGGGAGCCATGAATCACATGACACCTAATCCCAATTTTTTTGAGACTTATGAGTCTCTTACCACTGCCAAACAAATCACCATTGCAAATGGTGTATCAGTCCCTATTACTGGAACAGGTACCATTCACATCAACCCTTCTTTAACCCTCGGTCATGCTCTTTATGTCCCAAATTTGACTACCAATGTGACTTCTATTCATCAATTAACCAAAGATCTAAACTGCTATGCTGTTTTTTCTTCTCATCTGTGCAAGTTTCAAGCCAAGGACACGGGGAAGATGATTGGTGTGGCTAAAGAGTATAATGGGTTGTACATTTTGCAAGGGGAGAATCCTAACACAAAAAGAAGAAGGCTTGGGATGGCATATTCCATTGAAACCTCTACTGATTTCACCTCAATTTGGCTCCACCATCTTAGATTAGGCCATCCTCCTTTCATTTTATTAAAGAACATGTTCCTTAGTTTGTTTAGAAACCTAGATCCTAGTGATTTTCAATGTGATGTGTGTGTCATGGCAAAGCACCATCGAGTGACTTACCCTATCAGCAATAAATTATCTTCTAAACCATTCTTCTTAGTCTATTCGGATGTTTGGGGATCATCTAAAATTTCAAACTGTTTGGGAGCTAGGTGGTTCATCACCTTCATTGATGATTGCACTAGAATGTGTTGGGTGTACCTTTTAAAAGACAAATCTGCCATTGGGTCTACTCTACAACACTTTTACAAAATGATTCTCACTCAATTTGGCACATCAATTCAACAATTCCAGACTGATAATGCAAAGGATTATTTTAACAATCCCTTGCATCTATTTTTCCAAAAAGAAGGCATTATTCATGAATCATCTTGTGTGGACACCCCCCAACAAAATGGAGTGACCGAGAGAAGGATGAGACACCTTCTCAATGTCACCCGCACTCTTCTTCACCATCATCAAGTTCCAAAACAGTTTTGGGGGGAGGCTGTGCTAACAACAACTTATGTGATAAATAGAGTGCCATCTAGGGTCCTAAAACATCAAAGTCCTCTCCAAAAATTAGCCTCCTTCTATCCTGATTTTTCTTTGCATTCTCAACTGCCACGTAGAGTCTTCAGCTGTGTGTGTTTTGTTCACATTCCTAAAAACCACCGAAACAAGTTTGATCCAAGGTCTCATGAGTGTGTCTTCCTAGGCTATTCTCCTATTCAAAAGGACTACAAATGCTACTGTCCTACCCTAAGGAAGTTCTATGTGTCTAAGAATGTTACATTCCATGAAAATGAGTCATACTTTGCCCCTCTTCAAACCAACAGTCAGGGGGAGCCTAATTTTAGCGAAAATCCAGCCTCTGAAACTTTTGTTCCCTTGGTAGAAACCAGCCCTTTGGACCTTCAGTGCCCTTCCATCATGAACCAGCCTCTATTCCCAATGTCTAGCAGTGACCATCAACCAGCCCATGTCATTTCCCAGCCATCTCCAATTCGGTACAAGAGTTCTCCATTTGTTTACAAAAGACAACAGCACATCTCTACTCAGCATCCTATCCAATCATCAGTCCCTTGTCCAGCCCTGGAACCTACATCAAGTGAAGATGATGCTCTAGCAGAGTGCAGTCCATGCCCCGAACCTACTGACCTTGATCTCCATATTGCTCTCTAGAAGGAAATTAGATCTTGTACTCAACATCCCATGTCCAATTATTTATCCTATCATCGCCTATCATCTAGCCACCAAGGATTTCTCTCTTCATTGGATGCTATTGTTATCCCAACATCAGTAGAAGAAGCTCTAAAGAACCCTAAGTGGAAAGAAGCTATGCTAGAATAGATGCGGGCACTTAACAAAAATCATACTTGGGATCTCGTGGCCAAACCCAAAGGTGTTAAGTTGGTTGGCTTCCGGTGGATATTTAATGTGAAATTCAAAGCTGATGGTACTCTAACCGGTACAAGGCAAAGTTGGTTGCCAAGGGCACACCCAATCCTATGGCATTGATTACCTTGAAACTTTTGCCCCGGTCACAGAGATGACTTATGTTCGGGGTCTTATTTCATTGGCAGCAATACATGGGTGGCAACTCCAGCAATTTGATGTAAAAAATGCATTCTTGCATGGGGATTTAGAGGAGGAGATATTTATGGAACTACCTCCTGGTTTTCACCAGGAAGGGGGAGGAAGAGTATGTAGACTTAAAAAGGCCCTCTATGGGCTCAAGCAATCTCCATATGCTTGGTTCGGCCGATTTTCTAAAGCTATGCTATCTATGGGATATCATCAAAGCAGGGGAGATCATACTCTCTTTATCAAGCATCATGGTGATCTGATGACAGCTTTGCTTGTATATGTGGATGATATTGTGGTTACTGGTAATGATACTGTTGAACAGGTAATCTTAAAGTAGAACTTGGCTAAAAAATTTGAAATTAAAGAACTTGGGGTGCTGAAATATTTCTTGGGCATTGAAGTTGCATACTCAGAAGATGGCATATTCTTGTCACAAAGAAAGTATATTATAGACTTACTTATAGAAATAGGGCTTCTAGGAGGAAAAGGATCTAGCATACTAGTGGATCTGAACCTAAAATTGCAAGCAAATACCAAAGATGAGGTGATAGATAAAGGGAGGTTTCAACGTCTGGTGAGTAGGCTGATTTATCTTTCACATACTAGACCTGATATAACATTTACAGTGAGCCTTGTAAGTCAATTTATGCATAATCCCGCCTCAGAACATATGCAAGCAATAAGGAGGATTTTGAATTATCTTAAAGCTACACCAAGTAAGGGAATCTTATTTACCCCAGGGGATGTTTTAAAGATTCAAGAATATGTAGATGCTGACTATGGGGGGGTCTCTAGTTGATAGGAGATCCACAACTGGGTATTTTGTGTTCCTAGGGGGTAATCTAGTATCTTGGAGAAGCAAGAAGCAAGGAGTTGTAGTAAGATCAAGTGCAAAAGCTGAGTTTCGAGTTATGGCTCTAGGAGTATGCGAACTTCTATGGTTGCAAATAGTACTAGAAGATCTAAAAATTCTAGTACAGAGACCCATTGAGTTGCTATGTGATAACCAGTCAGCGATCAGTATAACTCATAATCCGGACCAACATGATCGGACAAAACATATTGAGATTGATCGTCATTTCCTAAAGAAAAGCTTGATTCAGGTCTCCTCAATATCTCATATGTGCCATCAAGGTGTCAAGTGGCCGATATTCTAACAAAATGATTGCCTACCACACAGTTTGAAGATCTAGTATCCAAGCTAGGGATGAGTGGTATACATTCCCCAGCTTGAGGGGGAGTGTTGACGATAGCAGATTCCTGAGAGTACTATCAAAGGGAGACTTTTATCTCTATCCTCTCTTAGTATTTATCCATGTGTATTATCAATTTCTTATTTTCTATTTTATTATATCTTGTAATCTGATATCTTCCTACAAATTACAAGAAATGTTAGGGAGTAGTATTGAAGTAGGAGTCTTTAGGGTCCAAGAGTGTATGTCTATAAGAAAACCCTTGTATTAGTTTTTCTATACATGAAGAACTAGATTGATTTCTTCTATACTTTTTAACACTAAATTATACACATTAATATGCAACTTAGTACCACCAAGATTGAATATTTTTGCCAAACATCAAAATCAAGCAGAAGTCCAGGGCAACAAAGTTCGGGTTTCCAATCAACTTTTCCTAGAATTGTTTCTAAATTTCTAACAGAAAACCCTTGTATTAGTTTTTCTATACATGAAGAACTAGATTGATTTCTTGTACACTTTTTAACACTAAATTATACACATTAATATGCAACTTAGTACCACCAAGATTGAATATTTTTGCCAAACATCAAAATCAAGCAGAAGTCCAGGGCAACAAAGTTCGGGTTTCCAATCAACTTTTCCTAGAATTGTTTCTAAATTTCTAACAGAAAGCTGTTTTGAGACATTATCTTCATCTCCTTCTATTGCAGCTTGTTTTAGTTACTCTACCTTTCTCTGATTCCTTGCTGCTAGTTTCAATCTCCTGATTGTGCTGCATCTCAACTACCAGCTATTACTTACAAATGGAGACACTACACTAGAGAAGAGGAAAAGATCATAAAATATGTATATACCCAAACAATTGTAGTGACTAGTATTAAACACACACACACACCAAAAAACAAAAAGAAACAAACAAACAAACAACAAAACACACAACCCTATAGTAAAGCCACCCCCACTCTGAAGAAAAAGAAAAGCATGGCTGAAGACTTCCATTAGCACTTTTTATTTAGATAATCGAATAAAAAACTACTACCTCGTAAACAATAAGCAACGCTTAGGTTCTGCATGAAGGGATACACCAAAAGGCGTTCTGTTGGTGTTGTGCAGAACCCGATCAACCGTAATAGATTCCTGTGAACAGCTACACTTATCATCTCAACTTCACGCTGGAAGGCTGCATCTCCACCAGGGCTCTCATAGTCAGTCAACCGCTTGACAGCAACTTTTGTATTATCTGCAAGCACTCCTTTGTAAACCTTCCCAAAACCCCCCTGTCCAAGTACATTTTTCTCGCTAAAGCCATCTGTAGCTAGCTGTAACTCTCTCCAAGAAAATCTTTTCAATTGGCCAAATGCAATTCTTCTATCAACCTCACCTGAGTATGACAGATAAGAGAATGAATTGGAAATTACTCAAAGGAAACCAAGTTCAACAAAATGATTTCCCAACAACATCCAAATGAATCCTACTGCCACTAAAAGTATAAACTTAATCATCGAGGATTAATGTAGGAAAAAGCTAGAGATAAATATTCATACGCAACAACAATCATAAACTTTAGCCTCTAAAGCATTAATCCCACTACAAATTAATACACAACCGGAAATATGTCAAAACACAAAATGAGAAGATGGGTGCCCTTGATGCATGAAGCTCCCCACTTTGTGAGGGTTGGGGGAGGGTTCACAGTCTTACCCGAGCTTTGCAAAGATGTTTCCACAACTAGAACCCGAGACATTCCAATCACAAAGAAGCAACTTTAGCATTGCTACCAAGGCTCACCCTCAAACACAAAATGACTAAAGAAATTATAACCAAGAAAGGTAACTATAAGCAATAAACTGAACTGTAATAGTTCAAAATCATGTTTATAACAGGAAATTTTACACCAGCGTTTCTATTTAACACTCAATTTTGTCACTGCCAAAAATATTTGAGTCATTCCACGAAGAAAGCCATCTTCAAGCACTGAATATTCTCCACAACTTGACTGCACTTATCAAACACCCAACAACTTGCAAGCTGTGAACATAAATATAAGGTGGTATTATTCCACACGGACCCCTGGCACTACCAGCCACCAAGTCACTAGGCCTTAAATCCCAATATTAAAAATAAAAATAAAACATGAGGTAATCCTCTATCGTCCTGGTTTTGAAAAATAAAAATACATCTGAACAACTGAACAGGTTCCAGCAATGGCAGTTTAAAACTGCTTAACATTGCTGACCAAAATTCATGGTAGGACCTCTGTGCTGCCGGGGTTTAGAATTTCTAGAAATGGTATCAGGCAGAAAGGCATCACGTAACTGTTCTTTTAAACATTTGAGTATCATTTGGTATAACCGAATGGGGTAGAGGATATATTAATATTTTATCAAAAAGAACTTGAACCCAACCAGTAAATAATGTAGGTACATTAGCAATCGATCTGTTCATTAACTAACAAGAATCACAACCTGGAACATCCACAAAAACTTCACTTCCGTATCCTTTATGCCTGCCCTTCCACCGAAGTAACAGCAAGCCACCAAGAAGAAGAAGGCCGAAAAGCCCACAATTAATTCCAACTATAATTCCAACCGTTGGTTTACGTGAAGAACCTGTCAATACAGCCAAGTTACAAGATAAGCTTGCCCAAGAAAGAAAAAAATATATAGTTGCAAAATTCTTCAAGTTTATCAAACAGAAATTTCTGAAGAATTACCACCACTATCAGATGCACAAGGGGGGGACATCATGCCACAATTTAATTGGTTTCCTGAAAAGCTGAAGTAAGCAACATAAATTAAATCAATTTCAGTGCTGATATATACAAGAATGAGGAAAGGGAGAGAGGCAAAGAGATAGGGAGAGGGAGGGAGAGGGAGAAAACCATCAACTTATTGAAAATAATGCCAACTCTGAATCAGGAGCTTAGACAATTGAAAAAGAAGAACAAGAAGATTGTTCGTACTTATATTTTGAAACTTGGAATAAATGCTCGGGTATTTGACCACTAAGACCATTTGAAGCAAGCTGACTGCAAGACAGAATTTGAATTGTACTATCAGAAGCTGGAAATCATCACAAACATACAATCTCACCCAGGGCAACCAACCATAATTCTAATTTTAGAAGGAGAAGTTGGATATGAACCACATCTGATATATCACTTACAGATTTATCAAGTTCGGAAGATGTGAGAGTGAGTCTGGGATTGTCCCCGTGAGATTGTTTTGATTCAAAATCCTGCTTGCAGGAAATGCAATTCCAACAATTAACTTCCACAACATATGAACTACGACATGTAAAAGGTTTTATACAAACAATAATAAAAAGCAGAAAAATATCACATACAAGAACTGAAGCTTCTTGAGATTCCCAAGAGAAGGTGGTATTTCACCAGTTAAACGGTTATTTTCCAGATCCAACATAGTCAAGCTTGTCAAATTGCCAAACTCTTTAGGTATGTTGCCAGTTATGCGATTTCCTTGCAGTGAACTGCATGGTGAATGCATCTCATATGTATCAGTTGATCAAATTAAACAAATTAATGGGAGGTCAGAAAAGTTTGAACTATTTTCATATATCACTAGATAGAGGAAAGAGATACAATCAGAATAACATATCACATGGCCATGTGTTCAGTGATAGTCCAGTACAAGATGGTTCTTTCTGTGGCAAATGCGAAACTTCAATGGCTGATATACAACTACAGAGAAGCTACAGAGAAGTTAACTAGAAAAATGCAAGCCAAGCATCTACGTGAGATGCAACTACAGAGAACTGATCTGAAAAGCCAGAAAGAGGAAGAAACGCAGAGAAAGAAAATTGCCTCTCTCTCATAAAATCTTTAAATTCATACTTTACTCCACAGGCTACTTCGGTAGGCAACTTGTTTTTAAGGATGTGATGATTTATGACAACTTTGTAGCCCCACTTTATTTTTTAAAAGAAGCAACGGGCACTATAAATTATAACTGTCACAGTTCAACATTGCTAGAATGATATAAACGTAAATGCTTGAGAAAAGTCATTAAACATGGTTCAGCAGGCAATGACAAACAAATTAATTATGCAAAGCTTAAGAATATCAGTTTCATTTAGTATAAGGTTTCGGGCACTTAGTGAAGATGCTGTAACCTTCTATAACTAGAATATAAGCTTCATATGGAAACAAGAAACAGACTTATATAGATAAAAGAGTTATGAAGTCACCCAACAAAGACATGTATGTGTCAATATAAACAGCAGCATATACATACTATAAATTAGAATCCCTAAACAAAAACAACTGTGGCACAAATAGAGCCACTGAACACTTATCATGAGCCATGATATTCAAAAGTTTGCTATATTACTTCAATTCATCAACAACAACAACATATCCAGCCGTTATCCCACTATGTGGGGTTGGCTACATGAATTCTAGACTTCTATGTGGGTTACATCCCAACAGATAGTTTGTCTAGAATTCATATTTGGATCCGACTAGGTTTTACGCTGGCTGTCGGCTACCTAACGCAACCCTCCTCCTTTATCCGGACTTGGGACCGACAGTGGATAATATCCCCTGGCGGAGTAATGATGAAATGAAGTTTAAACACCATCTTCACATGGAGAAATTTCATGAGATGGTGGTGAATGAGGATAATTGATATAGTTGTGTTCCAATTCATATATGAGAATAATGTGATGGTGTTAAAGTATCAAGAATGTTAACAGTGCTTCTGTGGAAGACTAATAAATCCCACAAGCAAGGGTCTCCAAAGTCAAATGCAATGGGAAAGAGCAAAACCAAATTCATCAAGGCAGGCCATCAAGAACTCCATTTTTCTCATGTTTGATTTAAGATTTTCCATTTTTTCATATATGACTAGAAGAATATCATGCCAGTGTTGACACTAAGACTTCAAGAGTACAAGCTTGAAAAGGGAAGAAAGCCCGTATAGCCCATCACTTAAGGAACTAATCCCACCATAGGCATCCTTTTACTGACTATTTAACTAGATCAAACAACTATGAAAGATTCCAACTAATTTTATGTTAGCAAGGATATTCTGTGATTTGGAAACTCAAGGGAATTATGTTATTTTCATTTCTTCAAATTTCAGACTACAAGGATACTGGGGCTACGGTTTGTTCCATCCTAAGCATCCTTCAAGATAATTATTAGGGAAATTCTATTCACAGCCGATATAATTGCTCTTTACAGCCACACTCGCCAAAATTCTTCACCATCTTTCAAAAATCATATTTTACCCTTCACTGCCACCCGCAACCACACCATCTTCCTTTCCTTTTTACTCCCCACAACCAGAGCCACTCGCAGCTATCCATCCACTCCATCTCTCTTTCTCTCTCATTACACCCATCTCTTTCTCTCTCACACCCATATCTCCATCTCTCTCCCCCGAATACACACACACAGATATATATATACACACACACACGCATGGCCGCTACCATGGAACACACACACACAGATATACAAACACACACACAGATATATATATATATATATACACACACACTCAACACACACCTATATATATATATATATACACACGCACGCATGGCCACGGCCATGGAACACTTCCCCGACCCCAGCGATCAGGGAAGTTTTTTTTATTTTAATTAATTTTTTTATTATAATAAAATAAAATTAAAAAATAAAAAAATACAAATAAATAAATTCTTTTTAAAAAGATACATATATCTTATTAGTTGAATTTATTTAATAAATAAATTATTTAATTCTTTTTAAAAAGATACATATATCTTTAAATAAATTAAATTAGATAATTCTTTTTAAAAATAAATTAGTTGAATTTATTTAATAAATTCTTTTTAAAAAGATACATATATCTTTAAATAAATTCAACTAATTTTTAAAGATATATATATCTTATTAAATTAGTTAATTGAATAACTAATTTTAAGTATATGTATATTTAAGTAATTTAATAAGATAGATTAACTAATTTTAAATTTTTTTAACTATAAAAAATTCAACTCACGATGATTTAAAATTTAAAATTAGTTTAAAAAATTTATAATTAATTAATTTATAATTATTTAAAATGCAGATATTTAAAAAGAACTTATTTATTTGTATTTTTTTAATTTTTAATTTTATTTTATTATATAAATTTTTTTAATTAAAATAAAAAAAATTGATGTTCCCTGACCGCTGGGGGTCGAGGAACGCTGGGTTCCCCGATTGCGGGTAGTTGGGGAACGCTGGGTTCCTCGACCACGTAGTAGGAGAAGTGTTCTAGCCGCGACCATGCATGTCTATGTGTATATATATATATAGGTGTTATAGGTGTGTGTGTGTATATATGTGTGTATATATTTATATATATATATATATATATCTGTGTGTGTATTCGGGAGAGAGAGAGAAAGAGAGATGAAGAGATGGGTGTGAGAGAGAAAGAGATGGTGTGGCTGCGAGTGGCTGAAGGATAAAATAAGATTTTTGAAAAATGGTGAGGAATTTTGGCGAGAGTGGCTATGAAGAGTAATAATACAGGCTGTGAATAGAATTTCCCTAATTATTATCTTGATTAGTTTTGGATGCCTTGTTTTGTAGGGATTTAGGAAAATCCTTTCCTAGTAGGAAGACTATATTCTTGAATGAAAGCACAACTTTGCAAAGACAACTTTCACAAGCTTGCCACTATGATCTCAGTAAATTTTCATCCTCTGTAGTGAGACTCCATTGATTTTTCAAGGTTCCTGTACTTCTTAGCTTTCTCCTTTATTTTAATTTTCAGCTATAAAGCAATCAAATACAGACCTTAGGTGTTCCAACCAAAAACCCTAACCCTAGTAGTTAATCAACCATTCCAGCTAAACCATAGAATCCTCCCTGCTGCCCCAAAAATCCAGCAGGTTATCTGCATATATGTCAAACGTAAAACAGCCTCCAGCATTGTCAAAACTAGGAAGGGGAGGAGGGGGACACAAACACCCTCCCACCAAAACACTAAAAAAGTTCTTAGGTTCATCACTTGCTTTGAGCCTCTACTAGTCTGACCTTTATTCCATACTTGCACTTTTCCATAGCATTCCAACCATAAAGTCAGGAAGTTGAAGGTTTAACCCACCATAGCTGATTGGGGAGCCACCTTGTCTTGGATACCTACTACATTACATGTCTGCTAACCTGGTCTCACAGACTCTACGATACATAATAGACAGCAAACAGACCAAAAGATATGACGCTATAAATGAAATGGAGACACATATAATGATGAAGCTTAGCATGAGAAAGCAAGAGGCACCAGCTTTGCTATTCCTTCAGTAGAAAATGGTTGAAAATTATGAAAAGCAGATAACAGAACAAAATAGACTGGACGATTTTGTTAATACAAAAACTGTCCTTTGGCATTACCTCTAAGAGGACCTCCAGAATGAGTTAAATACAAAAACACAATGTATTATTCAGTATAGAAAATGGTGGCGAACCCTGAAACCAAAGCATAGATCCGAATAGGCACAAGATTTTTTTTGCTATGAAAAGTTTCCTATGCAATTACCTCCAGGAGGCACCTTCAAAGTGAGTTAAATACAAAATACATCATGACATTTAGTATAATAATTTAAGTATCAAATCTTCTACCCTTACAGTAATAATGATTCATTGCTAAAATTAACACAGATAGCATCAGCAATAAGTTGTAACCAGCTTTTAAGCATACAGTGTTTGAAGGGTCTTCAGAACTCCTACTTTAGGGGACAAAGTCCCAGAAAATCCCATGGATGACAATGATCTGCAAATAAATAATACACATGATCAGACAACATATCTAGTGTCAGAAGACAAGCAACTAAAGAATGAAGACTTGATTCAGAAGCCATACCCTCATTGAAATGCCCACAAAATCATATAGCTTGTATATAATGAAGAAAAGAAAAAAATAACCAGAAATTTACTTACACAGAAATTACATTGTTGCCACTGTCACAGATAATTTTGGGCCAAGTGCAAGGATTAACTTGATTTGGATTCCAATCAGCGAGCTGATCAGCAGAAGCATTCAGGTCATTCTTCATTGCAAAGAGAGCATCCCCTGAAGTAGACTTCATGGTTAACAGTCTATCTATCACACCTAACTAGTGAGAATGTAACATAAATTCTGAGAACTCAGTTATAAGCAAATGTAACAGGTCAACTAAGCTTGACATCACACCGTGTCCAACACATATCAACATGTCGGGACATGTCAAATGAGTATCATCAATTTTTTACATGTGCCCAACACAGACATATCATCTTTGTGCCAGAGCTTGTGCTTCTTAACTTCTTCGAATCTTCATAAGAATAGTAGTAATGAATTTGGACTTGAATTCTCTATTTCAAATCAGACACACTTTTCCTAAAACAAAATCTACCCGAACTAGTGAAAAAATTGATCATAAAAGAAACATATTACTGTGTTTCAACTAGTGAACAAACTAAATCATAAAAGACACTATTCCATTTGATTGCTAAGAGATAGAGATACGAGGACAGATATTATTGTGTTTCAACCAGTGATCACAAAATCTTGCAGCCAAGAAACCCAAAGACCAAGAGATATTAACACATTTATTTAGCCTTCATGATGATATTGATATAACTGTGTACCACTAGAAATGGAGTAATAATAGTTAGCATTAAACATTGTTCAGATGCATTGAAATATTAGCTGAACATGATACCTTGTGCATCAGGCGACACAAAAGAATGCAGGCATGCTAATACTGCAAAAATCAACTCTATTGGGAAAGACATTTTGTCCAAGCTGGAACCTTATTCCCACGCATTGATGCAACAAAACAAGCAGTTTACTTCCCATGCATGAGTCAGCTCCATCTCTACATAACATTCCAGAATATTAAATTAAACACATGCATAAAAATGACATATTACATTCAACCATCTGAGATTAGAGTATATTTTTTACCCAATGAAAAGATAAACAGCATCCAGAAAAATATGGACATAGAAAAAGGGGGCTTTGCTCCTGGGTCACTCAAAAAGAGACAATGAAATACATGATTGCACCACACACTCAGCTACTAAATATCCCCCTGGAGATAATTGTATTTTCACTTACCTGTGTACATGGAACGTTTTGGAGATGCAGAGTAAAAGGCTGCAAGATGGAGAATATAAAGGGAGAAGCATAAAAAGCACTTTGGGCGTGGGGGTGGGGGTGGGGGTGGGGTTGGGAGTGGGGGAATACAAAAACCATTATCATATAAGTTAATGAGATAACAGCTCCATTGGCCAAAAGAAGCTCCCCAACAAGAAATCACTAATTAAAGATGAAGACCAGTACAAAGTTACAAATACTTGACAAACAAGAACATATTGTCCTAAATTGAAACATGAAAGAGCTAAAATGGAATGGCAATTCAAGAAGCCCCCTTAGTTAATTTTCAGTTAATTTAGGTGAAGACTAGTCTAAATTTTGTAAAACATGTGTTGGTATTGCACTAAAGATAGTTGTACAAAATAAAAAGGAATTGTGGGATAATGTAAATCAGATGTACTCTAACCTAGAAAACTAATCTCAGGTTTTTGAATTGACTCCGAAACTGGGAGAGGTCTAACAAAGAGATGATTAGGTCACTAAGTACTTCCATTCTTTGAAGCGATTGTGCCAAGATCTTGATCTCTTCAACACATATGAGTGGAAACCTACAGATGATTGCAATCATCACAAGAAACTAATTGAAGATAGTCGTATTTACAAGTTTCTTGCTGGTCTTAATATCGAGTTCGATTAAGTGCGAGGACAGATCATTGGCTAGTCACCCCTTCCTCCTATTGGTGATGTATTTGCTAAAGTTAGAAGAGAAGAAACCCGAAGGAGTGTCATGAAAGGAAAAAAGACTACTAGTGAGTCACTTGAAAATTCTGTTTTAATTACTATTGCTACTGCCTACAATGCTACAAATTACCAACGTAAAAGCGATGAGCGACCTCAGATCTGGTGTGACCATTGCAACAAGCCATGCCATACTCGCGAGACTTGTTGGAAAATTCATGACAAACCTGGTAATTGGAAGAGTAGTAACCAAGGAGAAAAGAGCCACCGTAGGGTCCCTACTGCCAATGGGGTTGATACCCGTCCCTTCAACAAAGAGCAAATTGATCAACTTTTGCAGTTGTTAAAATCCAATTCCTCATCTGGTATTCTTAGTGTTTTCTTGGCACACACAGGTAGAAAACCTAACGCCCTTTCTTATCTTCATTTCTCTCCATGGGTTATAGATTTCGGAGTCTTCGATCATATGACTAGTTCTTCTCATTTCTTTAATACCTATACTCCTTGCTCTAGAAATGAAAAAATCAGAATCGCCGATAGTAGTCTTTCACCTATTGCAGGCAAAGGACTTATTAAACTGACTGAGAATATTAATCTCACTTCTACTCTTCATGTTCCTAACTTTGCCTGCAATCTCTTGTCGATTAGTAAATTGTGCAAAGATTCTAACTGTCGTGTTACTTTCTTTGAATCTCATTGTGAATTTCAGGACCAAAGTTTGGGGACGACGATTGGGCGTGCTAGTATGATTGAAGGTCTTTACTACTTTGATGATATCTCTGTTGGTAATAAAAAAGCTCAGGATTTAGTAGTACTAGTTCAATTCTTGTTCTAGACACAATTATGCTATGGCATCTTAGACTAGGCCATCCTAGTTTTGCCTATTTGAAACATTTATTTCCTGAATTGTTTAACGGAATGGATTATTCACTTTTTCAATGTGACAGCTGCATCTTGGCAAAAAATCATCGTTCTACATATATACCAAAATTCTACCAAGCATCCAAACATTTTTATATAATTCATAATGATGTTTGGGGACCATATAAAATTTCTACTTTCTCTAGCAAACGGAAGTATGTTACCTTTATTGATGATCATACACGTCTGTGTTGGATTTATTTGATGCATAAAAAGTTTGAAGTGGAATCCTTATTCAAAAAATTTTACACTATGGTTGAAAATCAATTTCAAACTAAAATTGATATTTTACACTCTGATAATGGCACCGAATATTTTAACGAGCACTTGGGGGATTTTCTGGAATAAAAAGGTATTCACCATACATCTACTTGTCGGAATACTCCTCAACAGAATGGCATTGCTGAACATAAAAACAGGCATTTACTCGAAGTCGCACATGCTATAATGTTTTCTATGCATATTCCAAAATATTTATGAGGTGAAGCTATTTTAACGGCATCTTATTTGATAAACGGGATGCCCACTAAAGTGTTTAAGTACAAAACACCTCTTGAGTGCCAAGAACCACATTTTTCTGATAATGGTCACTTAGGAGATTCTGGTTCTTTGGTGCCACGTAAAGGAGTTTCTCATGCAGAGGGAGAAGTACTACAAATCAATTATCACGATTTGAATTCTGAGCTTCAGGTTTATACTAGGCAGAGATTTCATCAAAGGAACAAAGACCTGAATGTCAACTCTACACAAAACCAGTCTGAAAACCCGAGCAATGGCACTGTAAGTTCAAGAAACCCCATTTCAACGTCTAATTTACTTCCTTCAATTGTACCCAATAGTTCCCCAGTTGATTCTTCAACTATTATCAATTATTCTCCTGCTATTCCTGATCTTGATGTTCCTATAGCAATTAGGAAAGGTGTTGGAAGTTGCACTAAACATCCTATTGCTAAATATATCTCTTACCACAGACTATCAAAAACTCATAAAGCTTTCACATCTAGGATTTCAGACTTGTTTGTTCTAAGGAATATTGAGGAAGCTTTGAATGATCCAAATTGGAAATTAGCAGTCATAGAGGAGATGAATGTTCTAAGGCGAAGTGGCACTTAGGAGATAGTTTACCTGCCCAAAGGCAAGAAAATAGTATGGCGTAAATGGGTGTTTACAAAAAGTGTAAGGTTGATGAGAACGTTGATAGGCACAAAGCCAGATTGGTGGCTAAAGGTTTCACCCAGACTATGGGATTGATTATCAGGAGATCTTTGCTCCTGTTGCTAAAATAAACTCTATCAGAATCCTGTTGTCTCTTGCAATAAATTCAGATTGGCTTCTACACCAGCTTGATGTCAAAAATGTGTTTCTTAATGGTGATCTTGAAGAGGAGGTCTTCATGAGTTTGCCTCCGGGATTCGAAAAAAAATTTGGGAGCGACAAAGTATGTAGACTGAAGAAATCCCTGTACGGTCTCAAACAGTCACCGAGAACATGGTTTGAACGCTTTGGAAAGACAATTACCAGTTATGGCTTCCTTCAGAGTTAGGCAGATCATACTATATTCTATAAACACTCAAAAAATGGTAAAGTTGCAATTTTGATTATTTATGTTAACGACATTATTTTAACTGGTGATGATGAGACAGAGTTAGCAGCCCTCAAGAAGAAACTTGCAAAGAAGTTCCAAATTAAGGACCTGGAAATTCTAAAATACTTTCTTGGAATGGAGTTTGCAAGATCCAAAGAAGGTATTTTTGTCAATCAGAGAAAATATGTATTTGATCTTCTAAGAGAAACAGGTTTACTCGATTGCAGGGTGTCGGAAACTCCCATTGAGCCTAATGTGAAATTACAAGCTATTAAAGCTGAAGAAATGAAGAACAAGGAACAATATCAGAGACTTGTGGACAGGTTAATCTACTTGTCTCATACACGACCTGATATTACTTTTGCAGTTAGTATGGCAAGCCAATTTATGTGCTGACCAAGGCTAGAGCATCTCAAGGTGGTCTACAGAATCCTAAGATATCTTAAAGGGACACCTGGCAAAGGATTAATGTTCAAGAAACATGGTCACCTGCAAGTTGAGATCTACACTAATGCAGATTGGGCAGGAAGTATTGACAATAGGAGATCTACTTCGGGCTATTGTTCTTTTGTTGGGGAAAACCTAGTCACTTAGCGAAGCAAAATACAAAATGTGGTGGCTAAAAGTAGTGCAGAAGCAGAGTTTAAAACTGTTGCCTATGGAATTTGTGAGAGAATGTGGATCACACGAATACTTGAAGAGCTGAAGTTTTCTCATACAGTACCTATAAAGTCTATTGTGACAACAAGGCTGCCATCTCTATAACTCATAATCCAGTATTGCATGACCGTACAAAACATATAAAGGTGGACAAACATTTCATCAAGGAAAAGATCGATGCTGGTATAATATGCATGCCATACCTTCCAACAACTGAACAAATTGCTGATGTTCTAACTAAGGGTCTACACAAGAAACAGTTTGATAAATTTATTGGCAAGCTAGCTATGGAAGACATCTACAAACCAGCTTGAGGGGGAGTGCTGGAATTATACTGATTGTTGGAATTATGCTGATTTAATCTTGATTTTATGTAAATATAGAAAGTTAATAATGGTAGGACACTGTCAATTATTTCCTTCCTTTTCTGCTAATAATTCTCTCCTTAAAAGAGGATGTTGTACACATTCATTAGTGTGAAATTAAGTCATTTCTGGGTCTAATTTCTAAGTGTTTTAATAAATAAAATAAGCATTATACCTATATCTCATTTTCATGCTTGTTTTAATTTTAAAAGGGGTAATAGGGGACCCATTTACATCTCTACTCTTAACAAATGCAAATGCATAAGTTGAGTGGAATTACAAGGGTATTTTAGTGAATAACAAACTTCCATATATGCTATGTTCATAAGAGATTCTAGGCATTTACATTTCATTTTTAATCTCCCTCTCTCTCTCTTTATTTTTTTTTATGTCTAACAACTATTTAGCTCCCATGTCTACCTCAAGCACCATCAAGAAGAACATCAAACATGGTGAATCCTCTCTCTCTCTCTCTATATATATATATATATCTTTTTTTATGTATACCAACTATTTAGCTCCCATTTCTACCTCAAGCACCATCAAGAAGAACATCAGACATGGTGAACCCTCCGTCAAGGACAATTCTTGATAGCAATAGCAAGATTGCTCCTTTATAACCAGAAGATCACAAATTCTTGTTGTGGAAACAACCTTTTTCCAAGGGTAATGTTGTGTACAAAAACAACCCTCCCCTAACCCTTGCAAAACAAGGATCCTCGTGTTGTGAACTGAGAGTGCTCTTATGGTAGATCCCCCATTGAACAGAAAAATAATCTAGATGAGTAGGAGGATTATCTTGAGTGTTCGGGAGGCTGAATGAAAAATAAGTGTTTTCCTCACTTTGCATTGAACCGTAAGTTGGAAATATATACATAAGATATCCTAAAATATAGGTATACGATACAACAAATTTAAACAACACTACATTCAAATATTACAGATGAAAACAAAATTTTGAACTTCAACTTATCTCTTCTCTTCCATTTTGGAACTGCTTCATCTCTTCTACCACTTATCCTTTTAGTTGTAATTCTCCTATCTTTTTCTCTCATAACAACCTTATCTCTTTGCCTCCTGTCAATAACTTGAACTCATTCTTTTCTTATCTTCTCCAACACTCTCTCTCAAGCTGGTGAATAGATATCCATCATTCAAAACTAGTTGTCATGGTCCTAGGGTTTAGCTTCGAACTAGAATGGAAATTGGAAGGATCTGATACAATTAAGGTCAATAACAGAATGTATAGAGGGGAAATTGAAGAAGAATGGGGGGAAAAATTAGAGAGAATTGAGGGAGAATGGCAGAAGAGCGAGAGAAAGAGAGATTGGAGAGAAATCTTGGGAGAGAATTGAGAATTCAATTATCAAAATCAGCATAAGCATCCTCTGTTTACAGGCATAAGCCTTTTATAGGCATTATTAGCTTCTACCTAATTGCATAACAGCATCTATGTCCTTCTAACCACTAACTAAAATATCTCCTAACAAACTAATATAAGCCTATTACAATATTATCCCTTTATTATATCCCTATCACAATATTACCCTTCTAATCCTCCTAGGGACATGACACTAGCCTCCGATTGATTCAAACCCTTGTTTTGGCATTGTCTTAGTAAGAATATCTGCCTCTTGAAACTTAGTAGGAATATAAGAAAGGCTTATACCCCCATTTTCGATTTCTTATTTGACAAAACGTCAGTCAATTTTCACATGTTTCATCCAGTTATGTTACACCGGATTATTTACAATACTTATTGCTAAGTTGTTATCACTATATAGCCTAATTGGAGAGAATATAGGTATGTTTAAATCCCCCGTTAGTTTCTCCAGCCAAATAACCTCACATATACCTTGAGCAATGGCTCTATACTCTACTTCTGCGTTGCTACGAGCCACTACAGGTTGCTTCTTCCTTCTCCATGTAACAAAGTTGCCCCACAGTTTCGTGTAGTAACCTGATGAATGCTATCCTCAATGGAGCCAGCCCAATTTGCATCTACATACCTCATAATACCCCTGTCATTGCTTTTTTTAAATAACAATCCTTTCTCAGGTGTTCCCTTGAGGTACCTAAAGATGTGACATGCTGCATTAAGATGTTTTTTGTGGGAGAATGCATAAATTGACTTACAACACTCACAGCATATGCATTGTCAAGACGAGTGAGAGACAGGTAGATTAGCTTCCAACTAAGCGATGATATCTTCCTCTATCCACTTGGTATTCACTTCTGCTTTCTTCTTTATATTTCCAATTTGGTTCTAAGGGGGTACTAGTAAGTTTACAGCCAAGTTTGCTTGCTTCCTTCAACAAATCTAGAGTGTATTTCCTTTGAAAAATGAAAATACCTTCTTTGATTCTAGCCACCTCCATTCCAAGGAATATCTTAGTTTTACCTAAGTCTTTTACTTCAAATACATCCCTTAGCTGCTTCTTGAGATTCTCAACTTCTTGGTTGTTATCCCCTTGTGATAATAATATCATCCACATACACAATGAGAATTGTCCTTTTTCCATCTTCTGCATGCTTTATAAATAAGACATGGTCTGCTTGTCCTTGCTTGTAAACAAGCTGATTTATAGTAACACTAAACCATTTGAACCATGCTCTAGGGAATTGCTCTAGGCCATATAGGGATTTCTTTAGTCTACATACCTTCCCTCTTTTATCCTCTATCTCAAAACCAAGTGGTATCTTCATGTAAATGTCTTCTTCCAGCTCACCATTCAAGAAAGCATTCTTTATATCCAGGTGGTGCAATTCCCAATCAAGATTGATTGCCTGAGAAAGTAAAACTCATATAGAGTTTAGTTTAGCAACTAGAGGAAAAGCCTCCTCATAGTCAAGTTCTTAAGTTTGAGTGAAACCTCGGGTTACTAGTCTAGCCTTGTACATGTCAATGTTGTCATCTGACTTATACTTGATCGTGAACACCCACTCGCTGCCAACAATCTTTTTGCCATCAGATAGCCTCGCAGTATCCCAAGTATCATTTGTTTCTAAGGCCTACATCTCATCCATAATTGTTGTCTTCCATCTTGAACCTTGTAGTGCATGATATATATCTCTAAGGATCTCAATTTCATCAATACTAGCAGTGAAGGCCCTGAACTGAGGAGATAAGTTTGAATACATCAAATGATCAGAAATAGGATATTTAGTGCATGATCTCACCCCTTCTTTAGTGTTTTTGGGATCTCTAAATCATCAAATCCTATTGATTCCGCCCTTTCCATAACATCAGTATCTGGACTTATCTTTGGATTGGACAATAAGCCTTGCTGAGGATCACGAGGTCTTTTGAAATAAACCAATGGTGGTTTTTCAGGAGCCTAAACTTCCTAGACATGGTTGTTCTTATCTCCCCCTTGATTAGGCACCAGGCTTTGGGTAGAAATAAGTATTGTTTCTGTGAGTTTTTCAATGGGCAATGGAGAAACAGTAGGAGAAGAAACAGAAACAATAGGAGGAAAGGAAGTGAAGGAAGAGAAATGGTAAGATCCCAATATTGCTCTATTGCTCTATATTAGACTTGCCCCCCTGTAGAGGAATATAAGGGTAAAAAGGTTGATGCTCGAGAAAAGAGAGATCACAAGACATAATGAATCGTCGGGTAGAAGGACAATTGTATCCTTATTGGGTAAGAGAGTAGCCAACAAACACATTTAAGAGCTTTAGATCCAAGTTTGGATTGAGAAGTTTGATGATCATGCACAAAAACAGTGCATCCAAAGACCTTTGGGGAAAAGGAATTAAGGATTATAGTACGATGAGGGTAGAATTCAAGGAAGACACTTAAGGAGTTCTGAATGCAAGAACCTTAGGAGTTAGGAGGAAGTTGATTAATGAGATATGAGGTCATGAGGATGGCTTCCCCCCAATAGGAATTAGGCATTGAACCAGTAAACATGATAGCCCTAGCAGTTTCAAGAAGGTGGTGATTTTTCCTTTCTAGCACCCCATTTTGTTGAGGATTGTAAGGACATGAACTTTGGTGAATGATGCCATTTTCAGCTAGATAATGGTTGAATTCATTTGAAAAATATTCCCAGCCATTATCTGAACGTAGAACATGGATGGAGGATTGAAACAAATTTCTCACCATTTGATGAAACATTTTGAAGACAATATAAGCTTCAAATTTGTCTTTTATTAAGAAAACCCAACAAACTCTGGTATGGTCATCTATGAAGGTGATAAACCAACGGGTATTAATTAGATTAGGAGTTCTTGATGATCCCCAAATGTCACTATGGACCAAGTAAAATGGTTTAGAAGGTTTATAGATATGAATTGGATGTGGAATTCTAGTCTGTTTGGAAAGAATACATTGCTCACAATGAAAAGAATGACTCTTTTTATTGATAAAAAGAGAGGGATACAAAACTTTAAGATACTTAAAGCTAGGATACCCTAAACGTTTGTGCCATAGCATAACTTCAGAATCTGAAATAGCAGATATGGATGATTGGATATGTGACCTAGATCCAAGGAAATGGCAGGAGATAAGATATAATAAAGACCATATTTCTCCTCAGTACTGCCAATTATCTTTCTCGAAAATAGGACCTGAAATTCACAATGAGATAGGAAGAAAGTTACCAAACAACTCATGTCTCAAGTTAGCTTGCTTACTGATAACAAATTACATTTCAAATCAGGCACAAATAACACAAATTTTAGGGTTAAGCCTGCTAAAGATACTATCCCTTTTTCAATGAGCTAAAGATGTTATACCATCAACAATGGAGATGGTTATACCCTGTTCAACTGGTTCATAAGCCGACAAGACCTTGAATAAACCTGTCATGTGGTCTGAAGCACATGTATCTATAATCCAAGAATCCATAGTGAGTCTATGAGAAATCAAGGATTGTCTAGGTATACCTTGTTTGGCCAGAGATGCTGCTGGTTTTGGATTTTCTATAGCATCAGATTTTATTTTTGTCTGGCTTAATAGTTGTTGTAATAATTCCAACTGATCTGATGATAAAGTCAGATTAGTTGGTTTTCCAGATTCAGATTCTGCCACATAGGCAAATTAGGTTACCTTCGTCCGGTTCTTTGGCCTCCAAATTGCTGGTTTGCCATGGATCTTCCAGCAAGTCTCCCTCGTATGGTATGGCTTATTATAGTGGTCACACCACTATGTGTCTCTTTCAGATTCTCCTTGAGATGTGTTAGTAATTTTCATCCTTGACGTAGCAAGGGCTGATGTTTGTGGGCTAGCATCATTAGAAAACCCCGATGGATTTAGCATCACTCTCTTCCTACTCTCTTCTAGTCTTACTTCTGCAAATACTTCTCTTATAAATGGGAAAGACTTAGTTCCAAGCAATCTACCTCTAACTTCATCTAACTCAGAATTGAAACCATGAAGAAAGTCAAACACTCGCTCTTTCTCCTACATCTTGTTATACTTTATTTCATCCTCGAAACTGTCACGAGAGGAGCCAGCTGGGCATTTTGTTTCTTTCTTTTTTTAATTACTTTGCTATTATTTCTGCCAATTCTGTTAAGAGTTAGTTTAGGCCATGTGCTAGTAAGGAGAATAGGACAAAAAGGGCTGTTGTAACCGCCTAAGAGGAGAAGATCTGCTGCAGCGGGTGTACCAAACACCCAGCTAGTATATATCTTCACCCATGCGTGTAGGAAAGGCATCTATGAAAATTAACCAGAAACTTTCTTCTCACCTCTCGTTCTTCCACTTTTCTCTCTACTCTCTCTCACCAACAGAATTCTTCTATCTCTCCCTCTACACTTATTCTTATTCGGAACCCAAATTCAGCTTGTCACGGACCAAGCCGTGACAAATTGGTATCAGAGCAACATCCTCGGCCGAGCTAGGAAGGCAATGGCGGAAGGAACCCGGATGAAGGCATTGGAGGCGCAAGTGCAACAGTTCAACTCGACTATATCTGACACCCACCATCGGATAGAGCAACTGGAGTTGGGAGCTAACCGAAGCCACGAAGCGATTGCGACAATGGACTAAAGAGTGGAAAACTCCATAGAAGGACTAGAGCGGAGGCTCGAAGGCTCCATAATGCGAGTACGAGAGGATCTGGCTGCCCAAATGCAGCAGTTTATGCTGATGTTTGGCCGCCAGAATCGAGTAAGCTTGTCCCCTGAATTCCCTCCTAGGGAGAGAACAGAACCAATCCTTCAAGGGAATCGGGAAGTTGGTGGTCAGGGTGCAGTGGAATTAGAAGCGGAACCAGAGGACGAGTTGGAAGGATTGAATCATGAGAGGAGGAATGGACAGAATTTTATCCACCAACCAGGCTTTCCCATGCCTCGGATGGACATCCCCACATTCGATGGGGTTAATCCCCGATGGTGGTTACGAAAATGTGAGAGGATGTTCGACTGGTACAACATTCCAGAAGAACAGAGAGTGTCGCTGGCATCCGCTTATTTCAATGAGGTGGTTGACGCCTGGTATCAAGGGTGCATCAGGCGGAGAAGGGGTTGCACTCGAGACGAATTTTCAGAAAAAGTGTGTGAAAGGTTAGGGGAAAGAAACATGGTGGATGTCATAGAGGAATTCAACAAACTCAAACAAATAGGTAGCGTGGAAACTTATCAGGTGCGTTTTGAAGAGCTAAGGTCACTCATGCTTCAGCATAATCCCCACCTATCCGAGACATATTTTGTGTCCAGCTACCTGAGTGGACTTAATGAGGAGCTGAGGCCGATGGTCAAGGTATTAAGGCCCCAAACGGTGGAGCAAGCAGCAGAAAATGCTCGTTTACAGGAGCTAGCAGTGGAGGCACTACTTAAAAAACAAAAACAGCAAGCAAGAGGAGTGACCATGGGAGCCTCTAACCCGGGAGGAAAGGGTTACACTAGAGAACCAGTCCGGGTAAGCGGTGGAAGTAGAGGTGGTATGGGTACTGGCTCACTGCCGATGGAGACCAATTGAGGGAACAAAGGAGGATCGCTGGCCTCTGCTTCCGCTGCGGGGATAAGTACCACATTGGGCATCAATGTAAACGCCAAATACTACTATTAGAAGGGAATGATACACAGGAAGAAGGGGAGGCAGAAGATGGAGATTGTGAAGGTCCAGAAGATGAAGATAATGGAGAAATCTCCATACACGCTCTGAAGGGAATGGTTAATAACAAAATCATCAAGGTGGAGGGACAAGCCAAGGGAGATAGCCTCATGATCCTGATCGATAGTGGAAGCACCCACAGCTTCCTTGATGAAGGAACGGCTCGAAGGTTGAATTGCAAGCTGGCTGGTACACTTCCTCTAAGTGTAACAGTAGCCAACGGCCAGAAGATTTTGAGCAGATCGTCGTGTAACGGTTTTTGCTGGAAAATGCAAGGAGAAGAGTTTGAGGCGGATCTAAGACTATTGCAGTTAGGAAGTTGTGATGTAGTTCTTGGAGTGGATTGGATGAAAGGGGGTCAGCCCCATCAGCTTCAATTTCAACAAAATGGAAATGTCTTTTGAAAAGGAGGGAAGAAGGATGACCTTGTCGGGTGACAAGGAAGTTGGAACCTGTAAGATGATTTCAGGGAAGAGGCTACAAAAAGTGTTCAAAGGAAGATGGAATCAGTTGGCTCAATTCTTCTCAATAATGGCTATAGAAGGAGGGGCAGAGGTTTAGACTGAGATTGGATTGACTGTCAGCACACCACCAGGAGGTCCTGACCAAGTACATTGCCTAGAAACCCTTAATGAACTGTTGTTAGATTATGAGGATATCTTTTCTAAACCCAAATCCTTACCCCCAACTCGGTCATTTGACCATTCTATTCATCTCAAACCCAACTCTGAACCTATCAACAGCCGATCCTACCAGTACCCTCCAATCCAGAAAAATGAGATAGAAATGATGGTTAGGGATATGCTTCAACAAGCCATAATTCGACCCAGCCAAAGTCCGTTTGCCTCACCCGTTCTCTTGGTTAAAAAAAAAGATGGAACATGGCGATTTTGTGTAGATTACTGCCAACTTAATGCCATGACCATCAAAGATAAATTCCCCATACCTTTGATAGAGGACCTAATGGACGAATTGCACTCTGCCCAATATTTTTCTAAACTAGATTTACGTTCGGGATATCACCAAATTAGAATGAATCCCGAAGATATCCATAAAACAGCCTTTAGGACCCACCACGGGCACTTTGAATTCTTGGTAATGCCATTTGGGCTTACCAACGCCCCAGCCACTTTCCAATCACTCATGAACAGAATTTTTGAGCCACATTTACGAAAATTTATACTTGTATTCTTTGATGATATACTTGTTTATAGTCCCACCTTTAAGCAACACTTAAACCATCTTAGGGCCACCCTTGATATTCTCTGGTCTAATCAACTTTTCATTAAGAAATCTAAGTGAGCATTCGGTCAAGGACAAATAGAGTATTTGGGACATATTATATCAAGGGGAGGGGTTAGCACCGATCCAAGGAAGATAGAAGCAATGATGAATTGGCCAAGGCCTGCCTCAATTAGGGCCCTAAGGGGATTCCTAGGGTTAACCAGTTATTACCACCGGTTTGTGCAAAATTATGGAAGAATCAGCAAGCCCTTAACTGAATTATTGAAGAAGGGGGGTTTCAGTTGGGATACCAAGGCTGAGGAGGCTTTTCAAAGGCTGAAGGAAGCCATGAGCAGGGTGCCTGTTTTGGGACTGCCAAATTTTACAAAATCTTTTGTGCTGGAAACGGATGCTAGTGGAATTGGAATTGGGGCCGTGCTGGTGCAGGAGGGGAGGCCATTGGCATTCTTGAGTCAGGTTTTAAGCCCTAAGCATCAAGGGCTCAGCATATATGAAAAAGAATTCTTAGCAGTGTTAATGGCAGTGGACCAGTGGAGGCATTACCTGGAAGGTGGCAGATTTGTGATCAAAACTGATCACGAAAGCTTGAAGTTTCTATTACAACAGAAGCTCCAAACCCAGCTACAAAAGAAAGGGATGGCGAAGTTAATGGGTTTGGACTATTCAATTCAGTACAAGAAGGGAAAAGAGAACAAGGCTGCTGACGCGCTTTCGAGGTGCCATGAGGAAGGAAGCAATGCAGCCATGATCGCCATCATTCCAGATTGGTGCAAGGAGGGGATAAGCAGCTATGAGGGGGATGCCAAGGTAACAGAAGTTTTAGAAAGGGTGGCAGTTGGTTCTCAGGAACCAGAAGGGTACACCTTAGTGGACGGATTACTAAGGTATCAAGGCAGAATAGTAATTGGCAATAGTGCCAGCCTTAAGACAAAGATTCTACAAGCACTACATGAATCACCTTTAAGGGGGCACTCTGGAATTCAGAACACCTACCTACGAGTTAAGCAGCTCTTTTACTGGCCTAAGCTAAAAACAGAAGTAAAGGATTCCGTCATAGCCTGTGACACTTGTAAGAGGTGCAAGTCTGAAAATGTGGCCTACCCGGGACTGCTACAACCGCTTCCCATACCGGAGCAAGCCTGGTCAAGCATTTCAATGGATTTCGTGGAAGGCCTGCCTAGGTCGGAAGGCAGGGACAACATTCTGGTCGTCGTGGATAGGTTAACCAAGTTTGCCCATTTTATAGGCCTAGCCCATCCTTACACGGCCAAGGAAGTGGCCAGGATTTTCTTAAACCGGGTGGTGGCATTACATGGAGTCCCCAAGACCATAATTTCAGACTGCGACAAGATCTTTATAAGCCTCCTATGGCAGGAGTTAATGAAGGCTATAGGAATAAAATTGGGTCTATCTACAACTTATCACCCTCAGTCCGATGGGCAAACCAAGAGGGTAAACCAAAGTTTGGAAGCATACTTAAGGTGCATGTGTATCCTACAACCTAAAGAGTGTCATCGGTGGCTAGCCTTAGCACAATGGTGGCATAACTCTAACCATCATTCTTCCCTCAAAACATCTCCATTCAAAGCCCTTTTTGGGTACAAACCACCCCTCCTACCAGCTATGGGCGAGCACACCACGGCGGCCGCGGTTGAGGAATATTTGCAAAGGAGGAGGGAAGTCCTAAGACAGCTAAAAAAGGAGCTGGCGGCCACACAAAATAGGATGAAGCAAGTGGTTGATCGCAGAAGGAGCGAGAGAGAATTCTCTGTTGGAGAGAAGGTCTATTTGAAGCTGAAGCATGCCCACTTGAAATCCATCACACGTGGGCAGGTGACCAAGCTCAGCCCTCAATACTATGGGCCCTTCACTATTCTGGCCAGAGTGGGGAGGGTGGCCTATCGGCTACAATTGCCTGAATCACACATTCATCCCGTTTTTCATGTCTCCCTCTTGAAGAAGGCAACGGGTACAGAACGGGTGAGCTCTACACTTCCCCTGCTGCCAAGGGAAGAAATTATGTTGGAGGAACCAGAAACTGTACTGGACAAGACAGTAACTTACCACCAGGGGGCACCACTCATTCAAGTGTTAATCAAATGGAAGGAAAGGCCAGCAGAAAATAACTCCTGGGAATATCTACCAGATCTACTCAAGAAGTTCCCTAGAGCAGCCAGCTTACTTTAAATTTCTTGAGGACAAGAAATCTGTTAAGGGGAGAGAATTGTCACGAGAGGAGCCAGCTAGGCATTTTGTTTCTTTCTTTTTTTAATTACTTTGCTGTTATTTCTGCCAATTCTATTAAGAGTTAGTTTAGGCCATGTGCTAGTAAGGAGAATAGGACAAAAAGGGCTGTTGTAACCGCCTGAGAGGAGAAGATCTGCTGCAGCGGGTGTACCAAACACCCAGCTAGTATATATCTTCACCCATGCGTGTAGGAAAGGCATCTATGAAAATTAACCATAAACTTTCTTCTCACCTCTCGTTCTTCCACTTTTCTCTCTACTCTCTCTCACCAACAGAATTCTTCTATCTCTCCCTCTACACTTATTCTTATTCGAAACCCAAATTCAGCTTGTCACGGACCAAGCCGTGACAGAAGCATTCCCAACTAATTTCATAGAATAGGTCCATCCCTTGCCACAACTTAGTCAAAGTGTTATAATATTCAGTAACTAAGTTGTTACCTTGCCTTGTTGTCCAAATGGCAAATCTAATCTCAAAACACTGAGCAGTGTTTCCCATGTCAGAGTATATTTCTTGCACCACTTCCCATATCTTCTTGGTTGTCTTGTAGAATAGGTATGTCCTTCCAATCTTCGACTCCATAGAATTGATCAACCAAGTCATGACAATAGAATTTTCAACTTCCCAAATGTCCTAAGTTGTTGATTCCGTGTCAGGCTTGGAGACTGCTCCTATAAGGTAACCAACCTTCCCTTTACCCTTAATGTTAGATTACAAATCTGACAGTAGGATTCTCGAGGAATCGAGAGTGGGAATTAAGAGAGAATGGGGAAGATATTAGAGAGGAAAGAGAGATCAGAACGGAAAGAGAGTTTAGAGAGAGAATTTAGAGAGAATGGGAGGGAAACTCATTTCCAATTTCATTCAATATAATGTGTTCTAGCGCTGGATCGGTTATTTATACCGATCTAGAAAATTGGGTGCCAAAAACAGTTTGGTCAACCCATGTGCGCTTACAACTTGTCCTAGCATGCTAGAACATTCTACCAGCTATGCTTAAACTGGAATTCAATTTCTTAATAGCCTAATTACACATTTATTTATATCACTTGCTAGCTACCATAACAATCTCTGCCCCTAAAAACGTTTCTTCTCCACAAGAAATGTGTAGTAGGCTTGTTGTATTAAGGAATTGGTGGAGGAACTCCGGCAAGTATTCTCATGTGTTATTATCCGAGTGAAGAGAGGACCATTGGAGAGTACTTGAATAAGAGGCACTCCATTGCGGTGGATTACCCTTATGTTAACAATAATTGTGGGTTCAGTGTTTTTTGGTACTTCTCCCACCATAGGAGGCAAGGTAGTGGTCGATCTCTGTGTTCCCACAGCCTTCTTAAGGAGGGAGACATGGAAAACGGGGTGTACCTTAGCATCTTTAGGTAGTTGTAATTGATAGGCCACAAAACCAATTTTCTCCAAAATGGGAAAGGGTTTATAGTACTTAGGGCTTAGTTTGGATATGGGTTGTTTGGTCAAGGTCTTGAGGTACTGTTGGTTAAGCTTCAAATACACCTCTTCACCTACTACAAAATTACGTTCACTCCTCTTCTGATCCGCCAGTTCTTCATTTTGTTCTTGGCTTTGGCCAATTCAGTTTTCATTATCCTCATTACATCCTGCCTTTGTTGTAAGTAAGCCTCCACTGTTGCTACTATCGTGTGTCCTCCCAAAGCTGGTAGTAAGTGTGGTTTATAGCCATAAAGGGCCTCGAAGGGCGTCATCTTAATAAAGCTATGGTAGCTCGAGTTATACCACCATTGTGCTACGGCTAGCCATTTGTTCCATCCCCTAGGCTGTAAGAAGCTCAAACATTTTAAGTATCCTTCCAAGCACTAATTAACTCGCTCCATCTGCCCATCTATTTCAAGGTGGTAGGCAGTGGACATTAGTAGTTTAGTGCCCAATATCCTCATGAGTTCTTTCCAGAAGAGACTGGTAAAGACCTTGTCTTGGTCCTATACAATGGACTGTGGAATGCCATGCAACTTTACTACATTCTCCAAGTAAGCCTTGGCCACTTCTTGTGCTGTAAATGGGTGTGACAACCCTATGAAGTGACTAAATTTAGTGAACCAGTCTACTACCACAAAAATATAATCTTTCCCTTCTGATTTCAGCAACCCTTCTATGAAATACATGGTTACGTTGGTCCAAGCACGATCTGGAATTTCTAAGGGCTGTAGGAGACCGAGGTGGGCTATCGTTTCATGCTTGCACCTTCTACATACAACACATTTCAAGATGTAATCCCATATATATTTCCTTAAATTGGGCCAAAAGAATACCTGTTTGACCTTGTGGTAAGTATTTTGAATGCCCGAGTGCCCTCCTACTGGTGATCCATGTAATGCATGCACTATTTTAGCCTTCAACTCCTCACAATCATCGATAACCAACCAACCTTTGTATCTTATTACTCCATCGTTCAAAGTGTACCCGGGTCTACTGTCTTCTTTAACACTTGGCTATTCTAGTAGTCCTTTAACCCAATCCCCTTTTTTGTAGCTATTTGTGACCTCTTGAAGCCAGTCTGGTATCACCATGGAGATTGCTACGTGCATCCCCTCTTCATGGAAGCGAGACAGGGCATCTGCTACCACGTTCTCCTTCCCCTTCCTGAAACAAATTACATAATCCAACCCCATGAGTTTGGCCATTCCTTTATTTTGTAGCTGGGTGTGTAATCTCTACTGCAGCAAGAATTTTAAACTTTCATGATATGTTTTGATCACAAACAGTCCTCCTTCTATGTAATGGCGCCACTTCTCCACTGCCATCAACTCTTTTTCATAAATGCTAAGGCCTTGGCATCTAGGTGCTAGAGCTTGACTAAGAAAGGCCAAAGGTTTGTCTTCTTGTGACAGTACTGCACCTATTCCTTCATTGCTAGCGTCCATCTCTAGGGTGAATGGCTTACTAAAGTCCAGTAAGCCAAGTGTGGGAACCTTGCTCAATGCTTCTTTTAACTGCTCAAAAGCATGTTCTGCTTTGGGGTTCCATTCAAAGCCTTCCTTCTTCAACAACTTTGTTAAAGGCTTGCTGATTGTTCCATAATTCTTCACAAACTTTCGATAGTATCCGGTAAGCCCTAGGAATCTCCTCAAAGCCTTGATGTTTGCAGGTTTAGGCCATGTTACAATTGCCTCTATCTTCTTTGGATCAGTTCCCACTCCAGCCCTTGATATGATGTAACCAAGGTACTCCACTTGTGTTTGTGCAAGTGCACACTTCGACCGCTTGATGCATAACTGATTGAATCGTATGATCTCAAATGTAGCCCTAAGGTGGTTTATGTGTTGATCGAATGAAGGGCTATAGATTAAGAAATCATCAAAGAAGACCAACACGAATTTTATGAGGTAAGGTTCGAAAATTTGGTTCATAAGGGTTTGGAATGTAGCAGAGGCATTTGTGAGGCCAAACGGCATGACTTTAAATTCCAAATGGCCATGGTGTGTCCGAAATGCAATCTTTGGAATGTCGTTGGGGTCCATCCTAATTTGATGATACCTTGAACGAAGGTCCAGCTTGGTAAATATAGTTGCATGTTTGAGTTCATCAAGTAGATCTTCAATAATTGGAATTGAAAATTTATCTTTATCGGTGATGGCATTGAGCAGTGTGTAATCAACACAGAAACGCCAAGTGCCATCTTTTTTCTTAACCAATAGGACAAGTGAAGTAAAGGGACTGTGGCTAGGGCGGATAATGGATTGGTTTAGCATATCTCTGACCACTTTTTCAATTTTAGATTTAAGTTTGGGTGGGTACCGATATGACCTAATGTTTATTGGTCCAACATTACATAACAGGGGTATGGCATGGTCTAGTGGTCTCTTGGGGGGTAAGGTTTTAGGTTCTACAAAGAGGTCCTTGTATTCAATCAGTAAAGAATCAAAGAGGGTCAATTCATGTACCTACCATGTTTGATTGGAGTATCCTTTGCCCGATTCTTCTTCCTGCTATCCAGTGGCTTAAATTGAAAATAACTGAGCCACTAGTGCCATCTTCTTCTTGAATAATTGCTGCAGTTTCTGTCCCCTCATCAGTTTGCAAGTCCCCACTTCCACGTTTCCTTGTAGCACCACCCTTTTGCCCTCCTTTTCAAGTGCAACTTCCATATTGTTGAAATCAAAACTGATAGGGCTTACCTCACGCATCCAATCTACTCCCAGCACGATGTGGCATCCTCCCAATTTGAGCAAACTAGATTAGCCCGGAATTCCTCACCTTGCATTTCCCAGTAGAATCCTAAGCAAGCTGATTTACTGATTACCTTGTCCCCGTTGGCTATAGTTACTGAGAGTGGTGGGGTGCTAGTCGTTGGGCATTTCATCTTCCTAGCAGTCATCCCATCAATGAAACTGTGGGTGCTCCCACTATCTATCAAAACCATGAGGTAGTTGTCCTATACCTTCCCCTCTATCTTGATAATCTTACTATTGGATACCCCTTTGATGGCACGTAGGAAGATGGCCCCACCGTCTTCTTCCTCTTCCTCTTCCCTTGCAGCTTTTCCTTCTCCATCTCCTTCCTTCTCTCCTCCTTCCAATAATAGCAGTTGCTTCCTACATTGGTGCCCTGGCATGTATTTCTCCCCACACTTGAAACATAGTCTCGCGACTCTCCTTTGCTCTATCAATCTATCCCTGTTTTTCATATTCTGAGAGACTAGGGTTGAGGTTGGATACCTCTTGTTGGTACCAAATTTGACTAATTCTCTTCCTGTAGATCGGTTCTCGTGCGATGTAGCTCCGACCAGTACTCCTTTGCTCTGGATCTTTTGTTTCTTCAGTTGTGCCTCAAACGTCATCTCCTACAAAGTAGCCCCCTCTGTAACTTCTTGTACCGTCTTAGGTCGGAGGATTTGTAATGTCGATCTCAACTCATCATTTAATCCTCCTATGAAGCTAGATACGAAGTACTCCTCATTCAGGCAAGGATTCTTGTTAAGCATCCTAAATTTGAGCTCCTCAAATTTTGCCTGAAATTCTAGCACCGATCCTTCTTGTCTTAGGCGGTTGAATTCTTGTACCACGTCCCATCTTCCTCGTTCTCCAAGCCTCTGGCACAGCCCTTACACGAAGTCATCCCAATTATATCTCTCTCTCACCCTGGACCATCCTCAAAGCCATATATCCCTTGCATCATGGAGATATGCCACGGCTAAGGCCACCCTCTGGCTCTCCCCTACACGATGAATCTCAAATAATTTCTCGCATCACCTCAGCCACCACTGTGGCTTCACCCCTTCGAACACCAGAAGTTCCAATTTAGGTACTGGAAATTTGGTTTGATGCAGACGGATTGGCACCTCTTGCCTTCTCTCCGGCACCAACTCTTCCACCATGGCTGGCTCCCCTTCCGATACTGATAATTCGACATTACAGTGACTACCACCAATTCCCGGTAGAATTGTTTTAGTTCCCTTGGTGGGAAGTCAAGGGAGATCCTCACTTGCAATTGACCCACAAACATTCTCATAAACTATTGCAATTGATCACACAACAGATTTCCCTGATCCCTTACTTCCTGCATTTCTTCCCTTAGTTACATACGCAAATCACCCCTAAGCCTTTCCGCCAATGCGTCTAGCTTCCTATCCACAGACAATCCAACCTTTTCTTCCATTGAATCCATTTTGCCTTGCATCTCGACCACAGAAGTTGAAACTTATTGTAGTTGTGCCCCCATCTATCGCATCTTGGTACTATCAATCATTGCTCGAACAATTCACAACGAAGAACAAGATCCTTGCTCCAATACCAATTTGTCATATTACAAATCTGACATTAGGATTCTTGAGGAATCGAGAGTGGGAATTAAGAGAGAATGGGGAAGATATTAGAGAGGAAAGAGAGATCAGAACGGAGAGAGAGTTTAAAGAGAGAATGGGAGGGAAACTCATTTCCAATTTCATTCAACATGATGTGTTCTAGTGCAGGATCAGTTATTTATACCGATCTGGAAAATTGGGCGCCAAAAACAGTTTGACCCGAGCCCATGTGGGCTTACAACTTGTCCTAGAATGCTAGAACATTCTACTAGCTATGCTTAAACTGAAATTCAATTTCTTAATAGCCTAATTACACATTTATTTATATCACTTGCTAGCTACCATGACACTTAATTACCAACAAAACTGATTGAGATCATTCTCTGAAATTTGTTCCATTTAGTTTATGATGAGTAATCTAGAGGGAATGACTACGAGGGCCATTAGAACTTGTGTAGTTCTAATCGGATGAGGGAAAGTGGCGGACGTCTCACTGGCTGCTTGGGTTTCAGCCATTATGTCCACCTAAAGAACTCTACAATTCGTAGATAAAGAAGAAACATCTGCCACAAGAACTGGTGGCTCTGATACCATGAACAGAAAAATAATCCAGATGAGTAGGAAGATTATCTTGAGTGTTTCGGAGGCTGAATGAAAAATAAGTGTTTTCCTTACTTTGCATTGAACCGTAGGTTGGAAATATATACACAAGATAACCTAAAATATCTCCTAAAATACAGGGATAGGATACAACAAATTTAAACAACACTACATTCAAATATTACAGATGAAAACAAAATTTTGAACTTTAACTTATCTCTTCTCTTCCGTTTTGGAACTGCTTCATCTCTTCTTCCACTTATCCTTTTAGTTTGTAATTCTCCCATCTTTTCTCTCATAACAACCTTATCTCTTTGCCTCCCGTCCATAACTTGAACTCATTCTTTTCCTATCTTCTCCAACACCCATCATTGCCAACCGTCAACTACTACGTCGCCAAATACCAGCACTGCAAATAAAGAGGCAAAAACAGTTGTATAATGCATCCAGTTTTACCTATATGTGTGTGCATTCTTTATCCTCCTTGTTTGCGACGTAGGTGGTGTGTGATTTTAGTTGTTTTACATAAATCAGTTTGATTTGTTGCTTATTGGGATAACCGGTTCTTTAAAGTCAAGATTTCTTTCTTTTTTTTTTATTTTGGAATGTGAAAATGCAGGATGGGGTCAGGATATGCTTTGCAGGGAGGGACAAGACAAGAGTTTTCTACGGTGGAGTGGATTGTCAGTAAAGTCCCACAATCCACATGCAATTACACCTCAAAAGTAATGTAAGTCCTCTCAATTTCAGTCAGTGGTCAATTACCAATGAGTTTACACAATGAAAGCATGATTCTAAACAGTACCTTGAATTAAGGGCCCAGACATAATACGAGACATTTAGTTTTAGCCCCCAGATCTAAAAGCACAATTAGTATTTCAATTGAAAATTATGTCATGGTTGTACATTCTGGGTGAAGTACCCAGACTCACAGATTTCACACCTTAACACCACATTGTCTCTCAACATACACCACATGTCAGCCTCATCAATTGGCTGATTGAAGATTCCACGTGTTAGCCTCATGGTAGTCGCATGTGCACCCCTCACAAAATCTTCCAAGAAACTAAGGCTTGAAAGTCAGTAGCCAATGGTCCCATTTGTCACCCCCCCTCCTTCTCACTCCTCTTGATAACCAGATCCTTAGTATTAGGTAATCCTATGTACAACTTCTATCATCAGAACTTGGGAATCCCTTCAATAGCCCCCTCTTCGTTTCTCTTGGTTGTTCTGGCTATTTCCCTTTCAACTTCGGTTCTCATGACACCTCAGCACAAACCATTTTCCTAGAGGGCCAGCTATATGATCATTCATACCCAACCACCAAACATCTATCTCCTTTGGAAAAAGTGTTTTAGTAATCTTAGTTATAAAATAGCACTGTGCCATTACACAACTACTATCTTAGGATGATCTTTCTCATTTAGGCGCAACCACTTAACAACCCTATAACATGTACACCAAAATCAATTAAATACAATCAACTTGAACCCCCTTCAAGCCCCCTCCCCCTGCGAAAAACACACACGCAACAACAACTTACCAAGCCTCAATTTCCCTTTCTAAATTAATTTCCTAGAGAAGTCTTTTCTCGACACTTAACCTTCTCTATATGCCCCCTCAGTTTCTCCACCTTTATTCTCTCAACTTTCTCAATCTGTAATACTTTACTAAAATTGGTGAAACCGCCATATTTTTACCAAATTCATGACATCCAAACACTACTTTATTTGTTCAATAGAAATGACCACAACACCAATTAACATCCCACAGAGAGCACCTCTTTAACAATATCTCCAACAATCGCACAACAAAAATCTGTAACAACACCAAACCTCTCAAAGTTAATTATTTTTTGTTCCTACCCAAACAAGTAGAAGTGTTCTTTGGTGACTTAACCACCATATCGACACCCAAAAACAACTAACATCAAACCATTGTCCCACTTCAAAACTCTCAGCATCCCAACAAGTACTCATACTCTCAACAATTTAACTCTAAAAGAAATGAATCCTGAAAAAGAATCAAAGTTTTTTATTGGCATCTCACCTATGAAATTAAAAAAACAAAAAAAAAACAAAACAAAGACCCCAGCTTGTGTTCATTTTGGAATTAATCTACAATTGTACTAACAGCCAGCACCAGCAGGTCATTTTGGTAATACTAGCCCTACAGTCATAATTTATATATGAGCCTCTCCATTTCCAACTTGCATCTCCCTTTAAAAAATTTCCTCCACCGGGCCGTCACCAACATCATCAAGGGTAGTTTGCAGCGGGAGCAAACAAAGATACAAGACCAAGAAAGCGCGAACAAGCGTGGCTAACTTACTAGAAACCCAGTGACAACCGTGTTGGCCCAACAAATCCGAGGAAATTGAACTCGTATCTATCCAGTAAACCCATTAATCACATATCAATAACAATACCATAAATAAGAAGAACAAAAGAAAGAGATCCCAGCACCCCAACAAATTCAAATTTCACACAAAGTCAAGAAATATCACTGATTCCAGTAGCAATCGAATGGAACAGGACACCAACCAAATCATAGAACGAGAGCAACCTAAATCTACCGCGACCTCTGAATCCAATGAGAACAAACTTAAAAAAGCAGTTATCCACACCAAATCAAATTCAAAAATCCACAGATGTACAGAAATGTTCGCGTAAATTGGCAGAATTCGAGGAGAGGAAGAAGGAAAAAAGTACCTTTGAGGAGGAGAAGCCAGAGTTAGGGCTTTTCGAGTTTGAGGTCTACCGTTCGCCGAGAAGTGCAAGTGTACTTTTTCCCAATAAGAAGTTTCTCTAGCCTCTACGTTCAGCGAATCTGGAGTATTGAAAGTGCGGAAGAAGCTGTGCAATTATTACAAGCTGTTCCTCTCTGCCCAGCCATGGCTTCTCTCTCTCTCTGGCGGGATGGGACTGGTGGCCGACTCTGATTGACGAATGGTCAACCATGTAGCTTTTTGAATTACGAAAATGCCATTTCCCAATTATTATTTATTATTTTGTCTGATAGTTTACAACTGCGGCTAAGGGATCTAAACTTAATTTGAATATTTTAATGTGTGAAATTAATTTATGTATTTCATTAAATAATTTTAATTAAATTTAATGTAACACTAAGTCATGGTTAAATAACAATAAATATATTTTATTTTTAAATAATGTAAATTTATTATATTTCATTTTTATCATCTAAATAATTATATTAACTGATGATAAATATATTATATTTTGAATTATTTAATTAAATAATAAAATTATTTAAATTAGTCCCTCCCAATCGTATCTCTCTAGAAATGAAAAAAAAGATAGATAATTTATTTTTTCAGAACTATTACCCTAATAAATGTTCTCTCTCATTCTTAATAAAAAGATATAATAAAATTATATTTCTTATTATTTTCTCAAACTGATAATTCATTTGTTCAATGCTATTAACCATTATCGGAGGATGGCATCCCCTTAGCAATGCCAATAGTTTTAGTTGTTGAATGTCGTGCAAGTTAGGTTGTGCTTGTATTGGCTGCAAGTTAGGTTGGGATTATTTAATTAACTAAAATATCTATTCTATGTTAATCAGAGATTGTATAATTTTAGTTTTAATCATTTTAGATAAAAATTATTATATTTGATTTTTTTTATCTATTTTGAAATGTTATTTAATTTATAACTTATATCAAAATAAGATTTGAAGGCAAATAAATCTTCACAATATAAGTTAAGTGGTTGGCCCATAATAAATTAGAATTCATACTAGTAGATTGTGGATTCGATTCTTTGTTTTGCATAGTAAAATAAAGTTTTTATCTGTAATTTATTTTTTTTATTAAAATTAAAGACACGACTGACAAAAAACTGCACAAGAATATTAATTCTAAGATTTGAAGATAAAGACGTTTTAATTAAATTAATCTGATCTAATCCTTTTCTATAATATAATTTAAAATTATTTAAATCTGAACCAAGTAAACTCAAGCATAGTGACTACAAGCATGTAGAATGTTGGTTAGGTCCAAATTACTATTCCGAGCAATAGACAACAGCTGGTGGACTCAAATGGCTATTATTATTATTATATATATCATGCTGTGGAGGAAAACATTATTATTATATTATTATTTGTATTTTCTTTCAACGTTAGAAACTCAAAAGGTTCCATATTACAAATAGCCATGGTCCCGGACCCTTGTATATTCTTTAAGGGTGTGTTTAATAACATTTAAATAAAAAATAAAATATTTTTTAATTTATATAAAAAAATATCATCTTTTCTTAGATAGAACTTTTTATAAAAAATAGTTAAAAATATACTTTAATGATTACACTATGAAATTGAATTCTATAAAAAATATAGTGTGTCAAACATTAAAAATGAAATTTAATTTATTGGATAAGACATTTTTTATGTTATTAAATACACCCTAAAATCTCACAATCCGACTTAATTCAGTCTAAATAGATAAATAATTATAAAAAAATATTCGCATATATGAAAAAATATCAATTTACGATATGGAAGTAACTTACCACATGATTTACTATTAGAGATGAGTAAATTATGTTAAAAAATAAATTACATCGACTGAATAGATTATTAAATTAAATAAATAAAAAAATTAAAAAAGTTAAAAAATTAAAATAACAATGTGCAAAAATGATGTTATTTTTTACGTTTCGATCAGTTTAATTATTTTAATTTTTTTTTAATATGATTGAATAGAATTGAAATAAGTGAAATTACCAATCTTAAAAATCAAATCAAACGGATCTACAGTTTGAATCGAAATGAACTAACAATTTTGACTAATTTTGTTCAATTATTTTGATTTAACTGAAATATTGTTTACCTTTATTTGTCAATGGAGATGAAAAAAAAAATAAGTTTGACTAAATAGACGTGTTTGATAAATTTATCAGATTAATTAAATTATAATTATATTTGTTTGATAAAATATTTGTCCTCACCTAATATATCAAAATATTTAAATTAAAGTTCCCCCTTATAATACACCTAAAATAAATTGACATTTAATTTATTTTAATACAAATGTAAATCAAAGCCAAACCGACCAAAAAGTTAGGCTACTCTATTGCTAGGCCATGGCATGATTTGTCTTTGCTAAAGAAGTCAAATTTGACAACTCACTTGGCGTGGATTTAAAATATCAAGTTTGGGTGTCTAATTTTTTAAAAAAATATTTTAATAATTATTTATAATAAAATTTATAAATTTAAAATAGAGAGTCATGACATTGTTTTGAATAGTTAGTGTGTTAATTTTTTGTTTGAATTCTAAGAATATGAATAACTTAATAAAACTTTTAAGTTTTTATCGTATTACATTAAACGAAAACGAAAAACAGATACAATACGAAATAGAAACGAGAAAACTTAGGGCTGTTCTCTTTAGTATTTTCAACCCGTTTTCATTTTTAGTTTTTCAAAACACTCAAAACGCGTTTATTTACCCATTTTTAAAAATGTATTTTATAAAATACACAAAAAATTTGCACAGAATATCCAAAACATCAAAAACACGTTTTGGTTGTTTTCAGCCAAAACTAGCTCCTCAATCAAAAACATGGAAAATAACCACTGTTTTCACCTCTTATCTTCCATCTCTCTTCTCTTCTTTTCTCTTCAAGCTCGGTCGCCGCCACCATCCACGCCACCGCCATCACTGCTATCCACACTTGCCACCACCATCACTGCCACCGCTTGCTATGCTCAAATCCGCCCGCCACCATCATCACCCTCACTAGCCACTGCCCTCAAAACACATTTACAAAATTTCAAAATAAACACATTTTCTAGTTTTCTGTTTTGAGAAATAATTTTTTGGAATAACAAAAAAAATATATTTTTAAAAATCTCAAAACATACAGTCAAAATACAAAATTGAAAATAAATTCATAACTCAAAATTCAAAATTAAAATACAAAGAGGACACCACATAAATTTTTCATAAAAGTAGACAACACATAAATAAAAAAATATTATAGTGTTTTATAAATATAATTATAAAAAAATAGTTATTCAATCAAATATAAAATTCGATCATTCATTCAAACAAAAATCAACACTAGTTATTTCTCTCTCTAACATAGTCACCAAAGTAACAGAGACAAAATTGTTTATATTTTTAACGTGATCATGGAATAGAAATACGTTTTTGATATTTTTTTAATATTATAAAATATTTTAAAAAATATAAAAATGATTCAAAAATAATTTGTTAGTATTTCGAGGTAGGAAAAGTTTTAAAAACACCAAAATGGCACAATGTTGTTTTTGTGCATTAGTGTTATCAAAGAGAGTGAATATTAACTATTTAGTCGTACATACTTACAAATTTATGATACAATAATTTATAACAAACACATAATAATTTACTATTTATGAATAATACCTTATTTTGAGGCTTTTGACGTAGCACCACATTTCAAACACGTCACTCGCACCATCAAAAAGTTAAAAAAAAAATAATAATCTCACGTGGCAGAACACAAAATCTTATGTTAAAACTAATCAAACTTGACCATATAATATATGACGGTGAGTGACTTAATTAGTGTGACAATCTTAACCTAATCTCTTGGGGGGGAATAAAACATGGGGGCTGCTGCTGCTGGTGGCGGGCTGGCAATTGATTGATGAATTGACCGACAGCAATGCATCATGTGCAATAAATTAAACAAATGGTCGAATTATTCAGACCATTCAATTGGGGGTAGCATTGTCTATCCAAAATCAGATTGAAAATTAATTTTAACCACAAAGGACTAATCAAATAATTAATTAATGTGCATAATTTATTTTCTTTTTGTAATAAATCAAATGTGTAAATAATGTACAACAATCACAATATTTAAATTCATTAGGTCGCGTTAGGTACAAGAATATTAAATCTCTAATTCCAGTATTCATTATCATATCTTTATATGTCATTTTATATTTAAAAATTATTGTGCATCATTATTATCTCTTATCATAGTAAATTATAAGAAATATTCACGGGCATGAAAAAAATTCAAATTCACAACTTTGTTATAAGAGGTGAGTTACCAAGATTTCAAGATCAGCGAGAATAATGTATTAATCTTATACATATGGGTTATAAGTTTTTATTAGTGGGCGAGTAACATGGTATATTTATATGTGAGCTCCCAACTCGAGTAACCCATAATTAAAATTAAAATTAATAATAAATTAATCAAAAAAATTACAATTCTATTCTAAAATCTATGATGTACAATTTTATTTCTAAAAAAAAATAAAATCCAAGATCCCTCTACATAAATTTTTGAATATGTCTTGGTGAGTAATAGATTGAGAGTATGAAGAGTATTTGTGAGAGTGACCCAAATCATGGATAGTTTGAGTGAAAATTGCCTCTAATAAAATAGGTAAGTCACAGACATGCAAGCATGAGATTAAATGAAAATAGATGCAGTATCTCTAATATTTTGGAAATAATATTAACGTTCCCTACTAATAAAAATATAAAATAAATTAATAATTATAGTAGAAGGTTGAAGCTGTAGAATGAGAGGTGATTGCATAAGGGAAAGGGTTCATCGTTGAGAGAGTGATGCTACAAGGTGGTACATGGTCAGAAGGCATCCAAAGATGGTGAAGTTTTGAACAAATTGGTGAAATTGCCCACAAAAAGCAGTGGTGGTCTCTCTAGATAAACAAATGATGTTTAGGTGTGATTAAGTAAGGATAGAAAATCAAAAGTCGAAAGATCCTTATAAATGAAGGATCAAAAGGTATTTATACCACTTAAATGTTTGTAATATGTAAATATCTTAAATGATAATAAATAGGGCTAATCATGAAAATAATCTATTTTTTGTCAATTTCTAATTTTATTCAATTTTTTTAATTTTAACAATTAGATTCAAATTAAGTTCAATTGAGTATAATTTTATCTATCGAAAGTGGTGTGTTCATGCTGACTTTGCATATCAAGTATCATATAATAATAATAATATTTATAAAACTTACATATATATATATATAAGTAAAAAAAAAAATAACTCATAGCACATAATCTGTTTTTTTTTTCTTTTTGCAAGTTATATATAATTTTTTAATGGGTACATATGACTATGGTAAATACTATTATTATATGACACTTAATATGCTAAACCAACATGAACACATTCCCTTCAAATTAATTTTATATGCTGGATAAAATTACATCCAATTGAAATAATTTAAACCTAATCGTTAAAATTAAAAAGTTAGATAAAATTACAAATTCGTGAAGTGAATGAGATTATTTCCCTGATTAATCTTAATAAATATATGATTTTATTTTTTCATTAAGGATATGAGATTTTTTCTACTTGATGTGTTGCTAACACTTAGAATTATTTATTGATTTAGATCGATCAAATTAACACATACAAAAGTGTATGTATGTAACGTATATATTGTTATATTTATTTGGTTTTTAGTCCAAAATCAGGATTGGAACACATTGAAAATGTATTTTTAAAATTTCTTAAACCAAAGATTAGACTAAACTTAATCCAGTTAATTTTAATTTTTGTTATAATTCCACCTTTCATTTGATATTTCGTCAAATTCTATTATAAAAAATTAGTATAATACATGTTAATATAAATCAAAAATCATTTAATATTAAAATAAAATAAATCTCACAATTAAATAATTTTATGATTTATACTAAAACATACAATACTAGTTCTCGTTAACAATATTTGACTAAAACTAAAATAGAATTTATCACAAAATAGAATTGCGCCAATTAAATATCCAAAAGCAATGGGGTGAGAGAGACTCGAACTCTCGACCTCAAGATTACTTACAGCGATAAGACTTACGCACTAGCCAAATGCTCGACCGTCTCCTCTTTCACGCTTAAATATGCATTAAATCTCATAATCTTTAAACCAAATCTCTCCCCCCCCCATTTTTTAATATTATATATTCTCCCTTCAAAAGAATTCATTCAGAGATGCAATAATGCAAGTTACTTCATGGCAGCAAAATTTATCTTTCATAACCATGGTTACACAATTTGGGAAGGAATGACGTGTCTAAGAAATTCTTGAGAGATGAAACAAGTTTACCTTATATCATCAAACTTTCAAGATGACTATTAGCTTTAAATTTGTTATGCTAGTCTTCATTTTTTTTTCTTTCCGATTTCTATTTCTACTGTTATGATTTTACGCTATTGCAGATTTGAATTTTGTTAAGTTGAACCTTATTTTCATTGCAATATCTTATAAATTTAACAAATTTTTTCCTTTAAATTTCAATAAGCTTACCAATACATTATTCAAACTGAACCACAAACCAAACTGATATACCAACTAATCCTACCCTCCTCGAATACATACTACGTACGAATCGGAAGGTATCACATTTCATGTAATTATGTTCATGACAGTTAGAACATGAACTTATTACAGCATTCAATGATGCCTAAGGTTTTAAACTATTCTATACACCTCAGAGGTAAAGTGGTCAATGACTGTAAAAATACATGACTATTCTATTCAAAGTTACCATTTTGCACCTTTGTCCCCACAATCAGTTCTAATAGGATTCACCAGATGTCTATGAGCAACAGAAGCATCTGTACCAGTTTAATGGAATGTGATAGGCTCCCTAAGTGGCAGCAACCACGCTCTGAAGGGGCAATTCCAAGTCTTTCAATCTGCATGGAAATTATTACCATTCAAGTATTCAGTGTTGGTGTGTTGTTCAACCTAAATCTCGATCAAACCACAAGATCAAATGTAAATTACGAAAGATAAAACAGAATATAAAGAACACAAGAACACAAAATATACGTGTTCGGATTTGAAAAGATCTTACTCACAGCAGAGGCTTATCACCCCTAGTCAATCCACTATATTTTTGACAAGATTACAATCGGATTACAATAATAAAACCAAGATCACAACAAAACAAACAGTATTGCAAATGAAGGATTGGAACATAATACAACATTTGAGAACAAATGTATAATATGTTTGACCGATCTCAAGATCAAGTCTAATATTTGTTCTTTCAGTTTTTTCCCAATTTCTCATGCCTCAAGCGATTTAGTAACAAAGATTACATAACACAATTACCTTACAGAGTGATCTTATCACAAAAAACAAGTTGATCAACCAAAAGAAGAATTCAAGAGAGCATGTCTGTCTTCATGTGCTGAAAATAGGGTTTTAGAAAAGAAAATGAACAATTTGTTAATTAAGACATCAAAAAACCCTTATATAGCAACAAGGAGTCAAGCTGGGCCGAAACAAAACATGCATGGGCCACATGGATTGTGGACTTAACTCGAAACATATCTCGGCCCAGTAGATCTTGACCCATATAATAAAATAACAAATTATATATACACATTTGAATTTTATTTAAATGTAAGTAATATAAAGAACCCAATTTACATATATGAAAAATGTAAATAAAATGCACATGATAAATATAAATGATAATACATTTTGAATCACTTTATTTAACATGCAGAAGGAAATAAAAGGACCTACCTGGGTGCAGAAAGTGTGTGGCCACCGTACCTGATATTACGTAAGTCAGGGTAGATTCCTATTGCTTCCTTAAAATCCTAAACAAAGTTAAGAAATGAACTTGATTAAGTTTGATCTAACACCAGTTGGCTGGGGAGGGAAAGGAGAAGAACCAGGATAGGGCTGACCTGATCGGCTGTTGATGATGTATAAGTAATAACACAAGCAAGGGGCGGATCCAACAAGTTGGGGTGGGCTGAGATTGGGTTGAAATAAATTTAGGGTAAACTTTTACACTAAAATTTTAATTTTTTTGTGGGCTGCCCTGGGCTTCAACCCGGGACAGCTCACATGTGTATCCGCCCCTGAACACAAGACATCCCAGCACTTGCAGTTACCTGTACTAGAAACTTGCACTAGAAACTTGGAGCAAGAAATAAATTTTTGTTCTTTTTTTGTTTCTTCGTATTGAACATGGAGATGCTATTTTGGGGAGGGAAAGGGAGAGGAGAGGAAGATGTGATGAGTGGGTTGTTGGGTGCGAATGAAATACTAAGAAAAAGAGAAATAAAAGAAAAAAAAAATTGTTACTGACAAAATTTGAAGGGGACTCAAATTGAAAAAACATGTTTTCTTTAAAGAATATCTTTAAAATGTTTTTTAAAATATAGAACAATTTTAGAAAACAAAAAAAATTGTTTCACATTCTCCAATTTAGGAAAAAAAAATCATTTCGATTATAATTTCTAATTTTCTATTTCTATAGCAATATTTTTCGAAAAACTATTCTAATTTTTCACGTGTAAACAAGGCTTAAAATAGCTAAAGCAACATTTTAAGCTATTTTAAATTAAAAGTAAGAAACCTATATTTTTTGTTTGTTTATAGATAATAATCATTATAGAAATCAATAATCCATAAAGGGCTAATGCACTAAGAATACAGTCAAGCTAAAAAACAAACCATTAAAATGGCTGACAAACAAACTATGAAACTAATACTACTAGCAAAGACCATTAGACCAAACAAAAGACTATTAGCTAGGCCCAAAGACAGAAGGATGGGCCTGCCTGCCCTTGGGCTTTGTTTTTCTAATCTGGCCCGGCCCGTGTACAAAAGGCTGTGCTGAGCTAGCTGGATGGGCTTCCTGGCCTGAGCCATAACGGGTAGATCCGCTCAAAAGCCCGGTGCTATAGGCTAATAATTTAGTAATCGTGCTGGCAAAAATGAAAATACAATAGTCAATTTATTAGGAAATAAACAATTTAAATACAATAATAATTGTAATTTATTGAACATTAATAATTAATCACACCATACACCTGACAAAAGATAATGGAAAATACTATACACACCAATAACTATCTGGGATTGATGTGATACATACAGGGGCGGAGCCAATGTAGGCCCAGTGAGGGCCTTGGATTGCCATTGATTTTGGCCTACATTTAGGCTCGAGTATAAAATCTAAAATCCTCTCTCAATCCCTCTTTTGCTCAAGCTCTCGTTGCTTGCCCCCCTGGCCCCTGCCCTTCTATCTCTCTCGCTCTCGCTAGTTGCCGCTGCGGGCTTTTTCTCTGTCGCTCTCACTCACTCCAGCTTTCGTCTGGTGACTCGGACCATCCGACCATCGCTGAGGTGAGGTCTCTGACTCGCTCTGCTCGCCCTCTCCTCGCCTCCTCGATCTACGATTGCTCTCGCTCGCCTTGCTTAGTCCATCACCGTTAGTCGCTCTTGCTTGCTAGTTGCTGCCTCTCTTCGGGCCTTTGTCTCCATTGCTCGCCGACGTCGCCACCTCGGCCTCGCCCTCCCCGACTCACCCCTCAGGGCTCCGGCCCTCTATCGCTGATCACTTGTTGGAGCTGAACGTTGCCTACCTCTCCGACTCTAGCTCTCTTTCCCTCTCGCTTAATCAGTGAGCAGTAAGGCCTCACCAATTTTTGTCTCAAAAAGGTAATTTTTTTTTCATTTTTAAAATTAAGATATTGATTAAATTATGTTAATTTTTTGTATATTTATATTATTATATTATTTTTTATTTTTTCTTTAATAAATTTTTCCCTCACTAAAAAATATTACTGGCTTCGCCCCTGGATACATACGGATTTTATAATAATTTTACTCAAAATTAATAACAAATCTACTCATATAACAAAAAATTCATAATAATTTGACCCAAAATAATAGATTTACTCACTGTTATAAATTATCATAAACTATTATTAATTATAATTATAATTGATGTATTATAGGTAAAAGGCCATTAAAAACCAAAAAAGACTAAAAACCCAAAATAACTTTTTGAGGTAAAAAAGTATAATTTTTCCCTAATCGGAGGGGGAGTCCCGAACAAAGAGTTAAAAAAATAATTCTAATATCTGAAAATCTCTTCGAAAGTTCTAAGAAAAAGAATAAATATTATTTAATAAATTTCAGAATGTCAAAATAAACATTATTTATAAGAATTTTAATTTTAATGAGTTTTAAAATACTAGAATAAATATTATTTAGAAGAATTCTAATTATAAGGAAATTAGGAAGTTTTCATGTTCCTCTATAAATAAACAAACCTCATTTATAAAAAAGTCACGTTTTTTATATTGGAGTATTTGTGCATAGATTTTTCTATACCATCTGATTTTTTTTTTTTTTTTGCAGAGTCTAAGCAGTTTGGCGACGGTATTTGTAGTCAATAAATTTATTATTATATTCGAATAACAATAATAATTATTATAAATTTTATTATTTGTGCTTATATAATTTCTCAAATATGATAGTAATTGATGACATCATATTTGAAAGTTCTTCTTTGTCAACCGAAGCAATTAATGATCTTCTGCAGTCCCATGGGTCAAGAGTCTACATGGTTTACCAATTGATTAGTCGCATTGCATGGCCTCTTTAACGCAAGATCACGAGAAATGTTATTATTGCGTTCTTCTCATCTTCTTTTAATTGATATTGTCAACCTCCAAATTAGGGCAGACGAAAAGTTGTCTTTCCATAGTTTTTAATAATTAAATTAATATTGTCACTCAAACAAAATAATTAATAAATTTATGAACTAAAAATATCGTCGTCAAGTCGCTGAAACTCTACAAAAAAGAGAACGATCAGATGCAGCAGAGAAATTCTTGCGCAATCACTTTAATATTTAAGTTAAACGCTAAAGACCTAAATGTCATATTAAAACTAATATTAAATATTTACCTTTTTTTGAAATAAGGAATCATCTATTTATAGGTGAGTATGAAACTTTTTTAAATTCTCTATAATTAAAATTCTTCTAGATAATATTTATCATAATATTCTAAGATCTACTAGAATTAAGATTTTATGGATAACATTTTTCTTAACATTCCAAAATCTATTAGAACTAGAATTTTCGTGCACAATATTTATTCTTTTCATAAAACTCTTTTAGGAATTTTTAGATGTCGAAATTATTTTATTTGCACTTTGTTCAAGACCTTTTCCTCCTTAGATTAAGGAAAAATTACATCTTTTTCGTCTAAAAAAGTATTTTAGATTTTTAAACTTTTTTAATCTTTTAATGAATTTTTATCTATGACACATCAATTAGTATTCGAGGGGGAACGAATGTAGATATTAGAGAGTTTTTATAATTAAATGTGTTTATTTATTGGAATCTTTTTTATTTATATAGATTTAGTGCAGGATAATTAGATCGAATTATCAATCAACTCCCAATTGAGATTTTCAAACTCCAAATAGGGTCTTTTAAAGTGTCAACCTTTTCATCGGGTAACAAAAAAATCGATAAATCACACGTCATATCCTAACTAACAAGACTTGCAACACATTTTGACTAGTGGGATACGCGACACACCATGATATATTCTTTTGGAGAAGGATATTAAGAGTAGATTTATAAATATATCTCGAGAATTTCTTCCAGTGTGAAAATTACACTGTTAATGCTTTAATTTTGTATTTTTTAATGAATTGGTTATAATATTTTAATTTTTATCATCAAAATCATTGAATTTCAATTTTTATTATAATTCAGTCCCTTCTTTTACAAATTCTCTTCAAATTATGTCTACCTTAATACAACTCTCAAAGTCATTCATTTTGTGAGATTTATGTTAATTTTAATAATTTAAGTGATTTTTAAATTCATATTATTGTATATCACTCATTTTTTATTAATGAAATTTGATAAAAAATAAAAGATAAGAGTAAATTATAACAAAAAATTGAAGTTTAATAATTGCACTGATAATAAGATAAAATAATAGGTTTAATATCTTATATATTAACATTAATATGATATAATTATAAGATATTACTACAAATATCAACCTTGAATATTAAGGTAACATTTTCAAAGAACAACACTGCCCATTATAGTATTATCTGTTTTTTTCCCTTCCTAGTCCATGCTTGGCCTTGCCAAATTATATTTTAAATTCATATCCATTTGAGCAAATTGAGAAATATTTGTGCACTTTGAATATTAGATATTATCTCAAAATAAGGAGGGTTAAGGTTGGCTAGTGAAACAATGAGGGATAAACTTTATTATCGAGATAGAAATAACACGGATCATCAATTAAAACTCCTAAATGATCATTCAATGATAAAGCAAATAAGGTTGTAGAGACAACCTTATTTGCTTGGAAATAATTACTCTTGAAAAAGTATGTAATAGTTAACTAGTGATGATGGTATTTGGGACCGACCACCACGTGCCACCTCTGCGACTGGACCTCGGGAATGGAATCTCGGACTTGGGGGATGTCGGACCTCGGGTGTAGGACCTGCAAGACAATGGAGGGCCGGGGCTTGGATCCCCCGGGGTGGACTCCGACGCTCAAGTCAGTAGAGTAATGCAGGTAGAAGTAAATGAAAGAGCTGTAGAGCTTAGGTATACCTGGCGAGAGTCCTTGTCTTTTATAGGCGAACCCGTTTTGGGATACCCGAGATAAGTGGACACGACTCCCGAGAATCCCGGTCAAGTTGGAACGGGTCTTGCGGTTCGGCCCGGATTTCTCGGACTCCGTTTTGGAGTGTTGACTGGCCACGTGTCGGTCTCTCAGGTGATCCACGTGGGAGGTGGGACTATCAGCGCGTATGGGTATTCTAGTAATTTAAGTTGATGGCACATCACTTGCCCCCCACTCCTTGAGCCGAGCTGAGAATTATGCTGGGTCGAGGAGTAGGTTACTTGACTGTTGGTTTTTTCTCAAGACACACGAGAGTGTTTTTAAAGTTGAGATTAATGTGTAAAAAGCTCATTTATTGCCCTAAAATTATAGGTAGGGACTTTGATTGGAGGGAAGAATTCATTTTGGAGGGAAAACATGGTCATTTTGAAATTTTTTCCCCCCTTGGGTCCTCTATATAAGTCCTAAGGCCCCACCCCATAATTATTATTTCAAGACAAGCATTCATCTCCTTGAGGTTAGTCTTTCCTATCCTCATTTGTCTTTATTTTTCTTTATTTGTTATTTATTTATTTATTATGCGTCTTCTGTTCCTCTTTGATTTTTGTTTTTTTTTTTTTTTTTTAAAAATCGTTTCTTCTTCCTCGGCCAGGCGCCTGCCTGGCCGAGGTCGATTTGCCTGGTCGCCTCGGCCATGGCCGAGGTCGGCCTGGCACGACCTCGGCCGCGGCCGAGGTCGGCCGCGTTCGGCCTCGCCCAGGCGAGGCCGATCTCCAGCTCGGCCATGGCCGAGCGCTTGGCTCGGCCATGGCCGAGCTCGGCCAGGGGCGAGCCCCTTGGCCCTGGCCGATTCGGCCAGGGCCGAGGCCGGCCATGGCCGAGGCCGGCCATGGCCGACCTCCCTCTCCCTTTTCTGCAACTTTTTTTTTTTTTTTTTTTTAATAAATAAATATATATATATATATATAAATATATATACAGGGCTCCTTGGGTCGGCCATGGCCGACCCTTGAGATGCCCCTTTTCTTCATTTTTTTTTTTACATCATTATATATATAATAATAATAATAATTTTTTTTTTTTTTTTTTTTATATTACCTTGGGTTAGCCATGGCCAACCCTTGGCATTTTCCTTTGTTAATGATAACAAAATAATCTTTAAAATAATGTTCAACTTGACTAACCCGTTTCCTTGGCTCTTCTTTTTCGCAGGCGTGACTCGAGATTTTCCCAAGCTAAATCGTGCCTACCGAGCTTTCCGAGGCTCCAGCCCAGTCGTGGTTGTTCTTTCTTGACCTCGGCCTTTACTCTCCTGGTCAGTGACCTTTTCTTTGACTACTTCTGCTCGTTTTTTAGCATGTCTTCTTCTTCTTCTTCTGATTCCGAGAACTCTAGTACCAGCTCTAGTAGTGAGGAATCACACATCGAGTTATCCAGCCCCTCCCATGGCCCCCTTCGTAGGCCTGGGAAACTTAGGAGGCCTGAAAAAATTTCACTCCATCCCATTTTAGAGTCTCATGTGAGTAGTGATCCCAACTTAGGAAGCTTACCTGAGGATCTAACCACGGACCATTCTACCATTACTGAGAAAGAGTTGTTTCCCATCCTCCGGAAATACCACCTCATTCATGATGAATATTGGTATAGTGAACCCCGAGGTCTGAAAGCTCACCAGGCCCCTTATGGTTGCATCACCGTTTATGAGCAGGCCTTGGCTGCTGGCCTTAGATTCCCTCTCGCGACTCCTGTAGTTGAGGTGTTTGCTATTGTGGGGTTATGCCCCTCTCAGCTGACCCCCAATGGTTGGAGGTGCCTATCTTCCTTCGTTCTTTGCTGTCGAGCTCGGGACATTGAGCCCACTGCTCGACTTTTCTTTAGGATGTTCAAGGTAATTTCCATTAGCAAAACTGAACCCCGATTCGCCTTTTCCCCCCTTAACCGGCGTCAGTTCATAGTCGATAACCCTACATCGGTAAAACGATGGAAGAGTAGATTTTTCTTTGCTGGTTTGAAAAATCGGGGGGTCAGCTTCGGGGTGCCAGTTGAGTGGGCTTTCCAGCCCTCAAAGGTCCGTAGTCGCAAGATCACGCAAGACGAGCTTCATAATATTCAGATCTTGAGGGAGCTGAACCCTATCAGCGCTCGGGTCCTGATATGTGACCGCACCTTGTTCCTGGGGGGTTTATCCACTCACACTTGCTCCGAGCCTGATGCCACTTTGGGTAGTCATTCTTCCACTATTTTCATACCTTTCTAACTTGCTTTTCTTGCCCTTAATATCTTGTTTTTTTTTTCGCAGCTGAGATGGTGAGCACAGCTTTTATCTGGGGGAGGAACAAAAGGAGACCCGCAGAAGACGAGGGCGCCCCAGCTCTTACGAGGGGAAAGACTGCCTTGAATGCTCCTCCAGCCGAGGAAGGAGAGTCTAGTCGTGTTAGGAGGAAGAGGACTTCCCATCCTCCGAGAGAGCTCAGGCCAGCCCCGGAGTCTCCCCCCCGTAGTCCATACCATGTTCCTGATTGGGGAGTGAAGGCCAGCGATCTCAGCCGGAACACTCAGGTGGCCAGACGTATGATTCACCACTTCGCCACTCCCGCCGATCGTCAGATGCTGGCCGAACAGTCTTCGGAGGCCGTAGAGGCCACATTGTGCCAGTATTTGGCCGGGGTAATCACCTATACCTTATCAACATCCTTCAGTCTCGTCTATGTAGTCCTTACTCGTCTCGCCCATTACAGGTGGTCACCCTTGTTTCGGACCTTTCCGGACGTTTCTCTCAAGCTTCGAGGAAGACCTTGGAGCTAGACACCCAGCTGCAGGAGAGAGACGAGTTATTGGAGAGCCACAAGAAGAACTTGGATGATTTGTCCTCCCAGCGACAGGCTTCAGACCTACGTATTCAGGAGCTAGAGGCGGAGTTATCTCGGACGAGCTCCAAGCTGTCCCGAGCGAACTCCGTCATTCGCCAGTATGAGCACAAGTATGCCGATCCCATCAAGCTTCCTGAGGTAGAGGAGTTCCTCCAGAAGAACCTGCAGGACGCTTGGACCAAGGGATTCCAAGCTCATGCGACTGAGGTGTTACGAGCCCATCCGGATTTGGATATGTCCAATGTTCGGTCTGTTGCGGAGATTGTGGACGGGATGGAGGACTCGGAGATGGCCGACGATGATGACGCACCTCCTGATGCTTGAGTCTTCTTTTTCTAGCTAGGGCCTTTTGTATTTCCTCTATTATCATGTATTGGACCATCTCGCTTCTATATGATGTCGTTTCGTTTTGATTATTTTGCTTGCAAACATATGGGCTGGGACTAGTTGAACCTTGATCCCTTCCATTGTTGACGAGGGTGAATCTGACCCTTGGTTCAACCCGAGTCATCAATCACGAGGATGCTGTGTTGCGATTTTTCTTTTGGCCATTAGTCCACCCTTGGGGGACAGCCTAGGGCTCGTGACCCTTGGATAAGTTTTTCCGTGGCCATTAGTCCACTTATGAGGACGGCCTAGGGCTCGTGACCCTTGGATTTTAGCCACTCCCACGCGAAGGAGGGTGTCAGCTAGAATTTTTTCCGTGGCCATTAGTCCACCTTTGGGGGACAGCCTAGGGCTCGTGACCCTTGGATAAGTTTTTTCCGTGGCCATTAGTCCACTTATGAGGACGGCCTAGGGCTCGTGACCCTTGGATTTTAGCCACTCCCACGCGAAGGAGGGTGTCAGCTAGAATTTTTTCGTGGCCATTAGCCCACCTTTGGGGGACAGCCTAGGGCTCGTGACCCTTGGATAAGTTTTTTCCGTGGCCATTAGTCCATTTATGAGGACGGCCTAGGGCTCGTGACCCTTGGATTTTTCTTCGACGAAGTGCAATTCTTTGTGCAGTTACTATTAGATGAAGAGAATACGAAGCCTTGCCATTAGTCGTAAAGAAAAAGAGTACAAAGAGATTCGGGGAATTCCCTTGCTCATTGATAAAACTTCCTTAAGTTCTGCACATTCCAAGTATGCTTCAGGGGCTTGCCTTCCATGTCTTCTAGCCGATATGCCCCCGGACTTAGGGATTCCACCACCCGGTACGGTCCTTCCCAATTCGGAGTTAGTTTATTCATGTCCCGAGGATGACTCACGTCGAACCGTCGTAGTACAAGATCTCCTGGCATGAAGCTCCTAGCGTGCACTCGTCGATTGTAGTACCTAGCAATGCGCCGGTTATATGCAGCTTGTCGAATTCGTGCCAGGTCTTGGAGCTCATCCATCAAATCCAAGTTGCACCTTAGCCCTTGCTCGTTAATCTCAGGATCGAAATGCTCCACTCGATAGCTCCTCACTCCAATCTCGACAGGGATGAGTGCCTCTGAACCATAACAAAGTGTGAAAGGGCATTCTCCTGTAGCCGTTCGCGGTGTGGTTCGATACGACCATAGTATACTGGGGAGCTCATCTACCCATCGACCGTCCGCCTTCTCAACCCGAGCTCGGAGTCCCTGCAGAATGGTTCTGTTCGTCAGCTCTACCTGCCCGTTTGCTTGAGGATGGGCGACCGAGGTAAAATGCTGCTTAATCCCCAACTCGCGGCACCATTCTTGCACTGATCGGTCCTCGAATTGGGTGCCATTGTCAGTTATTAGCACCCTTGGAATACCAAACCGGCAGACAATGGATTTCCAAAGGAATTGTTTTACCCTCCGGCCTGTAATAGTCGCCACAGGCTCGGCCTCCACCCACTTAGTGAAGTAATCGATGGCTGCTATCAAGTACTTGTTCTGTCCAGCCGCTGGTGGAAAAGGTCCAAGAATATCGACTCCCCACCTAGCAAACGGACAAGGCGAAGCCAGGTGGGTGAGTTCAGCTGCCGGGGTATGAACCAGGTTGGAAGTTTTCTGGCATCTCTCACAGGTCTGGACCAAATGTCCGGCGTCGCTCATCATTGTCGGCCAGTAGTACCCCTGCCGAAGCGCCTTCTGAGAAAGAGACCGAGCTCCGATGTGACTTCCGCAAATCCCTTCGTGGATTTCCCTTAGGATGTAGTCGGCTTCAACCGGCCCCACACACTTCAGCAGCGGCTGAGTGAATGATTTCTTATAAAGGTCTGATCCAACCAGTAGAAACTTGGCAGCCTGACGCTTGAGTTTTCGACTTTCTTGTTCCTCCTCCGGTAGCCATCCCTTGGTCAGATGTGCTATGATGGGGTCCATCCAACTCTCAACCCCTTCCACGCAAAGCTGCTCTGCCTCTGTCTCTATGCTCCTCTGGGGTAATGACTCCATGTAGACAGCTCGGGAATTCCTGGGAAAGGAAGAGGCAGCTATCCTCGAGAGAGCATCCGCAACTGCATTCTGTGCACGTGGGACATGATTGATTTTCACCGCCCGAAATCGCGCCATAAGATCCTTGGCTATCGCCAAGTATTGAGCCATGGCGTCCTCTCGGGCCTCGAACTCCCCTGTGACCTGCTGCACAATTAAATTCGAGTCAGAATATACCTCCATATCCCTGACTCCCATCTGTTCCGCTAGTCTGAGCCCGGCAATGAGCGCCTCGTACTCAGCCTCATTGTTAGAGGCATTGAACTCGAAGTGGAGGGCATACGGCCAAACCTGGCCATCGGGGCCCTGGAGTAGTAATCCAGCACCACTGCCTCCGACACTGGAACTGCCATCCACAGAGAGAGTCCAAGTCTGGGAAATCCCTTCGTCCACTTCCTCTGGTAGGGTGCCCTCTACAATGAAGTCAGCCAGAGCCTGCGCCTTGATGGCTGGCCGAGGTCGATAGTCGATGTCGAAAGCACTCAGCTCCACTGCCCATTTGAGCATTCTCCCCGACAAGTCCGGTTTTCCCAGAACATGCCTCAACGGCTGACTTGATAGGACGATAATGTGGTGTGCCTCAAAGTAGGGCCTCAACTTTCGAGCGGAGATAACTAGGGCATAGGCCAACTTTTCCGTTGGAGTGTAACGAATCTCGGCTCCGGCCAACCTTTTGCTCACATAATAGACCGGCTTTTGAATTTTGTCCTCCTCCCGTACCAAAACCGAACTGACAGCCTCATCCGAGGCAGCCAGATAAATATATAGTGACTCTCCCGACTGTGGTTTGGCCAAGACTGGGGGGGAGACTAGACATTGTTTCAATTGCTCAAACGCCTCCTGGCATTCCTCCGTCCATGCAAAATTCTGGACTCGAGTCAAAGCCTTAAAGAATGGTAATTGTCTTTCCGCAGATCTTGACAAGAACCTCCCTAGTGCTGCTATCCTCCCGGTTAGCCTCTGCACCTCCTTGATACTTCGAGGGGGAGGCATCTCAAGTATGGCCTTTATCTTCGAGGGGTTAGCCTCAATTCCCCGGTAATGCACCATGAACCCCAAGAATTTACCAGCTGTAACCCCAAAGGCACACTTGGCTGGGTTGAGCTTCATCTGATACTGACGCAAGGTTTTGAGGCACTCCTCCAAGTCGTCCGGATGCTGTTCAGCCAATAGACTCTTGACTAACATGTCATCCACGTAAGCTTCCATGTTTCGACCGAGTTGAGCCTTGAAAAGTTTGTTGACCAACCTCTGATATGTAGCTCCAGCGTTCTTCAGCCCAAAGGGCATAACTCGGTAACAATAGGTAGCCTTATCTGTAATGAAGGCGGTCTTTTCCTGATCTTCAGGGTGTAGTGGGATTTGGTGATACCCCTGGAATGCATCCAGGAAACTCATTAGCTGACACCCCGCTGTTCCGTCAATCAACGCATCAATCCTGGGCAGAGGGTAACTGTCCTTCGGGCAAGCCTTGTTAAGATCTTTAAAATCAATACAAAGCCTCCATTTTCCCGATCCCTTGGAGACAAGCACCACGTTGGCTAACCACTCCGGGTAGTTGACCTCCCGAATATGATTAGCCTCCATAAGCTTTTCCACCTCTGCCTCTATAGCTTTAGCCCGCTCCAGGGCAAACTTCCTCTTCCTTTGTCTTACCGGCATGCAATCCGAGTAGAGCCCCAAGCGATGTGTCATGATCGCTGGGTCTATCCCCGGCATATCCAGGGTAGACCATGCAAACACATCTTGGTATCGGCGTAGGAGTGAAAGGATCTCGGACCTCAAGGGCTCTTGTAACTTGGCACTGATTCGCACTGTCCGATCGAGCTCTTCCCCTAGAGGAACTTCCTCGAGCTCATCCACCGGCTCCGAAGTCTTAGGCTCCTCCGGACCTTCCAAGATGAAACTAGTAACCACAGTGGGAGGGGCAGCGAAATTCTGTCCCTCCTCCCTTACTGACCTCTGCCCTGCTCCGATACTCGGGTCTCGCACCCGTTCCGTCTCTATCTGGCCCTGACCAGCTTGAGGGACCGCCTCCTGATTCGGTCCTGAGCCCAACTCTGACCCCTTGGCCATAGTGGCACTCAAGGAGGCCACGTAACATTCCCTAGCCTGCCGCTGGTCTCCTCTTACCTTGCCAATCCCTTCGGAAGTAGGGAATTTCAACACCATGTGATATGTACTCGGTACTGCCCTCAGAGCACTAAGCCCAGACCTACCAAGGATCATATTGTACGCCGAGGGCACATCTGCTACCAAAAAATCCAACGTCACCCGAGATTTATGAGGACCACTGCCGACTGTCAGGGGCAACCGGATCAAGCCTTCAGAATGGATCACCATTCCATCAAAACCCACCAATGGGACACGGACTGGCCTCAGCTGATTGAGCGTGAACCCCATCCCTAGGAATGCCTTTTTGTAGAGAATCTCTGAAGAGCTACCTGGATCTACGAGGATTCGCCTCATCTCCCACTCTCCCACTTGAGCAGTGATCACTAGAGGGTCCGAATAGTTGGGATAACTCGGAAGATCCTCCTCAGAAAAAGTGATAACCACCCCTTCCTTAACTGTGCTCTTGGGAGCAGTTGAGTGGGACCCTGGAACTGTCCCTGCCGCCAGCGTATACAAGATAAACTTCTGTCCCCCTTCCTCGGCGGGCTGCTTTCCTTCTCTCCGAGGCGGTGTTCGACTTCGCTCTCGAAAGCGATCTCGAGTAGGAGACCTCCCTCGATGCTCCGGCTTGGATTCTACCCTGCCCGAGCTCGTACCTCCTCGACCCACAAAATCCCTGAGGTATCCTCGGTTGATAAGCTCTTGTATTTCTTCTTTCAGTTGGATGCAGTCCTCCGTATCATGACCGTGGTCGCGGTGAAAACGACAATACTTCTTTTTGCTTCGAGTGTTGGGTGGAGACTTCAGCGGGGGAGGACGCCGTAAATAATTCTTATCCTCCAAGGCCAGGAGAATCTCCGCTCGACTTGTATTGAGGGGAGTGTAATTCACCGGGCTTCCACGTGCACCCCCAAAACCCGGGCGATCGGGAGCTCGGGAGGGGCGATAGTCCGTCTTCTGCTCTGCCACTGGCTTTTTCTTCTCCTTCTCTTTTTCTTTCCTGTCAGGTTGTTCCGCCCGCTTCACCTTCATCACCTCCTCGGCGTTGATGTACTTATTAGCCCGGGCTAAGGCCTCTGTGAAAGTACGAGGTGGAGTCTTGGCTAAGGACTGAGCAAATGGCCCAGCTCTCAAGCCATTCTGAAGAGCCACCATTGCGATCCGCTGGTCGAACTCGTCGATACTCAATGCCTCCTCGTTGAACCTCGCCACGAAATCCCTTAGGGATTCACCCTGGTTTTGCTTGATGTTTACCAGAGCCATGGAAGACTTTCGGTGGCGCTTCAAGGGAGCGTAGTGGGCTAAGAAACAGGTCTTCAGCTCTTCCCAGCGATTGATGGAACGATGGGGAAGGCAGGAGTACCAGGTCCGGGCATGTCCTCCCAAAGTAGCCGAAAATGCCCGGCACCACATCGCGTCTGACCCCGATTGTACCAGCATGTGAGAAGAGAAAAGCTCGACGTGGTCATAGGGATCTGTGCTTCCATCATAGAGCTTAATGGAGGGGATACGAAACCTTTCTGGTGGAACCTCTGCCATGATGCCCCTACTCAAGGGTTGGTTAGAGCCGAGATGGAGCAGCTCTTCCTTTCCCTTCTTGAGTTCTTGGACTTGCTTCTCTAGGAAACGCAATCGTCTCTCCTGCGAAGTCCCTCTTTCTTGTGAGGGAGCAGAAGTGGATCCTGCCGCCTCAGAGGAGTGGATTTCCTGACCCGTCTGGCGAGATTGACGAGGCTCCCGAGCTAGAGGAGGAGACTGCTGCTCCGCCCGCTGAGAGGGCACATGAGAACGATGCTGCTCAGTCTGGTGTAGATAACCAGTCAACAACTCAGTTAGTTGTTGGACCTGGTTTTCCAACCTGGTGAGTCGGTCCTCCGGCATGGGATTGACTGGAGGTGGTGGATTCTCTCCTTGTTGCGGGGCTTCTAGATTGGCTCCGACCTGGCTGCGAGTCACGTCTCTTCGGGGGGCCATGTAATCAATTACGACAAGGAGCGAAAGTCGTTTGACACTCGTGGAAAGACCGAGGTCCGAAGTGAGGAGTTGAAGTCCGAAGTGCGAGGTAGAGAATGAAGAGGCTAGCGAGTCTGGACGTCGGCCCCACGGTGGGCGCCAAATGATGATGGTATTTGGGACCGACCACCACGTGCCACCTCTGCGACTGGACCTCGGGAATGGAACCTCGGACTTGGGGGATGTCGGACCTCGGGTGTAGGACCTGCAAGACAATGGAGGGCCGGGGCTTGGATCCCCCGGGGTGGACTCCGACGCTCAAGTCAGTAGAGTAAATGCAGGTAGAAGTAAATGAAAGAGCTGTAGAGCTTAGGTATACCTGGCGAGAGTCCTTGTCTTTTATAGGCGAACCCGTTTTGGGATACCCGAGATAAGTGGGCACGACTCCCGAGAATCCCGGTCAAGTTGGAACGGGTCTTGCGGTTCGGCCCGGATTTCTCGGACTCCGTTTTGGAGTGTTGACTGGCCACGTGTCGGTCTCTCAGGTGATCCACGTGGGAGGTGGGACTATCAGCGCGTAGGGGTATTCTAGTAATTTAAGTTGATGGCACATCAACTAGTTAAGTACTCTTAAGTTAAATAAAAATTATTAAAATGTTGTTAAAATCAAACTAACAAATGTATGAAAGGGGCTTATGAACTCCATGACATCTATATAGCTTCTTTTGTCTTCTTTTTTTTTTCTTTTTTCTTGTTTTTGTACAAGAGTATTAATATGTAGCCTCTTTCCATACAAGATATTACGATTGGCCAACGTTGAATTTTTGAAAAATTCGTCTCCCTCTAAACGTGGGATGAGTCTTGATGAATGAGAAATTTTTTAAAATATTATAAAATTTTAAATTATTTAACAAAATATTATAAATCATTCACGTCAATAGCTTTTTAACATAAGATTCGCATGAGCAAAACTTGCTGGTAACAAGATTCAAGGAACCAATATTTAGCTAAATTTTGTTTGATTTTAAGTAGTCTCCGTATTTGCAAGGTCAATTGGGCTATGCCTAGGGACCTCAAAAAAAGAAAGGTCCCAAAAAAATTGAGGCCTCTTATCATTTAAAATTCTATTCTATGATAATTTTTTGATTGAGTTTATGCTCTGTTTATTTTATTATTCTATTTCAACGATGAGGCCTTCCTAATTCTCTAAGTTCACGTATCATTTATCAATATTAGGTAATAAATAATAAAGTGTAAATCAATAACGTTGTAATGTCCCGAATAAAAAATGAATAATTATATAATTAATTTTTTATTATTTGGTGGCAATAAGGGAATCTGGGAGACAATTTAGATGTACTAAATAACTGAATCAATAGGAGGGAACACTCCAGGATGCACATGACTTAAAAGAATGAGATATCCATAACGAGCATAATAAGATAAGATTTTTAATATCAAGAGGAATCGAATCTAGAACTATTTTCGGTACAGCTTCAGACCGGTTTAGAAAAATGAATTATCGTAAGGGGCTTCTGAAAAGACAACGGAACCTTCGCAAAAGTCAAAAACTATATAAAGAACAACCCTTCAATGGTTTTAGAAAGAAACAAAAGAGTTTACGGACAAAAATAAAGATTCGCGCCTAAGCGTAATTTTTGAAAATGCCTGAGGGGGGTCAAAACGATAATTTTTCAGAAACTTCGGGGGTAAAAAGAGAAGTTTAAATCGTGAGGGTCTCAACAAAAATTTTGGAAAACTTAGGGGTCTTATGGAAATGACCAAAATGCATTTCAGAGGTTTTGAAGGGTGAAAGTGTAATTTCTGAAAAAGCTTGGTAGCCATGGCCTACCAAGCTTTTGGCCACCCTCTTTATCGCCACTTTCGACCATGGAAAGTTTGAGGTAAAGGGCTAAAGGACCCTAGAGCTTGGCCTAGAGTGATCTATGGCCGACAAAAATGATTTAAATGGACAAAACTCGGCCGAAAATGGCCAAAAAGTTTTCCTACTGTAAATTGGCTTTTGGGGCTACTTTCGGTGCGTTTTGGACCGATCTAGGGCACGAGAGGACCCTAGTGGCCTTTGGTTGTGCGAGGCTAGTCGTTTTGTGGTTCGAAATTGGGTATAAATAGAGATCCGAAATGACCGAATGTTTCTCAAAATTGAAGCTCAGATCGAAGGCATTTTAGGTTGAATCGAGTGGTAAAGATAGAGAGCTTTTGATCTTTGAGAGGAGAAGAGCATTTCTGGAGAGTTTGGTGAGCAAATGAGCAGAATCGAGCGAGATCCAAAGTTTCACCGGAGCCCTATAGGCTGTCCGCCTAGCCGAGAATCTGAGTTGCCGATTGAGCCACTTCCGGTCATCCTTTCGAGCCAATTCAAGTATCCTTGTGATCCATTAGGCTTGTAGTTTAACAAGGTGTAAAAATCCAGATTTGTCGGTGTACTGGCGCTGGAGAAGATGACCGGCGCATGTTCTTCACGGGCCAGTCTCACTAGCCCTTTCACGCGTTGGCGCGTGCGAGAGCGTGGGGCCTCAGTATTTTTCAATTTTTTTTCAAAATTCTTAGAAAATTATTTTAAGATTTTTTGCATAAAAATATTTTAAAAATTATTGATGTAGATATTTATTTTAGAATATTAGTGAGAAATTAAAGAAAAATGTGAAGAAAATGTGAAAGAAATTAATGATAGTGTTTACTGATTTAATATGGTGTTTAGGGTGCCTTAGGACCTAAGTTTGGTGTGTTGGTGCAAGTTCGAGGTTTGGTATGCAAATCAAGGTGAATCACGCTTTTTGAGAAAATTCGAGTTTGTGTTTAAAGGTAAGTAGTACAATTCAACTGGATTTAGTTTATGAAAATGACTTGTAAGTGATTTGACCCCAAAACCTAATTTTATGTAAATATTTTCATCATGTTGTCATGTCTTAATGTGAACATGTCATGTAGATTGCATTTACATGTTGTGCCATGAAAAAAAGGGAAGAAAAAAAGTTAGAAATTATAGAGAAAAAAATTGAAGGAAAGATAGAAAAGCTAGCGGCAAAAGGATTGCTGCCAGCTGCCTAGCGGCTGCCAACCTCGTGGCAGCCTGCTGCGAGGGCCAACCTTGTAGCATGGACTAGCCGCGAGGGCCAGTCTTGCTGCCGTGAGGCCTCGCGGCAGCTCGTAGTCTTACTGCAAGACGTAGCCTCGCGGCTACTTACCGCGAGCTGCCTCATGGCCTCATGCTATGAGCAGCCTCGCTGCTGCTTGTCGCGAACTGCCTTGCTATAGCATGCTGCAAACAGCCTCACAGCTTGGCAGCAAAAAGCCTCTTCCCGACAAAGCCTAAGCTCTACTCATTAATAGCCACGTGTCAGCACTAGCCACCCTTGAAAATCGTTCCTTATAAATACTCAGCTACAGGACATTGAGGAGGACTTGCAATTTCAGTAAAATCTAGACACTTTGAATGGATCTTTACAATTTTCGTGAATAGTCATTAGGATTCGAGACTGACTTCGGCATCCGAGAGTCTTCGTGGGGGAATATTCTCGCGAGTCTTCTAATCCATTTTCTGAGTATCAGCAAAGTTAAAATCTTGCGGCGAGACCTAACGGCAAAGGCAAAACCTTGCTGCGAGACCTAGCGGTGAAGGAAAATCTTGCGGCGAAGGCAAAACCTTGTTGCGAGACCTAACGCCGAAAGAAAAGCCTTGCGGTGAGACCTAACGACGAAGGCAAAACCTTGCGGTGAGAGAGCTAGTGGCGAAAGAGCTAGTAGCGAACCCTTATGGCAAAACCTTGTGGTGAAAAAGTTATGGCGAAATAATCTACAATTCGTACAATGAGATAATTCACTAATGTGTAATTTTGTATTAAAAAAAAAACTATAAATTTATTTAACACAATGTATGAGATTCACAGTCATACGTTGCATAGATTTGGGATTAGGTACTAGCGTTGTTGCTTTGCCATTGGTGCACCCATACACCCCAGTCTGGCAAGGAGACTGTAAAAATTGCGGGTAATTTTTATGAGAGTTATGATGTTATGTGTATTGTAATATCCCGAGAGCCCAGAAAAGTTAGTATATATCGAGGATAGTGTAAGAAAGGAAACAACATCAGCTGGATACCTTTTGAGCTGAATGTGGGCAAAGAACTCCAGGGTTAAGCGTGCTTGAGCTAGGAGTAGTTCAAGGATGGGTGACCCCCTAGGAAGTTCGCGTAGGTCCATCAGGGTAAGTTGTTCTGGTCTTTCCTATCGCTTGATACGGGATGTTACAGGTGGTATCAGATCCGACCCTTGGTGAAGGCGGTCCAACGAGGGCGAGGAATCGCACCGGGGCTCGAGAGCCTGTAAAATGAGCGTCTTCTGGCAGGCTTCTAGGATGGCAGCCCCCAATGGGAGAAGGTCTGGGATTAAGGTCGCATGACGAGGATGTCATGTGCTCAAGGGGGGGAGAATGTAATACCCCAAGAGCCTAGAGAAGTTAGTATATATTGAGGATATTGTAAGAAAGGAAACAACACCAACTGGATACCTTTTAGGTTAAATGTAGGCAAGGAACTCCGGGGTTAAGCGTGCTTGAACTGGGATCAGTTCAAGGATGGGTGACCCTCTGGGAAGTTCGCGTAGGCCCATCAGGGTAAGTTGTTCCGGTCATTTCTATCGCTCGATACGGGATGTTGCATGTATTGCATTCATACAAATGCATTATATGATGTACTCTTACTTAGATGATTCATTATTTAATGTGAGTCTTGTCCTTGGAACATTCAAACGTTTCAGATGGGGTTTGCAACAAAGGTATAGAAGTTGATGAAATGTAAAGACTCAAGGCGTCATGAAATTATTTCTGCATTTAGTTTTCCTGTGTGAGGACCCGATCATGTATCATTCATTTTATGTTATGCTTAAAGTCATGATATGTTATGTTTTCAAGATTATGTTTCAAAATTTATGTCATGTTTCATGTTATGTTGAAGAACTTATATACTAATGACGAATAATCTTATGTTACTAATTCTGTTTAGGCGATTATATAATACTATTAGTGTTTGAGTTATACTGAGGTTCGATTCTTATTTCCACTTTGATGATTACCTAGCCTAGCATATGTGGAGTAAGTGAAGTTAATGATAGGTAAGTAATAGAGAAATTTTGAAATTTATATCATGGAGAGTTATATAAATATATATATATATATAGTTAAAATTTCCTAAAGTTATAACATGTTCGTGGAAGTGGGGTGTTACAAACGCAATAAAAAAAAAGTGACATTATTTTAGAAGAATAATTTGATAAAACTATTCTTTGGACAGCGAAAATTTCGTCTGGGGAATTTGCATTGATCTAAGCATTAAAGAAAAAAATAAAAATAAATTGGTGATTTTTTTATTTGTAAGATTTGATTGTGAACGCTCCATATTTTTGTTTATTTAACTCTTACGTTTTCAAACCTTTTTCTCTTTAGCTTTATTTGTTCACTTCTCTCATTGCTTCTTGTATCTTTTTTTATCTTGTGCTTCTCTTTTGCTAATGTAGTCTCTGCTCTCTGTTAAAATCTCAATACTCAACACACTAAAATTTATTATTTTGATTCAATGGGCCTCTCACATGTAACATAGAGAATGTAAGATGATCATGTCATTTTCTCTCTTCAAAATAGATTTGAACAATTTAAAATATACGAAGATAATTTTAGTTTATTTTATAATGTAGAAAAGTTGAAATTGCTTGATAATGATAAGTTGAATAATAATTATTTAAATCTTAAAAACTTTCTAAAACATGACTTGCTTTCTGATATTTTTAGCATTAAAAATTTTAAAAGAAATTATAGCCATGAATATAAAAGACACCACTTGCGATAAACCATTCATATTACTGTAATTTTAGTAGAAAAAATCTTTTCAAAAATTAAAATTAATAAAATCTATTTACGTTCAACTTTGTCACAAAAAAGTTTAAATAATTTGGTTGTATTATCAATTGAAAAAGATTTGCCAAATTATATTTTTTAAGTTCATACTCTTTCGAACAAATCGAATTTGCCAAATATCATGTACACTCAAAATACTATATATGATATCAAAATAGCATGGGTTAAGCTCAATGAGACAATGGAGTTTAAGTTTCATTGTCAAGAGAAAAAAACAAGGATCACTAGCTAAGACTCTTAAAATGACCGCTCAATAATAAAAGAAGATAAAAGTGCAGAGTCAATCAACAGATTAGCCTAGAAACAATTAACCTTAAAAGAGAACGTAATAGGTTACTAATTGATCGTTCTTATGCCAAATAAAAATTATTATTTTTTAAAATAAAATATCAAAACATTTTTAAAATCAAAGTCAATAGACATATTTATAAATATAACTGAATGGAAGGGGTGGATGAGGAAAGGGGGTTTACGAACTCATTACATGGATCTAGCTTCTTCATCTTCCTTATCTTTTCTTTATCTTGTTGTCGTATGTCAGTATTAATCTGTGACCTCTTGCTATACAAGATATTATCAATTGACAACCTTGAATTCTTGGTGTTGTATGTGAAGCTTCAGACGACACCGTTTTTGGTAGGAGATGGAGGGCATTTTCGACAACCATTGAGCAGCTCAAAACGGCAGCGTTTTGAGCTCTCAATTGGAGGGCCAAAAACGGCAACCTCTCCTGTCGTTTCACTAGGCGTGCTGGTCTTTTGTCCTTATCTCCATCTGCCTCTTCACCTCTCCCGATCGTCGATGCTCTGCAACTCTCTTTATACGACTCAATCTCCACCGCTTGAGTCTACTTTAAATCAGCTACAGTTGCCTCGAGATCAAGCGGAAGACGGCCTCCGATATCGTTGCTGCAAAGGGTTTGTTTTGATTACTGCTCTCGTTTTTCCCTTTAATGTTCTGTTTATCCTTTGTGTCGAGTGTAAGCCTCTGACCTTGAGTTTGTGGTTATGGGGCTGAGATAGATCATTGAGGGTTGTTTTTCTTTTTGTTTATGTACAAAGAGTATAGAGAGTTGTTCTATTGATTCTTTGTCGGTGTATTTTCGGTATATTTTCGGTGGTATCAGAGCCTTTTAAACTCAAGAGTACCCTTAGCAGAGATACGTCTCAGCTAGGGTTTACTGTTGTGGTATCGCTGTGTTCTATTATTTTTTCTGCCTTTGTTTCCTAGGGTTTACTGTAAGCCTCACTTCAGCCTATTTGTTTGCTGAGTGAGTCTAGTCAGTGTCTAGGGTCTTAGGGTATCTTCGTGCAAAGCGAAGATGACATCAACCCGATTTGAAATCGGAACATTTGATGATAAGAGTGATTTCGGTAGTTGGAAGAAAAAGATGAGAGTCCTACTCTCTCATCACAAAGTGCTTATTGCACTTGAATCCAACGAAGAAAAATGGACAGCAGATCAGCTCACAAGAGCTGTCGAGGTAAGGGAAGAAGCATTCAATCTTATTTTCTTACATCTTGGTGATAGTGTAATTTGTAAAGTAGATGGCATGAATACTCCTCTTGAACTGTGGAATAAACTTGATTCATTATACTCTGTTTTATCTGCTCCGAATTTAGTTTATCTAAAGGGAATGCTATTTAATTTCAAGATGAATGTTTCTAAATCTATGGATGAAAACATAGATGAGTTTACAAAACTTAGTTTACTTTTAAGAGGAACAGATCAAGCCCTTGGTGATACCAGTGAGGCTATGATCCTTTTAAATTCTTTGCCAGATGAATATAATGTAGTTAAACATGCCCTACAATACACTGGTATTGTACCTACATTAGACCTTGTCATCTCAGGGATTAAGGCAAGAGAATTAGAATTAAATTCATCTAAAAAACCAGCTAACAGTTTGTTTGTTAAGGGCAAACCTGATAAAAGAAATGTCATAAGCCATAGTAATCAAACAATAGGTTCAGGGTTTAAGGGCAAGGGTAAAAAGGGTAAGCAAAAGCCCAAATGGAAATGCTACCATTGTGGGAAGGAGGGTCACATAAAGAAGTATTGTTATGATTTGTTAAAGAAACAAAAACAAGGGGGTGAAACATCAGGAGCCGCAAGCAGCTCCAATAACCTAGCTGAAGTACTTACTGTTTCTAGTTCTACTGTGGCTAATGAGTGGATAATGGACTCTGGTTGTTCATTCCACATGTGTCCAAACATTAATTGGTTTCAAAATTTTAGTAACAAAGAAACAGGAACTGTTTATATGGGGCAACAACCAAACTTGTTGCGTTCGAGGCATAGGTGACATATCTTTGAAAAGGTACAATAACCAGACTAAGATACTAAGAAATGTTAGATATGTGCCTGAATTAAAAAGGAACCTAATATCTCTTGGAACCTTAGACGAATTAGGTTACTCATATAAAGCTGAAAATGAAAATATTCATGTCTTTAAGGATAATCACCTAATTCTTACTAGCACTAAAAAGCATGGTTTATATGTCTTAAATGGTTATTCATTATCCCCTGTCAATGTTTCAACTACATGTGTTGCAAAAGCTGATAAGACAGATATCTGGCACTTGAGACTTGGTCACATGAGCCAGAAAGGTCTGAAGGCTCTCTCAAACCAAGGATATCTTGGTTTAGTACCTTTAGACCCTCTGAACTTCTGTGAGTCATGCATTCTAAGCGAGCAACACAGGATGAGCTTCCACAAAGGAACTCACCTGGCGAAGGTATGCTTAGAGTATGTGCATGCAGATTTGTGGGGTCCCTCTCAAAAGCCCACCCTTGGTGGAAACAGATACTTTCTATCCATTGTGGATGATCTTACCAGAAAGGTTTGGGTATTTCCTCTTAGAACTAAGGATCAAACTTTAGAAAAATTTAAAGTGTGGAAGACCATGGTAGAAAATCAATCTGATAAGAAAGTTAAAACTCTAAGAACTGATAATGGCTTAGAATTTTGTAACAGAGACTTTGATGAGTTTTGTGACTCTCATGGTATCGTTAGGCACAGAACTGTAAGAAACACACTCCAACAAAATGGGGTGGCTGAGAGAATGAATAGAACTTTGCTTGAAAATGTTAGATGTCTTCTGTTCACTGCTGGCCTACCTAAAACCTTCTGGGAAGAAGCTCTCTCCACTGCTGCTCACTTAATAAACCGCAGCCCTTCCACTGTGTTGAGTCTAAAGTGCCCTGAAGAATTATGGACAGGCAGGAAATTAAATTTTAATTACCTAAAGGTCTTTGGCTATGAGGCTTATGCCCACCAATCAGTAGGAAAACTGGATCCAAGATCCATTAAGTGTATTTTCGTGGGATATCAAGATGGAACTAAAGGGTACAGACTGTGGGATAGGAGTTGAGATAGATCATTGAGGGTTGTTTTTCTTTATGTTTATGTACAAAGAGTATAGAGAGTTGTTCTATTGATTATTTGTCGGTGTATTTTCGGTGGCTGTAAAACGTTATCCCTATAGTGCAGTGATCTCCTTTCGTCGGAGCTCAACGTGGACGTAGCCCGTTTTATGGGTGAACCACGGTAAATCTTCCTGTGTTGATATTGTTTACATTTGATCTGTGTTGATGCTTGTTCTTCGGCTATTTCATTTTAATCCCTGTTAGGTTTCTGTCCTGTCACTCAGTTGTGTTTTATAAAGGCTGTATTCTAGGGTTTAAGCATTAGTTTATCCCAACACTTGGAAAATTCCTCTCACTTTAAAGGTTACACCAATTTTAATATATGACCTCTTAACCGTACAAGATGTTATCAATTGGCCAACCTTGAATTCTTGGAAAATTTCTCACTTTAGGTGGGATGAGAGTATGAATGAGAAACTCTTTAAAATATTATAAAATTTTAAATTAGTTAATGAAATATTATAAATCATTCATCTACATAAAATTCATGTAGGCAGAGCTAGTTAGTGTTGTTGCATAAATATAATAATTAAAATTTATTTATTTCAAAAAAATCTTAGCAAAAGATCAACAAGACTTGGTAGAGAATAAAATTGGGTCGAAGGAAGGAGCACCGAGAAAAGACAATAGTTGTCTAGGGCAAGCTTGACTCGTTGTCTAAGAGAGTTGGGATTCTCTCAAAAAGAATGTTGACTTACAAAATATGGCTTTGGGAAACAAATCCCTAGAAAAGCATGACATGGGTCTATGGGAAGATCATCTCAAGAAAATCTTTTTAGGAAAATTGTTTTTTCCAGGAATACTGCATTTTCAAGAAGAACTTCTCCTCGGAGAAGGGCTACAACAGATAGCAACGAGATTCGAAGAATCAATATTTAACTAAATTTTGTTTAATTTTAAGTAGCCTTTATATCAAAAAAAAAATAACAAATATCTTGAACTTGCTACCCACAATAGTAGTTAGTTCAGCTTTTTTCTTTTTTTTTTTTTATCGGCACTTTTGCACTTTTCGCCCTCCCTAGAGTAGTGAATTCAAGATAGTCTAAATTTTTTTAATTACGAAAGTTAGTTAAAGGTAACATAATACCCAAATAAACAAGATTTAATCAAATATCAAACTCTAAAAACTGACTACTAATAATTAAGAGTTTTACTTACATGAATTTCACTTTAGAATCCTCTTTTCATGGTGAAATAGTGATATAGATAATCTAATATAATTAATTAAATTATTTAAAAAGTGTAATATTGTGTTAAATAATTTAATTTTTTTAATATTTTTAAAAATCTCTCATAGTTGAATCTTATTAGAAGTTTTATACTCCACACGAGTATAGCTACCTCATACAATGCAAACATACAAAAAATATATTATAGATTTTTGATGTTATTCTTCACACCTTTTATATAACAAACAAGGCAAACATACAAAAAATAAATTATATATTTTTCATGTTATTCTTCACACCTTTTATAAAACAAACAAATATATCATGTATTTCAAACATGTGAATGCCCACTTTTTTAATTGAATATTGTATAATCTATATTGACAAAATCAATCATGTATTTCACTGATCTTTGATATTTTATTCTTGTGTTTGATTTTGATGGTGAAAAACAAAATCAATTTATCTTCTAACTCATTTGTTAAGAATATGATTTTTAAACGAAAATTAATTTTAAATGGGTTGTTAAATCAAAATAATCTATGATTTTCTATATTAGTTAGAGATTAGCAAAAACAAGTATTATGATAAAATCTCTTAAATGATTTTTCAAATATTACTTTTGAACAGTTAGTCAAAATAAAGCTAAACTTTTTCAAAGACAAAAGATCAACTAGAATATATTTTCTTGATAGATTGATATTTTTCCTTTGATTTGGTTTTAATGATAAAATTCAAATTGTATTTTATGATATAATTATTTTATTAATTTTTATTTAGTTGATACTCTAAATTTCTTTTATATGATTTATTAAGCACCAAAATAAAAATTAATTTTATCATGCAATTAAAATGTCAAAAATCTTGTTATAAATTTATTGATGACATTTGAAATATTATATTCAAAATTATTGAATGAAAATTAAAATCTAATACCAAATATCTTGGGTTTAATTTCTTAAAGGCATTTGAAATATTATGTTTTTATTTGATTAAAAATTTATTATTAAATAAAAATTAATTTCAACATATGATAAATTTGTATTCGAAATATTATGATTCTTATATGATTAAAATCATTGTATGAAAAAATTAATTTTCAAAGAGCTTGAGAGTAAAAATCAAACTGACACATATACCCCCATTCAACTCAAATTCATGTATAAGTTAATAAATCTAACATTCATATTTCAATCACACAAAGGATGAAAAACAAATTTGGAAGCACATCAGTACGAAGTGAAACCAGATCAACTCTTGACAACAGCATACACATTGCATTTTATGTGATTCAAGAATCAAATATCAGAATGAAACTACCATTACTACTACACAATAGATTACATTTTCCCACAAAATGAGGAATCACATGGCATATGTTTCTTAGATGTTGTCCATTGGCTACGCCTGATCTTAGACCCTGACTCACCCTCGATGGATGAACCTCGTGGAGGAACTTTTAGGTAGTGTTCTCTTTGTGTTTCAGTTTTGAATTTTGAGTTTTGAATTCATTTTGAGTTTTGTGTTTTGAATGTCTATTTTGAAATTTTTGAAAACGCATTCTTTTTGTCATTCTAAAAAATTATTTCTTAAAACAGAAAACTCGAAAACGTGTTTACTTTAAAATTTTGTAAAATGTTATTTTATGATATTTTATTTAAAAAATTTCATTTAAAGTAAATTATAACAGTTATTAATAAACTATAAATCTAAAAAAAAAATAAAAAATCAAATTTAGTATTTAAAGAAGGAAGTAAAATGAAAATTAGGCATCAAAATAAATTTAATATTAAAATGAAAAATGAATACATAAAATATAAAACAAAGAAGATAAGGCGCAGAAGGGAAGATGAAGATCGGTGAAGGGAGCCACGATTCGAACGACAGCGGTGGCTAGGGTGGTCGGCCGACGGCGGTAGGCGACAGCTGGGGTTGTCGGGCGACGGCGGTGGGCGGTGGTGAGCCCGATGGTTGGTCGTTTGGCAGTCGAACAGAGAGGAGACGGTGATGTTGGATGCGATGCAAAGGGAGCGACGGTGGGTGGTCGACTGCGGCTCGCACGGCCGATGGCGGGCACGGTCGACGACGGCGGCTCGCACGGCCAGTGGTCGCGGTGGCAGTGACGGATGCGATTGACAGCGATGACAGAGGCGGTGTTGTGCTTTCGCTTTTCTGATTTTGGGTGTTTTGGTTTTGGAGAGAAGTCGGAGAAGAGAGGAGAGAGAGAAAAGAGATGGAGTCTACCAGCGACGGAGATGGCAGCTTTCGATGATGGCGGGCGAGGTCGATGGAGATAGCAGCAACGGAGATGGCAGCGTTGTGTGCAGTCGAGGCTTGAGAGAGAGAGAGAGAGAAGGGATGCGAGATTGGAGGCTGGGGGGGGGGGGAGGGGAGGCGCTCTGGCGATTGTGCGTTTTTCGTGTTTTGATTTTTTAGGCGTGTTTTCACAGAAAACGCCCAAAACAACATTTTGTTGTTTTGGGTTTCCTTTACAAATTTTTTCTTTGTTTTCAAAAATGTGTTTTTGAAAATAAGAAAGAGAACGTGTTTTCAGTGTTTTGAAAAACTCAAAACGGGTTGAAAACAGTAAAGAGAACAGTGCCTTAGATTTTCGGGACTCTCTTACATAAATGGTGTGCACACAACACAAATGTAGCAAAAGGCGGCAAAACTAAAGAGGAAAAGGACTAGAAACCACAACATATATATGAACAGGAGGAATGCCTGTTATGTGAAGGAAGAAGGGCGATTGAGAGATTGTACACCTTGGTGGTATACGTTTTTCTGTGTTATCATCTTCCTCCTCCAGACAACTCAATGGCACTCTGATTATAAACCGAATCCTCTCCCCCGTGAAATCGTCTTTGTAGTCTCTCGTACTCTTCCCAACGGGTAACTTCTATATGCTCCCACTCTCTCCACCTCTCAGCAAGCCCCTTTCCTTCTAGCATCTGAACCACCACCGACATTGGAGGACGATCCTCTGGTTTTGCTTGGGTGCAAAGTAACGCAACCTGAATCATCATCTCTATTTCCCGGATGTGGTAGTTATTCTTTAAGTTGCGATCTACGATATCAGCCAGTCTTTTCTCCCTATGAAAATTCTTGACCTACAAGCAAACATAAGCTGATTAACAAGTAGACAACGAAGAGGCGAGGTAACCAAAAAGGAAAGATAAGCTGGCAACAAGGAATTATGGTATCCAAAACCCCCATGGAAATTCAATATTTCATAAGTTCAGCTCCCCTGGTATCGGAAACAAAATTCTATCTTGTTAACTGAAATGACCGCCAAAAGAATTATAGAAACAGTTCTGTATTTTTAGGGATCAGCAAGTTTAAACTTCTTAAGAGTATCCAACTGTTAAAGAGAAAATACATAAACATAGTGAACAACAGGAAAGGTAAAATCAAAAGAGATCTCCTTTTTAAGTGATAATGCATTAAACACATATATATTTTTCTCAGAAAGCAATATCAAGATGTCTGTTCAAGAAATAGCATCAACACACACCCATAGATGTAACATAAAACATATATTTACTATAACCTGCCTAATTGAGCAAGATAAGTAAAAACTGGAATGAGAGGGCAAAGGAGGAGGGTTGCGTTAGGTAGCCGACAGCCAGCGTAAAACCTAGTCGGATCCAAATATGAATTCTAAACAAACTATCTGTTGGGATGTAACGCACATAGAAGTCTAGAATTCATGTAGCCAACCCCACATAGTGGGATAATGGCTGGATATGTTGATGTTGTTGTTTAGAGGGCAAAAGCAGGCACATATAATTGGCACACATGTATATAGAAAGTAACACATGATGATTATCTTACATGGTCAAGCAAATACACACCATCCCGTGAGTAGTCAACCACCTTCTGACCTGTCACAAGCTCTAGCAGCATTATCCCATAACCAAAAACATCAGTCCGCTCGGATGACTTTCCAGTCAACCAGTATTCAGGAGCTATGTGACCCATCGTCCCACGAACTTGAGTTGTCACATTTGTCTTTCTCACATCCACTAACTTTGCCAGGCCAAAGTCACCAACAACTGCTTCAAAATCTTCATCCAGTAAAACATTAGCAGCCTTAACATCCCGATGAATAATTTTAGGATTACAGTGTTCATGAAGGTACTCCAGCCCACGCGCTGTGCCTAAAGCCACTCGTTTTCTTGTAGCCCAATCTAAAACAGGATCCCCAGGTCTAAGCTCTGCATTCAGTGTTTTGAATAGATCAAATGACATGAGAAATTCCGCTAGAAGTTAAATGATTAAATATATCATCAAACCCATAAAAGATAGTGTCCATTGAAGAAGCATGTACTTTTTTCCAGTACGTACAAGATTGATTCGTCAACCATACAAATTTTACAACTATACAAAACAGACACTTGGGCAATTCTAGAATTGACTTTGATATTCGCTTAGTTTATTAGTTTGTTGCTCCGTAATTTTTGAGGTTGTAGAAGAAGCATGTAAATATTCCAATTTCAGCCGGTTGCATCTGAGGGGCAATACAGCCCATGATCCCTAAAAACCATTAGCAACTTTGTGGGTAACCATTGATGAACTAAAAAGATTTAGTTAATAAAAAGTATGAATTGGTGTTGCCAGCTTTCAAAACCTGCATTCCATGCAAATTTAGCTATAATACTGTGATAGATGTCCTAAACTAGCAATGGCATAAGCACAAAATAGTGCAGGAAGAGCCCCTATACTAATGTTTGAAGCATCTCTGATCTGAAGAAGCTTGCACAATAAAGATGGTGACAACAATTTGGAAGCATCCACGTATACTCTAATTCTACAGTGTTAGCAACTTCTCTGTAGTCCAAACATATACGAAGTCCCAACAATTCATCATTCACACTGCGTAGGCACAATCAAGGTTTCAGTAAACCATCTGTGTAATTATGATTCCCAGCATGAGGCAATGCCTTTTCGAATTTCAAGAATAGCAACTCCAACTAGAAGTAATCGGTAGAAAACAATTGCACACAAACTTTTCGTCAATCATAATCTCAAAGAAAACCTTCTTACAGAAACTGTTAGATTGCCAAGTACCACAAAAGGCTAAGGCTTTAACGAGTGGGCACAATAATGTGTATTTTACATGTGGACGGGCAATTAGAAAGAACTGTTATACAGTAACACAAAAAGATTAGGCACACAATGATAAACATAACCAGGAAATAGACAATGATTGAGACAAAATCAAGACCACCAGGAAGTTGGAACTAGAGTTCTAATACCATTCCAAATCACATCTTGCAGAAAGATTAAGCTAATATTTGGGGATCACTTCACTTGAAGTCAACTGTAACCAAAATATGTCTGGGTCCATGGAAAAAAAAATGGAAACTCATAAATATAGGAAATAAGCAATTGAGTTTATGGCTATGGTAAATAATATGTTTTTAAGGAAAAATAAAAAACAAATAAACTTGTAAAACTACAGGCACTTGTTGGAGACTTCCTGTGTGTATAATTGAATTTTTTCAAAAATCAGATAGTTGACAGAAAAAACATATACAAACATGGAGCATGAATACAACATAACAAGGACATGCAAAAACAGAAGTTCTCACTTACCAGTATAAAGAAAAAAGAAAAGAAATTTTCAAAACCGAATCCAGTAAGGCTGCCATAACATATAATACGTTTCTACAAATATATAATATATCAATGTAATAACCCAGTATCTAATGTGTGAAGTATAGATCCACTATATTTTTTATTATACAAAAATAGTGGGAAATCATCTTCAATATTCTACTACTAGAAAATAAGTATGAATGGAAAAGCTTAATAGAATAAAACACAATATACCACCCTGCCATCAAGCCTTAAACGGTCACTAGGTCAAGTGATCTATGCGATTTCTAACTCGCCAATCATCTCTATCTATAACCATATCCTTCGCAAGACCATTATATCACATATTATGCCTAAGGGTTTCCCACAAAGTCCTTTTGGTGTTTCTCTGCCTCTTTTTATTCCCATTCCATCCACTCTTACCACAGGTGCATCTATTGGTTTTCTTTCTCACATGTCCAAACCATCTTAACATCTACATCAGAAAATTAATTTTATTGAACAAAATTGGAATTGGGACTCACAAAGAAACATATATTTCTTTTAACACCAAATTATACACATTAATATGCAACTTAGTACCACCAAGATTGACTATTTTTGACAAACATCAAAATCAAGCAGAAGTCCAGGGCAACAAAGTTCAGGTTTCCAATCAACTTTTCCTAGAATTGTTTCTAAATTTCTAAGAGAAGAGACAGCTGTTTGAGACCTTATCTTCATCTCCTTCTATTGCAGCTTGTTTTAGTTACTCTACCTTTCTCTGATTCCTTGTTGCTAGTTTCAATCTCCTGATTGTGCTGCATCACAACTACCAGCTATTACTTACAAATGGAGACACTACACTAGAGAAAAGGAAAAGATCATAAAATATGTATATACCCACACATTTGTAGTGACTAGTATTAAACACACACACACCCCCCAAAAAACACAAACAAACAAATAAACAACAAAACACACAACCCTATAGTAAAGCCACCCCCACTCCGAAGAAAAAGAAAAGCATGGCTGAAGACTTCCATTAGCACTTTTTATTTATATAATCGAATAAAAAACTAGTACCTCGTAAACAAGAAGCAACACTTAGGTTCTGCATGAAGGGATACACCAAAAGGCGTTCTGTTGGTGTTGTGCAGAACCCGATCAACCGTAATAGATTCTTGTGAACAGCTACACTTATCATCTCAACTTCACGCTGGAAGGATGCATCTCCACCAGGGCTCTCATAGTCAGTGAACCGCTTGACAGCAACTTTTGTATTATCTGCAAGCACTCCTTTGTAAACCTTCCCAAAACCCCCCTGTCCAAGTACATTTTTCTCATTAAAGCCATCTGTAGCTAGCTGTAACTCTCCCCAAGAAAATCTTTTCAATTTGCCAAATGCAATTCTTCCATCAACCTCACCTGAGTATGACAGATAAGAGAATGTATTGGAAATTACTCAAAGGAAACCAAGTTCAACAAAATGATTTCCCAACAACATCCAAATGAATCCAACTGCCACTGAAAGTATAAACTTAATCATCAAGGATTAATGTAGGAAAAAGCTAAAGATTAATATTCATACACAACAACAATCATAAACCTTAGTCTCTAAAGCATTAATTAATACCACCACAAATTAATACACAACCGGAAAAATGTCGAACACAAAATGAGAAGATGGGTGTCCCCTGATGCATGAAGCTCCCCACTTTGCGAGGGGTGGGGGAGGGTTCACAGTCTTACCCTAGCTTTGCAAAGATGTTTCCACAACTAGAACCCGAGACATTTCAATCACAAAGAAGCGACTTTAGCATTGCTACCAAGGCTCACCCTCAAACAGAAAATGACTAAAGAAATTATAACCAAGAATGGTAACTTTAAGCAATAAACTGAACTGTAATAGTTCAAAATCATGTTTATAACAGGAAATTTTACACCATCGTTTCAATTTAACATCGTTTCAATTAAGTTATGGAACACAACTATATCAATTATCTTCATTCACCACCATCTCATGAAATTTCTCCATGTGAAGATGGTGTTTAAACTTCATTTCATCATTACTCCGCCAGGGGATATTATCCACTGCCGGTCCCAAGCCCGGATAAAGGAGGAGGGTTGCGTTAGGTAGCCGACAGCCAGCGTAAAACCTAGTCGGATCCAAATATGAATTCTAGACAAACTATCTGTTGAGATGTAACCCACGTAGAAGTCTAGAATTCATGTAGCCAACCCCACATAGTGGGATAACGGCTGGATATGTTGTTGTTGTATGTATGTTGTTTCAATTTAACACTCAATTTTGTCACTGCCAAAAATATTTTAGTCATTCCACGAAGAAAGCCATCTTCAAGCACTGAATATTCCACACTGACCCCTGGCACTACCAGCCACCAACTCACTAGACCTTAAATCCCAATATTAAAAATAAAAATAAAGCATGAGGTAATCCTCTATCGTGCTGGTTTTGAAAAATAAAAATACATCTGAACAACTGAACAGGTTCCAGCAATGGCAGTTTAAAACTGCTTAACATTAAACAACAACAACAACATATCCAGCCGTTATCCCACTATGTGGGGTTGGCTACATGAATTCTAGACTTCTATGTGGGTTACATCCCAACAGATAGTTTGTCTAGAATTCATATTTGGATTCGACTAGGTTTTAAAACTGCTTAACATTGCTGACCAAAATTCACAGTAGAACCTCTGTGCTGCTGGGGTTTAGAATTTCTAGAAATGGTATCACGCAGAAAGGCATCACGTAACTGTTCTTTTAAACATTTGAGTATCATTTGGTATAACCGAATGGGGTTAGAGGATATATTCGTATTTTATCAAAAAGAGCTTGAACCCAACCAGTAAATAATGTAGGTATATTAGCAATCGATCTGTTCATTAACTAGAAAGAATCACAACCTGCAATGTCCACAAAAACTTCACTTCTGTATCCTTTATATCTGCCCTTCCACAGAAGTAACAGCAAGCCACCAAGAAGAAGAAGGCCGAGAAGCCCACCAACAATTCCAACTATAATTCCAACCCTTGGTTTATGTGAAGAACCTGTCAATACAGCCAAGTTACAAGATAAGCTTGCCCAAGAAAGGAAAAAATATATAGTTGCAAAATTCTCCAAGTTTATCAAACAGAAATTTCTGAAGAATTACCACCACTATCAGATGCACAAGGGTGAGACATCATGCCACAATTTAATTGGTTTCCTGAAAAGCTGAAGTAAGCAACATAAATTAAATCAATTTCAGCGCTGAAATATACAAGAATGAGGAAAGGGAGAGAGGGGAAGAGATAGGGAGAGGGAGGGAGTTTAGAAGGAGAAAACCATCAACTTATTGAAAATTATGCCGATTCTGAATCAGGAGCTTAGACAATTGAAAAAGAAGAACAAGAAGATTGTTCGTACTTATATTTTGAAACTTGGAATAAATGCTCCGGTATTTGACCACTAAGACTATTTGAAGCAAGCTGACTGCAAGACAGAATTTGAATTGTACTGTCAGAAGCTGGGAAAACATCACAAACATACAATCTCAACCAGGGCAACCAACCATAATTCTAATTTTAGAAGGAGAAGTTGGATATGAACCACATCTGATATATCACTTACAGATTTATCAAGTTCGGAAGATGTGAGAGTGAGTCTGGGATTGTCCCTGTGAGATTGTTTTGATTCAAAATCCTGCTTGCAGGAAATGCACTTCCAACAATTAACTTCCACAACCTATGAACTACGACATGTAAAAGGTTTTATACAAATAATAATAAAAAGCAGAAATATCACATACAAGAACTGAAGCTTCTTGAGATTCCCAAGAGAAGGTGGTATTTCACCAGTTAAACGGTTATTTTCCAGATCCAACATAGTCAAGCTTGTCAAATTGCCAAACTCTTTAGGAATTTTGCCAGTTATGCGATTTCCTTGCAGTGAACTGCATGGTGAATGCATCTCATATGTATCAGTTGATCAAATTAAACAAATTAATGGGAGGTCAGGGGAGTTTGAACTATTTTCATATATCACTAGATATAGAAAAGAGATACAATCAGAATAACATATCAGATGGCCATGTTTCAGTGATAGTCCAGTACAAGATGGTTCTTTCTGTGGCAAATGCCAAAACTTCAATGGCTGATATACAACTACAGAGAAGTTAACTGAAAAAATGCAAGCTAAGCATCTACGTGAGATTCAACTACAGAGAACTGATCTGAAAAATGCAAGCCAGAAAGAGGAAGAAACGCAGAGAAAGAAAATTGCCTGTCTCTCATAAAATCTTTAAATTCATACTTTACTCCGCAGGCTACTTCAGTAGGCAACTTGTTTTTAAGGATGTGATGATTTATGACAACTTTGTAGCCCCACTTTATTTGTTAAAAGAAGCAAGGGGCATTATAAATTATAACTCACAGTTCAACATTGCTAGAATGATATAAACATAAAAGCTTGAGAAAAGTCATTTAACATGGTTCAGCAAGCAATGACAAACAATTAATTGTGCAAAGCTTAAGAATACCACTTTCATTTAGAATAAGGTTTCGGGCACTTAGGGAAGATGCTGTAACCTTGTATAACTAGAATATAAGCTTCATATGGAAACGAGAAACAGAATTATACAGATAAAAGAGTTATGAAGCCACCCAACAAAGACATGTATGTGTCAATATAAACAGCAGCATATTCATACTATAAATTAGAATCCCTAAACAAAAATAACTGTGGCACAAATAGAGCCACTGAACACTTATCATGAACCATGATATTCACAAGTTCCCTATATTACTTCAATTCATATATGAGAATAATGTGATGGTGTTAAAGTATCAAGAATGTTAACAGTGCTTCTGTGGAAGAGTAATAAATCCCACAAGCAATGGTCTCCAAAGTCAAATGCAATGGGTAAGTGCAAAACCAAATCCAGTGAATATGTGCCAAACCAAATTCATCAAGGCAGGCCATCAAGAACTCCATTTTTCTCATGTTTGATTTAAGATTTTCCAGTTTTTCATATATGACTAGAAGAATATCATGAAAGTGTTGACACAAAGACTTAAAGAGCACAAGCTTGAAAAGGGAAGAAAGCCCATATAGCCCATCACTTAAGGAACTAATCCCACGACAGGCATCCTTTTACTGACTACTTAACTAGATCAAACAATTATGAAAGATTCCAACTAATTTTATGTTAGCAGGGATATTCTGTGATTTGGAAACTCAAGGGAATTATGCTATTTTCATTTCTTCAAATTTCAGACTACAAGGATATTGGGGCTACGGTCTGTTCCATCCTATGCATGCTTCAAGGTAATTATTATCTTGATTAGTTTTGGATGCCTTGTTTTGTAGGATTTGGGAAAATCCTTTCCTAGTGGGAAGACTTTATATTCTTGAATGAAAGCACAAATTTGCAAAGAGAACTTTCACGAGCTTGACCACTATGATCTCAGTAAATTTTCATCCTCTGGAGTGAGACTCCATTAATTTTTCCAGGTTCCTGCATTTCTTAGCTTTCTCCTTTATTTTAATTTTCAGCTATAAAGTGATCAAATACAGACCTTAGGTGTTTCAACCAAAAAACCCTAACCCTAGTAGTTAACCAACCATTCCAGCTAAACCATTGAATCCTCCCTGCTGCCCTGAAAATCCAGCAGGTTATCTGCTTATATGTCAAACGTAGAACAGCCTCCAGCATTGTCAAAACTAGGAAGGGGATAGGGGGACACAAACACCCTCCCACCAAAACACTAAAAAGTTCTTAGGTTCATCACTTGCTTTGAGCCTCTACTAGTCTGACCTTTATTCCATACTTGCACTTTTCCTTAGCATTCCAACCATAAAGTCAGGAAGTTGAAGGTTTAACCCACCATAGCTGATTGGGGAGCCACCTTGTCTTGGATACCTACTACATTACATGTCTGCTAACCTGGTCTCACAGACTCTACGATACATAATAGACAGCAAGCAGACCAAAAGATATGACGCTATAAATGAAATGGAGATACATACAATGATGAAGCTTAGCATGAGAAAGCAAGAGGCACCAGCTTTGCTATTCCTTCAGTAGAAAATCGTTGAAAATCTTGAAAAGCAGATAACAGAACAAAATAGACTGGAAGATTTTGTTAATACAAAAACTGTCCTTTGGCATTACCTCTAAGAGGACCTCCAGAATGAGTTAAATACAAAAACACACTGTATTATTCAGTATAGAAAATGGTGGCGAACCCTGAAACCAAAGCATAGATCCAAATAGGCACAAGATTTTTTTTGCTATGAAAAGTTTCCTATGCAATTACCTCCAGGAGGCACCTTCAAAGTGAGTTAAATACAAAATACACCATGATATTTAATATAATAATTTAAGTATCAAATCTTCAACCCTTACAGTAATAATGGTTCATTGCTAAAATTAACACAGATAGCATCAGCAATTAGGTGTAACCAGCTTTTAAACATACAGTGTTTGAAGGGTCTTCAGAACTCCTACATTAGGGGACAAAGTCCCAGAAAATCCCATGGATGACAATGATCTGCAAATAAATAATACACATAATCAGACAACATATCTAGTGTCAGAAGACAAGCAACTAAAGAATGAAGACTTGATTCAGAAGCCATGCCCTCATTGAAATGCTCACAAAATCATATAGCTTGTATATAATGAAGAAAAGAAAAAATTAATCAGAAATTTACTTACACGGAAATTACATTGTTGCCACTGTCGCAGATAATTTTGGGCCAAGTGCAAGGATTAACTTGATTTGGCTTCCAATCAGAGAGCTGATCAGCTGAAGCATTCAGGTCATTCTTCATTGCAAAGAGGGCATCCCCTGAAGTAGACTTCATGGTTAACAGTCTATCTATCTATCTATCACACCTAACTAGTGAGAATGTCAACATAAATTCTGAGAACTCAGCTATAAGCAAATGTAATAGGTCAACTAAGCTTGACATCAGACCATGTCCAACACATATCAACATGTCAGGACATGTCAAATGAGTATCATCAATATTTGACATGTGCCCAACACAGATATATCATCTTTGTGCCAGAGCTTGTGCTTCTCAACTTCTTAGAATCTTCATAAGAATAGTAGTAATGAATTTGGACTTGAATTCTCTATTTGAAATCAGACACACTTTCCCTAAAAGAAAATCTATCCGAACTAGTGAACAAACTAAATCATTAAAGACATTATTCCATTTGATTGCTAAGAGATAGAGAGAGATATGAGGACACATATTATTGTGTTTCAACTAGTGATCACAAAATCTTGCAGCCAAGAAACCCAAAGACCAAGAAATATTAACACATTTATTTAGCCTTCATGAAGATATTGATATAACCGTGTACCACTAGAAATGGAGTAATAATAGTTAGCATTAAACACTGTTCAAATGCATTGAAATATTAGCTGAACATCATACCTTGTGCATCAGGCGACACAAAAGAATGCAGGCATGCTAATACTGCAAAAATCAACTCTATTGGGAAAGACATTTTGTCCAAGCTGGAACCTTATTCCCAGGTATTGATGCAACAAAACAAGCAGTTTACTTCCTATGCATGAGTCAGCTCCATCTCTACATAACATTCCAGAATAGTAAATTAAACAGATGCATAAAAATGACATATTACATTCAACCATCTGAGATAAACAGCATCCAGATAAATATGGACATAGAAAAGGGGGCTTTGCTCCTGGGTCACTCAAGAAGAGACAATGAAACACATGATTGCACCACACACTCAGCTACTAAATGTCCCCTTGGAGATAATTGTATTTCCCCTTACATGTGTACATGGAACGACAGAGAGCACCACACCTCCAACAATCGCCCAACAAAAATCTGTAACAACACCAAACCTCTCAAATTTAATTATTTTTTGTTTCTACCCAAACAAGTAGAAGTGTTCTTTGGTGACTTAACCACCATATTGACACCCAAAAACAACTAACATCAAACCATTGCCCCACTTCAAAACTCTCAGCATCCCAACAAGTACTCATACTCTCATTTTGGTATTATTTGCAACAATTTAACTCTAAAATAAACGAATCCTGAAAAAGAATCAAAGTTGTCAATTTAACCCATTGACAACTGTGTTGGCCCAACAAATCCGAGGAAATTGAACTCGTATCTATCCAATAAACCCATTAATCACATATCAATAGCAATACCATAAATAAGAAGAGCAAAAGAAAGAGATCCCAGCACCCCAACAAATTCAAATTTCACACAAAGTCAAGAAACATCACTGATTCCAGTAGCAATCGAATGGAACAGGACACCAACCAAATCATAGAACGAGAGCAACCTAAATCTACCGCGACCTCTGAATCCAATGAACAAACTTAAAAAAGCAGGTATCCACACCAAATCAAATTCAAAAATCCACAGATGTACAGAAATGTTCACGTAAATTGGCAGAATTCGAGGAAAGGAAGAAGGAGAAAAGTACCTTTGAGGAGGAGAATCAAGAGTTAGGGCTTCTCGAGTTTGAGAGGTCTTCAGCGAATTTGGCGTATTGAAAGAAGTTTCATGTGAGAGACCTCGTTCCTAATCAGAAATACTATCCATACACACTTGTTCCTTCGGCTGTTGAATCTTGGGCAAGTTCAGTCGCGGCCGTGAACCGGAAGTTAGTGTGTATGCGTGTGTGTGGGGGTCGGCCGCCGTGGCTGACCCAGCAATGGGCTGGGTCAAAGTTATCAATATGAGTGGGTATTAATTTGGGGTGTGCAATCGGTTTAACCGAATCGAATCAGCCGATTTTCGATAAATTGAACTGAATCGGCTCTATGTATATACCCGAACTGAACCTTAAGCTAACCGAAATAATCAAAACCATCCAAACCGATTTTAAACTTTGGCTAACTAAACCGGAAAAACCTACTTAAAACCGAATCAAACCGAATTAAAATGAAAACCGAGCTAATCGAATCAAATTAAACAAAAATTGAGATATCCGAACCGAAAACCCACCCAAAACCAAACCGAACAAAACTAAACAAAAGAGAAAAGAGTTAAATTATAAACATAAAAATATAAATCAATGTTATTGTCAATAAGGTCTGCACAATAATCAATACTATTGTTCTTTCAGTACAATTTATAAGTTTGTTTTGCACCTACATTGTGGTAGCTGGACTGGACAATAATAATTCCTAGGTGCAACGCCCTCTAAAATAACAGAAAGCCAATCACAAACTGCATTATCATACCCTAAAGGGCCAAACTGCATTCAGACAACATGAACATTGCATTATCATACCATCAACTAAAACATTAATCACAATAAAAAACAATCAGAAAGTCAATCACAAGAAAATGCAATGGCAGTTTAATAAGGAATGAGCAATTACCAATCATTTGTTCACTGTGGGCAATTCACGTACATGACATAAAAAAAAAAAAAAAGCAATGTGGGCAATTATCAATCATTTGTTCACTGATTAGAAGTTGACTTGAAAAGTTCTCATTTACAGACATATATCTGAAGAATGTAAGTGTTCTTATGCTATAGGTCTCTGCATAGGTGGTATGGTAACCGATGAGGGGGGTGGGATCATGTATTTTCATGGCAACACAAGCTGGGAATAATAATTTCCTGTTCATAGAATCGGCTGCATGAGTTTGCAACCAGGTAAATAAAATTCAGAATTCTACAGATTTGGTGTTCTTTGTTTATTCCCTGTGCTAATATCATACATAAATTAACAATTCAAATAAACCATTATGTTAATTGGATTGTAAAGCCTCTTGATCTATCCTACAGTTCACAAAAACCTTGCTACAGCATTAGTTCAATGTCATTACAAGCTATTTCAGATCATGCTTTAACTACTTCAATATCCACGATTGCATTCTCAGGAAAGTTGCAATCAAATCCCTGAATCCTTGAATTTAAATACCTTATTTAGATAGTCCCCATAGCACATACATCACTAGGCACTAGTTCTATGAGGAAATAATTAGATCAGAGAGCAGAGCACTCCAATGGATGTCCAACAGTAATTGACCTCTACAATTGCCATGCCTAATTGTTTTTAGGTAGCAAGATAATCATGGGTTGTTATTGTTGTTGCCACATGAAACTATTATAGACGAACATATATACTGATTTACAGAAACTAAAATATATATAACTAGAAAATAAAAACATATATACTTACAAATGTGACCAATCTTCAAAATCAAAAATTTAAATTTCCATATTGGACGTTGAGCTACTGCTGTTTATGATAACCTTTGACAATTCTAAAATTATTAAGTAAAATGAATTAATTAATATCAAAATAACATGTATTGAACTAACTCTTAAATAAATTTAAAAAAGAGTAACACTGAGGTTTATCTTCTTCAAGTTGTTCAACATGCTTCAAGTTTTCTTCAACACTTATTGGGGTGGTAGATGACCGAAGTCAATCTTGGGTACAAATCAAACTTTCAACCACTTTAGGAGATAAAGAGCTCCTAAATGGATCAAATACTTGACCCCCAGTGCTGAATGCAGACTCAGACGCAACAGTAGAAACTGGAATTGTCAATACATCTCGAGCCATCGAAGACAGAATAGGAAACCTATAACAATTTGTTTTCCACCATTTCAAAATGTTGAATTCTTTAGTTGGAGGCTCACACACTTCACTGAAATGCTTATCCAATTCTGAAAGCACAATTGTAGGTCCACTACCACCGCCACACTTATGTTTTTTAAATAGAGAAAAAAATGGATTTTCAGAATCATCTTCGTCATCCGCCACAATAGTTAGAGTAGACATTTTAGATGACTCTCCAATATCACCTCGAGGTCCCAACTTTTTCTTATAATCCTCATATAAAACATGTAAGGAATTTTTTAATAACAAAACTACACCAACTCCTCTCTCACCCTGATACATCTCTTTCAGTACATATTCTATATATTCTAACTTGTATCTCGGATCAAGCACTACAGCAATATAAATTAAGTTATTTGTTTTGTACGGATCTCCCCAATATTTATCAAACTTTTCTTTCATTTTTATCGTCATTTCCACAATTTCAAAATCATCACTCTCCAACCACCCTTATAAGAGACAATGCATCTTACCAAACTCATGAAAAAATGTGTTTGAGGTGACATATGATGAACCCGATACTCGCAAAGTTAGCTCATAAAAATGTTTCAACACTTTGACAAAAAGTCTTACCTTATTCCAATCCTCTGACTTCGGTCTCCCATCAATAGTAATAACTTGGTTCAAGTCAGTATTTCAATTACTTATACTGAGATCAAGTTTAAAACAAGGATCTTCTTCATCAAATCTCCTAAAAGTCCTCTCAAACTTTTGAGCGGTCTCTAACATCAAGTAGATGGAGTTCCATCTAGTTGCAACGTCTAACGATAACAAGCCCTTACATTCAATTTTTTCCATTTCAGCACATTATTTGAATTTTCTCAATCTCGCTGGGGATTGTCTAACATATCTCACTGCATCCCTAACTCTTGTTACCGATTCATTTAGGTCTTTCAACCCATTTTGTACAACTAGATTTATAATGTGAGCCACACACCTCATATGCAAATATTGCCCATTCATAATGTTAGTATCCCATTTTACCATTTTTTTCTTAAAATTAGCCACAACAACATCATTTGAACTAGCATTATCCATTGTTAAAGTAAAAACTCTATCAAGTTCCCATCCCATGAGACATTTCTCAATTGCCATAGCAATGGCATCACCCTTATGACTAGTTATTGGACAAAAGTTTAAGATTTTTTTCTTCAAAATCCAAGTATTGTCAATGTAGTGCGCTGTCAAACACATATAATTAATCCTTTGAATTGAAGTCCAAGTGTTAGTGGTTAAGTAAACTCTTTGACAAGAATTTTTTAACTCATTCATTATGTTCAACCTCTCTTCTTTGAATAACTCAAAACAATCACGTGTCATAGTCGAACGTGAAGGAAACCGAAATTTTGGACAAATAACATTCACAAAGTGTCTAAACCCCTCACATTCAACAAACTTGAAAGGTAACTCATCTACCATCAACATACGACCTAAAGCCTTTCTTGCGAGCATTTGATCAAATTTCCAATTAACTACTGAAGCAACATTATCACCACCCTCTCTCCCATCCCCTGTTGCAGTTGATTGAAAATGTAATTTCATTTGACAAGATTCTAATGCATGAGGGTGTTTCTTACAATTTCCCATATGATTCCTTAAAGCTGTAGTCCCATTTTTTTTGGAATCACAGTGGAACTCCTTAGAACAATAGTTGCATCTCCCTTTAATCTCACCATCTGAATTTGTAAACTTGGTAAAATGATCCCAAACCTCTAATCTAGCTCTTACTGTTTTTCTCTTTGCCTTCCCAAGTGATGTTGCATCTTTATCATTTTCTAGTTGGTTATCTTGGGTTGGTGCTATTGGTGCAGGCCTAGAACTATCATCCACATTAGGGATATTTGTGGTGTGAGTCATGTTTTCTTCTCTTGCTATCTAAAATTAAATTAATACAATTGACAATTGTAATTTTAATTAAAATGTATTTAAAGACTAAAGACAAAGAGTAAAGACTAAAGACTAAAGAGTAATTTTAATTTAATTTAAATATTTTTTAAGACTAAAGATTATAGTTGGAAAGGGCATCTATGTACATAAATTAGGAAACTTAACACATGAAAATAAGGATCAATTACAAAAATATCATATAAGAGTATAACTTTACGTACATTACAAGATGAGGACGTTGAGACTGCCATTTCGAATTAAGTACCAGTGTAATAACACTTATATTTCCTGTTACATTACAATAATATTATCAAAATTAGTCTCTTTCAAATAATAGTAATGTTGTCATTACTATTATTTGAATGGCCTTGGAAGGATAACCTTAGTGGTTATCCTTCCAAGGTCATTCCATTACTGGTGATACCAAAAGAATAAAATAGCCATTCCATTACTGCTATTAATAACTTAATTAAATGTATTGTTAATTAAATGTATTCTACTATTAATAACTTAATTAAATAGTGTTATTAATTAAATGTATTATGTTATTATAACCTAGAGAGAGAGAACCAAAAAAGAAAACATAAAGCAGAAGAGAAAACCCTAGTTTCTAATTCTAGTGAGTTTTTTTCTTTCAATTAAATGTATTCTATTAATTAAATATATTCTAATTCTAGTGAGTTATTTCAATTTTACATAGATTAACATAAATCATGCATATTTATCAGTTGATTAACAAATTAGGAATGTAGTCTTTTCTCATCAATAAATTAATAATGAACCTCAAGACAATACAAAATAAAGAAATAAATATTTAATTCTACCCAACCAAACCAAACACAAAAATTCCACAACTATACATTTTAATTAATCGGTCGATCAGCATAAGTGACTCGCAACAGTGTATTGTGTACATGAAGTTAAGACTTAAAGACTCAAAACCACAAAACAAAATAAAGTTACAAAACCACAAAACCAAACCAACTCCAACTGTCATCTGTTGAGTAGCAGTACGTAGCAAGTAGCATATCAAAACCAAAACCACAAAACAAAAGCACAAAAACAAATAAATCAAAAAATACCTAAGAGTGGATGGAAGATGGAAAGCAAACAGATGGTAACGATCGACGATTCGACGTTGAAATTTGCAAAATCAACAAACAAGTTAAATACCAGAGACTCAAAGAGAGAGAGAGAGAGAGATAAAGCGAGAGAGAGAGAGAGACGCGATGAGAGTCATGAGACTCACTTGTCACCTATGTGACTAGTCGATGTCTAACAGCAAAGGGAAAGGCGGTGGATGGCGGAGGCGACGAAGGAATTGAGGGCGACGGAAGGCGGAGGCGACGAACGACGGCAACGGTGACCGTCGGGGTTCGGTTCAGAATGGGGGGTTAGGGTTTCCGATTTTGCCTCTCTCTTTCTCTCTCTCTGAACTCGGGAAGCTTCTCGATCGAACGGACTGACCAGGGTCGGGTTGAGTATATGGGTTCTAAGTGCAAAACGACGTCGTTTTAAGAAATATAAAATGACATCGTTTAGATATCGGTCGGTTCGGTTTCTTCAGGTAAGCGGCCGAACAAACCGAACAACAAAATCGAACCGATCATAAACCAATCTAAAAATTGAATCGCAAATCGCTAACCTAAATAACCGAGCCGAACTGGCTGGTTCAGTCTGTTCGGTTAGACTAAAAAATTGCACACCCCTAGTATTAACTATCCATGGCCTGATATGTTGCCCGCGTCGGGCAACATATATATTGCCGAACGCTGATGTGGCAGAGCCACATCTGGGTAACATAAATAAAATACTACCCCACCCACAGCACATGCACCCCACCATTTCTTTCTTTTTCTATTTCTTTTTTTTTATTACGTTCCATTACTGGTGTCCTCAGCCACCCTGCCCCTAGAGTTATACTGATGAGGTAAATCGAGAGATGTGCCCAAATGATCAGGGTGATAGATCTTAACACCACTAATATCACTCTTAAGGTCCTCTTCCAAAAGGAAGCATTCTGCTTCCCTCAAGAATCGAACCCACACTAAGAACCTCCTGACAAGCTTTCAGCTTACCCCTTTACCACTTGACTATGCCCCTGGGAGCTGCACCTCATGATTTTTGATTAGGTACAAACATGCATGCATGCGGTTAAGCAAAAATAAATATCGTATTTTCAATATTTTGAAAATAATATTAACCTTTTATACTAGTAAAAATATATTATAAATTAATAATTGCAGCAAAAGGTTGAAACTATAGAGTGAGAGGTGATTGCCTGAACAAAAGGCTTCGCTGTCTTTGAGAGCGATGTTGAAAGGCGGTACATGATCAGAAGACACGAGAAGTTTCCTCTTATGCGAATCCTCTAATGTTTAAATTAAAAAAGTTATGGTAATACTATGAACAAACACGTAAAATTATCCAATATGAGTAGTGGTCGGTCATCATAAACAAACAAGTTAAGTGATATTTATGTGTGATTAAGTGAGGGTAGAAAACCATAAGTCGAAAGATCCCTATAAATAAAAGGTCAACGAGTATTTATACCCCTAAATTTCGGTGGTGCAACACGTGAATGCATGCACAAAGAGTGGAAAGTGTAGTCCTAAGTTAAGCTCAGATTAGGCCTGGTGAAACCCCCCTCCCCCAAGAAGTAGTCCTTTAGGATAATGAGTGCTTTGTGAGACGGGTTAGTGAGTTGTTCAGGAGAAGATTTTCCTTATTGTTCTCTAGGAAAATGACTCAATCGAGTTGATATTTTTCATGTGAAGAAGACTGCTTCCGAAAGAACATCATTCTCCTATGAACACGTATTTTGTCCAAGAGAACATCTTTACCCCAAAAATCAATAGTTCTCCAAAATAATGTCTCTTTATCTTGGAGAAAATGCTTCCTCCAAGAGAACTATTTTACCCCTAGAGATTTGAGGTTACAACAAAGAGAAATTCTATTTGCAACCACAATTTTTGCTCTCTATAACTAGCGTAAGTAAATTTTTTATTTTTGCTATTTGCAACCAGAGTAATTACTTTTTGCAATTATATATATTCCAAACATACTCTCCAAACACCTATCCCTCAAAAGACACCCTCTGCGCGCAACAAACCCTCTTCAGACCACTCTTCACATTAAACCCTCTTCAAACCATTGCCCTCTCGCCAGAGTTGTTTGCCTCGTTCGCCCTCTTCGCTAGAGTCCCTCGTTTGCGGTCACCCATCATCAGAGTTCTCACCAGCAACCACGTCGCTCCCACTGACGACTACGACGAATGTGGTTGTCCATCATCGCACTCAAACTCCAAGGTTTAGGGGCTTTGAAAGCACCTGAATCCATGACTTCAGGAAAATGTAATTCTCCCAAACCCATGAGCTCGGGAAAAATGATTTTTCCTGAATCCAAACACAACATATATGTGTATGTAATATGAAGTCATTCTCATAAAATATTGTTGTATTTATAATATCATAACTATATATATGTATATAGTTATAATATACATATATATTATAACTATATTTTATGAGAAAACTAAAATTTTATTATATATATATATACATATTATATGTATAGTTATAATTATATATTATATATATAGTTATAACTATGTATATATAATTATATTACATAAACTATTATTTATATACATATTATAATATATAAAATATATATATATATATAGTCTCCTGAACCCATGGATTCAAGAGAATTGATATTTCTCGAATCTATGAATTTAGGGTGCCTTGAACCCCCCGAATTTTGGGGTTCGAGGGCTAGGGGATACCTCGAACCCCGAGGTTTGGGGAACCCCAAATTGCCTAAACCCCAGGGTTCGAGGCTTCAAGGCACCCCTAAAAGGGTTTTTTTTTAATTAATCTTATTTTTTTAATTTATCCCTTATGTAAATTATGTGATTTAATTCATCTATATAAATTATGTGATTGATGTTATAAATTATATTATTTTTAAATATAAATTATATATATATGCTATTTGATAATATTAAAAAATTATTTTAATTTTTAAAATATTAATAATTTTCTGCTGTTTTATATCCATCTAACTATAGCTGGTGCTATTTGAATTCCATTGGCTAGGTTTCTCATTTGTTTAGAATTTACAATATTTGATCAGGTGAAGTGAATGTTATGTTGATTAAGGAATTAACCATCTTGTTGTGTTTGAACTGGGAATTGAATATACATATAAATAAGAAGAATACAGTTATTTAATTAAGAGTTATAGGACCTTACCAATTTGAAGTAGTCATCTCCCATATAAGAAGATTTGGACCTCACCAATTTGAAGTAGCCCGGAATCTTTGGATTCGAGGACTCATGCACTTCCCCAAATCCTTCGATTCGAGGGATCCTCAAGTTCTCGAATCCTTATGTTCGGAGACTCAAGAAATCTCTGAATCATTGGATTCGGGACATATTGACTCCCCCGAATTCAAGGATTCGAGGCATGATGATTCCCCCGAATTGAATGATTCAGGGGATCCTCGAGTTTCGAAATCCTTAGGTTCGGATTCGAGGCATGGTGATTCCCCCGAACCTGAGGATTCGGGGGATCTATGAGCTCCTAAATCCTTCAGGTTGGGGCATATCAACTCTTTCGAATCTTCGGTTAAGGGACTCAAATTACCCCGACATTCAACTTGCCTCGTCGGTTGATTTAATGTGATTAGATAAAAAAGAAATTCAAAGATACAAAAAATTTTCAAATACTTCATAGACCTCATCTTCAATCAATTTGTGTTGTTTCTCAACAGAATATGAATACTTGTTATCTTCTTCATCAAACTCTGGAGTAAACATTTGCGTATAATAATCTTCCATCATTGACAGCAACTGGTAATTGGCTATGGCGAGGAGAACTGAACTTAGTAATGTTCAGTGTTAAATAATAGTGGATGTGTAATGCTCGATGTTAAATAATAATGGTTGCGCAATATTTAGTTGTGGGTGAGTAAAGTGGTTGTGGCGATGGTGGGTAAGAAAGTGGGTGCAGGTGGTTGAGATTTAAATAAAGGACAAATATGAGTTTTATCCCTATTTTTAAACTATTTCTCATTTTCTTTCTATATATCTTTTTTCTTTATCTAAATGTATTCTTTGTGAAAAATATATATATAAATAAATGTTACTTAGACACAATGCTTTACATAAATATATTATATATTTGTATTAATATAACACATAATATAATATTTAAATGGAAGAGCGTCACTTCAAGTATTAAAATCAAGAAGTACAATTAGTATTTTCTTATCTTTACATTTTATTGTAAAATGTTTATTTCTAAAAGATATTTTCTGCTTTTTATTATTCAAACCTCAAAAAATAAATAAAATATTATATTTTTTAAAAGACTAAATATTAAATTCTTAAAGCTTAATTAAAAAGCTATACAAAATTGTTTTCAATATTAGGAAGATAAAATAAAAGCTCAAAAAGCTTTCCGTTGCCGGGACTTGAACCCGGGTCTTTCGGGTGAGAGCCGAATATCCTAACCAACTAGACTACAACGGATCCATGACCTAGCTATGAGGGTAATTTTAATTATCGTCTAGAAGTAAAATCTTTCAATTGTATATTATCTAATGAAATTGCATTTAAGAGAGAAAATTATTTAGGAATAATTACTTATATTCCTTATAAGACGGATAAATACAAATTACCTAATGTTTTGCTCCCAATTCATTTTAGATTTGTAAAATATTTAAGTTTGTTGTATGAAGTTGAAAAATAGTTCTATATAATTTTGATCTACATAACTTTTAAAATATATATATATATATTATTGTAGGAAACATGAAAAATTTTCAATCAACTCACAATCTTCAGCTATGACTGTCTCACCTTCCTAAAAACCTGAATGTACGTTTGATTGGAAAAAATAAAAAAAGAAAAATATTTTTTCAATTTCATGGAAAACAATTATCATCTCTCCTAATTACAATTTTTTATGAAAAATGGACCAAAACATGTTTCAATATATTAGTACTATAAATTTTTTTTATAAAAAATGTTAAGCAATCAAATATGCAAGTATAAATTTTTTTTATTGATGTGACATTTTTCATGAAAAATAATTTTAACCAAACACACTCTCAAACTCACTGCACCCACCCTGAGTTTGATAGGTCAAACAAATGAGTCATGAGTCAAAATTTGGACCTTAATCCAATGGATATACATAAATTATCGGCAACCATACAACCATACAGAGACAGACTTGATGTATTGACCTTGTTATAATCTAAGCTTGTGATAACCTTTAAAATATTAAGCAACAATCATTGGCAACCATTGATTTTTTGTTTTAATTTTTTATTTTTTATATTTACAGTGTGGTAATTTTTTGTTAGAGTTGAACGAAAATTTTAAAGGTAGATTCAATTGTAATAAGATTAGAAATTTAGTGACTATTAAAAGACAAATAGAAGTACAAGAATTATTTTATTATAAAAAATTCTATTTTCTTACAAGAAAATAGAATGATTAACTTGATTTATCCATATCACTTAACGAATACGTATTATGTAATAAAATTAAATAAAAAGATTAAATACACTCAACTGAAAAAATATGCCAAAGGGATGCGAGGCATGATCTCGAATACAAATATTTAAAAAATAAAAGAGAACCAAACAAATATGCATAATAAAATAAATAAATAGGGCTGAAAAATATATCAATCCGACCTGCCGGATTCGAACCAGCGACCTAAGGATAGCCAAGGGGAGCACCCACTACAGTCCTCCGCTCTGCCAACTGAGCTAAGGTCGGCTGCTCTATTGGTGCCGTATTAAAATATTTTATATGTTATTTTATATGATATGGATCTTGTAAATATGTGAGGATGATAATAAATAAGGTTAATCATGAAAATAATTTACTCATTTTTGTGAATATATAATTTTATCTAATTTTTTTAATTTTGACAATTAGATTAAAATTAAATTCAATTGAGCATAATTTTATCTACTAATGTGGAGAAAATGTGTTCATACTAACTTAGTATGTTAAGTATCATATAATAATAGTATTTGTAAGACCCACATATATACGTAAGTAAAAAAAAATAATGTAATTTGTTATACATAATTTGTTTACTTTTTTTTGTATAAGTTATATATATTTTTTCTTATAAATATATGTGTGTCCTGCAAATATTATTATTATTTAACACCGAATATGCCAAGTTAATATAAACTCACTCTCTTTAAATCAATTTTATATGTTAGATAAAACTGCACCAAATTGAGATAATTTAGACATAATCGTTAAAATTAAAGAATTGAATAAAATTACAAATTGGTGAAATGAATAAGATTGTTTTCATGATTAATCTTAATAAATATATGATTTTTATTTTTCTATTAAGGGTATGAGATTTTTTCTACTTGATATGTTGCTAACACTGGTAGAAGTATTTATTTGATTTGGATGGATCCATTAACACATACAATAGCGTATGCATGTAATGTATATATTGTTATATTTATTTGGTTTTTGATCCAAAATGGGGATCGAATGAGATTGAAAATCAATTTTTAAATTTTTTTAAACCAAAAATTAGATTAAATTTAATCCAGTTTATTATATACTTTCACTTTGTCGAAAGTATCAAATTATTGGGCGATATTATTCAAATATTTAATTTGGTCTACCATGTTGAGAGAATAAATATGACATTTTAAGCCATTTTACCTAACTAATTCATTTTTTTTTAAGATTGCGTCGTTTAATTGAGAATGACACAAAAAAATGATGGTCTCTTTTAACAATATATATATATATATATATATTTCATTTAATGTATATTATTTTTGACATTCAAACAATTATGTTAGTTAATTAAATGATTTAAAACATGATATATTTATCACCATCCAATAAAATTGTTTTAATACTAAATATAAGATGTAATAAATACATAATGCCTAAAAATAATAGACATTTATTATTGTTTAACTATAATTAGTTATCCAAATATTAAATATACTATATCTTTACCATACTAAAGATAAAAAATATTATTTTTTATGCTTTGTTAATAACAAATCATATGTTACTTTACATTTCATAACAAATTAATAAAATTGTAACCTTTCTTCCGAGAAGAGGTGAAATTCTCCTAAAGAAGATCAACTCTACTGAGAAAAGAATTTATCTCGGTGGAATATAATAAGGAAGTTCTCTTAGATAGTAAATTCTTATCGGATAGACACTTTACATCGATCCATATGACAAATATTGCTCTCACCTAGAAAACAAAAATCATCTCATCCTTTGGAAAATAAATTTCATGAAAAAAAGCTTTAAATGTTTGTACCTTATACATTTTTCTATAGAAAAATAAATAGTGTTTGATTATAGGTAATACAATCAAACACACCTTAATAGTTGTTCACTTTCACCGGCAAGGGCACGAGTGCTCTTGGATAATGGTGAACTCTGTTCAATCTTATTCTTTGGTTGGTTCTACCATATTTTGAGTTATCCTAATACAAAGTTTATATGTTACAATTTTTTACAACAACACTATTTTAATTTTTATTACTATAACTAGTCAATTTTAATTTTTGTTATAATTCCATATTTCGTCAAGTTCTATTATCAAAAATTAGTATAATACACGTTAACATAATTTAAAAATTATTTAATATTAAAATAACATAAATCTCATAATTAAGTAATTTTGATATTTATACTAAAATATACAATACTAGTTCTGGTTAACAAAATTTGACAAATTAAAATGGAATTTATCACAAAAATAGGACTGCGCCAGTAAAATATCCAAAAGCCAATGGGGTGAGAGAGGCTCGAACTCTCGACCTCAGGATTGCTCAGAGCTATGAGACCTACGCGCTAGCCAACTGCGCCACCACCCCAATTGGTTCTCTCCTGTCACGATTAAATATACAATAGATGTGGCAACCTTCAAACCAGATCTACGGCGCCCCCCCCCCCCCCCCCTTCTTTTAATTTCTATATTCTCCCTTCAAAACAATTCATTTAGAGATGCAATAATGCAAGTAACTTCATGGCAGCAAAAAATATCTTTCATGACCATAGTTACACAATTTGAGAAGGAACGTGATCTAACTCAAAAATCGTTGGGAAATGAAATAAGTTCACCTTATCATTAAACTTTCAAGATGACTATTAACTTTAAATTTGTTATGTTAGCATTAATTTTTTTTTCTCCCTGTTTCTGATTCTATTGTTATGATTTTATGTTATTGCAGATTTGTTTATTATTAATTGAACTTTATTTTCATTGCAATATTTAATGAATTTAACAAAATTTTTCATTTGAATTTCAATACGTGTACCAATACATTATTCAAAGTGAAATCAGGAACCAAACTGATATACCAACTAATCCTATCCCCCTCAAATACATAACATGAATCGGAAAGTATCACGTTCCATGTAACTATGTTCATGACAGCATTCAATAATACGTAATGTCCTAAACTATAATATACACCTCAGAAGTAGAGTGGCTAATGAAGGTAAAAATACATGACTATTCTATTCAAAGTTACCATTTTGCACTTTTTGTCCCCACAAAGAATATGCTTGCCAAAAACAGGATGGAAAACATGATAAAAAGAGAGAGCCACAATCAGTTCTAATAGGATTCACCAGATGTCTATGAGCAACAGAAGCATCTGTACCAGTTTCATGGAATGTGATAGGCTCCCTAAGTGGCAGCAACCACGCTCTGAAGTAGCAATTCCAAGTCTTTCAATCTGCACGGAAATTATTACCATTCGGGTATGCAGAAGGAATTAAAAGGAACTACTCGGGTGCAGAAAGTGTGTGGCCACTGTACCTGATATTACTTAAGTCAGGGTAGATTCCTATTGCTTCCTTAAAATCCTAAACGAGGTTAAGAAATGAACTTGATTAAGTTTGATGTAACACCAGTTGGTGGGGCGGTTGGGGAGGGAAAGGAAAAGAACCAGGATAGGGTTGACCTGATCGGCTGTTGATGATGTATAAGTAATAACACAAGACATCCCAGCACTTGTGGCTGCCTGCACTGGAAACATGGATTAGAGCATGGAGCAAGAAATAAAATTTTCGTTCTTTTTTTGTTTGTTCGTATTGAACATGGAGATGCTATTTATACCAATATTTCGATATTTCAAGACAATTCAACAATCAATTTAATCTGCAATTTTTTCTGTGATCCACAGCATGGCCATGAAACTCTTTTTAGATTAAGAAAAATCAAATATTTGAGTGAAGAGCAACTAGGAGATTGACCTGTAGCCCAATAACAGAATCCTCCACGACCAGACATTCTTTCCTCGACACCCCTAGCCTCTGCAAGGTAGAATACTTAACAGATATTATTAATGACAAGCATCAGAATTGGAAACAACCAGTATAATACATTGAGGATTACCTCAGCTGCAGTCAAATAAATTGAAGGATCGGGCTTCTTTTCTTTCACATCATCACCTAGAGAGAAAATAGAATTGAAAAGGAAGCCTTTTGTAAATAAGATAAACAGATAAACAAATATCACACTCCACTTGCTATCAGTTACTACCCATCTAATTGGAACTCTTAAAACTGCATAGCATGATTAACAACATCTCAATATCGATATTACAGCATGAGTACAGATCAAATCCGTTAATGTACAGCACCACCATGCATATCCATTAACAAAAACGACTCCCCAGATGTTAAAAACATATTATACCTTGAATATAAGTAAAATGGCTTGGAGAGTAATCAATTCATAGTAGATTCCTTTCATTCCATAACGAAACTCATTGCTTCATTTAGAAAAATTGATGAGCACCCTAATCATGAACAGTAGGTTGAGTGAATTAAATGAGCACCCGAAACGTGAATTGTAGGCTCAAGTCAAATGAGCACCCTAATCATGGGTCCAAGTGACTTGAACAACTTGAGTAAAATCCAAGTATGCCCCAAAAATGGGCCAAAGGTAAGTTAGATAAAGGCTAAGCCTAAATCCTTACCAGAACAGAACTAAGGATCAATTTTTTGAATAAACTGTAAGCAATTAAATTAATCAATTTTGTCAATAAACTGAACAAGAGCAATGAAACTAAGAGTGTTGTTAAAAAAAAAACCTGATTCATCTGTACATACAAGTTTGTGTGATAAAAGTGTGTGTGTGTGAGAGTCCCTTAAGAGACTCCCTCCTTGCTCAGGCTGCCTTCTCCTAATAAAACAGACTCAAGTTCGCATCCATAAATTTATGCCTGTGGAACCTGATGCTTCATGAGAAGTGGGTAGTATATGCACATAACATTAAAATCTCAACTTCTAAATCTCAGATAGAGAGTAAAAAAGTAGAACCAGAGGCACACCAATGGACAAAAAATAAATTGAGACAACCTTAACTTAGCCCGAGAAATTAGACATAGTAGAATGCTGAAAGTTACCAAATTATTGACCACCTTGATTTGCTATCTGGTAAGAGTGACTTGACGACTAATGTTCACTATGCTGATTACAGTGAAGAAAACAATTTATCCTCCCATTTTATGGATCCTAACTGAATTGAATAAAACTCCTATTGAACAATAAATTTACAGGCATTTAGTTGAATAAAGTTCTTGAGTTTGAGATTGTATTTCCATAAAAGTTTGAAGTTGAGTACCAAAGAGAAGTATCAATTAAAAGTTTTAACTTCAGAATGGGGCTGAGACATAAAAATGGGGCTGCAAATATGTCATTTAACAGGTCATATGTGTCCAACGCAAAGCTTAAAAGGAAAAACAGGAAGACATTCACAAAAAGTGAATAACTTATCAAAAGGACGAAACAGTACAGAAAATCACGATCTGAATATGGAAAATTTACCTGCAAGGAAACAGTCAAGACCTTGGAAGCGCTCCTGAAACAAGAGGACAGCAATGATAAACAAATGTTTCTGTTGAACAAAATATGAAGAAAAAGGAGTATAAGAATTAATATGAGAGAAAGTAGTTACCATTCCAATGAGATTTTCAAGGCAGAGTATAACGGAACTTTTAGTTGCAGCAGAGCAAACTGCTAGCATTTTACCCTACAACCGTAAGCCACAAAGGTTAACTAAAATATGATAAAAAGGACACTTCATATAAAATAGGATCTTTCACCTAGAAAACAACAAGTAGATTGAAGAAATCTTTAACAATATGAATAGAGATGCAACTAGAATGAAAAGCTTTAAGTTACCATAACAATGAGATAATTGGTTTTAAAAATTAAAATGTCTATCTTACAGCAGCCTTGGCCTCATCCATCAGCCTCAAAACTCCAGGTCTAGGCTCCACCTGCCGCCATTAACAACACAATTCCATTTCTTGATAACCACTCATTGAGAAGATCCTATATTTGGATACCAAACTAAGGAACACACATAGAAACATCTCCTTACGGTTCCAGACTTGATAATCTCTTTGTACCTTTCCGTCTTCCAATCCTACAAACAACCCTAAAACTGTTACCACAGCAACCAAATTGTTTTTTCGCATGGATTTGTATTCTCAATATGACTTTTAAGGGTCAATTGACATTGTAAATTTCGTGCCAAGATCATAACTTGGCTAGGAAAAATGATAACGAGGATGAACAACAGTAACAATTCTTCAGTACTTTTAACTTTTTGCATAGCAAAATCCACTGTTCCGCACAAAAATTTGAGAGTTTGGCCAGAACATTTTGGATAGTTAGTACCTGGACAGTATCAATTAACTTCATTCTGTCAGCATCATCCTCCGGAGGTGTCTCGAAGATCGTCGAAGATGGCCAACCGTGCTCCTTGAAGTACCTAATCACGCAAATTCCAGACGGACACGCCTAATCAACAACGTAAGATACATATCTAACTACATATATATGACACAAGGAGTAGAAAATTCCAGAATTGTCCATAGAGGGGGGGGGGGATAAAGACCATCGCATCTTAGGTTTTCCGCCGCCGATGCGATTCTGGAGCTCGTCGTAGAAGTCGGGGGCCCAATTTAGGGGCTGAGCGGGGGAAGAAGAAGAGGGGCAGCGGACGCCGAAGTGAGAGAAGGCGTCGTTGTAGGCTTGACGGTGCAAATGCTCCGATTCCAAGATCACGCCGTCGCAGTCGAATATCAGAGCTTGGAGAGCATTTCCCGCCGAAGCTGATACGTAAAGCCGTCCGGCGGTGGAGGTGGATCGCAGAGGAGCGAGGCGGAGGGTGGGGAGAGAGAAGGGGCGGGTGCGGGGACAGAGAGGGGCGAGCAGGAATGTACAGGACGACGCCATGGATGAGTGTGTGGCTTGTAGAGAGCGCCAAAGGGCTTGCGTTCGGCTTTCCAGAACGATATAGAGCCAACGGTTAGAAAACGCTGAGGAAGAAGAAAACGGACACACGTTTGCTAAAATACGCTTACCGTTAGTTTATAACGAAAACGTTGATTTGAGATTCACTTGTAATATCGTGTTATATTTTGTCTATATGGAAAATAATTTTTGGAGGATAAGTGAGGAGTTTTTTTCTTTTTTTTGGGGGCAGGAGGCATAATGTATGAGCATTGAAAGGATTCAAAACTAGTTATTTACTCTTATAACTTGTCTTTTTATTAATATCTGTCTCGTATAACAATTAATATAAAAGAATATGTGTTTGTTATCGACCTATATTAGAGAATATTAATAAATTCAAATATTGATAACTCAAAATTAACTTAAAAAGATTTATCCCATCTTGTACGATGAATTGACGTTGAGAATTTCGATGGCTAACTTTGAATTTCTTGCTTGATCAAATGATTCAAATCTCAATATAACCTATATAAAACAGTTTAGTTTAATAGTTTTTAGAGTATAGGTCAAGCAATCATATGAATAATATGTTAATGTCAATCTGATAGATTACGTGTTTAATTTTCGTTCTATGCAAAGGTCAAAAACTCAACCTATAATTTATCTCCCTTAATGTAATTGAGAACACGAATATCGAAATCCGCACAAGGACATTCATTTCAAAAATTTAGTATCTCACATGGCAACATAGTCACATTTAACTCATCTAAATATTTTACATGTATGTCTTTTTGATTAAATGATTCAAGCATTACAGATTAAACCAAAAAATTTAGGTACTATCTACACCCATACTAAATGCTTTAACTTGTTTACAATTATTTCGTGTTTATAGAAAAAGTAGAGATGTGCGCGGTACAATTTGACCAGTTTGAATCATTTTTAACATGTCAAATCGCTAATGTGATTTTTCTACTAAACCAGACCGTGGTTTGGTTTAGGTGTGGCCAAATCGCACCACACCACACCGCATTTGCGGTCTGGTTTGGTGTGGTTTACCGCAGTTTAAAATGTTACTTAAAACTATTAAAAATAATATTTAAAAATGGTACATAAAGACACAAATATTGGTAAATAAAGACAATCAAAGGTAAATAAATAGGAAGTAAAAAATAAAAATAAAATAGTGTAAAAAATAAATAGGAGAGGGCTGCGTTATTAGATTTTTATAATAATAAATTTTTTATAATTTTTTTGTATTATTTTCTTGGGTGGTTCGGTTTAAAATCGAACCGCTAATCGTCCAAACCGCAAACTGCACAGTTTGGACATGATCCAAACCTTTTTCGACCGCCAAAAAATAAAATCGACCGGTTCAGTCCGGTTCGGTTTGGTCTAGCCAGTTTCTGCGGTACACCGATTTTTTTTAACACCCTAAGAAAGAGGTTTCCCTTTTAATTTTATAATAAATTTAATTTTTTGTGTAATATATCAAATTTGGTATTTGATTAATTTTATAATATATTTTAATTTTTTAATAATATACCAAACCAAGTATAAATAAATAAATATAATTAATTAAAATAATTGTTGATAAAATAATTACTGATAGTTTTATTACATAAAATATTTAAAAATATTATTATTTTAATTTGAACCAAAAAATGAATTGGGCCGGCCCATATGTCAGTGTTCCAAACAGGCCTCCTGTCCTACACTTTTATGTGTTTTACACATGTCAGTGTGTTGTAATTGGTTTCAAATATTTGTAATTTTTAAAAGTAGTTTATAATTTTAAAAAAATATTGTTAATTCTTTTAAAAAGTATTATTGAGTTGGCGAGTGTCAAAATTGACGTCAAAATAGTGTACAAATAACATTGCTATTTTTAATAATATTTGTGTATTAATATTTTATATATTTATTTTAATATGACAAAATATAATACATTAATGTTTGTTGACGTATGAAAAATATAATTATTATTATTTATTTATTTATTTATTTATTTTTTTTTGGGGGGGGGGGGTGCGCACTGCGCATACCGAGTAAGTTAGAGAAGTTGCCATTTACAAAGAAAGGCATTAAATTGCACAGAGAAAGGTCGGTAACAGCTTCTATACAATCTCTATAACATCTCCTCAATGTGTACACACAATAAATGCTTACACCCACTTAAAATATTTTGTCTCCAAAAGAATTCTGGGTCAGGGACAAGTGACAACCCCTCTGGCTGGCTAGCTAACTCCCTCCAACTTAAGAACGACAATTTATTAATTAAATAATTCATCCAAGACAAACAATACAATATATGGCAACCCTGGGCATTTATTCATCAACCCATATACATATATATATACTAATCAAGCATCTTTAATCAGCAATTAATTAATGGGGGAGCTTGAAACCTGACTTAGAAAAGTGTTGGGTTATGGGTTGAAGAAGTGGTTGCCACACCTGCATTTCCAACCAAGAGGCTTGTAATTGGAGTACTTGTTGCTGTAAGAAGAAGAAGAAGAAGAAGAAGAAGAAGAAGAAGAAGAAGAAGAAGAAGAAGAAGACGGGGGTAAGGATGAGTCCAAGAACTCCATGGGCATGGCTCTGGCGGCTGGCTGGGGGCGGTGGCCGGCGATGGGCATGGTGGGGACTTGCACCGCCAGGCAAGGGTGGCACTGGTTGCACTTGTTGTGGCAACTGGGTGGAGTTGACCCCAGCCTGGTCTTCTCTTCAAATGATAAACCCTAGACAATTAAGGCATGCAGCAGCAGTAGCAGCTAAGTAAGTGTTCAAGTTAACTATATGTATATATATAGCTAGTACTCTATCTAATAAACAAAGAAAATCAAAATCCAGTCACTATATATATATTTATATTATTATATAGTGTGTGTGTGTGTGTGATGATGAGTTGAAGGCTTACCCAGGAGGTGTGTGGAAGTGGTTGTTTCTGAGTGAAGGAGGCGGCCGGAGAGAGAGGATGAACAAGGGTGGCAGTAATGGCAGTGGTACAGAGAAGAAACAGTGCTTTAATAAGAGAATTCATGGCAGCTGCTGATGAAGCATTTCAACTCCCATTAGCTAGCAATTGGACAAGCTGCAAACTGAGCAGTTGTTGGATGCATGGAATCGAAAGGTGCAAAAATAAACCCAGATGCTAGTAATTCAGAGAGAGAGAGAGCTAGAGAGAGAGAGGTTTGATTTAATTTGTGAAAGGATTCAAAGGAAGAGGAGGAAGAAGTGGGAGAGGGAACACAAAAGAGGGAGAGAGAGAGAGAAAGGTTTGATTTTGTGAAAGGAAGAAGTGGGAGAGGGGAGCACAAAGGACGAAGTGGGGAGGAGGGGAGAGAGGGGGAAGTCAAGTGGAAAGGAGAGAGACTTTTACAGAAAAAAAAAAGGGCAGAGCAGAGGGGGGTGGGTGGGGTTGAAAAGAACAAGTCAGTGGTGGGGAGCACAAAAGGAGGCCAAGAAAATGAAAGGAAAATGGTGGAATTTGACATCAGATGAGGATGGGCTCTTTGGTCTGTCCTTTCTTTTCTTCCCTAATGGCTTTGGATAGATAAGTAGCCTAGCTTGCTAGCTAGCTGCAGGGAAAGCGAAAGGACTGTTTGTCCTAGACCTGGGCCTTCACAAAAGATGAACCACAGAGAGAAGGAACTGTATATATAATCATATATATATATTATATAATCAATAATGAACACAGTATTAAAACAATTCATAAAAAATATGAAAAAGAGGAATATATATGGGTGGAATTGGTAAAACCTCAATAAATGAGGCTGAGAAGACTCATCACTCATCATCTTCTTGCTCTTGCTTTCAGGTTTCAGCAACAGACAGAACATGGGAGAGAGCGTTTGACTGCGATTGATTGAATGAATTAGGGTTGGTGCGGGCGGCGAAGTGGGATTTCTTACCATTTATCAATCCATGTCTGCCCTTCTTGTTGCTAAGCCATAATCAGTGCTCCCTCCCCCTTCCTTCATTTAAGGAATTTTAACTGAAGCCCCCAGGGCATAGCATAGTTAGTTGTGAGTTGGTAGAGTTGGTCTCGAAGAGTCAAGTTCGAGTCTGACCAGTCGTAGTGTGGAATTTCTGCTCTTCAGGGATGGGATTCTTGTGGGCAGTCAGCATTGGGCCTTCCATTGATCATGGCCGCTGTGTATCTGATTTACAACCTCTCCCATGGTGTGGGACAATCTGAGAGGGACTCTTAAAATGAGAAATTTCACCTTTTGATCCTAAAAAATTTTAACTGAAAAAGAAGAATACATATATATATATATTATAAATCTGGTCGATTTATAAATTCTCTCTGCCCAAAACCAAAAGTTGTTTTCATCCTAGAAAACAGTGGAATCTGGGTGGCCTGGGAAACAAGGTCCCCTCCAATAGAATCAGACATTGATAATGGTTGGAAGTGAAAACAAGCAGAGAGAGAGACAGACAGATAATAAAGAGCATTGGAGATGCATGCAACTGATTTAGAAAGTAGCAGTAAAAGTTCTGCATATGTTTTTGCCCTAACTGTAAAATTAGTCATGCTGTGAAAATTACTTTCAAGAAAAGGCATTTGTGCAATTATTATGTTTAGGGGTGAATAAAATTTTGATTAAATGGAAATTAACGGTTCAATTTATAAACTGATTTAGTTCGATTTTTAGATTTGAGTTTTTTAGTTATTTTAATTCCGTTGAATCTTTTTATTAAATAAAATTAAAATAACAAAACTAGTTGAAGTGTCAAAAATAATATAGTTTTTGTCCAAATTACCGAAATAACCGAATTAGCTTCATCTTCTAGTTTCTTCATTTCAATCTCTAAATTACTTTTATTTGTTTGTACTTTTTTATTTTAATTTTTTTAATTTATTAAGTTTAAACAATTATTCGATTGGTTTAGTTAAGTTTTTAAAAAATATTCGATCTATTCAATTTAAATAATTTGGTCAAACTGAATGCTTACCCATAAGGTATTAGCAGAGTTTCTTACACATTAACTAACATGGCAAATACACAATAAAATCTAGGGGACTTTGATAAAAAGAATAAATTACATTATAAGTCTTGTGAATTTTAATTTTTGTCTCATGGTCGCTATACTTTAATTTTTATTATAATTAAATTTTTAAATTTTTCATCAAATTTTATTATCAAATATTGATGCAATATAAATGTTAATATAAATCTAAAATTACTTAATATTAAAATTAACACAAACTCACAATCAAGTGATTTTAAAATTTATATTAATATATACCATGTTAGTATTATTAGCAAAATTTAATCAAAAAAAAAATTTAAAAATTGGATCATAACAACAATCAAAATTTAGTCACTGTGCTGATAAAAATTAAAATATAATAATCAATTAGTTATAAAAAATAAATTTAAGAACTAATATTATACTCTATCTAAAATAATACCTTTATTTAAGATTTCACGGGAGTAAATTTGCGCTCAATCAACCCAAAGACGTGACTTTTGCACACCTAGTGTGCCTCGAACCGATTGAAATTTACTAAGCTATTAAATTAAATCAAATCGATTGAGTGATTTGAAAAATCAAAAAAATTGAACTCAAATTATATAAATTAAATCAAATCAATTAAATCAAAGAAATGTAAAAAAAAATTAAATAAAACTAAAATAACCAATAAAAAGCACACTAAATTAAAAAAAAATAACACTATTTTATAAATATCAAAATAGTATCGTCTTAAAGTTTAGTTGGTTCAATTAATTTAATTGTTCCAACTAAAAACTTGAACTAAAAATTAAAAATTAAACTTTTAAAAAAAATTAATCAAATTGAATTGAATTGATTCAAAAAAAAAAATCAAATCAGATCGAATCAATTAGTTCGGATAAATCTAACTTTTCTCTCCCTAGCCTTCACAAAAATAAATAACCTAGTTACTCACTTTCATATATAACAGTAATTATTGAGTTAACTAGTCATTGAGTTGTCACACTCACGAAAGTCTGCCATTACTTAATTGAGATAATATTAAAAAGCACTTGATTTCCACTCAATTAAAATTTGCCAAGTTATCTTCAAAATTAATTTTATTTTTGTTTATATATGCACAATCTTTATAGCATAAAATTTGAATTCCAATTTTACTCACATTTCCATTAAATAAGGTGTGTAAAGTGATTTTATTATGTGTAAAGAAAATTAATAGAAGATCAGACAAACATATTTGATAAAATTAAGGATGTAAATGAGTCGAGTTAAGTTCTACCCAAATTTGGCTATAAAAAGTGTTCAAATTCAATTTGTTTATATACTTTCATGTTCGAATTTAGTTTGTTTACCTTAAAAACAAGCCTCACTTTAAGTTTACTCATGAAAGGGAAAAATTAATTACATAATTATACATATATAAGATGTTAATATTTTAATCAAATAAAAAAAGCTCTAAATAAATTATAAACAAACTTATATATGAACTCAAAACAAGCATGCTTATGAATTCAAATGAGCTGCACAAAAACTTTGTTTGAGTTCGACTCGTTTATCAAACGAGTCAAAATTTTGTTATTTAAATTTGTTTATTTACTAAATAAATGAACATAAAAGAGCTCAAACTAAATTTATTTATGAATTATTCTTATATCTCTAGGTAAAATAAAAAAAAAAACTTGTTCACGAAGTATTTAGGAAAAGTATCCCAAATGAAATGAAAGAAGATACTAAGAGAAATGCTAAAAAGATGTAATAAAAAAAAAAAAACTCTTAGATACTAAGAGTTATAAAATCTTATAATAATAAAAAAATAAGATGGTAAATAAAATCCATTGGGATTTTAAATAATAATCAACCTTATTTAAACACAGTTTCTGGACCCATTAAAAGCAGTTATACGGATTGACCGGGCCAACCCACATTTACAGCTCTTTCTTGCCTTGTGCATCAAGTGAAGGGGATCTTGATGATGCTGAATGAATGGATCCATGAATAATTCAGTCCTTTCCCACCGATGACTCAGGACTGATCCATCTATCTTATCTTAAATGCGATTAAGACCATTCCACCATTTTCATTTTCCAACCAAAATGCCTCACAATCACAAGACAATCTGTGAAATTGAACAAGTTCTATATATATATATATAGGAATAATGCTATTTTGTCCAAATTAATTAACGTACAGATGACTAAAAATATTAAAAGACAAAAATATCTTTACCTTAAAATTGTTGTTCCAAATAAAAGTCGGACGGACTTCATCATCGATAAAACCCGCCCGAACTAAATTGGCGGACTTCAACTATGTTGAAATCCACCTGCCCAGCAGCCAGATGAAATCCGCCCGCATAGCAGCGGGCGAACTTCATCTTGCTATGCAGGCGGAATTAATTCAAAATGAAGTCCGCTGCTACGGACTTTATTTTGATTATATTTTATATTATAATTTTAATTTAAATTAATTTTTATATTATAATTTTAATTATTTTTAATTTTAATTTTAATAACAGTGTGTTTGACAGACTTTATTTTAGATAAAGTCCGCCGAACCTTGACTGAGCAGATTTCATTCCGTTCGATCATTCCGTACGTCAATCATTCAGGCAATGTATCACGACCCATATATACATAGAGCTTTTGGATTAAGAGCCGAAAGTAATATGATCGGAATATGATAATGGAAGGGAAAGAAAGCGTACTGACGAGACTGATGAATAACAAATCTAATAAAGGAGGCTGGCTGGCTGGCTGGCGAGCGTTCACTGCAGCGACTTGTCCTTGAAGATTGGATGGATAGATATTTCATTCATCATTTTTCGTTTTCATACGCTTTCTGGTTCAGTACTGAACTGATTTGCGGATCGCAATAAGGTCAAGCGGCAGCAGCGAGATCGCTCGCACAGAGGAATAATATCTCTTTTCTAAACATACAGAGAGAGAGAGAGACAGAGAGAGAGATGATGTAGAGCCGTCCGTTACGTGAACTTAGGATTGACTTGGCCGGTGGACCCCCCCTTTCCCTTTCATATTTCCATTTTTGTTTTTCTTTTTATTTCTTTTCGAACAAAAAAAATGATTTTTTTCTTTTAACTGAATTGTTTTGAGTTTATCTGATTTCAAGATTTAAAAACAAATTTATAAATAGAATATTAAGCAAATTAAATAAGATAAAGATGATTAACAATATTATGATAAATAAGAAAGAAATAAAGAGCTCCTCCAGTTTTTTTTTTTCCTTTTTTGCAAGGTTAACTTTTTAGTCTGAATTTATTTTATTTTCTCTAAAACTTAGACTCCATAGGCTCCACACCCTTAGGTGAACGGGACAACTTTGTTATGAGCCGAACCCTTGAATAGATACAAGTAATTACACAATTCCGCTTTCGAACTCATGACCTCACAATATTCTAAGCTTCTGAATACACGATAGACCATCTATACTATTCTAAGAGATTTTCCAAGGGTTTAGGGTTGTGTGCTTTGTCTAACACTAGTTTAATAGACAAATCTAAAACGGAAATGTTATTTGGATATACCATTCGAACACTTGTGATAACACTTGCGCATTGAATGTCTGAATACTATTTCTGAATCCAAAATAATAACCCTAAACCTCAGAGAAAATCCTTGATTATATAGAACTTGAATCAAAATCTGAGAGGCATCATCTTTGCAGCATGCATTAGGGATGATATACTGGTTACAGAACATCATAAACTAAGCCCTACTGACGTCAACAATGAAAAAAAGTTGAATTTGAAGAAAACTTAACCCTTCAAGAACCGAAGGTAAAATGTCATTCATACCCGGAAATGTTATTTGGATATTCCACTTTGACACTTTTGATAACGCTTGTACATGAATGTGTGAATAGTATTTCCGAATCCAAAATAATAACCCTAAATCTCAGAGAAAATCCTTGTTTATTTAGAACTTTAATCAAAATCTGAGAAGCATCATCTTTGCAGCATGCATTAGAGATGATGTAATTACTGGTTACAGAATATCATAAACTAAGCCCTACTGATGTCAACAATGCAAAATGTTGAATTTGCAGAAAACTGAACCCTTCAAGAACATAAGGTAAAATGTCATTCATACCCGATGTAGCTTCTGATGATTATATGTCAGCCTGAGCCCAACCCCTTGGAATTCCTGAATTCAGATCGATATGAATCCTCATCTTCAATTACTGGAGGTATAACCCATGTGCCAAGAGAAGGTCCAGATATTTTACCCCCTAAAAATAAGTTGAATTAAGCGCAGATCATGGTCGAAATAAGAAGATTTTAGCTTATGTAGCTAGGGTTTTGACGGGCTAAGCTTTACCTTCTTTAGTGGCCTCTTCACATCTCTTTTGGTAATTCTCTGACAGTTTGGGATCCAAAGCTTTCATTGCCTGATCATACTTCTGTTCAGCTTCACTAATGCATTTTGCCTGGTGAAGCAAATAGATGAATAAATAAGAGGAGAAAAGATCTACAAGATCTTCATAATTGATGTCCTCTAATTATCAAAAGTTCCAGAACACACATTAACTATGAGCAAATAAATTTGTACCATTTCAAGTTCAGATAAAAGAAGAGGGTTGTGTTAGGTCTTTGTAATATCCTTATTTACATGCACTCAAGTTTGGATTAGAAGGTCGCATGTAGCCAACCTAAGTAGTTGGGTAGATACTTCATTCATTTATTAGGAATTTCCATGAATAGCATAACACGCATAAACATAGAATATAATGATGGACTTTCTTCTCCTGGGGTGCATGACTGAAATATTCAGGCACCCATATTTTTGGGGCAGCAACCTTCCAATGCACAAAGTACTGAACTTTTTCTTTGCAGAAACGAGAGAGAGAGAGAGAGAGAGAGAGAGCAGATCATGGAGGCCAGAAATTTTACTTAAAAGTCTCTCATGCATTTCAATTCTGTTTATTAGAAATATTATAAATAGCATGTGGGAGTCTAGCGAACTATGGAATCGCTGGCAAGTGGCGTGGCTACTCCAATGGTGGGTTGCAAGCAGTGAAGGGAGAAGAAAATGAAAAGTGAAAAAAAAAAAAAAAAAACTGAAAACATCTTTTCTCTTTTCAAATTTTTGAAAACAAAAACAAATAAATACTATTCTGTCTTTTTTGTTAAAATAGAAAAAAAATGAAAATTGAAAAGAAAAACTTTACCAAATAGGCCCTAAGCAATATGCGTAAGCACAATGACAACAGAAATATGAAGATGCTGTTGTTTTTCATGAGTTCAAAACTAATTTAAAAAAGAAAAATAAATCCAACGTTAAGACCATAAGCACAGCCTTTACAGGAATATCATTGACCAAATAGTGAAATAAAGCAAGCCATGATATTTATATCCTTTATCAGCAAATCATTTGGTTTACAAATTTACATGGAATGAGGGGGAGAAATGTTTTGATTCAGCCAAATGATTCTCCCCTCTCCAAGTTCCTTGAGTAAAAATAACTGTTGGCAGGTCCAAGGTTGGCTGGTGGTCATACAGTAGAATAATATTCAATCAGCACGTCCATAGTAATTAACCTAAATGCACCCTCATACCTACCAGCATGGTTGGTGCTGTGGAAGCTCCATATATTCTGACAAACATGCGCAAAACATTGAAATTATTCTCCAACACATCGTCCTACAGAAAGAAAATACAATCTTTATCTTTGAAGGAAAGGATAACCATGTAAAATATAGAAGCACCCTGCCGTAGATGGACTGACCTCATAGTCAAACCTACAGCATTCTCATATCATCTTGTAACTGAGGAATCTGTAACATGCTCCCTCACAGTGTAAAAAAAGAAAATAGTAGGATTAATCTGTCTTAATCTATAGTAAGTATCAAAGAAAAAGAAGAAAAAGACTAAATAGGATGGACCTATAAGCAATGCCAAAAAGCATGATAGATGCACATGAATATGTATTGTGTCCAGCCAAAAATAAAAGTTAGAAGGTGTTTCACAGAAACTTAAAAATACAAAATGCATATCCAATGGTTTAGCATGCAGCAAGCTCATGGCAACAGGTACCAATGCAAGCGACTCACATATAGTTTGCCCGTTTCTTTGATCACATGCAGATAGTAGTACAAGATTAAAAGGTTCACCGCTTGTTTGGTAAATAATATTCCCCCTTTGGAAGTAAAATTAGTAAGTCTGTGAAAGGTATACTCACAAATCATCAGAAAGCTCAACAAGGAATTCGGAAACTGATAGGAATTCCATGTGCAGTTCATTGACCTTCACAACAGCGTTGGAAGAAATAAATAAATCTTGTGAAGTATGCAACTCCCATGAGCATGAAAAATTAATAATTCGAAGAATGGAATTGAGAAGTATTATCTAGTTTATAATACCAAAAAACAAAAGTGATCTGTAAACAATCAAAGGAATATACCTTTTCTCCTCTTAATTGGTATAAAAGAAGATTCAGCACCCGATAATCAAATGACTTTAGATGAATTGCTCTCATCACATCTTCAACTAAAATCTGTCAATCATCTTCTGTTAAAAGGGTAACATGGCGGATGGATGCAGAATGCATGTTTTCACACAGAATTTCAAGGCCACAAAGAGCTCCTATTTTGAATTAGTTTAAACAATTAGGCATCTGGTTTCTCCAAATTCAGAAGTTCTACAACGTCCCTTCCCCAACAAAAGAAAACACACATACAATATTCAGAAATAAAGGAATGTGCTAGATTCACTTCATAGGGATCTGGAAGGATAAAATAGTCTCTTGAGCTGCATAGCCTAGATAAACAAATATGGTAGTAATAATATTAGTCTTGCTCATTTCAAGTTTTATAAATGCTTTCAAGCATAATCTATACCATAACAAAGGATCAGTATCATTGGCAGATATGTAATCGACAAAAAGGCACAATAACTTCTAGTTCTCTTTATATTGTATTTAAAACAATATTTATAAAGAAGAAGAATGTGTTCAATTCAATTCCCAAGGACCTGGAAGTATGCAAAAGTCTCTAGTAGCATAGTCAAGATTATGGTTGTGGAAAACCAATTCTTACATAGGACTGGTGAAAGGTGAATTCAGGTTTAGTGAAGGGTCAACAAAAGGTTCGTATAGAGGATTAGAATGGGTTTTATATGCAATAATGTCTGAACATCGATTGTTATGCTAAAACCAAAGTTAGGAGATATATCAATGTCACACATATTTGGTCTAACGCATTCCGACATCAATTGAATCATAATGTGTTTGTTGATTGCTTTATCTAACTCAGCATGTTTAGCGAGTTTCATTCAATGGTTAGACAAAGCAGGAAGGCAGACTCATGAGAAAAAATCTATGACATGCTGAAGAATAGGCTAAGAGGGAAAGTGGTTCAAGAATTCTTTAGGGAAAACATCATGAGATTTTTTAATTGCCAGATAGGTTTCCTTCGATACCACAATCTGAGCATCCTAGGGAACTTCCTAAACTGCTAACAGTTTCTCCCATTATCTCATGCTCAAGCTCACCATCAGTATTGTGTTCATGGTTTTGTTCCTCTATGCATTCTTATTTATTTATCCTTCTATTGTTCTCCATAAGGAAAGTCAATGATGGCGACACAAGAGTTAGGTTGGGACATCTTAGTAACTCCGAAGGGAACGTGAATTATACATTTTATCGACGCATAACTTCAAATGACTTCAAATAACTCCGAAGGGAACGTGAGTTATACATACATTTCATTTGAAGTTATTTTTTTTTTCTTATTTAAAAAAAAAATAACTTCAAATGAAATAAGACAAGCATTAAAAAAGATGAAAAATCATAAGGTGGTGGGACCGAATAATATACCAATAGAAGCATGGAAATGCATGAGAGAAGAGGGCATCTCCTGGCTAACGAAATTATTTAACGTGATTCTTAAGTAAAAAAAAATGCCAGATGAGTGGAGGAAGAGTACTTTGGTCCCTATATATAAGAACAAAGGAGATGTTCAAAACTGTGAAAATTACAGAGGAATTAAGTTAATGAGCCATATCATGAAACTCTGGGAAAGAGTAATAGAGCAAAGGCTCAGAAAAAAAACAGAGGTCTCGGAAAATCAGTTTGGTTTCATGCCTGGTAGGTCAACAATAGAAGCTATATACCTACTGAAGTGCCTAATGGAAAGGTATCGAGATCATCAGAAGGACCTACATATGGTGTTTATAGATCTAGAAAAGGCTTATGATAGGGTCTCAAGAGAAGTATTATGGAGGGTTTTAGAGAAGAAAGAAGTTCAAATAGCTTATATACAAGCCCTTAAGGACATGTATCATGGTGCAGAGACAAGGGTTAGAACATGCAGAGGGGATACTGGACCATTTAAAATTACAATAGGATTGTATCAAGCTTCTGCACTAAGTCCATACTTATTTGCTTTAGTAATGGATGAACTCACTAAAGATATTCAGACAGAGGTGCCATGATGTATGCTATTTGCAGACAACATAGTGTTGGCTAGATGAAACAAAAGAAGGAGTGAACACTAAGCTTGAGTTATGGAGAAACAATTTAGAATCTAAGGGATTTAAATTAAGCAGAAAGAAAACAGAATATATGGAATGTAAATTTAGTAAGAATGCAAGAGTGGAGGATGTTATAATAAAATTGGAAGACCAAATCTTACAAAGAAAATACCATTTTCGATATTTGGGATCAATGATTCAAAAAGATGGAGAAATTCACAAGGATGTTACATAGAATTAAGACAGGTTGGCTAAAATGAAGAAATGCATCGGGGGTGTTATGTGATGGTAAAATTCCATTAAAACTGAAAGGAAAATTCTATAGGACAGCTATAAGACCAGTCTTGTTGTACGGCTCAGAATGTTGGGCAGTCAAATACCAGCATGAGCAAAAGATGAGCGTAGCAGAGATGAGGATGTTAAGATGGATGTGCGGCCATACAAGAAAAGATAAAATTAGAAATGCAATTATTCGTAATAAGGTAGGAGTAGTGCCAATAGAGGAGAAGATGAGAGAGACTAGACTAAGATAGTTTGGTCATGTGAGAAGGAGACCAAAAGACGCTCCTGTGAGGAGAGTTGATGAAATGGAACAATTAGTCAAAAAAAGAGGTAGAGACAGACCTAAGAAGACTTTGGGAGAGACATTAAAGTTTGATATGAAGTGTATGGACCTCAATGAAGATATGACAAAAGACAGAAATACATGGAAGTTTAGAATTCATGTAGCCGACCCCACATAGTGGGATAAAAGCTGGATATGTTGTAAAATCCCTACAGTTAAGGCACTGTGATTGTGACTCAACATTTGAAGTTCTCCATATTTCTCTTTTATCTTTATGCTCTCTTGAAGGTGGCATATTAAGTGAAAGAGAAACTAGCATTGAATTATTGTTTCATAAAAGAGGTATGGTGTCTATGAGAAAAATTATCTCTACACTTCCTATCCTGAGTTATAGAGGATTTATGCTTCTAAAAAAGTTTCTCAATCCTAGGGACCAATGTTGCAAGCTGAGTATTCAGTTGCTATCTGGAGGCAATTTCGTCTGGGCCATTTGGGCATTCATGCGCTGAGGACCTTGTAATATTAGGTCTAGTAGGTGGATGTAGATGCTAATGTGTTAAGACTCCATGGCACTCGTAGGTATACTAGATTTCAACATTTCTTTTCCCAATAATTAGTGGGACCAAGGCTAGACACTATAAATCACTAAGGAAGCTCAAATCTAAAATAAGGACAATGTGTGGATGGCATGGCTAATGGGTATATGTGTATGCAAATATGGAGTATATGTAATAATTGGGGTGAAATAAAATTCTTTTGGGGGTGGTGGGAATGAACCTCATAAGGTCACAGTAATTTCAGCAATAGCAGCCAGGTAATATGAATACCTTCTTATTGCTTGTTAACGCACAGCAGAGCTTTCTCTCTAAAGCCCAATATTCTTTGCCATGCTTGAATTCCTCTTTTATTCTGAAAATATAAAGATACAGAAAGCAACTCAGCAAAACCCAGTCCAGAATGGAAAACTTAATATAACTTGTTTCTTTCACTAAAAACAAGAACTTGGACCGTTCATTCAAATATCCATGATGCTCAAGTAGAAGACATAGAGGTCTGAATGGATCAGTTTTAAAAAGCTCTATGAACTTAATAGGGCAGCTTTGATTAGCTTCCTGCACACAGGCAAAATTAGTGGACCTTTTTAGAATTCACAAACTAGTTTAGGTAACATTGTACTTCTCTATTTAAAGATTGCAGTATTACCATATGAAGCTGACGTTCTAAATCTGTAACTCCTTCAGTTGGCAATTTCACTATTTTCTCATTTAATCTATCCAACTGTGTCACCAGAACCAAAAGAATATTGAGAAACAATTAGAGACAGAGAACAATTACCACAGAGTCATATTGTCAAACTTTTCATAGGTTGCAACACTATCTACCACAATTGTAATAAATTGAGAATCATCTATGCAGAAATTCTACGGATACTTCAAGCAACAAGTCTTCTTCCCTCTAGGCCAATAAAGAAAAGAAAAAGATGAAGGGATAAGCCTGGTTTTGATCATTTAATCAGGAAACTAGTGATAATCCTTCAATTGGGAAGCAGAAATATTCAAGAAAATATTGTTTTCTTCATCCAGTTTCATGGGTAACTGAAATAAAATCAAAACAAAATTCAAAATTCTCATATTTCAGTCAAAATGGACATGTTTCATGATGTTTACTGGAACAGTGATGTATCTCTCAAAAGACAAAATTCTCATATTGCAACTGGGATGATTTTCCAACATCACTTCCAAAATTTACCCAAAAGGCCAAAAAAAAAAAAAAAAAAAAAGGATTTAAGGTTGTGTTTGGATAGAGATTTCAAATGATGTCATTTTAAATTATCTAATTTTGGGAGTGTTATTGTATGAACATTGACCAAATTGTAATGTTTCAACTGATTCAAACAAAACACCATGAAACATGATGTTTCAACTGAAACATGAGAACTTCAGTTTTTTTCTTTCATTTCATTTCGGTTACCAACAAAACTAAAATGTTTCAATCATTTCGACCAAAATGAAACAATCTTTTCTTCCTAGCTGACAATTAAATTTATTTACAATTTTTATAGTCCAAATTATTATATACACCTCAGACATGTCCAACTAGTCATATTTAGCTATGAAAATACAGACATATGGAGTTTGGTCTATGCTTTCAACTATTTCATTAAAAGGTTATCTTAGTGGACGAGGCTCCCCGTTTTGCACGGGTCAATAGAGGATCCATGATTTCAACTATTCCATAATGTTTCCATGATGTTAGGATTCAGTTTCCAAACAAACCAACACAATCCATCAAAACGATATTTTGATCCCTGGAAATATGTAATACTACAACTTCGCTGATAAATGATTGCAGTCTGCCTGGTTATTATATTCAGATTCTTGACAGAGCTTCACATAATTAACGAATCACTTCTCATTGTTTCCAAATTCAAGAAGAAGAGAAGATAAGAGGACAGTGCTGCATGTACACATACCTGATATATATAGCTTTCTGTGAATGAAAGAATTGGTAAATATCTGAATATTGATTGAGGCTTGTTAACATCCATGTCATGAAACATGAAATAGGATCTGCACTGTAGACAATCATCAAATCAGCAATTGGAAAATTCAGATGGAGAAGAGTTTGCAAGAGGAAAATACATTTATTGATATTCCAAGACTGTAATCATCTTCATTAACTCTTTTAACATCAATAAAGTCTACTTATAAAGAGCATCCCCAATGCACAAGACTTGCCACTTCACAAGGGTCAGGGGAGGGTTGTTTTTGTACACAGCCTTACACTTACTTTTTCTAAGAGGTTGTTTCCTCAACTCGAACCTATGACCTTCCATTCACAAAGGAGCAACCATATCACTGCTACCAAGCATTAACCTCCAATAAAATCTACTATCTATAAAAAAAATCTGAAAATAAAATTCAATGCTGTTTAAATAGCATTAAAAACACAATTGTTTACATCGTGTTAGAAGTGATCATCCCCAAGGAGAAAGAGAAACTGGATGATTTGAAGATGTTAAACAGCATTATTTGGATTATGATGGGAACAAATTGAGTTGGGCTTAGATGTTCGTGACGGGAGACTAAACTGAAAAATCTAAGGTGAAGAAGAATAAGCACTTGTATTATTGTATGAAAGCAATATGCTTAGTTAACAAATTGGAGAATTGTGTCCATGTGTAACCTTGTCTAGTAGAAGCTTGTATTAGCTAATGGGACACAGGTTTTGCAATTAATTTAGCATAAATTCAGATGAAAAATCAAGCCTCCCTAACCAGGAATCCAGAACCTAAATGCTTCTAAAATCATTGCTCAAGTACCTAAGTCAGTTGCTTAATTATTCACAAAGGAACAGATAACAGTAAAGAGCATGACCGCATGTGAAATAAAAATTGTAAAGACCAATTTTCCGCTCCCATGTTGCAATGCTCATACTAATACCAAATCTATTTGCGACGTAGTATTGCTTACAAAATCTTCCAATGTAGACTTTGCATCTTGCATTGCCGCCAGACCAACTATAGCCATGTCTTCATCCTTAGTTTGCAATGAATCAAAACCACACTTATCTTGAGAATTGGCTGCAATAAATAGTGTCGAATGTATGTGAATCAGTGAATCAACGAACTGACAGAAACGTGTTTATAAATTTTCATGTGTTTCAAAAGTAATATTTGTCAAACCTAGCAAGATAAAAGTCTCCCATGTTTCAGAACCACACCCTAGGCTTGCATCTTTTCCGCATCAAATATCTTGATAGACAACAGTTCAAGTTCCAAAAATAAAAGATAGTGGCAGCCTATGTTTGAATTTCAGAAGACAAAAATATGGAAATAATTTAATTCTTAAAAAAATGAATCCCTAGTGCACAAGGGATTCATTTTTTTAAGAATTAAATTATTTCCATGTTTTTGAGTTTCAAAGTTTTCTCTGTTTTTGTTTGGCTGGGGGGGGGGGGGTAGTTTCTCTCATCAGAATATCTAGTTTGTTGTTCAAAGAACCAACATTGCTACACATGTAAAGAAATTCAGAGAAAAAAATCATAATAGCTCTTAAAACAACCATAAGGTCACACCTTCTTCACTGGGGCAGGGCAATGCTTCTTCAAGAAACACAGCAGAAATCTGTCAAAAAGAACAATCAATATAAACCACATGCAATACTAACAAAATCAGAGTGAGCAGAACGTAGAGCATACCTCGGTCAAGTTCTCATATATCAGCTGGCACTTCTTCTCCAAGTTGAGTTCACCACATGGATGTAGCTTATATATTTAATTTCAAAACCAGAAAGAATCAGCAAAGTGAATATATGAATTTGCATCTTTTTGTAAGCAGCAGAACATGCTAATATAGCACAAGTTTGCATTTCAATACAAACGTAAAATATGCATAGAGGCATATTGCATGGATAATTGAAATCTATAGCCAGCTAATGTATTAACAGATTGGCAAAACCAAGTAAAGATTATACCACTTAGCAGCTGACAGTGGAAGCCATGCTCCCATTAATTTCATTATAGGCCAATACTATTATTAATAAGGCAAGTTTCAAGTCGGGATATAAGACAGCATGTATACAACCATAAGTCTAGCTGTTAAATCGGTGCATTTCCTCCCTGTGTTGAGAGGAAAGAGACACATGAGTTCTATATTTGTCTTGAGCCAAACAATATAAAAAGACTAGGACTATTCTTGCTGATTTGAGAGGTTATTGAAGGGTAATTTTGCTGGTTTCTCTTCGGATAGGAAATGCCCAAATTCAGAAACCAATGTATTCCACAGTTTGCATAAAAGGCTACACGAGCTTCACCACCCATGCCATTTATTTCACTATTCAAGTTGCATATTAATCTTACCCAAGTTGAGATTCTCTATTTTGTTTTTAGAATTATTTCTTCTTTTCTTTTCAAAACTTTAGGATCAAGAAAGCCTTCACACGCACTAAACTGATCCCGAAATAACCACAAGAATTGTTACATGTAAGTCTTAGCTTATATTCCAGGTGAGAAATTGCTGGTTCCAAATCCAGAACAGACTCCAAAGACCTCCGAATCACTGTTCCTTCAGCTAGAAAATACCCAAAAAGCATATGATGTTACCCTATTCTTCCACAATCCCACAACAAATAGGTCCAATCCGCTTCTCCTCTGAATGATTCCATTTTTGAACCATTACGAATTCTTCTTTTTTCTTTCCACCTTTCAAGTTTCACGTAACGATTGGGACACCCATATAACAGTAACAACGGCGATAACAAAGGTAGGTTGAGTCCTGGGGATGTTACGATTGCAAGAAGAAGAAAAAACACAAGTGCTCGAAATGAAGGATTACCAGAAGGAGGATCAGATTGGCGAGGAAGCGATCGGAATCGGGATCGTTTGGATTGTTGTCGCCTCGTGATTGCATCAGCTGTAGAGTCCTCTGAGCTCGCTCCAGCGTCTTCAGCTCTTCCATTTCTTTTGCCGCTCAGAGAGAGAGAGAGAGAGAGACAGAGTGAGTCAGTGAGTGAGTAAGGCTCGTTCTTTCTTTCAGGTTATTTTTAGTTTTTAATTTTTTAAAATAATAAAAATATTTTTTTTATTTTTTTAAAAATAAAAAAATTATAAAAAAACTCAAAATAACAAAAAATTATTCTAGTGTTTTCATCCAAAATAAACTCTAAAATCAAAACATATTTATTTATTTATTTATTCATATTTTATTATTATAATAAAAAAATATTACAAAATTCATTAACTTTAAAATTTATTTATATTTTTAATAATATATTAATATTAAATATTTTTAATTTATTGAATAATCAAATTTATTGAATAAAATATCATTAAAAAATTATTTTTAAAATTTTAAAGAGAAGCGTTTTCTAATTTTTTGTTTTAAAATATAATTTATCAAAATGACAAAAAGAATGTATTTTTAATTTTTAAAAATAGACTATCAAAACAGAAAATTAAAAATGAATTCAAAACTCAAAACTAAAAATTGAAAAGTAAAGAGAACGCAACTTAATTGTTCTGAGTATTTGAATATTCATTATAAATATATAACAAATTAATACATAAATATTGTCAAAATATTATGATTAAATGATAAATAACGTTTTCATAATTTTATTTGGTTTAAGAATTGCTATTTTATATATTATATATAAATAAATATTATTTTTTTATATTAGAAAATCCTGTCCAAAGTGTTTTTCTAAAATACATTTTATGTATTTTTACTTAAAAAATAAAAATTAATTATACTAATAAAATTTAATATAATAATTTTTAAATAAAAATTAATTTTCCAAACAACTTCATCATTACCGAAACTTATTTTGTTTATAATTTATTTAAAATTAAAAATAAATTATAATTATCAATGCAATTAAAAAACTTTTATTTAAAATTGTGTATCTTTTTATATGTCCATAACATAATTTACCCTATAATGTATATATAATATATACATATCTCTTTTCTTTTTTTTGTGTAATGTGAGTAATTCGAGAACGTCTGGATTATAGAAAATTTTTGGCTTAAACTGTCTTACACTCTTCCTAAATTCTGGATCAATTTAAGAAGAGTGTTCATGTTGAATTGACATAATAATACTTGTGGAACTCATATATAGATGAAAGTAAAAAATATATATAATTTGTTATATATAATTTATTTATTTATTTTTTTAGATATTACATTATTTTTATTTTTTTACTTATGTCTACATGTTGGTTCCACAAATATTAATATTATATAATACCTAACATGCTAAGTTAAGTTAACGAGAACACTCTCTTTAAATTAATTTTACATATTGAATAAAATTACATCCAATAGAGTCAATTTGAACTTAATTGTAAAAATTGAAGAAAATCGATAAATTTACAAATTTGGGAGAATGATTGGATTATTTTCATGATTAGCCCTAAATATAATTGTAATATCACATTAAGACGATGACAATGTTAAACTCTTTTAGTTTAGGTATAAAGTCTGATAGCAAACTCTTATGATTTTGATTTCTTCGCATGCCTCTGCATTTGATCACAACCACTCTTTTTAATTTGGGACTTTTGCATTTGACTCCCACAACTACCTTTGCTGCATTTCCCATAACAGTTGCTATTTCAATTCACATTTAGTTAGGATCTCCTCTTACAATCCAAGGTGTGCATGCAATTTTCATTTCTAGCCTATTGACCAAAGAAAAAGACAAAAATTACATATAAATACGATCTTCTCCCAGTCTCGGCAAAGCAGATAAGCTCATGCAAAAACAAATGCAAGTTCCAAATCTAAGATACATACTAAAATTGCTTCTTTAGAAGCATATCACCAGTTCCCCCAAGTCTACTAAGAGAAACAGTGAACTTCAAATATAAAGCAAGAAGAAAGCTAGTTTGCAGCTGGACAAGTATGGCAGCTATGATTTTCGCTGTCCAATGCTTGGATGCATAGAAAATAACCAGTAATCATTTACTAACACAGAAAAACCAGTTTTACAGGAGGGAAAAGGAGTCCTACTATTCTGATTGTTCTGTTCTTTCATATATATATATATATATACACACACAAGTTTGATAGTTACATACTATAAATGGTCATTAAATTTTCTACAAAAGTACAAAAAAATTACTAAACTTTAATTTGTAGCCAAAAGATTACCGAAATTTAATTTAGTATATAATTTCATAACTACCGTTAATTGGTGTTAAAAGAGACTAACGAAATGTTGACGTTTTTATACTTCGGTGTAAAGTTCAGTGACATTTTTGTACTTTAGTGCAAAATTGAGTGACCTTTTGATACTTTTGTGCAACGTTCAATAATCATTTATACTATTTAACCATTCATATTATTAATCACGTTAACATTCCATTAACCTCTTTTAATGACAACTAACAGTAGTTATAAAATTATATATTAAATTGAAGTTCAGTGACTTTTTGTTAACAAATTGAAGTTTAATGACTTTTTTTGTACCTTAATGTAAAGTTTAGTGACCAAATATGCTATTTAGTCCCAAGTTCGAGACACTCACGGCATAGGATTAATCATTTCCTACAATCTTATGGTCCAGTACAAAGAGAATAAATATTTCATAGAAGAATGGGTTACGAATGGGTATAGTTCATTTTTCTCTTCTTTTCTTTCTCTTCCTTATGATGTCTTACATCCCTCCAAAGTGGAACTTAGGAACTCAAGTATATGATTCCTACAACAAAACCATGACGCCAAACAGAAAAGCCATTTCCCTCAAAAACTAGATTACCTTCTCAGCTTTCAGCAGCTAAGGAGACGGTGAGTCTCATTTGGATTTGCTGCTACAAAATCCTAGGGACTTTCTGTTTTAGCTTCCTTCTGGGTACTCAAAGATTGGATTTGGGAGATTTCTAGTTGTTTTTGCCCTGCTTCAGCTGAGTTACACGTTTCAATGGCTTCCTGCCGTTGACTAGGCCCCCGCTTTCTGTCCCACACCTTCCCAGTTTTTCCGATTGCCAGAATCAGGTCAACCTGCTTTTGTTGCTGTTCCTGAATTATTAAAAAAATCAATCAATAAATAAGAAGTCAGAATCATAATAGCATTGGACCACCATGGGAAAAGAGAGCATCTTGACATTCAAATTGACTGTGTAACATGCCAAACCATAAATTTAAGCTTCAGACTATTAGAGAACATAAACCAATTAAACATTCTTCAAATCACCAAGCAAAAAAAAGAAAAAAAGAAAAGAAACATTATTCAAATCTCTAGCAATATTTTCAGATCTTTCTCCAAATAGTGCTACTGGTGGCTGACTGTATTTGGCAATATGAAGCTCACACAAGAATAGCACTGAGTGTATATACAGGACTGACTTTTTGGTTCTAGTTTTCACTGAGAAAACATGGCAGTTTGATCCAGCATCAGAAATGAAAGTTGAGATGATTTACCATGTTGCACACACATGTGCGACCCACATTTTATGAGCAAACTAGTAGCATAATGAAAAATGTGGGATCTTCTGTTCAGGGTTTGGGCTGAAAAGAACATGATAATTTAATCTAGGCATCAGTAAACCAACCTGAACAGTTGAGTGCGCATATAAGTCCATAAGGGCATTAAGTGGAAATATCAATGATTACATATAACATCACAAGGACTGAACGGGCTAAGACAGAATATTATGTGTGCATTTAAAAGGGACGAGGCTGCAGCCACCATGACTGTTTAGCAGGAGAGAGACATCCAACAGCCAAATGCATCTTGCCCAGAAGAACTTCTAAAACCAATTAAAAGATTTTCAGCTTCCATGTGTTCATTATGGACATAAATTTCATCATTAAACCTTTGTTTTCATTCTTTCCTTTTCTCTTTCATATGAGTTCTATCACTGATAACGTGCATCCAAATATCCAATGCTAGTCCTAACTCCAAGCCAAATCTTTTTATGACTCCACATTATTGATTGCCCTGAGTTTCCACCAGATTCTAAGTAATCTAAGCAAATGTTTTGTTCCATAGTTATAGAATTATCAAGCCACACTAATGTCCAAGTTCTCCCAAATCACAAGTGCAAATGCAGCATAAGTGCAGGCAAAGTGAGATGCATGCCAGATATGTTTCCATTAAATAAACTCACTGTTCTAAACATTATTATATAGGTTTTACACAATGATATTATATTTTTATAAGCTAAATAATGATATAAAAATCTTGGATAAAGGTCCTCACGTTCAAGACATTGCAGAAACATGTTGCACACAATAATTGAAACTACATGATAAATCTTCGGCATATTAAACAAAAAACTCAGTTTGACTTTGATATATTGCATGATGATGTGGGCTGAGAACATAAATAATTAAACTTTTATACAAGTTGATTGTTAATAATTTAAAATACATCTTCTAATTCCATATAATTACCTTCGATAGGCAATAACTGAGCACATGACTTTCTCCAACAAACAATTCCATCTAAATGCAAGTGCATGATTCCATTTAGAGGGGGGTCAGAAAAATAACTGTCATTGGTTGCAGGTGGGTGCTGGTATTTTCTAATGCCATTAACAAGGATGGAAAATGACACGCACAATTTAGTAAATATGAAAATAAGAAAGCATTATTTGTCAAACACTGGATGCTGAACCCTGGCAAGTGACATGTGACATATGGTTGAGCTTGTGAATCTAAGACAACATAAGTCCTGACTTGGAGATGTACAAACCTTAAAGTTCAGTGCAAGGATTTAAACAGGCCCCATCATCAAACAGACAAAGGCAGCCAAACAGTTTGCTAATAGGGATACTAATATTTCTTCATTCAGCAACAGTGTTTGTTGACTACTAATTGGATAACCAGGAAAACTAATCTCCAAAGGGTCAAGACATCCCAATTCCAAGATCACTCTTTATCAAACAACCACAGACAATAATATGACTGAATGATCAACCAATTTAAACACGGCAGGAGTCCAATTGTTAAATGTAAAACCATATTACGGTTGCATTCTTTCTTTAATTTGCAGATGCAGGACACATATAAGGTCTTGAACAAAGTTCGTGTTTATTTTGAAATGTGTATGTTCTGCCAGATTTTGGCATGTTTGGAAATGATGTTACATGCCTTGTGAAGCATTGAACTGTCTCAGCTGGTCAGTCCACTAAAGTAACACATAAAAGACAGCTCTTTGACAATGATTCTTCTACAGAAAACTTTTAATAGTAACAACTTTGCAACAAAACAGTCCAAAAAATAGGTAATGTGCTCCAACAGGTAGAAATCGGATGAATTGAGCAGGTGATGAAAATTATGTTCTCAGATCTACCTGCATTGCAAGCAGAACGTTTTGAATTTCAGAAAGCTCCTTCTCCAAAATTTCTTTTCGTAGTACTAAAGCTCGAGTTGCCTCTGAATTCTTTTGAGCCAAAGCTGCAGCCTTTAGACATAAACAGGAAACTAGAAATCATAAAAACAAATAAATCAATAAATCTTGCAAACTAGATCGACTAGAGCTTCTTCATGAATAGGATGCACTATCATTATCCCCAGTGTTATATTGCCTTCATTTTTTGTAAAAAGAACTAAGAATCAAACTCTATTTCATCAACCTGCTAAAAGAGTCACCTTCTTATCCTTTGTCCGGTAACATGACAGAGGAGTCGTGTTCTTTTAACATGGAATTCTAGATGACATGTAACTCTAATGATGTTATGTTCAAGTAAGAATATTGAGCTCATAAGGTACATTACCCCAATACACTATGGAAAACAACATAGCTTAACCCCTGCAGGGATTAAACAACTGTAATATAAATCTTCCTCATGAATATAATTCCCTGGACAAACCAAATCTAATCACAATTATTCCCAAGAACCAGTACTTTTCTCATTAGAAATGAATTTAAAATCTTCTTCTTCTTCTTGTTAACAGAGTACTGTAAAGCAAACCGATAAGAGTTGTCGAATAGCAGTAGAAGATATCACTACCTCAGAAATAGGCTCTTTCAAAGCCTTCCTTGTAACCCTAAACCGAATTCCCAACTTCTCAACCTGCCTGGCCATAACCCTAATAATAGTGGCCGAGCTCCGGAGATCGTCTTCCAGTTTCTCAATCCTCCCATCCAGAACGGCAACCGGATCCTCATTCTTCCTCGCGTTCGCGCATATTCTGCTCCACTGCCGCGTCCGAATCGAAGCGCCAACGGCCACCGCAGCCGCCAACAGAACAAACTGCCACTGCCACACCAAAAACCTATTCCCCAACCACGTAAAAACCGGCCTCTGGAAGCTCGAATTCACCGCGAAACCAATCGAAATCACGGCCGACGGCGCCAGGCACAAAAATTCAACAACGGAGAGAAAAGCATCCAAGTTGAGATTCGCAGCGCCGCCGGCCCTCCGAAAGCTTCCGTCCGGTGGGAAGGCTCCGACAGCCCAGTGTCGGGCAGCGACAGAATCGAAATTAACGGGGTTTGATGAATTGGAACTCGGAGTGTGAAATTGCGGAAGATTTGAGAAGCGCGTGGAGGATAAAGAGGGGAAGAAAGTGCGAGAGGGGAAATGAGTGTTTGGGGAGGAGGAGGAAAGGCGAGAGTAGGGATTGGCGAGGAGGTTTTGGGCTGCGATTACTGACATTGTGGGGATCGGATCGGATCCAATCTCGCTGCGATTAAGCCATGGTTTTGTGCTTCTGCGAGGGGGAGAGTCTGTCAAACTTTGCTTCGTCCTCAGCTCAGCCGGAAGTAACGATACGCCCAACGGTTGACAGTTTTTCCACTGCGTCACTGCCTTACCCTGAGATGCACAAAAATACATGGGGCGACGATTCGACGTTTCTAAAATGTTTTTAAAATGATAAAAAAGTGTGAAAAATATTTTAAATTATTTTTATAATTTTAAAAATATTTTAGTAATATTAATAAAACATAAAAAATATATTTAAAAATCCATTTTCATCTACTAAAAAGGTAACTAGGTTTATCCATCTCTAATTTTTTTTCTACCTTTAACTTAAAATTTTTATGTTTTAAAAATTTAATTAAATATATTATGAAATTTATATTTATTTGTAGATTAAACAATTATATTTTTATATTAAAAATTATGTTTCTAAAAATATTTATATATTTTTTTATTTACACATTTTTTATTTTTTAAAAAATATCATTTACTTATTTTCATTTCTTATTATATTTATTTTTTATTTCTGAACAACATAATCCTTATCCCCCCACCTTCTCACACTCTCTCCCTCCATATATATTACTTGACACTCAATTTTAATATTTAAGATGAGATTTTATATTAATATATATTATATATTTAAATTATTTTGACACATAATATATCAATACAAAAATATATAAAATATATTATACATTTAAATTTATTGTTTTACTTAAACTGAATTTACTATTTTAATTTATTATATATACATATATTATATTAAATAATTAAATTAATATATAATATTTTAAACATATTTAATTTAATTATATTATAATAATAATTCAAAATTTAATAACTTTTATTAAATAATATGTTTATAAAATTATAAATAAATATATTAATATATTTATAAACAAAATTCTTCACAAACTATTTATAAATTCCTAATCCAACCTATTTACGCCCCTCTAATTAAAACTATTAATATTTATAAATTTCTAATCGAACATGTTCATAAAATTTAACAAAATAAGTTTTACTAACCTCAAACTTGACTTGTTTACAAATCAAAATTTAAAATTAAACTCAATTTTAAATCATTTATCTTAAAGAATGAATTTTTATTAAATTGAACACCAAGTCGCTCGCGAATAGTTTGACTCATTTGTGATCCTACTCCCAATTTGTAGTAGAAATAGACTAACAAACGGTGGGGAAGAATAGATTGTGCCAAACAATAATCCAAACCCAGGAAATAATATCCGGAAAACTTGAGAGCTAGCTAGTAAAGCATTCTAACAGGAAGTTTTAAGACTTCAAAGGCAGAGATGCCAGCACACATGTTGCTAATACATTAGCTAGTGTTGGTATAATGTAATAAGATAATGCCATCCTGCTTGCTCTATGTGACACGATGCAAATAGCGATCATAGAGGGCTCCCCTCCTCTATCTTTATATTGACAACATAGCATAACGTAAGTTTCTGGATGGACCACCCCACCCCATCCATCAAAGACTAGTGCTTCTTCCATCTAACATGCTTTTTAGTAATAGGGCATGTATCGCATCGGCCTCCTGAACCTGGGTGCCTTCCTGCAAATGAGTTGATAGCAAAAGTAATGAGAAGGTGAAGAACTCGCCTAGCAAGAGTTGAATCAAATCCCAAATGGGGGGGGGGGTCAAATCGAACTCACCCATATCCATATGGATTGTAGAAATAAGGAGGTACATAAGGCCTCCTGGACCTGTAACCCATGTAAGGGTTGAAGCGCCTAGGACGGTACTGCTTCATCCCAGGAACATTAGTCCTTTTAGGCATAACCTGCTCGTAAATACGTGTTAAAACTAGTGATATAGGAGGCAGGTAACCACGGGAAAACGACAAACTGCTGCGCACAAAAAGGTTCTCAGAATTCCAACCGGTCTTGTTTTTGGCAAGAGATGGTAAGATAATTACCTTCAATTGACGGCCATGTAATTCAGATTCATTCAGGACAATAGCCTCTTGAACAGCTTCTACTTCAAGGAACTCCACATATGCAAAACCCTTTGGCTGGCCAAACTTGTCAGTCAGGATAGTCACTCTGTTCACAGTACCACAAGATTGGAAATGCTGCTGAACTTCTTCAGGGGTGCATGCGTAATCAACCTGCAATATTGACATCCAACGGCAAAGCAATTCAATTTGAAAGATGATCATGGGCATACTTCTCTTTGAGTTCATTTCTTTTAAGTGATTCATATTGGAATTGATAGAAAGAAATTAATGAAAGGGCATGATACTGGCAACATTAGCACTTTAGTGCTGGGAGTTGAAAAGAAAAATACTACAGCAGGACTGGAGGCAAAGTTAAAATGACTAAAACATCTTAATAATGAATATTAAGGCTTGATCAATTACATCCTTCAACAAAATAAATTCAATTGTATTCTCAGCAAAGCTCCTAAATTTGACCTGTACATGGGACAGTGTCCAATTTGAACTCTGTTGCATTGAAAAGACACCATGATCCCAATACTGAATGCACCCCTACTCCACATACAAGGAATTTTCACACTAACTTCAAATGCAACACTCAATTCATATCTGAGAAGCAACTTCACACTGCAATTTTACTAACAGGTGACTCAAACTACATGTTAAAACAGAATAAGATCAATGATACAACTTCAAAGAGAGAGAGAGAGAGAGAGAGAGAGAGAGAGAGATAGAAACTACAAACAGAATTCCAGTATGAAATACTTTAGTTTATATGATTCCAGATTTCCAATTGTCCAGCCCTAACAACATATCCACAGCAAAACCAAATCCACATAAACATTCCTCATTCTAGAAAATATGTTCTCTAGTTCACAGGAGCATATCCTGGAAGATTTGGGGCCTATTTTATGGTTCCAAATAACTACTTCACGATTGCCAAACTAAACAAATTCTGGAGGATGCATATGGTAATCTAATTCCGCAAAATCCATTTACTAAAAATCTCAAAACAACCCAGTTTTAGGAAATGATAAAAAGATAGTTCCAAAAATGAAAATATTATGAAAAATAAAATTATACAAAAACTCCTGTATGGGTTTAGGGTGGCAAAGATCCTACTGTACAAGAGATCCTTCTCATAACAAAAAATAAATTTTGTTTATATCTTTCGTTCCTAAAAACAAAAGATATACTTTTAAAACTCCCCCCCCCACACCCCCCCCCCCCCAAAAAAAAAAAAAAAAAAAAGATATAGTTGTAACCCTAGTCATATTCAAAGGAACACACCCCTTCAGATTGGACCCCAAATTTCAACTACGAGCTGTAACAAATATTGATTAATGGAAAGGAAAAGAACAAGCACTTGTAGGACCAAATAAAATTAAGAAAACCGTCTGACTGCCAAATAACTAATATATGCAACATCTAAAACAAATTTCTCATCAAAGACCTTACACCCCTGATGTAACATCTGTTGTTAAAGGATGTGTAATGCATGCATCTGTGGCTTTGGAAAATTATTTGTCATGTATCTGTTTATCTTCTCTGATACATTATTCTTCTTATCCAGCAATAGTACCTATGTATAAACTAGCAAGCAAGTCTTTCAGTAACACAGTGACAACCATCTCATTTATATGTTTCAATGTTTCCTCAGCAAATGAGAAAGAGGATGTCTGAAACCAAACCCAAGTAGCTACTTTGTGATTTTGATTACTTGAGCTCAAAACTTGATCATAATAGATTGCTCTACAACTTAATGATGTTTATCAAGAACAACACCTTCTGATTTCAAGTGCCATAGAGAGACCATCAGATCCATATATAAACACATTGAATATATTATAGTCCTACTAAAGCTTCAAGATTTAAAATACCCTGGAATAGATTGTCCTTTCCAGAGATAGGAACATATTGATTATCACTGAAAGTAATTCATGGTCACACCACCAAGAACGATAAATACTGTGCACAAGAAATAATTCTTTCCACTGCCATTATTTGGTAAAGAAGCAATGGATTAAAACCAAAAGCACAAAGCAGTCAAGAACCCCTCACCACCTTGATGCATCAGAGGCACCATTGTCCACCTTCACCAGCCGCAATCAAGCTCCGCAGCTAAGATTTAATGGTAATGATTTGCCTTATCTTGCAATTTGTAGAACTTGAAAAATCCTTAACACAATTCTTTATGTATATCTCAAACTGTCTCCTCAAATACTTTTGTCAGGAGAAGTACAGATGGTTACTCTTTCTGATAGTTTTAGACTCTTTTTTTTCTTTTCTTTTCTTCTTCTTTTTCTTTTTTTCTGTTCCTTCTTTTTTCATTTTTCTATTTTTTTTCAAACGCTTCTCAGTCTCTTTTTTAGGGGAGTCCTTTTTTCTGCCCCCTCAATGGTTCATTTAATTTCCTGTCTTTTTCTTTTCTCCTATCCTGTAATAATCTCATTTCAGATTAAAGCCAATTCGTCTATCTAAGCATGCTTGTGTAAATCCACCCTCAAAACACAGGGTAACAATTCCAGCACTATTGAGAATAATCCTGCGACCATAGTAAGACAGTAAGTCAAACCATGAGTCTATAGTTGAAGTATCCACGTTAAAACATAAAAAAGGAGAATAATTGATTTTCAATATACAAAGAAAGTCGAACTCAAAATAATCTACTTTGTGATAATTGAAACTAAGATTTATTATCTGCATGCATCTGAAAATCAATAATGATGGAGTTTAAACTGTTAAAGATCAATATCAGGTTTTATATGTACCATTCAACACAAGGGAAAAGAAAATTTTACATTCAAACATACATTTCTATCTCTTACACATGATCAGCAAAAGAGGTGATTGTGATTTCTAAGTTTTGACTCATGTAATTTAGGAGGTTGAATTTACTTTTTAAGTGTAAAAGTTAATCATTGCTTTTCACAAATCAAAATTTGCTATTTGATATTGGTTTCACATTTCAAGTCCAACCATGAATCAAGTGTACTTGACAACATTCACAAGGAATAGGGTGATCTAGAAATGAATGAAAAGTTAACATTTATGTAGCCAACCCCACATAATTGAATAAAGGCTTGGTATGTTGTTATTGGTGAAAAACACTGATGAAAATGAACACCAGTGTAAGCCATAAACATAGCATGCATCATGAAATCATTTTCTGTTGAAATGCAATAATAGCTTAACGGAGAATATAATGAATCAAACAATTCTAAACACTTGCAACATTTCCAAAAGATTTACTTGAAAGCAAGAGGATTTATCCTCTACAAGTACCTTCAATCTGGAACAGGAAAAGCATAGTATGCTTATAGAATATTACCAAGTCCACTTTCCCTCTAGGACACGGCATAACCATAAAATGGTGAAGACAATGACAGCAGCAACAACAACAATAACAATCACAAGTCTTTAATCCTGCTAGCCAGGATTGGCTACATGAACTCCAGACCCCACCATCTCTATCCACCAACATATCTTTTGTAAGACTATTATATCCCACAGAATTATTAAAATTTTATATGAAACTCTGGAAAACTGATTATAACAACTAAATAGAAGGAATTTAAATTAATGAATGTAGTTTGAGACAAAAGATTGGTCCAAGTACGACTCTTAAGCAGATAAGCAAAAGAATAGGCATCTTTAACTGAGGAACCAATGCTTAATATAAAATAGGTTGCTGGAGGATGTTTGCCTGCTTCCGCCAACCATGACAAACAAAGCCAGTGGCTGGCATCAGGTCTCACACACCCACACACCACCTGCATGTTGGTGTGTGAGATTCAAGAGCATCAGACTGCTGGCGCACAAGAGCTTCTGCAGCCATCTGCCAACCATCGTCAGCCTCACACCTCTTGCCAATCTACGCGTATATGCACTCATATTGACAAGAAACTAATTCTACAATGAGAAATCGAGCAAAAGTACTTGGAGATTTTCACTTAAAAAGCAAAGACTTTGCTTCATCCAAGATTCTCTTTTTCTGTGACATGGGTAGCAGACTTTTCACTTAAATTGCAAATAACCTTTCGACTTCCCACAAAAAGCTGAAACATTCATTTTGTATACTGGGCTTTCTTAATTCTTTCAGGGTTTAAAGCCTTTTTGCACAAGGCGCATGAGACACACACAGTGCTTCCTCTACAGCAGTGACTTCTGAAAGGCGCTGCGACTCGGCCATGCCAGGGTGCACAGGTCTGCATCCCTGTGCTCCTCTCGCCTAGGCACGGCTTTGAAAACTATGATGCTTCTTGACCAGGGTTTTAAACAGCCAAACCACAACTCCTTTTGAGCTTTTTGTGGAAGAAGCTCAGTAACTTTAATTGAGAGCAGTCAAAATGCACTTAAGTTGCATTTTTTTATTTGAGTTCTGAAGCACTATAAAGTGTGCTTCTAATGTGGACCGTGGGATTTGTTGTGTTATGGTGTGGCTGCTTGTATGGAATCCTTACACAGAAACAGCCGTTATCAGATCTTAAAAAGATTTGAATCAAATCAGACATATGTTAAAAATAAAAAAAGGGACTCCAGTTTCCCAGAAATGCCCAGACTTATGATGGAAGATGAAGAGTTCAAACCTTTCATCTTTTCAATGAAGATTTCAGCACAGTTTTCTTTTTAATAGTTTATACTTTTTATGCTTATAAAAGTTTACACCCTTTATTTCATTTGTGCGCTTTACTTCACTTAAGCATGCTCTTGACAATGTTGATTTCAGTAGAATAAAGGTTCTCACTGCATGACAACCGCGTACTTTTATGAAACCAAGGCATTTAGATAAAGGGGATAAGAAACATGCTATACAGTCAACTTAATACCACAGGAAGGAAAACAAAGACAAATCTTATGCAGTGCTGCACAAAAAAACAACTTAGAAGAGCATGAATAAAATTCAAATGCCACATATTGCAAAATGACCTCAACCATTTCAAAATGAAAACATAGCATTGCAGTGCTCACATTGCCAACAAAGATTGATCTCAAGTCCACCTCTTCCTTGCTTGCTTGATTAGCAGCTGCAGTGGCAGGATCTGTGAAAAATAATAAAGTTGCCTTCAAATGTCTACAAACAATGGAATGAGGGAAAAATTAATTATTCAGTTGCAGTTCTGGAAAGGATTATTTGAATTGCTATGGTTAAAATGGAGAACACTGTGATGTTGTTCCCCATTTCAATTTGTTTCAGGTTTTGGTTCTCCAAAAGCAATTTATTCTTGATAAACATGGGGCAGAGAGCAATGGAATGTATTCAATACAAGAAATAGATGAACATGGTTGAGTATCAAGAAAATTCATTTGAATGTAAGACAAACAAAGAAAAATATGCAAACACCTCGGCAAGGATAAACTGCAAGTCCAACAAAAGATCTAATGAAATAACACATTATTGCTCATTAAGTCAAGAACTTTCACAATTGAACACAAAAATATTAAAAGGACCTTGGATGCATATTCAGTAAAAGGGGCAGAAATAATAGCAATAAATTGTAAAAAGTTGAAAACCTTCACCAATAAGCCCCAATGCCATGTGCCTGCTTTACTACTCCATTGACAACCACACCATCTGAATTACACAAAATAATGTATCAAAAAGGAAAAGTTCTCTTCACACATGATGGCAGACCTTCAAGCTTATGTTTGCCAACTAGAGTGCGAATATGGAGTAGAAGCCATAAGAAATATTTCAGCTGTTTTAACCATTAACCTCTCACCCTCTGTTTATGCCCACACACACCAGTAAGAATTAACATCCAATCTAACACTTCCTTTCTACCAAGTCCAATGCCTCCTCAACAATGCCAGTACAGCAACCAAATATCAATTTGAACACTTGATCATGGTTGTTAACATAGTTGTTAAATCGAGATTCGAATTGAGAATCGAAATTCTTATTTTATGAATCGTAAATCAAGAATCGAATCGAATCGTAAGATTCGATACACATTCTCAATTTCAACTATAAATAATATATATCCATAGAAAATAAATAATGTGTCCACCATGATCAATTCTTTTAAATATAAATAGATAAATAATACTTCTAAATATATTTACTAAGTTTAAAATTATACCAAAAGACAAAAGTATATTCATGTCGCCTTTAAATTTAAATTGCACCAAACCAAACCACTTTCAAATAACAAGCTAGAACAAAAAAAAAAAAAAACCTACAATTATTAGGTTACTAATAAACTCCATTGTCCATAATCTTCACTAGTTATCAATCATCTTCATCTTCAAGTTCAAAAGCATCATCATTTTCATCATCTTTGTCTTCAAAGATCGCCAAATTGAGCGAATACTTGATTAAAGCGCACATGCAGACGAAGTCGCACGAATCAAATGAATCGGACGAATCGTGCAATTCACGGTCGATTCGTCTGACACAATTCGTCCGATTCATGGTCAATTCTAAGGGATTTTTGATTCACCCTATAAATTTGACTCGATTTCTATATGAATTAAGCCGAATTGTACTATTCGAATAATGAATCGTACAATTCTAACAACAGTGATTGTTAATACTTAAGTTGGACAACACACCAGCTTTTTCATTGGGATGGTACCAATACTTAATGGATTGCTATTTCAAATATATTGCCATAATAAATTAATAATATATTATAGAAAATATAAAATAGTAACAAAATTATCAATATGAAATGATAGTATACTCACATATGAAATCTTTCATTACCAATGATGATTTGCTTAAAAATGGGGGAAAAAAAAACTATTCTATGCAAAACAAAAAAGTGTTTTGAGAACATATAAAAATATTTTTGCTGTTAACAGATAACAACAATCCCACTAGATAAATTCTAGAATCTACATCTCCAATCAACGCTAACCATGGCTAAATCCTCTGTAAGACCATTATATTCTATGTGATGTCTAATGGTTTCTTAACACATTTTCTTTAGTTTTCCTCTCCTCTTTTGCTACAAATTCTCTCTATTTCATCTACTCACCTCATGTATGTTTCTGTCGGTCTTCTTCTCACATGTTCAGACCATCTTATTCATAACTCATTCATCTTATTTTAGTCTTATTTAGTGAGTTCATCCACAACATGAGTAAATAGGTAAGACTCCAATGCAGATCATTTGACGTAATCCAATTATGATTTAGAAAGCCTCAGTATCTCCTCCCAAACCCTAAAGCACATTTCTACTTCATGATACATGTCCCTTTCTTCCTTATTTTTGTTCTCCTTCTCCTTCCCGCAAGCTACAGCAAGCAAAATAAGATCAGTTAGCTAAGCTAGGTTCTGAGGAAGTGACACCAAATCTTTGAGATGAGCTGCCAGATAAACAAGCTAGACTGCTTGTCCTGCAAGTGGGTGACCTAGTTATTAGCTTCTTCTGCGAGTGGGTGCCAAAATCTGAGTGACATAAATCAACTAGTAGCCTATTAATTTTCTTTTTTTGAGGGGGTGGGGGGAGACCTATGGCATGCCAGCCAGGCCCCGCCGGTACTAGCCAGAAAAAAACAGAACGGAAACGAATGCCCCCATCGTCAAGTCCTATATATCATTAGCATCCTTTTATACAATTCCTCATAGCACGTCTCTTCAGGACAGGTTAAACTCATCGCAGTTCACCAAGCTCCAGGGTATTGCGTGTTCCTTTGAGGTTACAGCTATTTCTGAGACCAGAATTCATCAAACATACCAAAACACAAATATATTCTAACCACGAACCACAAATTGAGATCTCAACATAAAAAAGCAGCAACAGATTAACAAGGGAAGTCGAACCTTGAACAGAGCCCATTTCCTTCTCGACCTTAGCTTGCATCTCGCGGAGAGCGGCGGCTTCCTCTTCCATCTCCTTCAGGCGTTTCTTCATCTCATCCAGTTCCTGCAATCACCAAAATCGAATCCATCAGATTGGGGTGGTCCCGACTCCTCACCATCTTCCGTTGATCCTATCACTAGGGCTTTTTGATTCTTGCACTGAAGAAAACAAGAAGATTCGAGAGAAGTACCTTGACGGCATCGTCGTCACCGGCACCGGACATCTCGACGTCGGTGGCGTTGTTGTTGTGAGGGTCCATCATGTCTCCTTCCATCTCACCCTCTACCGGGATTTCCCCTCCGTATACCTCGTGCTCCTCTTCCTCCATCTCCCCTTTGCCCCTTCTCTCTCTCTATCTCTCTCTCTCTCTCTCTACCTCTCTAGTTGAGCCGATGTTGGTCATTATATTATATATTACATAAAATTATACTTCACATCCCTAAATTTTACTTAAATTACACCGCGTATCCCCTTTATGAACTAACTAGTTGGACACCCGTGCGTTGCACGGACATATCCCTTTGACAAGTAAATTGTACTGAAACAAAATAAAATCATAAAAAAAAGTTAAAAAAAAGAAAAAATAATGTTGCAAGCACCTATTTAAATAGTAAAAATCATTCTTGAAGAACTTCCTTATACACAATATTTGTTGTTTCATTTATTGGATTTCTATCTTTATCACATTTCAATATCTTTAGATTATAACGATTTGTAACTTCAGAGATTATTATATATAATTGTCCATGATTGAACACTGCCTTCTTTAGAAAGAGTCCTATATGTAACAATAATTGACCTTAACTTTTGTTGATAGTCACATCATACGACATAACCAATAAAAATTGTCTTTTCTAGAATTTGAAAGACAATCTCACATCTGATAGAGTCAATAACATCCTTAGGATAAAAACTGTCCCCGACATTGCTTCTAGATAGTTTTAGCTTCTAGAACGTGATGCCCAAGCTTTATAATGATTAGCCTCGTTCCATTACACAATCATGTAGCATGGTTAATATTTTTCAATAGCATTACTATAACATCGATCTTTAGCATTAGCTCATGGCTAGACACTCCTGAACACTTTATAACACTCAATAACTCTGTAGAATGAATGTCTTCGAACAAACTTGTGTTTTTCTCTGCCCTGCACATAGAATTTGAACTCAAATAAGTCTTTTCCTCAGACTAATTGTTCGAAACCATGTACTCGTTTATGGTCTCCACGACATCAAGCGTTGGGGCAAGTATAGCTCTTCCCTGCAAGTACAACACATCATCAAAGTTGCCTGAAAATGATGGATATGTACTTTCAACGATTGACTAGACCAAATTATTCGATGCATCCACCAAAAGGTCATCTGGAACTTCTATTGTTGCATGACCATCATTTTCACCCCCGAATGTCCCGTCTCCTATACTTAAAATCTACTCAAATGAGGCCTTCAACTCAAGGCCACGATCGTTGATGCCAAGATTTTAGAGCCTCATATTTTTCGTTAGTCTCAAAACCTTGCAATGTGTCCATAAGTATGAAGAATTGATGGTTGCCATGACAATATTTTGCCTACTCCTTTTCGGAATAACTGGTAGGATCTGACAAAACTTCCCACCGAAAATAATAGTTTTGTGTCCAAATGGTTGATTGAAGCTAATTGGATTGTTGAACCTCATTATATCCCGCAAAGTCTTGTCAAGAGTTTCAAAAAAGTATATGTGCATCATCGGTGCCTCATCCCAAATTATAAGTTTTGTTCTCACTATTAGCTCTGCAAATGCACTCCCTTGTTTTATATTGTATGTTGAATCTTCGTTCAGATTTAAGGGAATGACAAATCTCGAATGAGCTGTTCGGCAGCCAGGCAACAAAAGATATGCTATACCACTGGATGCAACATTGAACACTATTTCACCATTTGATCGCACGGCTGCCAAAAGTATTTTCCAGACGAACGTTTTTCCAGTTCCTCCGCAACCATATAAGAAATAGATACCTCCGTTTCCAGATTCAACATCATGCATAATTGAATTGTAAACCCCTTTTTGCTCACATGTCAACATTTGCTAGAGTCTCTTGTGTTCGTTAGCCAAAGATCTTTTGTCATACCTCAACTCATCATATATAAGTCTATTATCAGAGATTGAGGCATCATAATCTTTGGGATACGACATCGTATGAAAATCACGCAAACTTTTGCCTCTGCTCCGCAATATCTTTTCAATCTCCAAAAGAGTCAAATTTTGAATTTCTTGCTCACTTAATTGCAATCCTAATTAGCAAAGAAGAACGACACACATTGATCAATGATGCGTAAAAACAAAAATTACTAGACAAAATAAAAAAACAATGAATGACAATTAAAAAGGTAATGTTGAACAATACGTTACCTTCGTGTCTTAATATACGTCTGCGCATGTCGAGGATGTCATCCGACATATAATGCCAGCATGACTGCTAGACGAACTCAGGCTGAGACAAAGATTCTAACATCAACAACGTTGCAAAAAGACTTCCCAAAGAATGGGTAGAGCCCCAATGGCTAGCTTCAGTAATGTTGTCTATATACTCTTTGTCATCGTCCAACAAATCGAGTGCATAACAAACATCCCTGAAAGAGTTATATTGCACACTGTCAACACACCTAATATCATTATTTCAAGTCGGACCCCGCACTACGTTCAACAAAGTTCTCAAGTAATACATTTCTCCTTGTCCAGGCGCGACATAAAAAATATGGCCAATTGAGAAACCACGCTTGCTTGGTTGCCACTCTTTTTTATCGGTCTTCCAAACAAATTTCGTAAGGAATTCTGCATATGCCAAATTTCTGGCTTCCACATATTTCTTATTCATATCCATCCATGCAGTAAACATATTGTGCTTGGTCGTAGGACGGTTAAGAACTTCATCAATTGGATCGTTATCTAAAAATATTATATTCTACTCATCGGGGAGGTGGAAAAACAATCGCTCAACAGGAAGGTCCCTAAAGTGGATATCATAACCCAATAATCGCCAAACAACCTCGCATGGTGATATATATATATATATCTACAATCTAAGTCTTTATCTCATCTATCCTATCTTTGGCTCCATTATCAGCAACGCTTTGGTAAAAGCTTACAGTCACCCGATCATGGCCTTTGTTCATATACTTGAAAAGATATTTAATCGAGCATAATTGATTGCACCATTCAACGTTGATGTGAGCACCATACTTCATCAGGAGATAACGATTATGAGGAACAGCATGCCTGTTGTCAACCTCTATACTCTTAGTGTTCACAATCATTCCATTGTCACGACGTTTGTAAACAGGATATCAATCTTCATCAACAACTGTGGACTCAGTAAATTTTTTAGGGAAATGTTTGGTGTAGCGATCGTTAGACATGCACAGAGAGTCAAGTCTTATTCTACCACAAGGACTACGAATCATTAAATCTTTAATAACAGCATAGTAATGCAGGTCGGCCAACTCATCAGGAATTTCAACAGAATTAATATTGTTAATGTGTTCTATAGCTTTTGAAACTCAATTGTGTACAATTCTAAAAAAATAGAAAAAAGATAAAAAGAAAAAAAAGCCAATCGAACATGTAAACTTATGATCATATTTGATTATATACTTATAGTAGTACAAAATGTACAAAGACATGAACTTAAAGTTAAGTACATCTAAAGATTACCTGCTCGCACTGGACCAAAAATCTCGTTCTGCCAAAGATCTTTCATAAGAAGGTCTAGTTTAATTTTAAACGTTTTGCACAATATATCAGATCGATCATCTGCCCTTAACCCTCTCTTCTCAAGAAAGCGAACAACCTTCGGCCACTTCGAGTTATAGGTGAATGTAATAAACAAATTAGGATATCCATTCCATCTGCATATAGCCATTGCATCTTGATAGTTTTGGATCATGTATCGCACACTGCCAGTGTAAGAAGATAGTAGGTAAATTCTTTTTCCATGCGAAGAAGAATCCATATTTCCTCGTAAAAGTGCCTCATCCAAGCCTCGATACATTTCACATCTCAATTCTTTTTGGTGAGTCCTTACATAAGTCAAGCACATAGACTCGACCATTGTGTATGCATCAACCAACAACCGTTGAAAGTGCCTTCTAGAGAACAAAATATTTGGTGATTCAGTATCTTTTTCCTATATTCGATATTCAAAAAATTCTCTCATACTCAACTTGTTCCGATCACCAGATGAGTTGGAACTTGAATCCCTGAGTAAAATGTCTTCCCTATAACTATCTTGTCCGTACAAAAAAAGCAATGGGTACTGCAACCCCAAGTATGAAACATGTAGCTCAGTTATTCGCTGCAACAGTCCAGTACGGGTCTCAAACAATAATATCCCTATCACCGGGAAGGGTTTCAAAATCACCGACAATCAGAAGTGCCACGTCGTCATTTTCCGAAAGGTTGTAACACCTATCGTCAGTTTTTCACCTTCCAATTATCCTGAGCCTAACATTGTCACATTTCTTCTGACGCATATAGTCTCAAACCATCCTAAATGACTTCACAAGGATATTGTGCTCATCTAACATATTTTTTAAATCGAATACAATTTCCTCATGCAAACTGCTTCGACTTAAGTCTTGTCTGAATAGGGAAAAAACAAAAACTATAGTTACGAAATGACAAATTGGGCTTTGGTATATGAAGACTTTAAATGGATCCAAATCTACTTACCCGGTAGCCCCCAATTTGTTGGCTACTTCATGTTCAGTATCATAAATATACAATTGAGCAAACTTAGGCGATTTTCCTTCAGTTGGCAATAAAGTTCCAATGAAATGATAGTTTTGGCTGTACAATTTGAAGACTGGGGGAGACTTTCCATTATTGAGACTCGAATCAATCTTCTCTCCCATGGAAGTAAACGAAAACATCATGTTGTACGATCGAATGTTCTCATTAAAATGCTTGCTTTTCTCACTTTTGTTGTACAATAGATCTTTGAATATTCGTAAAGGGTCTGGTATTGGAGAGAGCTAAACATTTCCTAGCATGCAACATAGGGAAAATTTAGGTGATCGACATGTTTTGTAATGCTTGTATGTTCTCTCTTCAAATCAAAACACAGCCTTGCAAAATTCATATATGTTGGAAGGGTCTCCTACGTCCACATATACTGTTTTTTTTCAACAACAAACCAACAATTTATCCGTTAGATAAATATAAATGTTGTTTAGGAAATAAATATTAATCTTGAAATATTACGAATGCACTTGTAAAATAAACAAACACAACCAAGTCACATAAAATTTACAAAAAAGTGTAACATGTAACAACAGTTGCATTCGACATGTTTACTTATCACCCAAAAAAACTTACATGTAAATCCATATTGTAATCTTCATACATTAAAAAAAATAAATCTGAATAGATTATTAAAAATTTTCCTCTTAAAACCGTAACAGAAGAATCAATTTTTCTTTATTGAATTATATCTCATTGCTTATAAGTAATCAATTTCCCATAAATATGCCCACTATTTTTTTTATCTTTATTTTCAAACAATGACATTCTCATTCTTTCTTTTTTTTCTATCGCAATTGATAGATGGACTCCATATATTTAACCAAGATTGAAATAAGTTATATAATTAAAATGAAGAATCAAGTTAATAAATTTATTTGCTCAAACGATTCTTACAAACAAAATGACAAATTGTTTTTTTCTTTAATTTTGTCTCAACAAATGACATTCTCTTTTTCTATCACAATTGTAAAAGGGACCCTATATATTTAACCAAGATTGATGTAAGTTATGTAAATAATTTGATGTAGGAAGTTACTAAATCTATTTGCTCAAAATAATATATTAAAAAAAATTCAATTGTGCGATTGAAAAAATAAATAAATATTTTATGCAAGATATAATGCCTACGAAGCAAAAATTAAGCATGTAAGTACTAAAATATGAATTATATTAGTCTAAAAAAATTCCAAGTATAGACTTAGTAAAGTAACAATCTAAATAATAAAAAACAGATAAGTACATATTTTAATATAATTTTAGAAGATTAAATAATATTTGTCTTAGTAAATATCAATGCTAAAGAAAAAATAGATAATCAAGTAAATATCTTAATAAAAATTGACCTGGCGAATAATCTAACATTTGAGCATGAATCTAACACTCGACAAACGATCTAAATAATAATTGACTTTGAGTAAATAATATAAAATTTGAAGTTAAATGATCAAGTACATATCTAATTATAAATATTGAATTAGTAAATAATATAACATTTTTTTGAATAATAATAATAATAATAATAATAATAATAATAATATGACATTTGAATTTAAATAATCTAACATCTACATATAACAATCTAGCTAATTAAAAACTAAGCAAAGGTCAATGCCTCAATAAAAACAGATAAGTACATATTTTACTATAATATTAGAAGACCTTACCAGCAGAAGAATGATGATCAACCACCACAGGTTGCATCGAGATACCATCTACAATTCGACAAAGCAAAAAAAAAAAAATCAATAAACCATACAAAGAACACTTAGCAGGATATGGGACTACCATCAATAAGTGGGGTTCTTCCACAGAGCCAGAGAGGGTGAGCCTTACAGAATAGGGGTAAAAAGATGGAATTGCCCCTATTAAACTGACCTGCTTGTGTGGAAACGTTCAAACATCTTCTTTTGAATGCTTTACTTCCACCGTCCTGCATTCTTGTTTCTATTTCGATCGTGAATATTTTCTTGCTATTCTGCTCTCAAGGTATATGGTGTGTTGCTTTCTGCCTGTTTACTGTAGTCTATAGTGATTGGAATACCCTTCTTGTGACCTTGACTATTCTTAGGCGTGAAAGAAAATGATAGGATTGAGGTTTAAGAAATTAAAATATTTATCTTAGTAAATAGTAGTATAATGCAATTCAACACACTATTTGCTTTTTTGGGTCTTGCCAACACGTGATCACATATTCTAATAAGCCCCATTATTGTGCATGGGAATTCTGCTCACACGTAGGTGCCAAAGAGTAGAAAATAAAAATAAGTCCAATATGTCCCAAACCTGTTAATGGATAGTGAAGAATAAATTTTCACATGTAACATTTTTAGATCATGTCAACGTTGGTGCCAAAGAGTAACATTTTTGTTATTTAATGTCTTTAGTCATCTTGTACGTTAACTAATTAATTCGGGTAAAGTAGAATAATCTTTAGAAGATTCAGAACATAGTTGCATCCAGTGAGTTATTTTATTTTTTAGTGTTTTGAAAAATCACACGTGTTTACTAAAGATATTATGCCCAAAACATTTTGGAAAGGATAATATGCCCTAGATAATTCATCTAACCAAAAAAATCATTTTGGTAAGGATTGTTGCAGCATTTAAATATAGAATTAAATATAGGATTGTTGCATACGTAATTTAACATGTTATGCATATACAGTGGAGTTAGAAGCCACACCACTAACTATCAGTTAATCAAACTAAAAACCGGAGGCAAAGCAGTAGAAAAGTATGTTCAACATTGATGTAAGAAAAAAACTGCTTCATAGACAACAATTAGTAGAAACTCAAAGTTCGTTCAACATACCAATATGAATAACACATCTTGATAGAGAAACATTAATAGCAACTCAAAGTATGTTCAAATACTTGGATTTAAAAACACAACTTATTTGTTTTTTTGGGTCTCGAAAAAAAACATTGAGCTGAAATAGGAATGCATCCAAGTCCTTCGGTAGCATATATCTGTCCTTAATCTTTTTCAGTTTTAATGTCTTTATATATCTGCCCTTGGCAAAGGGAACCCTCGAAGAGGAACCGCCATCCTCAAGAATGCCATTGGTGGCTGTATCGTCACTTGACATAAGGCGGGCTCGCTTGAATTGAGCATTTGTAGGCGTGGTCTCTTCATTTTCGCTAACAGAATCGTTTATCTGTAAAATGCGGCATCACACACTTGAGATAATAATTGTGCTGCAATTGAAATATAACTAATATCATCTACCTCTATGACCTCTTCGCCTGCCTCAACCAGCACCGAAGGAACGTCGGACCTCTAATAAAAGGAAACAGTACAAAATTAGCACATGTGATAGTATCGGGTAACAGTTACGTGTAGTGGACTGGTAACATACTTTCTTGACGTTAAGGTCTGTTTTCTTATACTTCTCAACCAACTTCTCGTCATCAGATACCTGGCTCACAGAGTAAACTTTCTCAGTCCCTGTAATGTTCTCATTTTTTACATGGTCCTTAAAGAGAGCCATTCGGCCGACCAGGGACTCAATCTCTTCTGGACAGCCAGCCTTCACAATAGCATAATCACTTATTTTAGTAGCAGATTTCTTTTCATTTGCTGCAGTCGACTGTTAAAAGATACAATAGTTAGCAAACCGTTATGCAAGATCAACATTGTGCAATTAATAGGTAAAATCTTTAGGCTCACCGAGATAATACGCTTTCGTAACTGTAATGCAGTCTTCCCAATGAGCGTATCGCAAGCTTGATCCCACAATAAAAAGGGTGCACGGTGCACCCTGTCTTGAACATTGACCTTCACCTTGTATTTGGGGGTGGCATTAGTTTCAAGCCTATTGCATGGCTCACAAAAATATTCACTAGGCTGGTTGCTAAGTTTTATCCTTCACCTTCTGCAGCTAATAAACGACCAGTCCCCTTCTGTTATGGCTTCAGAAATTTGGGCAACAACCCAGTAGAAAAAAAAAAAAAAAAATTACTATCGTGAAAGACCGTTACTTTATAAATTTTGGGACCTAACATGCCCAAATAATGAGGTTGGTACGGTTTGTTGGACTCAGTGGTTCCATAATGAATAATGTATTAGTGTCTTTACATTTGTTTGTCTATTTCTCATTGCACTGTCATATTCTAATGTCATGCTAAATAAATAAATGCCAATGGCAATCAACTATAAGTGGATACAATCTGGGTACACGATAGTATATCCGCTACTGTCTTTACTTGACAATTTCCACTTTCAAGTACATCTGTTTTTAATGTCTTTTACCTTGAAACATTTTGGGTTTGCACAATTGTAACAACACAACCATTGGATCATTACCCAAGACATTGATATAGTGGCATATCTCATCGGCATATGAACCCCACAACGCACACTTAATTCTGTTCTTTCAACACGAATGATAAATCAGTTAGAAAGCAATGTTTTTCAACAGTAGACGCAAAAGCAACATGTTTTGGGAGTTTTAGTTAAGAAGGTTAGTAGATGTACTCAAGATCCTCTAACTCAATATCAATGTGTTTTGATTTCTGCCCAGCCCTACTGTTTTCCTGATATTTCAGCACACCCTTGCCAACAACTTTTCCGATGACGTCTGGAAATGAACAAAATAATTTGGAAACTAACACAAATTCAAACAGGCTCTAACTTTTAGCTTTGTTCATTTGGCAGCTATGTAATGACTAATCTTGGAATTGATCTGCATACCATAACATAAATATCCTTCATGGGTACGCATGCATGTAGCTCTAGCAAGGCTGATATGCTCCATTACATCCACTCAGCAATCATCATAAAGCATGACTTCGTCCTACAGCCCTTTGAGGAACAATTAAAGACCTACATGGCTCTTCCTCTAAAGGATTGAAGATATCTCCATGATCTATCCTTCATAGTTGAACTTTCCCTTTATTTTCTTTTTTCTTTGTGAATGTGTGTGTGTGTGGTGGGGGAGGCAGTACCAAGACCTGTTTTGTAAGAGGGGATCCTAATGTAGTTCTTAAAACTCACCCAATAATGAATTATGTTGGCTAAAGCAAAAAGGTAAGAACAAAAATTGCCAGAACAGAGGCATTAGCAAACATTTTGAAAATTAGGGAATGATTAATAGTTCAATTTCTGCTAAAATATAATGGCAAGCACGTAAATGCCACAAAATGTAAGTGAAATAAGGCTATCAAGTATTCACTATTATTTCCCCAAATGGAGATATTCAATCACAGTCCATCACAGAGGATTGTTAAAACTTAGGACCGAAATTGAGGCATACCAAATCCCACATGGGTGAAAAGTTAAAACCAATTAGTAATAGCATTTCTGCACTAAAAATTAATAAGCTACCCTTTTGAGGCTCTAGTCCAACCTAACTAACTTAAAAGATATTATTATTTAGCATATATTTCGCATGCATGTGGATGGAATTGGTCCAGCAGCCACAGCCAACCACCAAGTCAGAGATACAAGCCACAGCATTTTATAAGGGTGAGCACTCAGATAATACAGTCAGTGATGGAGGATTTTGGTGACCAAAACAAATTAATCAAATTAACGGATGATATCGAGCTCATATGATCTTAACCATGCAAGACATCGAAAAGAAAGTTACTAGAATAAAAGAAAAACTCATATGATCTTAATCATATATGATATCTTGAGCTCTTTCACTCTGTGATGTACATGTAGACAACTAATATTCCAATAACCAATAACTTACTGAAGTCTCAAGAAAATCCTCTCCTTTAACATAAACTTAATGGTAAAAGGACAAAATACACCTGAATTTATAATAAATCCAACGGTGAAGAAGAAGGAAACTAAGCTCTCCCACAACAAAAACAGAGTATAATATCATCTGATCTGATGATGATTCACTTGAGTGAAATGGCTTTAGTCTACCAACGGTTGCCAGTTCAATGGTTTCAGAAGCTTCTTCAGTTTCAATTACCTTCTTCTGCCTTGGCTTCTTCAGGTCCAACACTAGGAGACTCGTTGTTTTGTGGCAAGGAAGAAGAACCATTTTCATTTTCAGTCTCCATGCGCATGGACAGCCTTTCCAGCAATTCCTGGCAGTCAATAGCAGTCACCATGACCGACACATTTGATCTCCCTCTCCAGCATCCGATAGCTATTGTTGATGCATCAACTCGACAAGCACTCGATGCTTTTTCACCATCTGCAGAAATGAATCACAAGGGGTATTACTGAGGAAGGTACATTCGAATTACAGTCATACCAAAAATAAAAGATCATACAGGATTAGTGTGATTGGATGTGCTATTGGCATTCCAAACAATGCCTATACGAACCTTTTTGCAAGATCACCACGCAACAACCTAACATCAGCTTTGAAGCAGCTTCCCCAAATTCAGCATCAACAAAATCGGCAAACTTGATGGTTTTATACTGCAAGAGGTGTTTGAAGTCCACCGGGGATGCATAAAGGAGCTGTTTGGTCATGTGTGGAAGAAGCAGCGGCAATCCTTCAGATGATATCCTGAATGCACATGGAGACAAGGAACCTTCTTTTGATGATTGGCGTTCCTGAAATAAAAGAGAACCAGCTAAGATAATGGTCAATGCTTTTCCATTCAAAGCTTCTAGATACAGAACAGCAGAAAGAATGCACTATAGCGAGCAAGCACAAATATCTACGACAAGCTGCAGAAAGAATTCAACAGAGGAATGGAAAAGGTAACTCCTCAAGACAAAGATGAAAACACTTACAAACATCTTCAGGCCAACAGAAGTCATTTTCAGCTGCTGGCCCCCTCTCAGATTCAGTTCAAGCACTTCTTTAACTGATCTCGATACATAGTAAATTCTCTTCACATGGTTGGTATCACTGTTTCTTGTTACAAGGTGCCCATTAAATGGGAAGGACTCATCAATGCCGTAGAATGTCTTTATACTATCTACAATAGCATTATTTGTGTAAAATACAACAGGATCAACACCTCTCCACTTGCCTTGAGTCTGTAACTTTCTCTTCCCCCCAACTACCTTAGAACCAGTTTCTTCGTCAACAGGTGCTTGGGTCTCCTCTTCTACCTTTTCTTCACACATTTTACTAGGATTGCTATCCAAAGCAACTTCCTCAAGTCCATTACCACGTAAATCCTCATCAGAAACCACTCGAGTCTCCTCCTCTTCTTCCTTTTCTGCAGACATTTTACTAGGATTGCTATCCAAAGCAGCTTCCTCCAGTCCATTACCAAGTAAATCCACATCAGAAGCAGCTTCAGTTAACTGCTCTTCTGTAACATCTGTTGAGCTAGCTTTTACTTCATTTCTATCCTCTTTCACTTCATCAAGTAATTTCTCAGCATGTGAATCATTATTGGAATTCAACTTCCCATTCAAACTGGTGGTTTTCTTTTGAATAGCTGCAGGAAGATAAATAAGGTAATCATCTTCTTCAGACAGTAGCATCAATAGCGTGAAAGCAAGGGCTGGTTACCCAAAGAAGCGTATTTAACATGCAAGAGCACAATGGATTACCACTGTCATATATGGTCTCACAAAGAGAAGAATGTTTAAATATGTACACATTTCTATCCTATATTATTGCAATTTGCAAGTTTTTAAGTTCCTGAAATATGAAAAAAATGGGAATTATGTGATCAGGGAACCAAGTTACCAGCCTGCCTTGCTATGCGAATCACACACTACAAAATAAGTATGCCATATTCTTGGTTTATCAAATTCAATATATCTGAGTACCTAAGTTTTTCATAGTTATCTAAGCAGAAGGAAGTTTTAAGCTACCTGGTAAAGGGGAAAGTTTGCACAAGACAGCAATAAAAAATGCCCCAGTATTCTGATCATGAGGAACTATTCTCATGCAACGTTCTAAAGGAAGAGTTGAAACTTCCTCATCTAGATCTGTTGGAGCATCATCCTTCTCTAGCTTGAACAAGATCCCGTTGCCATCATCATCATGGGTTTCTTCCACAGTTTTATTGTGATCATTGTTGTGTACACCTACATGGCTTCTTCCGGAAGGAAGCATACCAGGAGTAACTGCTGCTTTGCGAGAGAGTGGAACATCTTTGTAAGAAGCTAGCCAGATACCCCTATCTCGAACCTGCATTTCAAGTTTAAGGTTGTAAACAAGAACATCCTGGATGCAATTTAAGTGATCAATACATTTCTGGACATATAGTAAAAATCATATTCTATCAGTACTTCTATCTATATTAGTGGTATACTGCACAAGACACAACCTATTTCACAATAAAACAAAGGGGATATCAGATCCTCGTTGCCAGAAAAAATATGAGCAGAAAGGTTCCGCAGCTACCATCAATTTGATAAACGAGATCGTCTTCTGGATCATAATGAGAGTTAGATCCTTTTACTCAAAATCCACTGCTCTGAACAGAGCTATGTATGGCCATGTTTACATGGCTTTTAATCTAGCTATGCCTTTAAAGCTAGATCACACAACTCTTGTGATATTGAACCAGTAGGAGAATGATACAAGGCCCTGGAAGCCCACAGTACTGGACCAAGGCAGGGTGCGGCAGCTAGCAGAGAGGCTGGCATAAGAAGTTAGGATGAGAGCACCAGCTGAGATTGCAGGTTTTTTTTTTTTTTTTTAAATGAGAGAGGGGGGATGGGGGCAGGGGGTCGAGTCTTGGCTGTGAAGGTTTAGACAGGGAAGGCCTTACCCAGCTCTAATAAGGTCAGTCATGCTCAAAATGCACAGCCCAGCCCATTCATGATAGACAAAAAAAATTTATATCTAGATAGGAAAAACGAAATTGTATGAATATAAAATAAAATAAAATAAAATTCATTCAAAATTATGCACAAGTCAGACATCCATACCCATCCCCAATAGGTTACATTTTTTTTTCATCCAAACCCATCCCATCAGAAATTTTTACATCCAGATCCACCCCATTCGAGGTGGGTTTGGGGAAGTACCCATTGCCATCCCTTTATTTAGTATGCACAAGTCATATGGTATAATATTTCACAAACACCTCTATAGTGCACTATTAGAGCAGGTTTTGGCAGGTAACCATTGCAATTGCTTATAGTATGCTTAGGTCAGATGGCACAATATTTTTTTTCAGAAAAACCTCTATACAGTGCAATAGATGTTCAAGTCTGGAGCATGTGTTATTACACAAAAATTACACTAAAATTCGTTCATATATCCAGAAAAAAGCATTAATGATAAACATAACTGCCTAAATTATTTCCAATTAAAGCCTGAGTAGATTTTCCTTCTTTGGTTATGTAGCAGACAACTTCATTAGACAGAAACTCAAAGTTGCCTCAGAACTCCCATTCTTCTCAACATCCAAGCAAGAGAAGCAAGCCACCATCATGTACACAAAATTTCAGTTACAGAAGCAGAATCCAAGGTCAAAATAAAGAAATTTCTGGATTATTGTAGAAAAGTTAGAAATCCAGCATGTTCAATGAAGTTACAAGTAGAAAACAGATACGCAACAACTTAGCAAAATAAATAAATAAATCAACAATAAATTAATCCAAATACAAAACAAGTTCATTACACACCTGCCATTTCTTAAGACCTGGCCTGCGAATGAGCTGAGGGAACTCATTGGAGACATCAACAAGTTCCACAGACCCCTCACATCTCCGCAGAATCTGAAAGAAATGAGATATTACAGTCAACATAGGGAACAAGAACAAAAAGTAGAAGTTCAACAGCTAAAACTTAGCAAAACAGAAAAAAAGAAAAAAGGAATAAACAATATCAAATTGGAGAGCTAAAAGGAGAAACAATGCCACATATAAGTCTACAAGATAAAGCACAAAATAACAGGATCAGGATTGGAGATGACACCAACCAAGAAAACTTAGAAGTTGAGAAGGCTAAATTTGGATGCGCGCGGTACCAGTTCAATACAAATGAAATCCAATGAGTTATCATTTGACACCTTTCCTCATCAATCACTTGGTTTGACAGTGTCATCAGTGTACTATGGACAAAATTATATTGACAGAAAACCCCAAAGTCTTTTAATTACTACACATCCAACCTCATGCCTGTAGTCTGTGTAGCTCCTCAAAGGTGAGTAAAACAGACCCTTCTGTTCATTCCTTGATATATAGGTGTCTTCATCAATAAAAGAGATAAAACACAATGTATCCACAATATTTATTAGGAGAACTATAGAGGGTCACTGTGGTTGTGACAAATAAGCATACTTTAAAAAAATATTGCATGATTAAGATGATGAAACTAGCAGTGGTCATTGCAATATGAATGCAAAATTAGGATAACGATTTATAGTGACGTAAAAGTGTCAATTTGACTTAGGCTCCTAGTAGAGGATAAAGAACTGCCAGCAAGTCAGCAAAAAATTTCACTAACAGCTATGTGAAAACATCCTATTATTCAAACCATCCCACTATTCATGCTTTCTCAGTACTTAAGAGAACTATTTGAATTCTTCAAAAGCAGTAAAAATCCTATAAGCATCTAAATTTGAGAATAACAATCAACCCCTTATTGCAACCATTTTACTTTCCAAAATGTTCCTTTCATAGCTGACACATTACCTCAGAAACTACAGCCTCATTTTCAACTGGATTCATTGAGCAAGTTGAGTAAACCATTCTTCCACCAACTTTAAGCAATGAGATCCCTGCACGATCAACTATAGAATGACCAAACATACATGGCAATGCCATCTAAATGGGAGCTTCCAAGAAAAAGAAGAAACAATTGAACTTAGAGCAGGCAGTTGATCTGGAAAAGACTCATCAAATGTTTTAAGTCAAAAAACAAGTAGATTTTCAAATCTTTCCTCTTCTAAGTATCAGCCAATATAATCAAAATACAAAATGCAAATCTACAGCTGTGGGAAGAATTCCTTCCTTTTCAATTTTTGTATCACAAAATAAAGAAACCTCAAATTAACCTTACTTGTAGAGACTACTTGAAAACGTCAGGAAAACATAAGCACAAAACAATTTTTAATTATAAAACTCAAAATAAAAAAGATTCCAGAAAATTAATCTCCTATCTAAACAACAACAACAACATATCCAGCCTTTATCCCACTATGTGGGGTCGGCTACATGAATTCTAGACTTCTATGTATTTCTATCGTTTGTCATATCTTCATTTAGATCCATATACTTCATATCAAACTTTAATGTCTCTCCCAAAGTCTTCTTGGGTCTACCTCTACCTCTTTTTGTGACTAATTGTTCCATTTCATCAACTCTCCTCACAGGAGCGTCTCTTAGTCTCCTTCTCACATGACCAAACCATCTTAGTCTAGTCTCTCTCATCTTCTCCTCGATTGGCACTACTCCTACCTTATTACGAATAACTTCATTTCTAATTTTATCCTTTCTTGTATGTCCGCACATCCATCTTAACATTCTCATCTCCGCTACACTCGTCTTTTGCTCATGCTGGTATTTGACTGCCCAACATTCTGATCCATACAGCAAAACTGGTCTTATAGCTCTCCTATAAAATTTTCCTTTCAATTTTAATGGGATTTTACCATCACATAGCACTCCCGATACATTTCTCCATTTTAGCCAACCTGCCTTAATTCTATGTGCGACATCCTCGTGAATTTCTCCATCTTTTTGAATCACTGATCCCAAATATCGAAAATGGTCTTTTCTTTGTAAGATTTGGTCTTCTAATTTTATTATAACATCATCCACTCTTGCATTTTTACTAAATTTGCATTCCATATATTCTGTTTTCTTTCTACTTAATTTAAATCCCTTAGATTCTAAATTGTTTCTCCACAACTCAAGCTTAGTGTTCACTCCTTTTGTTTCATCCACCAACACTATGTCGTCTGCAAATAGCATACACCATGGCACATCTGTCTGAATATCTTTAGTGAGTTCATCCATTACTAAGGCAAATAAGTATGGACTTAGTGCAGAACCTTGATGCAGTCCTATTGTAGTTGTAAATGGTTCAGTATCCCCTCCGCATGTTCTGACCCTTGTCTCTACACCATAATACATGTCCTTAAGGGCTTGTATATAGGCTATTTTGACTCATTTCTTCTCTAAAACCCTCCATAATACTTCTCTAGGGACCCTATCATAGGCCTTTTCTAGATCTATAAACACCAAATGTAGGTCCTTTTGATGATCCCGATACCTTTCCATTAGGCGCCTCAGTAAATATATAGCTTCCATTGTTGACCTGCCAGGCATGAAACCAAACTGATTTTCTGACACATTTGTTTCTTTTCTAAGTCTCTGCTCTATTACTCTCTCCCAGAGTTTCATGGTATGACTCATTAACTTAATTCCTCTATAATTTTCACAGTTTTGAACATCTCCTTTGTTCTTGTATATAGGAACCAAAGTACTCTTCCTCCACTCATCTGGCATCTTTTTTGATTTAAGGATCGCGTTAAATAGTTGCGTTAGCCAGGAGATGCCCTCTTCTCCCATGCATTTCCATGCTTCTATTGGTATATTATCTGGTCCCACTGCCTTATGATTTTTCATCTTTTTTAAAGCTTGCCTTATTTCATTTGAACTTATGCGTCGATAGAATGCGTAGCTCACATTCCCTTCGGAGTTACTAAGATGTCCCAACCTAACTCTTGTGTCACCACCATCATTGAATAATTTTGTGAAATCTCCTATCTCACAAAACAAAAATCTGTCAGAACTCTGTTTTCTGACAAGGAATTCTCTCGCAATTCAATGGAGAATTGCAGTGAATTGAAGTAGAACTGAGAGAATAGAGGGATGAGGGAGAGAACTGAGAGAGAAAGAGATCGAAACAAAGTTGGGAGGGAAAATGAAATCTGTATTTTCTCATTCATGCGCAACTAGGCCGCGGGCTTGGCTTATATAGACAGCCTTGGCGCCTCAATTTGATTTCACATTTGAATTGTAACGACTTCTACTCTCTTATTACAATAGTGCCATTCTCCTAACTACTCCTCTGTTATTACCCGAATGCCCTCCCCTAACCGATGGACTATGACAACTGCCCCTGATTAGAAACTCTACTTGTCCCCAAGTAGGTTAGAGTAAACCTGCGGCTCGGGGAAACTCCTGGAGTAGATCATCCACTACAGCTATGGAATTATGGCCCCTTTCCCCTAAAGGCAAAATAGGTGGTGGGTACCCGAAGAGTGCTTCAAATGGGGTCCTTCTTAGGGAGGAGTGATAACTAGTGTTGTACCACCATTGGACTAGAGAGAGCCATTTACCCTGCAGGATACATTAAACATACACACCTGAGATAGGTTTCTAAGCATTGATTTACTCTTTCGGTTTGCCCATTTGTTTCGGGGTGATAAGAGGAAGACATGTGGAGTTGTGTTCCCAAAGACTGCATGAGCTCCTTCCATAACAAGCTGGTGAAGATCTTATCCCGATCGGAAACAATCACTTGGGGCAGACCGTGTAGCTTACCAACCTAATCAAGGAATACTCTGGCCAATTCCTGAGCAGTAAACGGGTGGGTTAAGCTGATGAAGTGAGCATATTTGGTGAACCTGTCAACCACCACTAGCACACAATCTCTCCCTTCTGATCTTGGCAAACCTTTTATAAAATCCATGCTAATATTGGTCCATACTTGCTCGGGTATCGGTAGAGGTTGCAAAAGCCCCCGAGGGTGTTTGTTTTCATGTTTGCATCTGCTGCAAGCATCACATGCCTTGAAATATTCTTTTATCGTTTTCTTTAGTCCCGGCCAGTAAAACACTTGCTTTATCCGGTTGTAGGTATTCAGCTCCCTTGAATGGCCTCCCACAGGAGAGTCATGGAGAGCCCTCAGCACTCTTCTTCTTAAAGGTTCATCTTCTCCAATTACCAACTTGTCTTTATGTCTGATCATTCCATTTCTGAGAGTAAAACTCGGTCTACTATTGGGGTCAATGGTGAGCTGCTCCAGCAACTTCTTTATCCACTCACCTTAGTCATAGCTGGAGGTCACTTAACCAGTCAGGTGTTAGGGCAGTAATAGCTGCTGCTCCCCCTTCTTCCAAACATCTTGAGAACTCATATGCAGCTTTATTTTCGTATCCCCTTCGGTATTGAATTATGTAATCGAGCCCCATTAACTTCGGCATCCCTTTCCTTTGAAGGTGGGTGTGAAGTTTTTGTTGCAGCAAGAATTTAAGGATTTCGTGATCTGTTTTTATGATAAACCTTCCCCTTTCTAAGCAATGCCTCCATTTCTCCACTGCTATTAAGACAACCAAGAGTTCCTTGTCATAGACGCTTAGACCCAAATGTTTGGGAGCTAAGGCTGGGCTGATGAAAACTAAGGGTCGGCCTCCCTGTGTCAATACTGCTCCCACACCAAAATCACTAGCATCTGTCTCTAGAACAAAGGGTTGGCCAAAATCCGGAAGACCCAACATGGGCACCTTACTCATAGCCACTTTCAATTGGTTGAAGGCTTCTTCCACTTCAGTATTCTAGTGAAACCCATCATTTTTTAGTAATTCCATCAGAGGCTTACTAGTTAGGCCATAATCCTTCACAAATCGCCTATAGTACCCCGTAAGGCCCAAGAATCCTCTCAAAGCCTTAACACTAGCAGGTCGTGGCCAAGCAAGCATTGTTGCAACTTTTCCAGGATCAATACTCACTCCTGCACCAGAGATGATATGGCTTAGGTATTCTACTTGGGATTGTGCGAAGGCACACTTAGACTTCTTAATGTACAACTTGTTGAGCCTAAGGACTTGTAGAGTAAGCCTTAAGTGCCTTAGATGCTGAGTTATGGTAGGACTATACACCAGAATGTCGTCAAAGAATACTAAAATGAATTAGCGGAGATATGGTTCGAATATTTGGTTCATGAGGGCTTGAAAGGTGGCTGGCGCATTGGTTAATCCGAAAGGCATTACGAAAAATTCGTAGTGCCCTTGGTGGATTCTAAAGGCAGTTTTATGGATATCATTGGCGTGCATGCGAATCTGATGATATCTGGATCGGAGGTCAAGTTTAAA